>CM038556.1:28728532-29928532 GCA_021527575.1 Ensete glaucum | reverse complement strand
AAACACCTTTTATACAAATTTGTTCGTGACAACACGATTCTAATGCCAATAAGAATGTTATTTGTCTCTTGCACAAGAATGCAATCAATCATATAGTTTATAACTATTATAAAACTCCAATCCAAAGCCCTAAGATGAAATTATGATTGGAATATATAAAAGCTGAATACAATATTCACTGTTCTAACTACAAATCTACTATCTAAATTAGGAAATCAAGAAGGGCAAATTGTTCCTCACGTCTTAGACAATGCATCAAAAATGCTTTGAGCCTCGCTGGTGACCCCAACGCCAATCCTCTCAGCTTCAATCTCTGCTTGTCTGTACAACATTCAACAAACCATGATGACACAAAATAATAATAATAATAATAATAATAATAATAATAATAATAATAATAATAATAATAATAATAATAATAATAATAATAATAATAATAATAATAAAGAATGATTCTGTTAAATCAGAAGCAATAGATAAATTTTAGTTTTTCCAGACAGAGCATATTCCTTAACCCAATATATCAAAAGGAAACTTGCCCAAGAATTTTGTTTCTTCCAAATTTTAACTTTAACTGCCACAGAAAGTCTAATGAGCCAACTATTCCAACAAAACAGCCCCAGAATTCTGCAAAATAATGACTAAATTAAAAAATCCCATCTTTTTCTAGCAATTTGCAAAAGGATCAACTCAGTGCACGAGATGTGAGGTCTGGAGAGGGTCAAAGCAAGCAGCCTTGCTTCTATACTTAGAGAGGCTGTTTCCGAACCACTTTGCAAAAGGAATGAATACCTCATAGAGGCCTCTTCCCTAGCCTGGAGGCCGGCGAGATCGATGTAGCACTTGTTGGGGTCAATCGGGTCCCCCGCCTTCCTCAGGTACGTGAAGTCCTGGATGTAGTTGGCCTTCAGAAGCCGAATATTCCTTCGAGGCCCCGCCTTCGAACTGCCTTCTTGTGTCGCCGATCGGTCAAAGAAAAGAATCGAAGACAGGGAAACATCAGATAGAAACAACAAAGACATCGGATTGACGAGAGCTAGAAGGATATGGATGACGAGGATGTTGGAGGGGCGGTCGTAGGCGATGATTTGGCCTTCGATCTCGTCGCCGAGGGTTGTTCTCAGGGAGAGGACGCAGCCAACCGCAAGCTCCTCACCGTTGCCTCCCTCCATATGCCTTCTCCTCCTCCCTTCTTCCGAAGTAGCAGATCCCCCGACACAGGTGCCCTAGATAGAGACCCCGAACCAGATCTGATGCTTCTTTCCCATTACACACATACGTATAAACTAATACATATATACTGTTTGGTTAGAAATTTTCCCACAAAATTATTAAGCTAAATATATTTTTTTTTTATTTGGAAGCATAAACAATATCTCACGAACACGAAATACTTAATTATAATTTTTAAAATATTTTTATATAGTAAAATAAATATATATATAATGCTCACATACAAGGACTTGTCACTTGTATAAGAATACACTTGCACAAACACATCCAGATGTCAACAGAGACCCTAATTATAAACTAGAAAGTGGTAACTCCACCAGAATTAGTTGATCCATAGAACCCAATAACTTAAGTCATTACAAAAATATTTAATTTGAATACATATGTAAGAAGTAAGCTTTTAGTAGAATGAATATGCACACATTCTAACATTCTATTAACATATTTTCTCTGGAATACAACATAGAAATCCTATACATATCGACATGAAAACATCAGATCACACAGATTATAAACCATTATAATCAATTACCATCACCGGGTACATTATAAAAACAAACTGTCATTCCAGGAGCAGATTCAATGATGATACTTCTTGTGATACTTTGCATTAAGCTGCTCACCAACAAAATAATTATTTGGTACATAAAACCTCAAGATAGATTTCCCTATACAATAGTATCACATGTAAGAGTATCAGATCCGATGATCATCACTTTTGACATGTATCAGGTGTAGTGTTATCCGATTTCATTGGGCAGTTCTTTGGACATCAAGTACTTTCGACGTTGTAACGTCAACCAAACCAAGAAGCCATCCGTTTTGACAACCTTGTAACCAGCTTTCTGGTACATGTCAAATGGAACCTTATCGATCACCCTGCAGTGGAGGTATACATTTTTTTCGGTCTTCATCCGAGTAATGAGCTCCTCACATGCCCTCAGGAGATGCCAACCAATTCTTCTCCTGATACAAGATTAAAGAACATGGCACATCAATCCTTCATAGTTCCCAAGAATAATTGCAAACAGGTTTTTCAACATCATGATTGTATTCACCAATTGAGAAATCATATTTTCCATTATTTGGGGTTTCAAATGCGCTTGGTATAGAAGGTTAGAACAAGGATTTAAATTTTAATTTGATACTGGTTTTGGCAATCGGGCATGGGTCTTTGGTTGGACCTAAAATATCCCACAATCAACACTTATTCAACTGGTTTTGAAAACTTGGGTTAATCATTCCAGACAACTGTTCTAACCACACTTTAAGAAGGAACATTTACTTCAGTCACAGACTGCATACAGTGCAACTTGCACTACTAAGGAAATGATAAAACATTGATATCGTACCATAAGAGACTGATCATTCAATAAGATGGATTGGATACTGAAATTAATGAAGCGACTCTAATGACCGATTCCATAAGCATAGTGCTTACTGCCTTGTTAGCATTGTCCCAAGATTCTGTCCAACACACATCATGTTGATACTTAGAGGTACTTGTGTGATTTTTCAAATTTGAGAACAATTAGTTACATTCAATCATTGTGTTGGCTCGACAATTGTGCTTCAGTGAGAAACCACAGTGAAAAAGAATATTTTTCTTGTGTACTCATGATTTTGCCACTACAACTGCCCATAGTAACAGTTTTAATGTAAGTTGCAGTCACATGCTAATCATGGCAGGATATAGGCAATGAAGGTGTTTATTTCTGTGCTAATCCATCACCTGAGTTAATTCCAACTCCATTACCTACTTGTTTCCCAGTCTCAGGCTATCCTCCATTTTTTGTTTAAACTTTGACATTCTTAATTATGAGAACATATATGCAACTTAAATATCCTTTCAAGTTGCAACCAATAAATTTCTCTACAGTTGGCTCCATATTTTATCTGTCAAGAACACAGGCTAAACCCCCAACCTTTCCTACAAATGTTTAAAATTACTTTTATCTTTATTATTGTCCCTGTCTTGATCATTCATTGATGAGGCACTACAAGAAGCCAACTTACGCGTCCATCTTTGAAGGACTAACCATAATAATGACTTGAAGCTGGTTATTGTGCGAAGGTTCAAGTCTTGACTATTTGGAGTTGGCTATATGGATTCTATCCTAAATTTAGACAAATCATTTCTGAGGCATCCTTCTTTGGTCATTTTCTTGTTCTCACGTCTACTCACAGCTTCACTAAAATAATTTATAAGATCAAATCTTCTTTGACCATCTTACTTTCTTCTGGTGAAAAAAATAAAAAGATTCAAATGTACTGCTCACTCAAAGATTGTACCAAGAAATGTTACCTTAGAGTCATGTAGGTACTCAATTATACCAAGAAATGTTACCTTAGTGTCATGTAGGTACTCAGTTATACAAGTCCTCTCTCCTAATTTTGGGGAACTCTAATGATCTCTGAACTCTTAAAAATCTCCAAGTTCCTAAAATTCTTTCCAGCATACATTAGTAAAAATATTTAGGTATGAATTTACGATGCAACAAAAGTCTAACTTGATGTATGACCAGAAGCTGAGAAGACTCCCAAGTATATGGTCCACCTAAGTGGAGAAAATGCCGAGCATTAGGTCCTAGTCACAAAGGTTTGTTTTCTAATTCCTTCACAAAAAAAGAGTATTTACATAGTTACTGGATTCTAAGATCCAGGCATAATCAGCATGGACTTATCAAAATTCTTAAATTATCATCACTGTTTTTCTTTCGAATAAAATCTTATTTTTCTGAATACAAGTTTGGAAAAGCAACCCGAAAACTCAGGAATGTTCATTAGATATTAATAATCCATCAGATTTTCTTTCTTCAGGTTTAATTCAGGCTAGTATCATGGTCGTACTGATATTTCAAAGGTTGTAAAGGGACCCATTGGTTTCCTCACTGCTTACCAGCCATTTCAGCTGAGAGTTCTTTGACAAAACTGTACCTTGTCTTGGATATCAGGAATTCCCAAATGCTTTGAAATGCTTCTCATAATTTTGTCATGTAAATGGAGGACACTGACGATTGCTGGAGACTTCCCATCATGTTACAGATATTTCAGTAAATACAAACAGGACAAAGTAGATGATAAATTACATCAAAAATTGCATTGAAAATCTGGCAAAATACATCAAAGTTTTGATTGTCCTATGGTAGCTGTGTGGTGTCCTTTTTTTCTAAAGATTTCTTATGTTACAGAATTTATATGATGCATGCCTTAATGGTTGGCGGGTGAAACCCTTGAACAAAAGCCTGCTTCATCGAATACTCAATACGCTATGCAAGAATAAGCATTTATATGGCTTGTAATTGTTAGCTCACAATACTTGAGAATTGTGAACAATGAAAAATGGTTGATTTGAGAAAAGATAAAAGATTCTATAACATAGTTTTATGCCTAGAAATAGAGAAGATGATTCACCATTTAAAAATGAATGCAGAACAAGAGAGCACACTCCTATTTGCAAACTAGAGAACCAGATGCTTCACATAAAACAACAACAAACCAAAAGAAATATTGAAAACTCCAACTAGCGTAGCTTGTAAAAGTTTAGCATGAATTGTTAATCTGTGTCAATGAAATGTTGGGGAGGGAGTGCTTCGACTGAATGCGAACACAATGACGTATGCCTAATTTAACAGGCTTTGCAAATCAGATGTTCTATGATGATACTAACCAGAGAATGTTTGAAATAAGAGAAAAGCTCATGAGTTGGTGATCCTTAAAAAAAAAGAATCCAGAAAAGCAAAATCAAGCATGATCTATGCTACCTTTCTTTTGCACAGAATCATCATTATGACAGAAAGAGGAAAGAAGATGAATATATAAACCTTAACAACATATAGAGTGCAGTGGTCTTCTTTTATGGCGCAGACCTAAAGCCATTGTCAAAATACATCATAGAGAAGTTACGATACAGTCTAACGCAAGGTCATAAGTTGCCGTAATAGCAGATGCATGGTTAGAAACCATGCGAGAAAATCTCCACTTATTAAAGAAATAAAATTCTAGGAGTTAAAACTTAAAAGTACGAACACTGGCCAATTTAGAGGATTTTCGAAATAGATGACTTGAATGGTATGGTTATAATAAACAATTATATGCATTTAAGCCAAGTACCAAAGTTAGTAATTCTAAATCATACTCCTAGTCATGTCATTATTCACTAATTACTAAGGTTTCATGTCTTCTTGATCACATTCAGCTTAGGAAAAAATCATCTCCTAGGACGGAAGAAATAGAAGTGTGTATGAATTTTGAAACAAAGCTTGTACTTGCATCATCTTTCTTGATCTAGGTTCTCAAAGCAGCCTTGCTCACTTCATACACAATCCATGAGCAAGAATAAAAGTTAGTGCCACTTCTTCCTAAAATGGATTGTGTACAGAGATTACGCCCACAAAATCACAATGAATGATAGAAAAAATGTTCCTTCTATTCCAACCCCCAGGATCAAACTTCTTGCAGAAAATTGATAACATTTGTTTTGAGGAAAGGTGGAATTTTTTCTTCCTCGATAATAAGGAACCATGAACGAAAGAAGTAAAAGAAAATTGTTCCTTCTATTCCAACCCCAGGATCAAACTTCTTGCAGAAAATTGATAACATTTGTTTTGAGGAAAGGTAGAATTTTTTTTCTTCCTCTGTACTAAGGAACCGTGAACGAAACAAGTAAAAGAACAGAGCTAGTACCTTCGAAGCGCCTTTCTGACAGCCATGTTGCAGATATAAGGGCATTCCCGGGGAGGGACCGGCGTGGGCGGGGCGGCATTGGCTCCGCGAGCATCGAGCGAGATCTCAGCGGTGCACGCCAGCTGAGCAGCCCCCTCGGTGCCCCTCTCCCTGTAGAACCCGACAAGCACCGTCACGTGCGGTTCGAGGCATCGCCGCTCCGCGACGTACTGCTTCACGAGGAAGGCGAGGAAGGGGACGTAGCGGGCAGGCACGAGCATGGACTCGGCGAAGGATTCCGCGAGCAGCTGCGCCGTGGCGTCCAGCTCCTCGGCCAACATGGGGCGGATCTCCAGGAACCCACCGCTCCCCCCGCCGCCGCGGTGGTCGAGCTCCACCGTGACGCGGAAGTCCCGGAGGACCTGGAGGCCGTCGGGGCCGAGGAAGGCTCCGGGCCACGGGGGGGAGTCGAGAGGGGAGGGGGTGACGGGTTGGGGCACCGAAGGGGAGGAGAAGCGGCGGAGGAGTTTGAGGAGGGGCAAAGCGCGGGACTTGTGCAGGGAGAGGGTGGTGGTGGTGGTATTGGAGAAGAAGGTTGTCGAAGAAGGTGATGGGAGGTGGGGTGAGGAGGAGAACAGGAAAGGTCGGAGTGTGCACTCGAGAGAAAGGGGAAGGGGAGTGGGAGGACAACCCATGGCGGGCTTCACTCCTCCTCCTTGTTGATGATGATGCAGATGAGAGGAGGAGATTGGGGGCGGAATCAATTCAAGGAGGGAGAAGGGCACGATAGGGGAAGGAGAGAGAGCGAGAGAGCTCCATGACTGGAGGAGAAGAGTGTGGGGCCTCTCAGGGTTCTCAGCAGCCGCGTATATAAATGGTGTGCATCCTCCATCGTCTCTCAAGTCTGTGTCTCACGAGTCTGCTAATTATCATATTTAGGTGGTGGGATTTACCATTTTGTTTGATTTCTCGTCTCTTTTTTTTTTAAATCGAATCATGCAACCAAATCATAGCTTTACTAGAATCTATTCTTATTGTTTATGATAAGATAAATATTGGGTATGTCGATCTGAGGATCATGTCGATTCAATCTGTCAGTCTGGACACATCAACCCGAGTATCACGTCGATACCCCAGGGCTTTTGGGCTACGTCAACAACCACCTCGATAAACACAAGCGATCTTTTACACATTGTTGTTTGCTCATATGATCGTACTAACGATCGGTGGTCTTGTCTAACAAGACTTCGGGAACCGATGAAAGTAGCATCCCACGTGAAGCCATATTCGTAGGTCAGTCAAAGGCGCTGCTCACATTAAACATCTCGGTATTGTCTTTTTCTGCCCCACAGATATAAATATCTTCATTGTAGCTCATGCTTTGACGAGAGAAAACTCTTCCTTGGATTTTTTCGACCTCTTCACCACCTTAACTTTCAATCTTCACTCCCGAAGTGCTACCTTAGCCATCGGACGGGCCATGTCGAGCACACACCATCCCTCTAAGGGTCTTCTTGGTGGTCACGATCGCGGCTCAAAGACGACCTAGTTGACTTCCAGACCCGAAGGGCTACAACGGACTGAAGTCTAGCATCTTAACCATGCCTCCTCAAGTCTCTCGATTCTACTTGGATAATCCTATGTACATGAGTCGAACCGTGTCGTGCTGACTCCTCGTCCATAACACAACAACACAAAATCTAGTAAACGTTTAGCACTCAAATTGACATCGATGGATATGAACTGCAATGGTTCCTAATAAGAGGTAATTTATGCTTGTTATAGAACATGCAGACATTGACATTGATTAATTTCCTATGATTTCAAATGACTCTTTTGAGATCTGTGAAGCATGAGACATGTAAAATTGATGGTTGGCTGATCAACATTAATCTCTAGCTCCTCAAAATAGTTGAAGTTGTAGTTTGGTAGTGAAGAACATAAACAAAATACAAACGACAACAACTCTTGGAGAATTCTAGTGCAGTAGGTGTTGTTGGATGATTCGTTGTGTCTGAGGAGTCTATACGATATGGTCTAGCCTGCGCACATGCAAAATCAGCTTAGCAGGATGCAGAACTTAGGGAGTCTAGGAGGAGATTGCTCGGCTTGGGGTGTTGCGGTTGTTAGAGGCCTTCTTCCTCGTCCTGTGGTCGGGTTCCTACAAAGAAAGGACCTTCGTCAGTTGCCTTATCACGACATGATCTCTCTTGGTCCCGAGGTTTGATGGTGATCGCACGACGCTCGATGATGTAGTGTATTGGGTTTTTGCCCCTGCTGCGACATGTTACCAACGTACGGTAGATTGGTGCTTCCTGTGCCAGGTCAATCGTCCTAGCTCCATGTCAGCTCCGCCCTAACCATGTCGTCCAGACATGAGATGATTCATTATTTCCTCTATCAATAGGATAGAATTATGGTTCAAGGAACCCAGAATAAGAAAAATACCCTAGCAATCAACAAACCAATTAATAGAGGATAATCCAAATAGAGTAATATTCTTTATGTTGGAACTTAGAAGGAGGAAAAAAACTTCAATTTCATTTTCTTGTTCATGCACTTTAATCGTCCAACAAATTCTTTTTCAACGCTTTTACTTCTCTCTAAAAATTTTGACAGAAAATTTTAAAAAATTATATATATATATATATATATATATATATATATATATATATATATATATATATATATATATATGTATATGAGTTTGATGAGTCAAGTTAAATATATTAATTTTTTTAAAAATAAAGAAAGAATAAAAGATTTTTTTATCATTTACAACTCTTTTTTTTTTTGGCCTTTTTTTGTTTCAGTTTTTAGATTCTTGGCGACTCATTGAATGAGGTCGAGGAATACGTTCAATTTCTATGCATTTAACCTGTTTTGATTTAATTAGGTATTATTTTATTATTATTACTAACATTCTAAGTGTATTCCGTTAAAACTATACAGGCTACTAATCCAAAAATTTAAACAAAAGTATATTTATTCATGTTAATCCTTGTGTAAGTGTTTGACTATTTGTTAAACAATTTAATTTAGTTACTAGGTTAGCATTGTGAAATAAATATTATATAAGTATCATTCTCATTAGGGTAGCTGTTTAATGATTATTTGATCATTTATTTAGTTATAAAAATTGACATTTGCTTTATATTTTTTGGATTTATATTAAAGAAAAATAATTTTTTTAACAGTATTCCATTAAAACGAACATTCTAAGCGATTCCATTAAAGCTATGCAGGCTACTAATCCAAAAATTTAAACAAAAGTATATTTATTCATGTTAATCCTTGTGTAAGTGTTTGATTATTTGTTAAAAAATTTAATTTAGTTACTAGGTTAGCATTGTGAAATAAGTGTTATATAAGTATTATTCTCACTGTGGTAGCTGTTTAATGATTATTTCATCATTTATTTAGTTATAAAAATTGACGTTTGGTTTATATTTTTTGGATTTATATTAAAGAAAAATAATTTTTTGACAGTATTCCTTTATTTTGTACACATCAATTTTATTTATTAAAAATTACAAATATATAATCTAATAATTAATATTTGTCATAAATTAATTAATATAAATTACAATTATATTTGTATTTATGTAGTGTTAGATTATTATCAAAATTATTTGTGAGATCTGTTTCCCTAAAGGAACATTATAATTAATATTTTAAAGGGTGAAACAAAAAATCAATAACTTATTTTTCTACTCCATTAAATCAAGATTTATAACCATAATGACTTTGAATTATATATATTTTTTCAGATATCGTGGATCTGCTTTATTCCCTTAAGCTTAATCCTAAATCTTATAGTGGCGTTAGATGATTTCATATCCCTTAATCCTGAGAAATCTACTAGGAATGAGTTTGTGGAGTAGTATGAACAATTAGAAGTCTAAAGCAGATGATAACTATAGAAAAATTATCTTCGAATCTACTTATTTTGAAAAAAAATTAAAAATTGAATATTTATATATGTTTAAATTCCTTAACTATCATGTCTTTAATGAAATCCATAGAAGATATTAAAACTGTTAAAAAGAATCTGGCAAGCTTTAGAAGATAAATATCTTATAGATTCTGAATGTATCCATCACTTAATTTTTTATGTTTTTTTTGATAAGTTTATAATGATAGATCATTTACCCATCAATGAAAATATAAAAATATTCTATTATTATATCATAAATCTCATTATACTAAAAAAAATTAAAAATTTTAGATATTTCAATTATTTATCTATCTCCACTCCTTATGATCAAAATATTTATTTTGTTAAAATATTGATAATTGTATAAATAAAAAGAATACTCTTAAATTATTGGATCTCTTCTTTATAAATCAATAATACTATAACTAATATTTTTTATGCTATATATAAATTTAATAGATATACTAATGATCCAAGTTTGACTCATTGGAATGCTCTTGAACTAGTTTTTTTAATATCTCAAGGGTAGTTTTTTTACTATGGGCTTAACTTTGTAAAATATCTTTAGTTCTTGAAGATTATAGTGATGCTAATTAGATTTCTGATTCTTTAGATATTAAATCTACATCTGCATATTTGTGTTTCTTTTTGGTGGAAGTATTATATCTTGGCAATCAGGCTATTATTATCAGAAGTACTATGAAAGCTGAGCTTATAGTGCTTACATCACTTGCACCAAAATAGAATGACTTAAAAATCTAATTTCTATTCTTCTTATGATCTCAAACCTTGCTTTTCATATTTCTATTCATTGTGATTGTAAAGCTTAAATAGATTTTTGCTTATAAATACCAAAATGAGTAGACACATAAATATTAGATAAAAATCTAGTGGCTAGATTTTTTATTATATTGTTTTTATATTTTATATTAAAACTTATAATAATCTAGTTAAGTGACTTACTAAAAGCTTAAATAGGATTAAGCTTTTATATTAAAACTGATAATAATCTAGTTTTGTGTTTTGATCCCAACACTTACAAAAATTATATTGAGATCCCAATAGTTATGAAAATAAAATATTTAATTTCGTTTCTCCTTACATCGTCATCTCTGCTGATGAAAATATGAGACGTGTTGTCACTTATGAAAAATAATACTAAATAAAATAAAAAAAGATATTTTTATAATGCTATTCTAATCAATAATTTTTTTCCTACAACTTTTGCGAAACCAACATCATCAAGTGCTTCATTTCCCAACAAAACATCAGATAGAAAATATATGGAGCAATTGTATAGCACTGCCTCACTTTGTTTCTCAACAAAACTCCTCTCTCCTTATTTTTTATCCCTGAGACAATGAGAAATAACATTATAAAATTATTGTTTTAACCCTATTTTAGCATCATTTTCTGCAAGAGAAATGAGATTAAATGTTCTCTTTAAAATATAAGAACTGAGATGAATACTCTATAATTAACCTAAAAAAACTTCTTCAACTATTAGAGGACTAAAAGTTATTTGTCCTTCAACTCTTTTATTCTTACCTTATAAATTTTAGTAAAAGATTTAAAAGTAAAATTGGTTTAAGTCTATTCACATACTTATATCAAATTAATTCATTAGAAAAATGATATATATATTTACATATTGTCATGGTGCTCATGTCTTACTGTGACATAATAAACATGAAGTCAATCTATATATGGAATAGGGTGGCCAATAATTGAAGATGCATGTTTGAGTTCATTTTTATGATCCTACCAACCCATGAACTCCACCTTCAAAGTGAAATAAAAATAATACTCTTAGTTTTGATTTGATGATAATGACGTGACATGAGTTGGTTGATTGTGTTTTTGAATGTAACACACTCCCATTTACCTCATATCTTCTCCCTCCTCTCCTTTATTATTTTTTTTTTTACTCAATAAATCCTCAACATTCATTCTCCTATTATTTTCACGTCATCTCACTTTCCATTACTCTCACTTACTTAACCTTACTATCTCTCTACTTTGGATAGGAATCTCTAAATAGCTCATTCAGTTTTTTTTTTTATTTTATAGTAATATTTTGAGGAGACATGTCAATGGTTAACTCACTAGCTATTTCATGAGATTTGTTCCAACCTCTTAAATCAAGTAGATAACTTTAATTAATTTTTTTTATAAAAATCAAGTAAGTTTCATACTTATATACTAAAGTATTCAGTATTTAAAAATTAAAAGATGAATTTTTATTGAGTATTTGAAAGGAGAAATTTTTTTTGAGTGCAAAAAATACTCATATTTAGCATCCCTTATCTTACTTTGATTAGAGGATATAATCTACTTTCTCCAAAAGATTACATAGAGGATTTATCAAAACAAATTTCTTTAAATAATCAAATTAGTATGCGTTTATAGATATCTCACATTCTGCTTTCTCAAAGAAACCACAACGCAAAGCTTCTGACAAAATCCTTCTAATATCTATATCCTCTATCTCACTTGCTCCAAAACACATGCCTAAGTAATTATTAAGTTCCAAATAAAAATGTACATTGAAACAATATTGTTGTTGTCATTACTACTAACTTTTGCGGGTTTTGGTCCTAAGATCGTGTAATTATCTCACAAAGAGTGATTTTTTTTTTTTTGTTTTCTGGTTTGTAGATGCTCTATTAATGTGATAACATGCTTAGTAGATACTTCATCATATCTAATAATTGAGGTGGCATGTTAGATAAATTTCATATGTTGAGTCCTAATTGGTAGAAAATAATAATTATATCATGTTAAAATTTATGAAATCCTACTCGATGTTAAATGAAGATGACAACCTATTATAGTTCTTGGTGTGTCAACATCTATGTCACCCACTTAAACAAGTTGAGGTACTCTTCGATCCATCAAGCTTGAAACATGTTGGGGGTAAGAATGGAGGTATCCAAATCAAACTTGGTTACAGACTTTAAAATCAAAGTAGTTAGTCAGAGTCAAGTTTTTTTTGTGTTTTTTTAGCAACATTTAATGATATGCACATTTAAAGTCCCATGCATTCAATGTGCAATTTTTACTCAGTATTATTATTCAGACTGCAAAGACTTCATTTTGCTGCAACACTTCGTACCTCACATCTCCTTCTTTGTTCCTGGGAAGACTCGGCTGTGGGAGTCACCAGGAAGCTCTTCCTCACGTCGTCTTCCATGGCCGAAACATCTCTCTCACACACGACTCCAAGTGTTGGTGGTGTCGAGGATTTAAAGTTCAACCACAACTACTGTTCAGCGTTGAACACGATGAATGAATTCGAGACCAAATCATTCACTTCTGCTGCTGGTTATGAAGTTTCCAGGAAGCAGGCGTTCACCCACCACCACCACCACCTCTCATCAAATGCATTCAAACTCACTTGAGCTATCAAGTAAGAAGTCTGCAATCCCATCTATTTTTTGGTTCAGATGTGAGGTTTTTAACATAATCTTCCTGATGATAAAGTCATCAATAAAATAAAAGTAAGAGGAATTTGTGGTAAATTTTGATGAAATTTTTTATAGCTTATCTAATTAGAAAAAATATTTTTTTAAAATAATTTCTATGTATTTTTTTATTTAGTCAACGTTTATATTTAGTATTGATTGGATTACCATTTGTCGTGTAGTTATTTCTCCCATCATAATTCATACCTAAACCCTTTTGAAAATTTAATTTTATACTGCATGTGATAATTATCTGGGCTAATTACATATTATCTCTTTCTATACTTTTAAAAATTATATCAGGATTTCTATACTTACGAAAGTTAAACATCGAGAGTTTCCTGTACTGGTTAAAAAGATAATTTTATAAAGTTAAAGATAATTTTATAAAGTTCAAAAAATCAAGAAAGATAGAAGAGTTTTGTTGTCGTATAGAGATCTTAATGTAATTTAAAAGAAAAAAATCGGAATGTCAAAGTTAACTAATTAAAGAAGATAATATATAATTAGTCTTAATGATCTTCTCATGTTTCAAAATATAAACTGCATTGGTTCAATTGCTATATAAAATGCATCAATAGGTAAATGATGTTAATTATTAAGCCAATTAAACTAAGGTTCCAAATAAAACTCTAAAAATGAAAGTTCAATTTCATCGATGGCTTGATTTGAGGTACCCCAATCAATTTTGTCATTTAATCAAGAGAGGGGACCCACCAACCATCAACATGTAACCGATGTGTATGTGGATGATGACAGAGAACTGTGGCTTCCACCAATGGTTTGGGTTTATTTTATGTGGACAGTGTCCATTTGACCTCAATTATATATAACAGAGATGATAAATAATATTTGGAGGGGGATATTATTTATCATAAAAATAAATACAATTATCATATGAAAAGTATCAGACGACTGTGGTTTGTGCCCATCTTTGAATAAAATGCTCTCAGGGGTGTATTCATAAATCAGGAGGTGGCGAAATTAACTCACGTGGCAGCATCATGCACCGTTGACTTGTGCATTGATTGGACCCCACCCCCAAATGCCCCCACAATCCCATTAAATCGCAACAATATTAGAGGTACGTGAACATGGCGAAATTAACTGACGTGGCAGCATCATGCACCGTCGACTTGTGCAATGATTGGACCCCACCCCAATTCCCTAGAATCCCATTAATATTAGAGGTACGTGAACACGTGTTCCCGACAAACGTAGCAAAATTCGGGCCCCACCAGCCACCTGTCCCACGTAACTTTTTTGGGTTCCTTAGATGAATCTAACTGGGGGATCCACTTTTGAACGGCTGGAATTCACGGAAGATTCGGGTCCACGGAATCTGGACCGTGATCACGGTATTGCGGAGCCCAAATCGCCTGTTCGAGGTCGATAAATGGTGGAGAGGAACCGAGATTAGAGAGCGAAAGAGAGAGAGAGAGAGAGAGACGTCGCCCTGCCGATTGTGTGGAGGAGACCTCGACCAGAGGATCGCTGGCTCCCGTGCTATAATCAGAGTTGTCCTTATCGAATCGACTTTCCGATAGCCAGACAAGAGACGGAGATTTGTTTTATTGCGGTTTTCAAGGAGTTTCAATCGAAAAAGTACGCTTTATTTCGATATATTCTTCCTCCGGATTTGATTCTTGTTCTACTTCTGCTCGTGCGAATTTAAGATATATTTTTTCTATGATTTTGGTTTGTCTCGAGGGCTTTCGGTAAGGAAAGTTGTGATCTTGATGATTGTTTGATGGGTTTGGGTATGCAGGGGAGGGGGGGGGGGGGTTCGATTTTTATCGGCTCTGAGTTGGTTTGCTTTCCTTGTGTCAGGAAGACTTCGACACGTCTCGTTTCGTCTCCATTGGTCGCGATCTGGCTCAGCCGCCGCGGGATTTTTCTTCCTAGAGTATATGGATGTGGCTTTTAATCTTCTATCCCGTTGGCTTTTGGGTGGAAAAGGTCATGAAACTCCCAATCCACATCTGAGCTCTTCTTCAGACTCCGCCGCGGGGTTCAGGGAACTGGATTCGTTGAAGTTTGTGAGCGGGCCTCGGATCAGATCTAGTTCGAGAAGAATCAGGAGGAAGCGGCATAGCCGGGAGGAACGGCGGATAGATAAGGAGCATGACGTGGTCCTGGTGCCCTCGGATGGAGGATGCATGTCCGGTTCTGAATCCGATGATTCCGATTGGTCGATCGGCTGGTTGGAACCTCACGCCCCTGAGTTCGGCACCGAGAACGATACAGAGCACAGCTTCGCTGTCTTGGTCCCGTGCTATGGCCGTGGTCGTCGCGAGGTGGTGGACAGCTCCCAGAACCATGTTATAGGTGCTGTTGATCTCACAGACTACGATTATTCTGGTAAATAGTTTCTTAGATCAATTTGTTTGATAGAAATGGTCATCCTAGTGGCCATTTCATTGCTTTGCCTCATTACTTGTTATGTCTTACTTCGTTTTATCTCTCACTGTGTGGGTTTTTCCATTTTCTTTCAGAAGAAGAACTCATTATTTAGCATAATAATCATTTGTTTTCCCACTACAAAAAGATTGCTTGGAGAAGTAACCCAGTTGCACTTGTTGGAACTTAAAAATAAATGCTTGCCTTGTGTCTCTTGAGATTTCTTGGATTAAATGTAGGGAGAATGCTGCCATTAGAAGAATTATGGTTTCTCAGGAAAGTATACTGGTACTATTATGCTGCTTTAAAAAGATGGTTGGGATTACACTTCCAATACAATAAAACTTTATTTGTTTGTGCAGCAGTACATCTAATATTTGCTTTGTAGTCTTGTAGTTGTGTGTGGGTGCACGGGTGAGAGTTTTCTCTAGCCTTTTGTTGGACGTTCTCAATTCCACTTAAAATTTATCTTTTTATTCGTGTTGTTTGTGTTTTTCTTTTCACCTAGAGATATTTTTTTCAATGATCTAAGGAAATTTATGCTGCCATTTTGTCTTCCTTCAAGAAAGGACCTTCTTGTTGCCAATTATGCTATTCAAGATTAATCCATTCAATGTTTCCAGTTGCTCAAATAAAAAATAATAAGGTTGTTTATGTAGCTGACTGTGCATAAGAGTGATTTCCTTTGTTAACCATATTGACTTCTAATTTAGTCACTGAATGATATCGTTGTTACTGTCTAGTGGTTTCTACTGGAAAAATGCTTTAATATACTTCTACATGTATAAAGCAGGTTATCTCTATTCCATGGATGAATAAGCAAAGTTTTTCTTGCTTAGGTTAGATGATCTATTATGAGCTTCAGTATATTGGTATATACCCTTATCACTGTTCTCATTAAATATCATAGCTTTGACATCTTCAGCGAATCTGCATTCTTTTTATCTCATGCCCACCTGTAACCCAAAACTTCTACCATTTCCTATTTGCACCGATTTAAGTACATGAAATTTGCAATTCTAATCCAGTTACTCGAACTCGATAAATTTTTAGCGAGTAAATATTAGTTGAACTGTTATGATATTGGTTATTTACTCTGGTTGATTCAGCAGGCAAGTTTGGCGGTACCTCTTTCGGTCCTGAAACTCCCAAAAAAAAGTCCTGTTGAGTGTAATTTCATGTATTGTTGATCAGCTAGTATTTCTTATCTTAAAGAAATAAAACTTGTTTCTTTCAAGTTCAAAGGCATGAGAATGAGCTTAGAGGAGCAGTGGCACCGCTAATCATGTTTTCTGCCACAACCATTGTTTAAATACGATGTCTGCCTTAATCTCTGTCACTATAGAATGTTCCGTAGCTTTATGCATTATGATTTATGCTATTTGATTTGAATTTTTGGTAGATATATTTATATATCATTTTATTGTTGCAGATAGCAAAAGGTACATTGAAGAGTGGCTTGCAGAACACTTGTCAGCTTGAAACAACTCGCCGAAAGCTTGTCGTCGGCGTGTTCCTTGTATTGATGAAGATATGAAGATCATGGGGTGCCTCGGAAAAAAGAAAAGATTAAACAAAGCAAGAAAGAAGCTGTCAGGATGTTAAAGCACCAAAATTTCTTGTTGGCAAAGCATTCCTTACAAGATGCAAGCAAGAGTGAAGGAAGCTGCAAAGAGATGCATCCTCTGTGAATACTATTCTTTATATCCTTGTTTTCTGCCTCAAAACAATTTCTCCAGTGCCGGACCGGACAACTGGGTGTAAATACGATTCTTCTGTATATATTGTGTACATATGAAGCCATCCTTTCTCATTTTTTGCTGTAAATATTAAGGTCAAGGAAGGTTAAAATTCCTTGCGGCCTGTAGGTATGGTCCTCAGCTGCAATTGGATTTGCACTGGCAATTCCTGATTAAAGAGTGTGAATTCTTCATTCATCTCTTTCTGGCTATGAGTTTATGATATTTACAGTAAACTTTGCATCTTCACTTGTAGGCATAAGATGGTGTAGCACATCATGTTTTCATGTATCACCAGGTTTTGACTTGAGCTGCACCACTGCAGTAGATGATGAGGAACTCTCTCATACATGAAGATTTCAGCAGTTCTTTAATATCATATTATAGTTCTTTTCTTCCAAAAGCTCTGTTTTTTTTTTTTTGGACACAGAAACTTTATTTAGTCCCAATATTTGTCAAGAAGCAAAGATTCCAAATTAAGAAACTATTTTGATAATTTGGATAGAAGTTCAAGAATAAGAAAGCTTTTGTTTGATACAGAAGTTTCTATGTTCTCAATTGTTGTCAAGAGGGGTTATCGGGTTGAGTCTACATTAAATCCGAATCCGATATCGCCGTACACGGTTGCTCCCGGCTCACATTCGATAGGCCATAAAATAACTCTAGGCCGCTTACGGAGGCAGCGGATCCTTTTCGGATGTCCGCTACACCCGAATCCGACTTGTGTCGCCTTCGTCGGTTCGTGCGCGTCTTCTGCCTCAAATTTAGGGTTCTTAATACCCGACTCTCCAATTTCCATCGACGAGGCAAGCTTTTTAGTTCCAGTTGGCGAGCGTCACGGTCTTTTCTTAGGCGCGGCGTGGGTTCCGCTCCTTCTCTGGTCTTACCCTTATTTCTCCACACTTTCTTCATACAAAATCTTCCTTTTTCTTTTGGGGAACAATCGAAAGATTGAATGAAAGAATATTTTAATTTCCGCTACGGCTTTCTTGAATCGTTTGGAGTCGGTGAATCGCAGATTGGAAAAATCGGCATATGAAATGTTGCTGAATTCAATTTAAGTTCGTGGTACGCTTTCCGCTTTGTATGGTCGAGAACGCCGCACAAGTCCTATAGTTTCATTGTCTTTTGATACTGGAAACGGTTATGCGAAGTAGCAATGGTTGTACTATAGGCGCTTGTTTTTTTTTTTTTGTGTAGTTATCTAGTTGCCTATATTAGGATAGCGTTGTATATGCCACGATCTTTTGATAAGCATGCAATGACTTGGACGGACAGTGGTCAGCTATGCAGTTGTTCCTTTGTTGTTAACCTCTTCATATCTGAGTGTGATATAATTAGACTTGATTGGACTAGCAATTAACCACTTGCTATTGCTTTTTGTATCTTTATCAGCAGATATTCGCAGATCTTGTCAGCCATTCAGCTTTGGACTTTAATTATTGAGAGAACAAATGGTTGGTAAACATATCTCCTTTCTGATTAGTAATCAACTTATATTGCACTATTCTTTCATGCTTATGTTAATTTGCCACCTTAGGAAGTAGTCCAATGAGGGGGGATGAGAAAGTAGCAAGATAATTTCTTCTTTGTTTTCTCTTTCGATCATGACTAACCGTGAAGACATTCTTTTTGTTGTTTGAAGTGTTATAAATAAGAGTTAGTGTAGTCAAGCTACCTGTATTTTCTTGGTGCTAGCAACAACTTTTTTGATCATGAACTTTTTAAATAATTTTATCATATTTAGTTATTGCAAATTTTATCATATTTAGTTATTGCAAATTTTATCATCTTTCAACTTTGATGATAAGTATCGTGTCATTTGTTAGATAGCTAGAGACATGAAAGTCATTTCAAGGATTAGGAGCCTTATAGAAGCAAGATAAATTGCTTCAGAAGGAGCCAGGAAATAAGTTTCCCGATAACACTAGCATGTGGTTGGCCCTTATGTACAGCACGACACAGCACAACAAATAGCCGTGGTTGTTGACACACAAGTGTAAGTGGATACCTCTACTGGGTGACCACATGTTTCTTTTTTGCTTATTGTTGCTGCACTGCTAAGTAACTTGATATATTAAATTCTTAACTGATGCCAACCAGACTTTAACCTTCTGCATTCATTTTTAGGTCATGTTTGTGAAAATTCTGAAAAATTCTTTTTAAATGTCAAGGATTAGATTTGACATGAGCAAGTTGATTTCAGAAAGCTTGATGTTTCTTAGTTGAAGCTGACTTAAACTAATTATTCCTCCTGTTGCTCGTACACAGGCCAGCCCTGGAGATTCCTTCTTGGCTGATCTTGATGAGCTATCTGACAATGAAGTCCAACTCGTGAGTTGACATCAATTCTATTAATTGTGCCTGCATTATCTTTCTTACTTGTAACAAATAATTACTATTTATATGGTCTCTTTCATTGCATTATCATTGAGGCCTCTTTTCGTTGCTTAACTTTGTTTTAGTCACTGCAGCGTACTGTGATATGGGCTCATATTTTCCATCGACCTTGTCTATTAGGATGATGAGAATATTGATGCAGTTGCTGTGGAAGAAGATGATGAAGGTGACAAGCCGGATATTGAAACTCTCAATTATGATGACCTTGATAGCGTTTCAAAATTGCAAAAGACACAAAGATACAATTATATTATGCGGGTCAGAGTCATACTCCAGATGCTCTTGATTTCCTTGTTCTTTGGATTGATGATCTTAAACTGTGAAATCACGTTCCTTGTAGTGAGCCAATATTTATTTATTGGTCACATAACTTTCCTTCTTTTTCCCGTTTTCAGTATGTCTTATATTTATATTATGTACTTGATATATTATTCACGATTGTCCTATCCTATCTGGCCAATACTAGATTTCCCTGGGTAATGCTCATCATTTTTCCCCATTATGATTTCCCTATACATCTCTGACTGAATTGTAAATATATATTGGATGTTTTACATTTTAAAGGTGCTCTTTCTTCAAGTGTGGACTTCACCTTTCACGTGGCTCACACTGATTATTTGCCTCCAGTGTTGATTTAAAGACATTAGCTATCCACTCTCTTTGGGCATACATCCATGATTCTTTTTTATTATTGTTAGGTGATTTTGACAGGTGTGAATTTTATATTATTTAATTGAAAAAAAATAAAGGTTTGTTTCAAAACTCTTCTGCTTTGAATTAAAGCGTGATTCAGATAGAGACCTTAAACTGACACATGGACAGTATCATCCTGTTAAATATCTGTTTTCATCATTTTTTTAATGTTTACTAACTAATGGCCCGTGTGAAAACCCTTGCACATGCATCAGATCAGATGGTCAGTATATTTGCAAGAAAGGGCAACAAATGTCTAAATTGTGTCCTTCTAGATGCAGTCACTGATTATTTGCTGCTTGGCGCTAGGATCCTCCTAATCATGGCATGAATTATGCTTGGATGCTACTTGTTTGCACAAGTTGTTTAATGTTAACTTTTTGTAGTGTGAATTATTTTTAGTATTCTTCGTCACACTTTATTGACTTTCAGTTACTAATCTTGTGGTCTAGTATTTGGGCCACAGAAAGCTTATTATAATTACTGTTAACACATAGATTATACTGCTTATAGAGCATAAAATTATTCTTATTCCTAAATTATTATTTTTTTACCATCTGTATGATATCCTTGCAAATATTAGTTGAAAAGCATAAATCACTATATGAGGAGGTGACTGTCAGAATTTGAACATTGAAGTACCGTCACGGTTGTGCTGGACTTTGTCCTTTTGCCAGATTATATTCAGAATGATTAGTCTAACTACATCACCTTTTTATTATGTTTTCATCTATCTTTTATTTGGTGATGGCTTGGGTGAAGGGTATGGTATGCTCGGTCAGGCAGGAAGTGGAAAGTTGCGTGTGTCTATTGGGCAGAGGAAGCTTGCTGTAAAAGCTGCTAAAAGGTCAGCTACCTCATCCTTTGGTCATGTTTCATCCTCTAAATTAACCTGAACTCCACAATATGCTCATTGAAAGCTTTAACTGATTGAATAGGTGTCGCAAATTTTTTGGCTCGTTTGTTTAAAGGTGCCATAAGGTATATTTAGGCAAATGGTCTACCTAATGATGATTAAAAAGTTTTATTGTTGACTTGAGTGTAATAGGTTCAAGGAGAAAACTCTGGAAGCAGTGGGGCAACTTCAGGATTGACATCAAGTCTGGCATTTACCCCTGTACAAGTGAGTATAAATGCGCAACAGAAATTGGTTTAAGTTATCTGCTTTTTTTATCTCATCCATGTCACAGTTTCATGGTAGCTATTAGCTACCTAATGCAACCTTCCACCCAATTAATTGGGACATTATGACTTTGTTATTGTTGTAATTGTTGTACCATGTTGAAGAGTAAGTTACTTTATTACAAAGTGATGTAACTCCAAATTCCAGGACTTGTAGGTAGCATGCAACATCCCATGGAAAAGAAAAACTTTCCTCCCTAGTGTAAGCTCTATTAGTTTATTCCATTTGGTGGGTGAGTTTAGGTTGGATTTCTTTTATTGGAGTTATAATGTCTAAAATGGGGAAAGTTTGCATTGGGGTTTGCAACTTAACAGTAAAGACCAAACTACAAAAGATAAAGCTAGTATCTGTCAAAGAAAGTTACCTTCTTTAGATAAAGAATGCTGAAGCTTTGAAGTTAATGCATGCTTACTCTCACGTTTAGCTAAGAACAGGTCATGTGCTTTTACTTAAAATATTTAGCTAAATACTGAAAAAATGAAGTACACTTCTTGCGTTTATACTTAAAGTTGTTTTAGATGAAATGCAGATGGAGAAAATAGAAATTAAAAATAATTATTATCCATATTTCCGAAAGTTGTCATCCAATAGTGCTGCATTCTGCTCTGTTCTTTTCCGGCCTACAACTAAAACCAATTAGGGATTTCTGTGATTTGTAAAATAATTATTACATTCATTCATGTAACGGATCATATCATGACACGTTTAAGGAGTGGGTTGGATTCAGTTACAGTTGAAGAACACTTTTAAATTGATTCAGTTTACATAGACGTTACCATATCTAGTTATGAAATTCTCGGTTTCAGTGGAAGCTTCAGAGAGATGCAAGGATGGAAAACATGAAATAATCTGTGAATGGAGGTACATCAATATCAATATAAATGCCATGAATAAGCTATCAAAGAGCCAATCTGTGTCTACAAAATAGTGCTGCTTATGTTATAAAAGCATTGAATATTTTACTACTATGATCATGTGTCTTCGCATTCTAGTCTTTTCTGTAAATAATGCATTTAACTGATAGATCATTTTCATTCAATCTGTTAGGGAAGATGGTTGTCTTTTACGTGTCATCACTTAGGGTCAATTATTGTGATCCTGAGATTTGATGGTTCTTCTGTTGATCTTGCATGTACCCTTAGATTGGATACGCCAAGTCACGACCAACTGAGAATTGGTTGTGACAAAAGAATATAAAGCTAAAGGTGGTGACGACCTTTGTGCCACTGTCTTGAAATTCTGGTTAGTGTTAAAAAGCCTGTGGCGTGACATTAAACAGCAGGAGTCCATTACCTTAAGTTGACAGTGTTCAGAATTTTCTTTGCATGTCTTAATCTATGCAAGCTTTGTCTATGTCTGCACTCGTGAAAATTTTTGTGCATGTCAGATGATACAGAGTTCTTGCTGAGATGTGTAGTGACTGTAGTCAGATGAAACTTATTTGTGCAGTTGTCCATTTCTTATTCTGCAAGTTATGATCTGAGAGACATGATGTGGTTTTCTTATTTGGCCATCCCGTGCTTCCAAATTTGATCATCTCATAAATTGTATGCTTATTTCTTATTACATGTTGTTTAGAACGACAATTCTCACCATAAATTAAATTGATGCTGAGCTTGTATGTTCATCAGGGAATAGAACTTACAAATCCACAAGCTCATGGGAACCAGCTCGGCAGCAGAACACAAAGCACCTACTTCTCTGAGACGGACATTTTCGAAGATCAAGAGGATGTAATCTTAGGTCGGTGTACATACTTGGATTTCTCTCTCTTTTATTATCTCAAGTTGGACTTGTGGTATTTTTTTGCTAGTTTAATGTGCTTTGAAAGTGTTATCACCAAAGATAATGCATTTCATGTATCTGCAAGTTATATATAGTTCATTGATCTATCAACCAGGCCAATTTTTACTGGCTGAATTGAACTTTGAGTTGATCTGTCATGTGGATGACCTCTTGATATAGAATTCTGATGTTTCTATTTTTTTTATGTGACTTGAGGTTTATAAGGTAGTCCTGTATGTGCATCACATTCTCATTCTCAAAATAAAGCTTTTTTGCTGTTCAAATTGTCACAAATTTTTCCTTCTTTTTTTCTTCTTCTCGTGACAGATTTGATGTTCCTCCAAAGCTTTGTTTCTTTTGACCGCGTTAAGTCTCCTTTGAAAGTGATTCTTTTATGATTTTTGTTGGAGAATCTTGGTTTCTACATTTGTCATTTTTTAAGGAATTTATACATGTGTTTGATCTTTTTGTGATTAAATTTGTGTGGAAGGAACAATTGCTCAAAAAAGAAAAAAAGTTCTGAACATTGATCGGCTTCCTGATCTCCAACAGGGTGCTTGTGTAGATCTGGGAGTTGTGTGGCAGGCTGCACTCAGACTTCGCCTCCCATGCAGAGACCTCGAGAATCTTCGTGGCAGCTAACCTGCAATATGCGTGGGCATCTCTTTACCGTCCCAGTATCAGACGGAACAACACATTATGCAAAGCAGGAATTCACTGGCATGGATGATCATCCCCCCCTCGTCCTCAGTCCATTTTTTTTTTCTTGGTCATAGTCCAGTGACATGTTTTTTAGATCAGAGTATAACAGCACTCTTCCCTTTGGAAAAGAATTCTACCTGTTTCTATTCATGAGTAGGAAACGCATATGAAACATGGGAGTCCTCGAAGAGGAGTGTGCCAGCAACGTGACTCACTCGGGGATTTTGCACCAAAGTTGTCTTGATTTTTATCCTTCCCTTTTTAAATAGGTTTGATGGAAAACGTTTCTAAAAAAAAATGTGTTTGTAAATTTACTTTGGGATTACAACTCAACCATCAACATTCTTCAGCATATGTATTTATAAATTTTTAAAAAAAATGCATTTCTTGGGTGATTTATGTTTCGTCCATTTGATGCCACAGAACTCGCAGAGTTTAATTGTCACCGTGTAAAATGGTTAGCTCTACCTTCATATACTTTGGTCAATGTGTTAGCTCTGTCTTAATTATAAAAACTTGTTGGATGAAGTTTCAGATTTTTGTTCTTTGGTAAGTGATATATTTCTTGCATGTTAATATCTTAAAAAAAAAATTTTTTTTCGCAATGGAGCAACAGAGGTCGAAGTTTGTGCCGGCCTGAGGAGAGACTTCTGTTTGTCGAACTCCGGTACTTACTACTCTTGATAAAAAAAACATCAAACAGGAAAAAATCAAAGACTTGTGTGTTGCCATTTTTTTTGTCAACGCAAAAAAAAAACACATATATATATAATATATATATATATAGGGGTAGGGTGTGTGTTGTGTGTGAGACTATGCTGGATTGCAGCTCCTAAAAAAAAAAGCTCAACTCCTGCACGAACCGATTGAAACCATACGCTCGCAAAACCCACCACGAGCAGAGAGAAAAGAAAATCGTCCTAAGAGATCACACCGTCATATAGTGCATGGGGCGCCCATCATGACTAGGTCTTCCTGGTCGTGGGGATGGTGTGTGTGATTGAGCAGCGCGATCGCCTTCTTGCCCCCCTGAGGAGAGAGCCTTGTGACACAAGGAGTACAAGGAGGGCATGAGCACCGGCATCTGTTCGAGTAAACTGACCACCTTTGCTCCACCATTGTTGCAGAGAGACAGTAGAGCAGAGACGCAGTTCCCCCCCCAGACCGAGACGTCGACGACCGTAGGAATCCCACCAGATGAGGCACAGCAGACGACTTCAGGATCGCCGTCGTCCCGTCATGCCCCCCGCTATCTTCGCAAGCACACTGACTGCGTCGTTGACGAGATCCGCTCTGTCGCGCGACAGGATGATTGTGAGAGAGGAATCGCCCCTGCTGCCAGGATCTTGCGCAGGTTATCGGGACACAGCAGCAGCCCGTAGAGAGTGACGATGGCGTTCTTCCCCCCCCCCCCGTTCCTTCTCTTAAAAAAAGCACCAGTGTCGGAATCGCCTCCCCCATCCGCCCTATCTCTCTCCCGTCCCTCCTCCTGACGAGAGAGAGAGAAGGATGCCGCCGCCGCATGCTGCTGCCTCTCGACTGAGAGAGCTACTCTGACGACGTCGACGAGGAGGCCGGCCCCCCCCCCCTCGACGGGCCCCTTGCCCGCTTTTGTGCTTCGAGAGAGGCTCATCAAAGCAGCTACCGTTGTGTCCTGATCGAGGATCTCTGAGAGAGAGAGGTGGTAGAGAAGCCATGGGACTGAGCCAGCTTCCACCAAGCAAGCCCTGTTAAAGATGTTCGATTTGGCCAGCTTCCTGATCTCGTGAGCCGCCTTGTTCTTCTCCTGGTTCGTCCCGACCGCTAGCTTGAACTAGGAAAAGGCAGCCACCATTCGTTGCTCCCCCCGCGCCGCCGCGCGTCGCGTCGTCGGTCGTCTCGTCAGTCTTCTTGCCATTTGGCTTTTTGGCTCAGGAATTCGTCTCTTCCTCTCCTGGCACCACTTTCCCATGAGGTTCGGCGGGGGGGATGGGGGGACTGGGGGCCAGCTGGCCAGCTTCGCCGGTCACTGTGGGGGGGCAGCATTTGAGCCACTTCCACTTCGAGGCTCGGGCGTCGGTCTAGTCTGCCCGTGTGGCTCGTCACGGGATCCATCATGAGAGAGAGAGAGATCGGGCACCGGAGATGCTCCAGGTTGACATGACTCACGGCTCTTGCTCGGGCCTGCGATTGCTTCTCTCTGCTCTTCTCGTCGTCCACGGCATCGAACAGCACCGATCGGCAGTACCATGAACGCCATTAAGCTGCCGAGCAGGGCTGCCTCTCTCTCCTCCTCCTCGCCGTCGTCAAGGCTCGCGAAGAAGAGCTCTTCCAGGAACGCGATCTCTTCGCTGCAATCGCTCCAGCTTCGAATGCGCAAGTGATCCAAGATCCATCGGAGATCGATCCGATTGGGAGCAATGCCGTTCTTGAACTGGCCAAGTATCGACCACATGCTCCTCACAGCCATAGCATCGGCTGGCACGGTCCCGACCGTCGCCCGCCACGCCTGCTCCCGGACGAGCCGAACCAACTCCTTGATTTCCGGGGCGGCGTCGATGGAAGCCAGAGGGAGGACATCGAGGGCGGTGGATATCGACCGAACCAGCACCTGAAACTCGTTCGACACCAGCTCCGACCGCATCAACACCCACAGCCGGGCGCCCGGCCTGGCGCAATCCCGGAGTAGGTGCCGGGAGAGCTGGAGCGCGACGTGAGAGCTCGAGAAGGGCGGGGGGGCGGGGGAGCGGAGGCCCGACCCCCGGCCCGGGGGTCGACCAGGAACTCGAGGATGGCCCCCGCCTGGGCGGATCGCCTCGCGGTGCGGCGCCGGGTGATCGGGAACGAGTTCGACCCGAGGGGAAGGGATCGGCGAGGCGAGGCGAGAGGGAGGAGGGCGGGGGGGGGCCGGGGGGCCGGCCGCGCGCCGGCGCTGCCGGAAGAAGGAAGGGGGGGGGGGGGGGGGCGGGAGGAATGATGTGCCTGCGCGCGCAGCGGAGCGCAAGCAGAGATGAGATTTGGAGAGATCTCTCATCTCTCCTCTCTCCTCCCTCCTCCCTCTCCCCCATGCAGCGCACGCAGCAGCAGCAGCAGGTGGTGGGACACGTGCAGTAGTAGCAGCAAGCAGCACGTGCGTCGTGCGTCGGGGCGGGGGGGGGGGGCGGGGCCCCCCCGGCCCCCCCCCTTCGGATCGTGATCGGGGGGGGGGGGGGGGGGCCGCGGCGGACACGTGACGGACGATCTGATCGATGTCGATTCGAGTCAAAGGGGGCAGCGCAGCTCACGCCCGGCGCAGCGCCACCAACGCAAACGCAACAAACATCAAACGATCACTGGGAAATACGCGTTCGTCGTCCAAACGTAGGGAGAGTGTGTTGAAAGAAGAAAGAAGATAGAAGAAGAAGAAAGTGGAGAAGTGGACAGAGGATAAGCGGGGCACGTGGCACGAGGAGAGAGAGATGTAGTATTATGATGATATGAGATGATATGAAGAGAAAAAAACAACAGAAATTTCGTATTATTATGTGTTGCGTGCTGCGGCTTGTGGTGGTGGGTGGTGGTGGAGACGTCAACGGGGGGTGCAGGAAAAGAGGGAGGAGGAGGGAGGAGGGTGGTGGTGTGTGTTTTTTTTTTTTTTTTTTTCGAGAGAGAGAGGAGACTGGAGCGAAGCGTCTCTCTCTCTCTCTCTCTCTGCAGGATGCTACCTCCAATCCGTGTTCAAGTCAAAGATTCAAGAGGGTGATGGGGTGGAGGGAGAGAGAGAGAGAGACAGATCACGGAGGGTAAAAAAGGTAGTAATTAGCAAAACGTTCCTTTCCCACTTCCCACGGACGATGGACGATGAAGCGAGAAAGAAGAGAGAAGAGACTAAAGACTGCCGCCGGCCCCATGGATGGGTTGCTGCGGCATCAGGTCACCCACATGGAGTGTGCTCGCCGTCTTCTTTATTTATTTATTCGTTCAGGTGCTATTGATTCCTCCCATTTATGAAGCACATCGCCCCTTCCCTTCCCCTTCGGGAAGGCAAGAGATTTTTTTTTTTTTTTTTTTTTTTTTATATATTATTATATTATTATATGTCATGTCTGGTGTCGAGAAAAGAAAAAACAACAGAAAAAAAAACATTTTTTATTATTAAGAGAGAGAGAGAGAGAGAGAGAGAGAGAGAGGAGGTAAAAAAAAAAAAAAAAAAACTATAAGATGCTTTCTAATCTATCTAACACAGTAAACTATTGACATGTACATTGATGATATGATAGTGATGATAGACAAATCCAGTTTCCTTCATGGAAAATGCAGTTTCTTTTTTTTTGCATGGTCAATGATCAGATGCTTGACTTATGAAACCAAGGTAGAATTTGGTGGGCTTTCTATAGAACTCATTTGGATGTGTATAAAATGTTGTTGAAGGGGTGGTGAGTGGTGTGGAGTGAAGTTCTGTAAAAGAGAAAGAAAGGTTTTTTTTTTTTTTTTTTTTTTTTTTCAAGTCAAGTCAAAGTCATCAAATTCATCATTTGGGGTTGATATAAATATATATATATATATATATATTATATATATATATATTCAACATTCAACAAAACATTTCAATTTGATATTTGAATTGAATATGAATGATGAGACCAAATACTCATCACAATAAACATTATAATTTTGGCTATCTTCACTCAGTCCAAGAAAAGCCAAACGTTTGCTATGGGATTATAATTGCACATAAAGAAATGGCTTGCTCTGCTTTATAAATTTAGATTCAATGTAATCCGACGCCATCTCTTCTAACTCTCCTCTTCATACAACTGTAGAAGGGCGGCTCTAAAAAAAAAAAAAAAAAACGATTGCAGAATTGTTATCTTCTAGCTTGATTCATACTCATAAGCTTGATAAGATAGTTTTGGTGTACAAGAGGACGAGGCTAAGACATTTATTAGGAAGATGGAAAAAAACTAAGAAATAAAAGATGATACATCTGGTGGAATCGTCATCATGTAAAGAAGTAGAGATTGCTTTAGCAAGTAAGAACTTGTAGGCCCTTAATCTGGTTGTATATTAAAGGTACACCCTTTGACTGTTGTCCACAACATATGCTACCACTATCCCTTTTTAAGTAATGCTTTATGGGATGAATACTTTTCTATTGATCTTTTATCGAATGTTTCTTATTGTTTATGCGGCAACCTAAACATAATATCCTCTAGAGGACAAAGTGGGAGCCTGTTTATTTTCTCTTACTAATTCTATTCTCATCTTCAAAGTTTTTTTTTTTTTTCTATCAGGTTTCATTGACCTAACATTTTTTTTTTAAATATTTCACATAGTGCAATAATTGATTTGGTAAGCATCCTATTATTGCTTGTTTAGATTAGATTTTGGTTAATTTTTCTTGACTTTTTTTATTTAATGATTATGTTGTTACCCATCTTTATTTAAGAATTCATTTTTACCACTCTCTTATCTTAACTAAAGTGGGTACTCAACCTTCATTTTTGCTTCGAGAACTTTTGGTTGGAGTATCCCAAGTTTATTAATCCTTTGCTCAACTTGATCTACATCCTTTAAACCCCATAGCTATCTTTCACCAATGGCTTTCAACCCTTAGTTTCTTATTATAAAAAAAAAATTCTACTGATTTCAATCTTAAATACTATATAAAAAGAAATACTATGAAACTCTAACCTTGAGCTCAAAGATGCTCTCAGTCATCTTATTAACCAAGAGTATATCTAGTTCTAATCTTTTAATAATGAAGCCATTATTTTTATAGACAACTCTAGTTTAAGTGGTGTAGTCGGACCAAGATATCTAAAATAAAATATTTTATTACATACAAAATATTTTTATACAACATCTCGCAACAAGACTTATATAAAATCTATATAGCTTCCCATTGTCTCACTTCAGTCCTAACTTTTTCTATAAGTGACAAGTTAACTTGTAAAATTTATATAACAACAGGATGAGCATATAAAGCTCAGCAATTGACTAACATATCCCAGATAAAGAAGGATAGTTTTCAAAATAAGCTTCAAATCAGATAGCAAGACAAGGGTGTAAGAATCCATAGAGAGCATCACGTTAGATACATAATCACAAATCATTTTATTCGAATATATCAGTAAAAGAAGAGTAACTGGAGCATATCATTGGTGTGAAATATCTCACAATATATCAATGTCGTATAAAACAACTTGGAACATATCAACGAGATGTGAAATGATTTGGAGCATCTCAAAGGCGTAAGAATGTTAAGTAGCATATCAATGACAAATGAAATATTTCAGAGCATATCAATGAGAATACGAAATATTTCAGAGCATATTAAAGATGCATAGGATATTTCGAAACATATCAATGGCATATAAATAATCTAAAACCTTATCAAATAAATAATAATTAAGGAACAAAAGCTCAAATATCATATTAAACATAACACTCATTTCATTCTTATCCAAAGTACAAAAATAAACTTACAAGCAATGCTTTGGATATCATATCAAAAACATAGAGGGCGAAGTAAGATCAGACAGAATATGATACATCCTTTTCTAGATGACCAACAGACAAAAGTCTCCTATGTTTGGGAGCTCCATCCACCCACATCTAGGTGAAGTCAATGGGGGCCAGCAGAGCATCGCGTGCTCTAAGCACAATACCTTTTACCATTTCTAACAAAGGTCCAGAATTATCCTACAAACACCAGAGTACAAAAGGACATGAGCAACAAAATTAGCATATATCATAAGCATATGTGGAACAACGAAATATACATGTGCCAAATATGAAATAATACAATGAATACATAAACATTCATAATATGCATTCAGATAGGCAATGAATAAGGAATAAAAGTACGTAAGATTTAAAAACAATGATATAAGGCTCCAAAAAAGAAATACTTTAGCTAGATCATAGACATAATATAATTCGATATCATATCAAAAACATAAATGGTAATGTGGGATCATATACATAATATGATCTATCCATTTCTGGATAACCATCAGACAAAAGTAGAGCATCCTAGGCTCTAAACATAATAACCTTTACCATTTCTGACAAAGGTCTAGAATATCCCATAAACACTAGAGTACAAAAAGAACATGAGCAATAAATTTAGCATATATTGAAAGCACATACGAAATAATAAATCATACTTACACCTAAATAAAATAATATGAAATCAAAGGCAAAAGTATTAGATAATTCAATTTTGAAATGGATGAACCAAGAATAAGCAAAACTGATACAGTCACTATTCTAGTAGAATTCAGAAGACACATCTCAAAGTTATTTTAAACAATCAAATATGCTCCAAATTATTTAAAAAGAGTATCTTTAAAAAGCTAAATCAATCTAATTTTAAATGAAATAAGTTTCATATAAATTTGAAGTCTCCACAAAAAGTTATAGATGATTTGATAGCCAAAGGTCCAAAATCACATTCCTTGTTTTATAGAATCTATAAGATCTAACAAAATAAAAATTTCGATAGTCATTTGGACTCTAAATCTTTCAATCCTAGTGTTAAATAAACATCTACGAGCTTATTTTATAATAAATCCATAAATTAGAGACTCCAATAGAAAGATATAAGCAGTATAGTAATAAAAGTTCAGGAGCTACAGACTCCACTTTACATATTTCATATACTCAATTGAAATAAATGTTTGGGCCAACAAATGAACTCCAAATTCTTCAAACTTAGTTTCAAAAGAAAGATATATGAATCTATTTTTTAAAAAAACTAAGTTTTATCAAAATCAGATGTTTATACGAAAAGTTACAACTTGAAAAATACAGATAGGTCATAATCTCAAACATATTATAGATTCACACTTAGGCAACCAACAAAAGAGATTTCGATTTTATCCTAAATTTTTCTCATAATTAAGGTAAGAATAAATATAAATTTTAGTAGAAAAAGAATATAAGATATTATATAGGATAAGGTTAGGACGCTTGCCTTTGCAAATTTTGATCCCAAATGTGGCTTTGATCAAAATGTCAAAAACCTCAACTCATTTCTTCTCCTCTTCCTTCTCTTTTTCATTCTCTTCTTCTTCTTCTCCTTCATAAGTTTATGTTACAACCAAATCTATTTCTTCTCTAATTATTAATTGTTTAAGCTAACATATGAGTTGTTAGGTACTAAGCATGCATGTGCTTATGTGTCACCTATGGACATGCAGAAGTGACACCACTTTAAACAAGGTAATGACACATGTCCTCACCATATTATTTTATTATTATTATTTTTTAACCGAATATGAATCTTTTATAATTTATTTCATATTTTTAAAATTTACATTTAGGTCCTTAGTAATCAACTTTTAATATAAAATTATTTAATCAAAAGAATTATTAAACAAATCCTTGAATTTACAAATGGGTCCTCATAAATAATTTAAAAATATATCATTACAAATATTTCAGAAGCTAGGGATATTACACTCTCCCCCCCTTAAAATAAAAATTTAGTCCTCTAAATTTATCATGTCTTAATTGATGAGTAGCCATGCACCACCTGTGTCCGCGTTCCCGAAGGCACCCCTCTCTTTCAAGAGGATTCACGGCATGTCAAGCCCTGGTAAGGTTCTTCGCTTTGCATCGAATTAAACCACATGCTCCACCGCATGCGGGCCCTCAATTCCTTTGAGTTTCATTCTTGCGACGTACTCCCAAAGTGATACTTAACGCGTTAGCTACATCCATTCGTCGACGCCTAGTATCCATCGTTACTAGGACTCGGGGTATCTAATCCCATTTGCTCCCCTAGCTGTCTCTCGGTGTCGGCAGTGCTGCTTGGTGTTCTTTCCGATCTCTACGCATTTCACCGCTCCACCGGAAATTCCCTCTGCCCCTACCGTACTTAAATAATTTCTTTGGATTTTCTATTTGTCATCAATATTTACAATTATATAATCATCTTGGCATGGTTTAAATATCCTATTCTTAAGTTTTATAAAATCTGCAAGGACATTATTCAAGCTAAAAAAAATTACTATTAGAAACATGAATAATACCTTTGATCACTGATTTGAAAGCTTTGGAGTCCTGTTTAGTGATGACATATACTCTAACATGGGTTGATGATCTAGGAGGCAGTGACTCTTTCTTCTTTTTTAATTTATATTATGAATCTTTATGTATTCATCGTATTATTTTATATTTGGCACATGTATATTTTGTTGTTTCGTATATGCTTCTGACATATGCTAATTTGTTGCTAATGTCCTTTTGTACTCTAGTGTTTGTGGGATAATTATGAAACTTTGCAAGAAATAGTAAAGAGTAATGTACTTAGAGCCCGCGATGCTCTGTCAGCCCCTACTGACTTCATCCAGATATGAGTGAAGTCAATGGAGGATTTTTTATAGAATGACCTCCTTGAGACATAATAAGAATAGAATCCTCTATATCAAAGAGGAGGATGACTTTATTTCTAGCACTCCCGACTAAATCCTCATCACCTTTTTCATTTAATGTTGTAATCTTTGGAGCTATGTTGGACCCCCTCTATCTCTCAATTATTCCCTATGTCCTCCTCTTCCCATCATTCCATCCACAATTTATTCCATGCTATGTAACCCTTTTATATTCCTATAAATTGAGGCTACCCTTCACTAAATGGGCGTTGACAAGAGTTTGAGGCTTCATGAATTTAATATTAATTTTTTAAATCTTTTGGGATACTCATGATAAGCCTATTCTTAATTTTTTTTCTTTGAACACCTCTAATTCTCTCTCGCTTAACTAGGTTACGTCTAAGTTGATCTTTATTCTCAAAAGTGAGAATCCCATTTTGAGAGAACCTCATTACTCTTAGGGACTATCGGCCTATAGTTTTATGTAATGTTGTTTACAAAATTTTAAGTTTTGTTAATTAAATCCAATCTCTTTTGTATGATCTAATCAACCTGAAACAATCTATATTTATTAAGGAAAAAAACATTCATGATTATATATTGATTGTCAATGAATTGGTTGACTCTTTTGTCAAATCCAAAAGCTATGGCTCCCTAGTTATTCTTAAATTTGATCTTAAAAAATTATTTGATTTGCTTTTATGGAGGTTATTTATCATGCTCTTCTTGTCATGAACTTTCTTATTAAATATATCACTTGGATACAATCCTATATCTCCTCATATATTCTCCTATTTAACTAAACTAATGAAGCTTATTCTATCAATTTTAATTTCTCATATATTCTCCTATATTTAACTAATGGAGCTTATTCTAACAATTATAATTTTAATAGAGGTATAATACAATGTGACCCTCTTTTACTTTAACTTTTTATTTTTGCTCAGCAAATTCTTTCATCTCTTATCTGATAGATGGTTTAATAGAAATAAATCACTCCTTTCAATTTTAAAGGAATCAAAATCTCTTACTTGATGTTTGATGATGGCCTATTACTAATAGAAAGTTATGCTCTACTATTCTAAAAATTTTGGATATCTTCTATAATTTTATTACAATACCCCGATTAGTCCCGTATATAAAATGAATAAGACTAAAATTAGTTTACAAGGATTTAATAAGTATATTATTAACTTTAGGCTATATATTTTGACTAGTAGTTTAGGACAAACAAAGTTGATGTGCTAATTAACTAGCGATGGTCATGATATTTGATATTAAGATTAACTGCATGGTGAGAGAGCTCGAGTAATAAATAACTATCCATATTAGAGTCAAAGTACTCGTCATGATGTGGCGTGGAGCCACTATTTAGCTATGTATTATACATTCCATATTAGAGTTTGATATAGGTTATAGGTTATGCTGTGTCTTGATAAAGATATTAAGCCTTGAGAGAAATTATTATATCCTGATTAATTATCCTTAAAAAATAGATATAATTAATATTAACTTGTAAGGGTTGTGGCACTCACTAATCACAAGGTTAATCTTTATAAATTTAACATATTCTTCTCTTATCATTGCACCTTCTCCATCAAGCATTTACTTGTAGTGCCTTAGGTATCAAGGTTGGGAAATAGCCCATGAAGTACCTTTTGGGTGCCTCCCTTAAACTATCAAAACTCTCAAGTGGACATAGCACTCTCAAGTCGATAAAATGGTGCTAATCAAATTGGTTATTAACTCCATTCCTACACACTTGCTATTTAATTGTAGCATATTAAATTCTATTTTGAAGTATATGATGACCTGACCTGAGAGGATCTTCTTTTGGAACTCTGATGCCTCCATCCATCAATTGATCAATCTGTGCTAAGCAGATTCTCTCACTTCTTAATGGTTCTAATCTTCTTTGGAATTATGTCTTGAAGGCTAAGTATGAGTCCCTCCACCCTTAGTGAACTACTATAGTCAAATCTACCTCCTAGAAACATCAATTCTCTAAACAAAGATCTTAAAAGAGGATTTAGAAAAATGATTAAAAATGCCTTGAGCACCAATATCTTTAATAATCCCTAGATAAATAATCTTTCAATTAGTCTCTGGCCCACTTTTACTAATGCAGGGAAGTCTTCTAACTTTTGTTAGGTTTCTAACCTTCTAAATTCTAATTGCTGGGAAGTGCCCAAACTTGAACTCCTCTTTCATAATAGCAAAGACCTTAAGAATTATATTCCTAAAATAATGATGATATTTGGATATGACAGTCCACTACTTTACACTCTTTGTCGACTGTGGTGGTGTCTATCATTATATCAAAACTGAAACTAACATTGATGAGACTTGGCATGGCTGGAAGGCAATCCAACACTTTCCTATTTTTCTCAAAGTATAGCTCTTTCTTTGGAAGCTATCATAGAACAAATTACTTGCATCTGATCTTTATGCCTATCTTCTACACCTCTTGCTTGATAACTGTTATATCTATCATCTTCATAAAGTTTCTTCTAACTTTTCATGAAATGTTCTATAGTTCCTTCTTTTTAGAGACTCCTGTAGGTTAACTCTGGTCTTTGGTTTTTACTCTTTGACTCTTTGGCTGACGCTCCTGGCTCTAGGAGGGAGAGGGCCTTAACAAATCTACATCCAAATCTATTCTTAACCTTATTATTTATTTTTTTTGGTATCTTTGGGTCAATAGAAATGAAGCCAAATTTTGCAAAGCTAACTATCAAATGCTTCAGAAAGAATGTTGTCCTTTTATATTATTTGGAACGATAAAAATGATCATTATGTGTCAACAAAGTAAGTACAGAGAAGATGAAGACGATCAAGAATGAAAATAGATGTATACTAATCCCAACTTTATATCCAAAAATACCTTTTATAAAATCAAGATGAAGGATTATAGCAATTTAGTTAGATGTGCCAAATTCTTCAGTCTTTTCACCATTAAAATATAAAAAACTAGTTATAAGAGTGCTGCTTGTGTATATTTATTTGTTCCATATGCAGGATTGAGTTAATTGGAAGACAAAAACTAGACTCAAACAATCATTTTATATATATATATATATATAAAATCTAAGCAGACTCCAATAATCAAATACAACATAAGATTCTGCTTTCCTTCTCAGTTTAACAAATATATATTTTTTTGATGGTATGCAGTAATTATTATTATTATTATTATTATTATTATTATTATTATTTGAACTTTTAATCCTTGTTTTCATACTCAAAGCCGTTCCTTAAAGAAGTATGAAGACAGAATATTTTGATGGTATTTCCAGAAGTCATCACGACCATATCTCGGATTTTAATTACGACAAAACAAAGCAGAGAGAAGAAGAAACCAAAGGTGAACAAGATCATATATGTATCCTCCAAGAGTAAGATATGATATTTATCCTCCAAAAATAAATATCTAAGAGTTCTAACAGATCAGAAATAAATATATAGAATAGTTAACTTATTGAAGAAAATAATTGCAGCAATGAGGACAACAATTAGTATCCTTCTCCGACCCCATTGGCTATCTGAAGTATAGGTCTTGATTAGTCTTGATGAAATCATTTATAGGACTATTACATTGGATACAATTAGTCATAGTATTCATTATACTTGACATTACAAATATTTTGTCAAACATTGTAGTCCTTTTATTATTATTATTATTATTATTATTATCAATTATTAGTCGACATAGGACGATGAATGGAGGGAAGGAAGAAAAGAAGAGCAGAATGACATGATAATGACCATTCAACTAATAGAATCAAATTGTAACTTTGGATCAAGATCAAATTGTATCTTTGCATTGCACCAAGATCATTCAACTAATAAGTGCTCTTTTTCTCCACCTTAGAATATTCTTTTGCTTATCTTTGCCATCAAAAGAAAACATATGGAGTAGCTCCAAGTGACAGGAAGGCCCTTTGTCATCACAGTATTTAGGGTTTTCAGAGAACAAGATACTTGTGGAGGAAGAATGAGGATGTCAGCACTGTTCAAGTCATTGTATATGAGGACCATATCAAGAGGAAGATGACGAGAATATAATAATAATAGCACAAGGATAAATAATAGTGTACCACTTCTTCTTAACCACTGACTCCAGCTATTCGACCATGACACAAAGCACAAAGCACATCATCATAAATAAATTGAAGTCACCACCAACCCTAACATTACTTAACCACAAACACTTGGTAGAGGGGAAGCAAGGCAGCAGTGTTCACTTCGCTCAGTTCCAAACCCACCATCCTAGCTGAGCATCCTCCTCCTGGTGGTGCTCCGCCGTGAATATGCCGTCGGAATAGTAGTTGCACCCCTCGTCGCTGGCGTCCTCCTCCTCCGAGTGCACCGGGCCATCGACCGGCCCCATGCAATGGTAGCCCTCGGGGAGACAGGACTCCTCGCTGCTGTACACCAGCTGGTTCGCGTCGACCACCGCGCTCCCGCCGCTCCCCGTGCTCAGCCTGTCCTCCGCCTTCTTTGGGATGCCCAGGGACGCAGGATCATTGACTGATGCAGCCGCGGCCGTCACTGCTGCTGCCTTATTCTTGAGCGTCTCAGTCATTGAGATAACCTGAAAAGATACAGGTGGAGGTTGAACGTGTGGGAATCGTACGTGGGCAATAGGAACAGTGCCACTCTCTTTCAGGGGTCACCGTAAGAACAAAAGCATTTCTCTCCTTTTTTTTCTCCGAGCAAAAAAGAAGAAATCAAATTCTATTATTCTCCGCCATTAGCCATGCCCCAAGTCCCAACAGTTGATGGAGACCTCAGACAGCTACTGTACAATATCTAGAACGGTCCTTGGTTTAGCTCGACGAAACTTTGATTCCTGGTTACCTTTGGTGGATACTACTTGGGGTTGGTGTTACAGCAGTTGGTTCCACTGTGTAACTCTACCAAACTTTATCTATACATTGAACAAATTGATGATTATGACAGTGTGCATGAGGCTCCCGTCAGGTCAGGTCGATCGATCATTGTATTGCATCTTGATCCTAAAATTATTTTATAACTTCGACCACTAATCTTTCAGGCTACAAAGAAGCTATCTTAGTGTTGTACTAAAGTTTGTTAATGATAAATTTGACTAGTAAATTTAGTGCTCAAGGTCAAGGTATCCTCGATACCTTAGTGTATCATATCGATCTGAAAGAGGATCGTACCGTTTGGTATGCTTGGTACGCTCAGTACATACCGATTCGATAGAGGATCGGTATGCTTGATACGGTTCGGTATCTTAGTGTATCATATGTTGGTACACTCGATATAGCTCGATGTGTACCGTACCGACAACTGATCGATACGTCAGTACGATATGAGATTTCTCAAGGTATAGAGACGGGAAAAACCTTCATCTTTCATATTGAAGTCTTCTCCGATAGTATCAAACAAAACCTATTTTATTTTTTTAATATTTGATTAAAAAAATTATGGAGCACTAAGTCTTCATTTTAGCTTGTACTGCATATCTAGTTTTTATTTACATGAGAGAGAGAGAGAGAGAGAGAGAGAGAGAGAGAGAGAGAGTACATTTGGGGTTCCCTATATTTGTCTTCCTTTGTCAATGTTATACTTGTGGTTCGTTCAGACGTCATTTGGACATGAGATGATAGTGAGACTTATTAGATTCCTGACTACCCAACTAAAAACTCGTATCAGAGATGAGGAGGAAAGCATTAATGCCAAAGAACTCAGAGCAGGATGGGAGAGAGATTACCTGGGAGCGGAGGCGGTCGTTTTCCTTGAGAAGGGAGTCGTGATCGGAGAGGAGGGAGTTGTAGGAGGACTTGAGGCGATCGAAGTCCTGTTCCAGCTGCTTAGTCTTCCACCGGGCGCGGCGGTTCTGGAACCAAACAGCCACCTGCCTCGGTTGCAGGCCCAGCTTCCGAGCTAGCTCGCTCTTCCGCTCCGCCTCCAGCTTGTTCTCCGCCTCGAAGCTCCGCTCCAGTAAGTGTACCTTTTCCATTCAACACTTCATTCATTTCCAATAAGAACTCAAAACATTTGTCATTCAATCTCATCATTATATGCTAATTGTTGGTCAATCAGGGCGCAACCATTTCATCATCAAGAACATGGAACTGCTTTTGTATCTTCCCAGAGTGTTTCTTGCATCAATCATTATGTGTTTTATGTAGCAATCCATGGCAACTGACGAGCAACACGTGATACAGCAGGTCATATGGCAGGGGGAATAACATCAAACACCTGCTATTGCGGTCATGCTTCCTCTGCTATCTCATTTTCCATGCCAGATCTTGGACAAACGCATACAGAATTTGTTGGCTCTTATTATGTTCTTCTCGGTTCTCACATCGAGATCCAAAAATAAGGAATTCATGAGAAGATGGATTTAGATATGCGTGCATGAGAAGTGATTGCAGCAAAAACTCGCACCATCATTATGTGTCAACACTTTTTATCTGCATCGAAGATGGAGGAGAGAGAGGAGGTGTTCTACTACCTGGTCCGTTGTGAGGCGGCGCTTCTTCTCCGGCAGCTGCTCGTCGTAGTAGTACTCCTCCTCCAGGATCTCGTCCGGCGACGTGAAGAACGGCCGCCGCTTGTTCGCGCCCTCCGCCAGTGCCGATATCGCCGCCCCTTTTTATTCCGAAAATACCCCTCAGCACCTCGATCAACCCTCAGATCAAGGGCAGACTGGGAAATAAGTACTGTAGAACATAAAGCGCACCTCCGAAGACCGGACTAACGCCGCCGCTTCCCAAGAGGAGCATCGGCTGCCCGTGGTGACGCTGCGACGAGGAGGAATCAAAGATCAGACGGGCAGGATCCATCGCCAGATCCCAGATCCGAGCAGCCGCCGGCGAGATCGAAGTCCTCTACAGTGGTAGCAGTATCCACGCGGAGCAATATCTATACAGACTCTTATCTATGGAGGGATGGCTTCTTGGCCGGTTCAAAGGAAGGCGACGGCAGAGGTCTTGTGGCGGAAGAAGGAGGTACTCCAGAGGAGCCGCGTCGACGCCTTCATCGGGAAGAGAGAAAACCCCATCATGCGGCGAACGCAGCCGGGGGGGTTCCGACCGCCTCGAGACCAGCAGCCGACTTTGAAGGAGGAATAGGGAGAAGACGCAAGCCGAAGCTCGAGGTTCCCGGCGGCAGCAAGGAGCCGCCTCTGTTTTCGCCTTGTTTTTGTGGTGGAGAAGCTACGCGGCTAAAGTTGAGAGGGCCGAGAAAACGGCGCTTTATAGGCGTTGTGTGCATAAAATGACTATAATACCCCCTCCCGGGGTAGGACTTCGGTACGACAGGGGTTACGACTTAAGAGACGGGAAGGGATCGGCCCATACGGCGCTGTCGGCGGATGATGTGGGGATAAGGAATCAAATGCCACGTGAAAAGTTTAGGGATTGGGTGGCCAAATATGTGTGTCAAAATGATGAATTGGAACAAACTACTATTCTATAAATATGTATGATATTATTTTTATTTTTGAATAAAAAATATTTAAATGGATCTTTGTATCCAACTTTGATCAAGAATGATATAGTTTTTGTACCTGAAGATATGGCTACATATATCCCAAAAAATACTATTAATGGATCCAATAAATATCATGTATATTCATGTTTGTGATTATATTCTTTTGGGCTCTTTTCCTTTTTCACTTTGCCACACTTTTAAAAACTCATATAATGTAAAAAAATTATTTAAATATTGCTACTTAGGGATTTCCTTAGAGTTCATAAATATATGATATATATAATTTTATAGCTGGTTAAAGAAAGAATTAAAACTGGACTAATATGTACTAGGTGTTGTTCTATAACTTATTAGCATAAACTTTTATTTTAGATTGATGTTCAACTACCATGTTCCATGTATTCATCATATAACACAGAGGTTTAAATGTAATTTTTCTTTTTTTTTTTTCCTTTCCTTTTAAGAGAGAAGTTATTAAAATCCTTTTTGAAAAATAATTATGCATTTATTCTTTATGTTAAAGAGAGAGAATCAATCTACTTGTGTGGTTTGTGCATTTGACTTTCTTCACATATATTTATGTGGTTGTATGCTCCTCCAAGATTCATACACTCAATCACAAGTTTTCTTCTTGTTTTCTTGTAAGGAAAGTTGTGTTTGCTCTTGATATATAATCATAATTAAAAAAAATTATGATGAGATAATTGATTGATTAATATATTATTTTACAAAGAGATAGATCTCATGTTGGAATTTATGAGTCTCATGTATGTCATTTAATATAATAATTTTTTTTAAAAAAAATACCATCAAGAAAAGGATATATCATCACCATTACACTTGTTTATATATAATTTTTGTTTGAAATAAGCTTATTTATTTTTCCTCGTTGGATGAAGCACAACAAGTATAATCCCATGGACTGATGCCAGCAACTTCTTATCAGCTTAGAAAAAGGAGTAATCATCACATTGTTGCCTTTTACATAAAACTCTCCTTTTGACATGTATTATTATTGTATGGGATAAGGCAAGATGGAGGGTTTCAAATGAGTCGTTAGTATTAGAGAAGCTTATCTGTAAACAAGTCGAGGAGAGGGGAGGGGATATGGAAGTCACCCACCAAGATGAAGCCAAGGAGGAGGGGGGGCCCCACTAGGACCACCTTATCAGGGCGGTGTCTGTGACAGGTGTTGGTGAGGCCCCACCGAGAAAAGGAGGGGCGCAACCCCATGTCGGGAGCAGCACATGGAGAGAGGGAGGTTGGTGGAGGACTGTGCACCACCCTTCTAATAAACTATTACTGCAGGTCATGTTGTGGATGTGGGAGAGAGTAGGGCATGCAAAGCTTCCTGGGAGTTGAGCTAAACCTCTCTCTCTCTCTCTCTCTCTCTCTCTCTCTCTCTCATGCATGGATGATTGAGGTTGGAAGCTCCAATTTGATAGTTACTCCAACTGTGATGTGCAAACAAGGTGATGATGACATTACAAACAGGTATTTTAGGAACTGAAGGAGATTCTGACTGAAGTATGGAAAGTAGAAGATGACAAGGCTGCTAATTTTGCAGCAGTATATACATATATATCAACTTTCAAACATGTTGAGAAGAAAAAGCAAAAGGTTTCATGATCAAGAAGAAGAAGAGAAAACTGCAAAGGAAGAAGGTGGATCTGGGTGGGAGCTGCAACAAGTCTTTTGTTGGAAAAAGCAGGCTATTTCTCTTGGACCACTTCGCTATGATTCTTACTGATCTAAACCCTAATATATTTGGGTTTTTTTTTTTTTTTGTCAGTCAGGCATCTCAAACTTCAATCGGATCCCATGGAATATAAACTTCACCATCCCGAAGTGGGGCACTGGAAACTGGTGCTCTGAAGCGTGCAATGAGTGACATTTTTAGGGTTTTGGTTCCATATGCACCCTCAGCAGATGTCATCCCCAGCTTGCATGGTCCAACCTCACCTGTCATCTATCTGTAGGGGAAGAAAGGCATATATGAACAGTGGCATCACATTTAGGAAGACTACCTTCTCAACTTGCCATTGGATCGAGTGAGGTATTGAATTCATATTCTATGTAGGTGTCTTAAAAGTGGTGGAGAATCTTCCCCTCCTTTTTCCCTACTGCACACACAACTTGGTGGGTCTCCTCCTCTCCTACCAACAAAGCTAAGCAGAGATGCTAACAGGTACCATGGACTTGCATTAACTACACAGGAGGTGGCACAGCACTGTTTCCCATATCACTTCTTTCTTTAGGCACCACCACCACCACCACCACCACCACCACCATGTTGGTGCTACCAGTAAAGTTACATATAAGGTTTTAAATCTCGATTAGGTATTGAATTCGAATACCTTTTAAACTATTTGGTGGACCGTATACAAATCAATCCATAAATACTACCTCATAAACTTCAGCTGGTAGGAAAGAACCCAAATTAGAAAAGAGGAGGACAAATACAAAGATTCCAATTTATGATATGCTTTGATATCATAATAAATATTTTCATTCTTTTTCAAGAAAAGACCCAACATACGTATGATTTTTTTTCATGATATTTAAAACCTTGGTCATTCCGATTAATACAGCTTAAAATTCTTCACCTTAAACTAAGAAGGAAGATGGGGAAACAAACAAAGTTTACTTATTTAGTGGCATCTTATGGTCGAAGAAGACACGAGCCTCTTTCTACTTTGTGAGTGTGTGACAAGTAGGGATTAGCTCTCTTTCTACTTTCTTCATAAACAGAGCAAGACGGACATCGTTGTCATGCTGCTACATTATATCTAAGGAATAGGAACAAAAGGGCCGGAGTTCTCCTCTTTCACTTTCCTAGTGCTTCTGTGTTTGTGTTGCAGAGATATGTAAATGAAGAGGTGGAATTGTGACTCTGAGCTTGCTGTGAGCAGCCCCACGCGAGAGCAAGTTGAGAAATGATCACTCTTGCATTTGCATGGTTTTTTTTTTTTTCAAGGTCAACGCAGAATGAAACACCTGTCAATATAATCTAATTTACCTGTGGTCGGATGGATGGTTTGCCACCCCTCATCATGGAGGAGATATCAGCAGTAGCATAAGTGATGTCAATATTTGTTTCAGGATGTAAGAGAAACATGACTATAACTGTGAGTAATCTGAGATGCAAAGCAGGAAGGAAATAAAAGATGCTATATGCTACAGTGTGTTGACTGTAGCTGATCTGTAGAGTAAAAACTAAATATACTTGGTTTGCAAGGATCAAACAAAATTGGCGAGCAACTTTATCAACCATATTGGCACAACATACTGCAGGCTCTGATTGAGCTGTTTTAAAAATCCTTCACCTTTCTCTCTTACCACGCTTCTGTTTACCGAATCGCTTCCCTTTAGAAGATTTGGTCTTCAGATGAGCAATTTTGTTGGCCTTCTGCTGTCTTCCTTTTCGCACTTGCTCAGGGTCTTTTAGCTCGGATGGCACGTTAGCATTGGGAACAGACCAACGCTTCCTTTTACCCTTATAATGCTGCTTATTTCCTCTCTCTATAGAGAGAGAAAAAAGTTTAGCCTTGGAGTCTCAAAAAAAATGAGACATTTTGCAAGAAGAATGCAGGAAAAGAAACTTTCAAGCAATAAATGATTTATAGCAAAGACACTACTATCAAGATAGATAGTGAACAAAGCAAATAACTACAAGAAAAAAACTGCCCGTGAAACCCTACTGTAAGGGTCTCCCCTTAGATCTCGAAGTCAGTATAATAAGCAAGAGACAGGCAAGCACTAAAAGAATTTTTAGGCTGATAACACTATTTAACGACCGAGATTTTTCCTCCAATTATGTTCCTGACAAACTTCACTTTTCCCTCATCACTCATTGCATGACAGGTGGACTTGAAGATCTGAAAGCCATTTTTTTTATCTCAAGGCAGACAACATATAATGTCATCAAAAAGCAGATTTTAATGGGTCAGTTAAACAGACCCTCTTTGAATATAAATAAACAACAATCATAATCTTAGTTTATTAACTACTCTTGGAAAACCTATATGATTCCCAAGAACTGTATACAACTTCAACAGCATCAATCGTGGATGCCACCTGTACTAATCCATGCCAGAGACACTGGTCCCATGTCAGCACATGCACACATCGACTAAACATGCCAGCTGTACTAATGCATGCCACAGACATTGGTCCTGTTTGTGTGTGTGTGTGTGTGTGTGTGCATGGGTGCATGCCAATCTAGTGCTGGTTTGCTGCAAACTCAACAAACCATGCTGATTCACACAGTACCAGTCCAAACTCATGTCATGGTTCTAAGAGTGTTGCTCCCCAACAGGCTGCAACTCAGGTGGGTCAACTGGAGCCTATTACCAAGGTTCTAAATCATGGTCGAATACCAGTTTCTGTGATTTACTTAACCAGTACATTACCAAATGGCCCAAGTAGTATGCTAACCCATGCAACCCAGTATTAACCAAAAAGAAATAATACTAACAGAAACCAGACCATATGGCCTAATGCCAGTCCTTTGTCTGACCTATAATACTGTTCTGTACCAACCATTATTTGAAACCTTGACTGGTGCCAAATGTTAAGAAGAATGGAGGACATTTGATGAGTCCAAATCAGATATATATATATATAGATAGGCATGTGTGTATGCAATGGTTGAACTATAATCCAATGGCAAGAATTGAGGTATCAATACCATCACTGAATTTCATGTTGAAAGATGAACATAATCTATGACATTCAATATATTAAAAAGCAAAAATGTTTTTTGAATAGATTTTGATATTAATCAAACTACCAAAAAATGAACAATGAAAAACACATTCATCGAAAATTTTATGATTTTCAGAATATTTCAATATGATCCAAACCAAGGATTGCCATACCGGCGTACCGAACTCAGCTCGGTACGGTATGGTACCCAATATCGAGCGGTACACATAGGGCATACTGCTCGATATAATATAATATAATATAATATAATATAATATAATATAATATAATATAATATAATATAAAAATATTAAAAATAAAAAAGGAGCGATGTCGTCTCGTTCTTTCTCCCCACATGGGGGGACTTGTTCTCCCCACACGAGGAGAAGAAACCGCCCGCGGGTGACAGATCGCACGGGCGAAGAGGACTCAAGGTATTTTTCTTCCTCTTCTTCTTTCTCTCTCCCTCGACTGATACTGCCTGAAATCGGCCATTACCGATCAATTTCACGTGGTAACAGGTAGAAATAGCCGCTACCTGGCGGTACTGCCCGATAGCAGGTGGTCCGTGTACCAGTCAACTAGCGGACCGATGCGTACCGCGTGGTATGGAAAACCTTGATCCAAACAACTGATCATGATCTAAAAAGTGCGAGTGACCAAATAAAAAAATATATTAGTAGCACTAATGTACCATCCCACTCTTGGGGATAATGATATGTTTTTCATCTCTCAGTGACAGATAACAGATCCATGATATGAGAAACATTTTTTTTTGTATGTTTAGACCAGTAATAATCTCCATTTCTTGATTTAAAGTTATTAATTTTGGGGTTGGCATACTAAGAAGTATTGACAATTAACCAAAAATAATGAATTGCATTACCTGCTAACCCACCCTCCTGCAAATTGTCTTTTTCCATTCCACCAAGAGAGATCCTTTGATGGGAGCGTTCCTTCCATTTCTTGTATAGCCCTGTTTTGTCAGCCTTAACTTTTGCACCACTTTCGTTCTTGACCTAATGCATTAGAAGATGAATTAATCAATATGTGGCTTCATCTATATGTAGTTATAAACTAAACAATATCTAACAACAGGACTATATGTAACACCAATTCAATAAAGCACCACCAAATTCAATAAAGCACACCAACAGGACTATATGTAACAACAGGACTTTCATTCTTGATCTAATCCAATTCAATAAAGCACCACCAAATATGTAAAATAAATCTCTGAATACAGTAATAGATAGATTCATCCAATTCACGAACAATACTGTTTAGACTATAATAAATTAATTGTTGGACGATCTTTGTTATATGCAGAAGTAGATAAAATGGAGCTGACGAACTTATGAAACATGTAATCCTTATCAAGAAAATATCCATTGGTACACAAGGCAAAAATTGAACAACTGAACAGTATAAAACAAACTTCTGCTAAAGCATTATCATTTTAGTAACAAGAGCACTTGAAAACTTATGAACCAATAAGGATGTTGCTCCATGCAAAGTATGTAAGTTGTTTAAACTTGACCTAAAAAGACTGAAACCAACAATACAGGCTTGTTAGGAGAACTGATGCAGAAACAGCCACAAGAAGTTACACAGACAGGTCCGCATCGACAAAATAGACATATCAAAGTTGCATTATAATACAGCAACTAAAATACATCTAATTTAAATTTTGTAGTCATTGATCGACAATCCAAAATGGGAAATACCATGCATCATGTGAAATCTATAGGAACAAGAACCATCATACCTTGCCCGAAGCTGTGACACGGTCCCCACTGTTCAATTTTATATACTTCTTGCTTCTCTGCAACCAAAAATATGAAAAACAAAGTAAATATCTTTCAGGAAAAATGATAAGCATGCTCCTTGTGTCATCAAAAAAATACCTTGTCCCAGTGATATTGAGATTTTTGCTTCTGCAGACCAGTACTATCATCTGCAACTAGATCAAGAACAGCAGCATCCAATCTGCATAGATACCAATATCATTATAGAAAATAAAGTGAAAGACCTCCAACCATTGAAAACATCAACTACAGCACCAGTGCATTAAAGCAATAAAAGGCTCCATCTTTCATGCCAACAGATAGGAAGATTTCTCGGTTCTCAGCAGTCATCAATAAGTTCTGAAAGCACATTAAGTAAAACTTTTCCCTTTTCACATAATGATTAGATTTTAAAAGCTAGTTGATATTCATTAGCCTCAAAAATATGGTACGGAAAAATCACCAAGAATAGATCTTTAGGAATTTCATGAAGAGTAATAAAATGGAAATTTTAGGAAGCCTAATAACCTTTTTCAGATCTTCATTCATGTAGATGTGAAATTCAATTGGGAATAAGAAGGTGATGAGATTGAAGATGGACTGTCGCTAATAATAACATAGCTGACACCTGTTGGAGGTACCAACACACTATTGGACTATACTGTGTCAGAAAGATACAGGCATGATTCTGTGCCAGGAAATAACAATGACTTCTTGAAGGATCTGCACAACAAAATCAGTAAGCATGAATAGGAGAACATATCAAGGTTTGACATACCGGTCTGTACCGGTATCTCAGTACCAGCACGGTACCAGTACCAGGCGGTATGCATAGTGCATACCGTCCAGCACATTAAAATATGTTATAATATTAAATATTCATATATTAAAAAAAAAAAAACGGTGACATCGCCTCGATCTTCCTTACCGCACAAGGAGACGGAATGTCTCCCCGCGCGGGAGAAAAATCACTCGCAGGCGAGGGCGGCGACCGCATATGGGCAAGGACAACGCGGGGAAAGGAGGTACTTCTTTCTTCTTCTCCTCTTCTTCTTTCTTCTTTTCCTCTTCTTCTTCTTCTTCTTCTTCTTCTTCCCTTTTTCTCCCCCAATCGACCGTCGACGGCCGAAATCGACCGTCGACAGTCAATTTTGGCGGTACTGTCCGGCAGCGAGCGGTCCGTATATCGATAACCTGGCGGACCAGTACATACCGCCCGGTACGGGTGGTACAGATCGAAATTGCATTCCTTGGACCATATATAACCCAAGCCAATGTGTGCTTATGCAACTTGTCTTCAACACTGGAAGTAGGATGTGTCTGTTAATGTTATCCAATGTGCTTGCTCTATAGTGTATTATTTAACCAGTCAAATAAGTTGATCTCATCATTGATCTTTGTGGTGAACTTATCTGTATTTCTGATTCATTTCAGGATAATTATATCTAAGGATCACAATTTTGTATACCAATAGTCTACCAGTCAGGGCTCAGACTAGGTACCATACTGGTCCATACCAGTGTACCGAGTGATAGTTTGCTGGTATATACCAAGTTTTGGAAAAATCCTGAAAAAAGATAAGAAAAACAAAAGAAATAAACTGCCCGGTACAAGGCCTGTACCACCTTGTACCAGTTAGTATAGGCCCTGTACCAAGCAGTATCGGTTATGTGCTGAGAGTACCAGGTGGTACAGGCCCTATATAAAGGCCATGTATCGGGCATACTGCCCAGTTTACCCTGATCCTGCATACCGGTAAGCTTTCAGACCGGTAAGTACCATCTGTACCATATACCATACTGAGAAATATTGTAAATATTGATCAAGTCCCTGCTGGATGAGATATTCACCCAATATCATTCTCTTTTAACTTCAAACAAAAGATAATAATGATCAGCGATTGCCAAAGATGATGCTTCTGAGCCTTATAATCATGCTAAACATAAAGTGTTATTTTAGCAATCCATTGCACTGCTTTGGTTTATTCCTGATGTAAAAGTGCAGATTCAACTTGCGGAACAAGTGAATGATTGAGTCTTTCCCAACAGAAATTCAGCTACAAAGAAAGATGGCAGATCAACTGAGGAGAAACATTTATTCTGCAAAAAATTGTGATACCTGCTTGATCCAAAGCCTTCATCATTCTTTACTGATAATCCGGCCTCCAAATGCTGTAACAGTAGTGACATGAAATGTCTAATTATTTGTGAAGTTCACATGAAGATGGTTTAGATACAAGCTCTTATAATTCACATGGCTGCAAAAAGCATAAAGAAGAAGAGCATGAAACACTCTCAATAATAAACTAGATAAGGATGAAAAATATACCTGATTTGTGGGAACAGAACTTATATAATATTCGTCATCCTTAAAATTTGACACCTTTCTTTTTGCACAACAGATATCTAATATTATAAAATACCAAAGAAACAAAATTAGACATAAACCATGTAACTATCTATCATTAACATACATTAAATCCGGCACATACCAAGAAAAAGTAACTAAAAGTAAGATATGCTCAGTAATCAAAGATATAATAAAAAAGTTTAAAAAATACAACAATGTGTAAAGCCCCAATAATTTGGATTGGCTACATGGTTTTCTTTATCAGCATTGAGATCCATAAACAATCTTCTAGCTATTGCATCTGTAGATCTCCTAGACACATTTCCATATAATATTAAACAAATTTTCTTCATTAAATCCTCTATCGAATAAAGTTATACCTAATTGTTCACAAAAATGGTCCTTTCCTATATTTCTTACATCGCCTCAGCATTATAATATCAGAAACACAATTTTTTTTATATGTTATTTCTTAGCCGTCAACACTTTGATCCATAAAGCATTATTAGTCTCATAATTATTTTATATTTTTTAATCTAAAAAATATCCAATGATCACATAAAACTCCTAAAGTCCCTTGTCATTTTAATCAATTTTGTTTTTACTCTATCAATAATATCCTCATCAGTTTGTTCATCTTGTTGAATAATTAATTCAACATGCCTAAAACTTTTACTTAGAAAACTTCTTGCTCATCCAACTTATTTATTCCTAAAGATTTTAGTCCTACTTAATCTACACAATCTGAGAAACGTTTATATGGAGTGCCTCTGTAACTCAAGTTTAGAATTATTTATTTTTAAACTCTCATCAACTAATACAAAATCATCAGCAAATTGAGATCCATGTTCGATATCTAGATTAGTTGCTATCATGAAGCAACTCTCCACCTTTTTTCAATCAAACTTGGGATTGACACTGGCAGTGTTCCTCTTAAATCCCAATCAACTAGCACATTATGTGTCATTCACATGGTGAGGCACATAAGGGTCCAGTAGAACCTAGAAAAAAAGGAAAAATCTCGAGAAAAGAAATGGCTAAAACATAAAAAATACAATCATCATGTGACACCCAAGTAAATTTCACAAATGTTTTTGGAAATTAATAAATTTCTTTTGTCTTCTTTTTTAGCCTATGTAAATTCCTAAAGATTCCCTTTTTCTGCATTCTTTATCATCCCTACTTTTTAATTTCTCCTTTCGTCGCCTTACACTTTCTTTTGTTGCACATTTGCAGGGTTGCAAGATCATAGTTGGTGTCAAGAGAACAAGGTTTTATATCTTGACCATACCGGTCTATACGGATCAGTGTTCACAGGTCTATACTGAAACAAATAGCTCAAAACTAGAACAACACCATTTGTTTGTATTTTTTCACTACAATGTTATCTACCAGTCCAATAAGTTAACAAAACTAGTAAGGAACCAAGATACAAATTCTTGGAAGAGAGAATATTGAATGTGAGTTCATTGGGGGTCTTAATGGTGGGCAAAAGAAAAAAAATGGGAAGGGAAACTATGGGAGAAGACAAAGATTAAAGGGACAAAAAAGAAACAAACTGAGAATAAAAGAGAGTGGAAAGGGTGGTTGGTGGATGGTGCTATTGTCCAAGGCATGAACTTGTGATGATATCGCTACAGTTTCTGCTATGTGCCAGCAGCCACACAGGCCTTGTTATGTATCCGCCGACCCTCCTAGAGCTACTGTAAGTTTCCAGTTGCAGCCGGCCAGGTGGCAGAATGGTGTACATGAACTAGTGGAAGGAAGAAAGAAGGAAAAATAGGACAAACTTCAAAATAAATTATAACTCTTTGGAATAGCACTTACCAGTTCACACAGGGCAATATGGTATGTACAACCTAATTTTGGATGAGAATTCTTTATGAATTCAGACTCTAGTACATAAAATTAAAAGAGCATCACAGCTCTAGTATGGTGGACCTGGAGCCAATCTAATCCAAATCACAACTGGAGAAACAACAGGTGGATTGAATTGAACAACAACCAATATAATACAGATCACAAGTAAATGATACTTGTAATGGTTAGTTCAGCCCAATAAAAGAGAGGCGTCTAGATGGGACCTAAGTGATGATTTTTGGAATCCACCAGTACAAGATCCAAAAAGAATATTTAGCCAAGGTTTGCAATACTGTCTCATACTGATCAGTATGTACCAGTCCGATAGAGGGCTGGTATGTTCGGTACAGCTCAGTACCTTAGTGTACCATGTGCCGGTATGCTCAGTGAGTACAGCTCGGTACATACCATACTGATAGCTGATCGATACGTTGGTACAGTACGAGATTATGAACCTTGCTTTTAGCCAAGTTTTATATTTACAGTTTATCTTTAATTCAACACCTAAACTCATTTGGCATCAAGAGGTCAAACCTTTTGTGCCTATAGCCCCACAAAAGGTGCCAATTAACAAAATTTTAATTTTCCAACACCTCCACCAAGCCACCAAAAACAGCACATAATTGGACAACCCTTATAATATACCATATTCTTTTAAATTTTCTCACTATTGGTACCTATAATTGCTATCCTATGGCTGAATTGATTCCAAAACAAGGATTCAGATTCCATTAAGATTATATTAGAACTTAATCTTACAAACCTCCATATCAGTGATGTTACTATTAAATGTTCAGCTAGTTTTAGTTGACATTAAGTTGAAAAAGTAATCATAGAAACCTATAAGCCATATGGAATGGACAAAACAAGAGCAAGAGGAAGAGAACCTTTTTCCATCCAGTCTACTGACAATTCTTTTGCAGCCTCCATCCCCTGCATCGCAAAAAGGACAAACAGGACCTAATATTTGAGCACAAGGATACAGTGATTCTCCATAAAAAAGTATGGTGAGGAAAGGCATACTTTTCCCTCCAATCAGAATTGACATAATAAATAACAATACATGTTAAACGCTAAGCGACAATGTAGAGAAATGACTTCCAAATCATATATGAATAGATGCATGCACACAAAAACTGTAATCTTTTCAATCCATCCACCCTAACCATTTCAGGTGTCATTATGCATGACCTAGCACATGAAATGACGATTGTCATACATGAAAGTACTAGAAAAACAGTGATGTTATCTTCTCATTCAATTCTGAACTTGCGAAGCATTGCAAGCAAGATGATCAGCATGGCTTTCAAATTACTTATGTTCATTTTTCATTAAAAATATTAACTTGCCCTGAAAGAAATATATTTCTAATTGCTAACTGCATCATGCCTTGAACTCATTTTCATTGATACTTGATCAATTTATGGATCATAAAGCATGCCACGAAATTATCCACTGATTCAATTTCGCAACCATGATGCATAAAAATATTAATTTTTTTTCCTTTTTCTGCATCAAAATTTGTTATGTTTTCTTCAAAATATATCACTTCTCATACTTTATATTTTTGAAGTCTCATTGCAAAAATAGCTTCCAAACCAAATCAAGACATCCTATGCAGCTTTTATGTTTAAGCAAGGTTTTTGGCTGAGCCCATACAACAGGAGTGACGCTAACGTTTTCGACGCATGCTTATAAAAAAAACAATTCTCTTCAACCTCATACTAGTTATGCTGCCAATAGGATATCATGAAGCCAAGAAAAGATTGCAGAATATGATTGGTTTTAGAATTTCTTTTCTCTTTATTTTATTAACTAGCAGACATACAGGAGAAGGCTTCACTTCTCTGTGCCAAGGCAATTAAGAAAACCAGCATAGATAAGGTAAGTATTGCTGCTTTGTCAGCATACTATCATCACAATTCTACTTTACAAGCAAGTCCTGATGAAGTTGCTATTGTAACATCCCTCAAAATTTACCATCCTAAATTTCAGCTGCAAATAAACCATAAAATGGACTTTTCATTGTATATAATGTTGTGTTTTGGTAGGAATATGAGGACATGTGGTAGCGCACAAATACATTCAGTTAATCTACCATTACTTGTTAACATTCACCAGCTTCTAAGTTGCCAGCAATACCAGCAGGATTTTTTTCATATGCCATCTAGCAGCTTTGCTAAATTAAAACTGAGCTATACCAATTAATAGTTTTGTATGACAATTGAGATCATCATCAACTAAAAGACATCATCTAACAAATGTAACTAATTCTTTCAATAAGTTAACACCCATTCAGCAACCTAGCAGCAGCCAATAACCATAAAAATCATAAGGCATAAAAGTCTCTCCAAACGAAAAGATGTTGACAGACAATACTCAGCCTGCATATGAAGTAATGTGCATAGTTCTAATTGCAACATTCTTGGAACTAATGAAGTCAGCTTTATCATTCAGACAGATAAAGGTTCACCTTTGATGCATCATCAACAGAATGTTTCTGATAGGCCAATTTGATCACTTCCTCATGAACTGCTCTCTTTTTCCTCATCACTTCAAGCCATTGATTGGAACCCTACAACAGATAAGCCAAGTATAAAGACAAAAAAAGATGCTACTTCCTAAATCATAACTATAGAACTCCAAAACACAGCAGTTACAGAAACTTGGAATACTTTAATCCCTTACAAGGACAACAAGAAAATAAAACTATAAGGCAAGATATGTGAAGCTCACTAATGGCACAAAGTCAGAAATCCTAACAACTTACCTGTAAAATCTATCAAAGACACAAATTCTACTGTCATGACCTGTCATCTTTGATTTCTGGTGGGAATGCAAATTTATCAAAAATAAGCATGCATGCTTGATATTCTCCATAAACATCAAATATGTGCTTTTTGCTTTGTGTTTAATTGAATTCCATGAATCTCCAGTAGTAAGACATCGTATTTCTTCTATTTGCCAATATTGCTTAACATATTGGTTCTGGTAGGAACACTGATGTAAATATGCTTTCTAGATATCAAGCCAATCCAATTTGCGGGAAAAATATTTTATGTTTCCTTAATACTTTCAGCTAATCTTGAAAGCGACATCAGAAAATAATAGAACAAATAATAAATAGACAGACAAAAGAAATAGAAAAGAAGGAAAGGAGAGAAAGGAGGGCATAGCCTTACTCTCTTATTTCACGTTTGTTGCTACCCTAGTTCCCTATCTACAAAGAAGCTTTGCATCTTCTTATCTGAAAGTTAGATGGTTTTCATTGATAATACAAGACAATTTAACTTTGAGTGACGGATATTAATAATTGATTTATTGTTGTTCGCCTTGTTGCTCAACTAATTCAAAGTTGACCCTGACCAATATATCCTTGGTTCTTGCAAGCCTTCAACCTACTTAGATGGGAACTCATTATGAAAATATGATGCTAGGTTGCTTGATCACAGAAAATTCAACAGAAAATTAACAAAAGAAAGATAAATGCAACATAAAAGAATATATATAAATCATGGGCATATTATGTTAAATCACTTCTCAAAGTAAATGAAGTATGTGCTATTACTTGTGCATTTTTTGACCTTGCAGCTTCCCCTTCAGCCTCTAGTATGGTCTGCTTTGGCCTGGCATGTTAAACCAGTAAGAACAAATCTAAACACTAAACATATATAAAGCAGCAAATTCATTTCATTCTTCCTCATTAGATTTTTTCCCAAAAAGAAAGAATAAACTTATTAAACATGCAAGTATATACAAAATCAGAAGATGGATATTAAAAACAAGAGCATTATGAAACTTACCTAAATGCCTTCAATCGTTCAGAAAAAGCAAGTGCTGCTAGTTCATTTGATCCCAGTACGCTTCGGAAGACTGGATGCAACCCTTCACGAGGTAGATCCTTTATTCTTCTAATGGATTCCCTCGAAGGTGAAGGCTTTCCCTTTGAATATAATCGAAAGGCATTAGCACACACCTTTTGTAATGAGATTAGTTCTGTGCTTCCATCAGTAACCTCCCGGACTCTTTCTGAAACAAGATCTAAAGTTGGCTGAGGAAAACGTCCATATATTGTTTCTCCATTTGCAAGTGCTTGATCAATCTTTGAGTATACTGCCTCCATGTCATTGAGAATTTCCTCTTCACTAGGGGCAGGTCTAAGTGGTTTTGATAGGAAAAGATGAAGGTCTAATAGGTAAGGCATATCCTCTGATGTAACAAAAGAATAGGCAGTACCCGTCCGACCCGCACGAGCTGCTCGACCGACTCTATGGACAAAAAGCTTAGGCTTTGGAGGGAAGTCCCAATTCACAACATTATCAAGCAAGGGAATGTCTAAGCCCCTTGCAGCAACATCTGTCACAATTAACAGCATAGTTTTCCTTGCTCTGAACTTTGAAATGTGAATCTTTCGGGCATCCTGATCCATATCACCATAGGAAATGGAAGGTTCAATACCCTCTTCTCGGAAGAGAATATTCAGAAACTCCACATGATGCTTAGTACTAACAAATATCAAGGTCTGCTGATCAGAACTGATATGTTCCCTGACTAAGTACAACAAAGCAGCAAGTTTCTCTTCATGACGCAATGTAAAGAACATCAGCTTAAGATCTGGGCTAATCTTCGTGTCTAAATCAAGTCTTACAAGTTGTGGGTCACGCAGACCAGCCTTGGCAAATTCCGCAAGTGCACTTGGCATGGTAGCACTGAAAAGCAAAGTTTGGCGCATATCACTTAGCTGTGAAAGAATTTTGTGCAACTGCTCAGCAAAGCCCATACCAAAGAGACTGTCAGCTTCATCAAACACTACATATTCGACAGTACGCAAAGACATGCCCTCCACCTCTGACAAATGATGCATGAGCCGACCAGGAGTAGCAATTATAATATCAGGATTTTGTGCTAGCTCTTCAAATTGATCTTCCATGTTATCCCCACCTACCAATAGACTGGTGCGAATATCTGCAGAGAATTGAAACATATAAAGTGAAAATATAGAGAACTTCAAGAAATTGAAAGAATTGATAAAGTAATCAATGAAAATATGTGTCACATTGAATATTTTAAAAGTTTTACACATTTGTTTGCTATCAAGAGTAAAAACAAGAAAGGCTCAAGTATATACTTGTGCAATTTATAAAATGATTAACATACAAATCCAACTGTGCAGTTGAATGAATCATGGCAAGCAGCCATTGTGCAGTTTGAAAAAGGTCTTGTTCTTTTCTCTTTGCTGTTGTTTTATCATTTGTACTATTTAATAGAATTAAAAAATTGCTTCAAATGTGGAAGAAATTAATTTAATATGGATATACCAATCATCTTGCTTGCAACTACCAATGCTAAAAATATTGTCCAAATGAAAAAAAGTTTGATCCATGAACAGTTGAGAGGATTCTGAATATGATCTAAAAAGTGAAAAAGAAATAGTAATGATGATTTTCAAATGAAGAAAGTTTGATTCATGAAGAAATTGCATACTTAAACATGAAACATTGATAAACAAGATTTCAAAAATGGCCTATAAAGTGAAAAGAACCCAATGAAAACATAAAAGCAATCAAATGAGTCCTTATGTCCATTTTTTTCTTTTATGTAAATGTTCAATCCGACTAATGATATTACCATGCACCAACTCTCCCACAGAACAGTATCATTCTGAGGCAACAAATCAGCTATTCCTCCTAAACTTTCACTGCATCCCATGGTTACAACTCAAATTATTAGTACAATCAATAGTCATGATGGTAGGGAGCTTTAATTCTAAAATTTTGCAACAATATGAATTGGTGCATATAATACCATTCAGAAGTTGGTATTTCTTCATCACAAGCTATCTAAAGACAACTTTTTTATTAAGTGCTTAGGATTTAACAATTACACAATTATACTAAAACAGTAGCTTGTTTGCACCAATGATGACCCATACCATCATTATCAGTTTTTATTTCTATTCCAAATTCTCAATTTGCAGTTATTTCAGAAATCTTGCACCATTTAGGGAAAAAAACGCCATCTTTTCGCTGGCATCTGATCGACGAGTTAAACAAAAGGAATAGATAGACGATAACACCAACCAGTGAACCTGCCGAGTTCCTTGGTGAACTTGAGCGTCTGGAGAGCGAGGTCCCTGGTGGGGGAGAGTATAAGGGCGCGGACACCGGCCTGCGGCACGTGTTGCCGGAGCTTCTGGAGCATGGGGACGAGGAAGGCGGCGGTTTTCCCGGACCCGGTACGGGCCATGGCGACGACGTCAGCGCCGGAGAGGATGAGGGGCATGGTCTTGCGCTGGATCGGCGTGGGCACACGGTATCCCTTCCGCTTGACGCCGCGGTAGACCTCAGAGCAGAGGCCGAGCGACTCGAAGCCACCGGACTTGGCCTTCTTGATCTCTTTCATCCGCCGCTTCAGCTCCGCCTTGGAGCTGACCCCCACCATCGCCGCCATCTCCGCCTCCGCCACGGTGAAACCTTTTTGGGTCTCGACCGGCTTCCTTTGGTGTTTTTCGCCCGTTCTCCCCATGGAAGCGAGAGGAGGCAGGTGAGCGGAGGGACGAGTAGGGTTTTCGTGGAGGCCGAGTTAGCTGATACATAAGGCCAAGCAACAGCGGTCCGACTAAGATCACACCGTTTTGGTTCGTACTAACCCGGTCTAACGTCCTGACCCATTTTAAGAATTAACCCGGTTAGGTTTATTAATATTTCAGCGTGCCTCTTATTTATTGAATCACTTCGCTGAAATGTCCTTTTTACCCTTTAAATTATTCCTTGGATGGGCGTGTCTAAGCGAAGGCCACGCTGGACAAAACCTTCGCTCGTTGTCGTCCGTCGCCACGTCATCTCGTCGTGAGTTAAGCCGGGAAGTGAAGCGGCGACGGTGTGCCACGACCCGCAGTCAGTCAAACGCACGTTTGCAATGTTGACGGTGGGTGCGCACGCGCATCATGATCTCTATGCAACGCACCACCACGGCCGTCCATTCTTAGGCGGGACCGACCTTCCACTTCTCTACCTACCCTTTCCTTCCCTTCACCAACCTCCCTTCTGCAAAGGCCAAGCAAACACGACCATATGGCCAAAGCAGCCGCCACCCTCCTCTGCCAAACCAAGATCTCCTCCAAGAAGAATACTGATCCAATTCTTATCGAACCGTTCACATTAATTTATATTATCTATGGACGGATAAGATGCGCGATTGTGGTTTCTATTTAGAATTGGAATTGGAGAGGATTTTCTGGGCATTTTTTTTATCGGCCAATGACGGATTCGTCGAGGCCCAGATCGCCCGCAACTATAAACTCCATCTCCTCCTCTTCTCTGGGAGGAACTCGATCGCTTGAAATGGCTCTCGCCCGATCCCCAAACCCCTTCCTCTCTCCCTCCCTCACTCCGCCCTCCCGCCTCCCCCGACCCTCCCGCCACCTCGCGATCCGGGCCTCCGCGGTCGCCGCGCCCCAGACGGCCGCCGCGAAGGCCGCCCGGGAGTCCGCCGTCAAGTATGTCAAGGCGCGCCAGATCATCGACAGCCGGGGGAACCCCACCGTTGAGGTCGACCTCTTCACCGACGCTCTCTACCGCTCCGCCGTCCCCAGCGGCGCCTCCACAGGGACCTACGAGGCCCTCGAGCTGAGGGACGGCGACAAGAAGACCTACGGCGGCAAGGGGGTGCTCCATGCTGTCAGGAACATCAATGAGATCCTCGGGCCGAAGCTTGTCGGTGTCGATGTCAGGTTAGTCTGATGTATGCTGTGAAAGCGACAAATGTTATGACACTTTCTTCAAATTTCTTTACCCATTTGATATAAAATGGTGATATTTAGCTACTTGGTAGAAGAATATAAAGAAACAAATTGCCTTTTTGGATTGTTTAAGTTGATGTAACATGCCTAAAGAAAAATGGAAAGAAAAAATAAGTACCACATCTTCTTCGATAAAAGAAAAAAGTTTAGTTAGAGGATCACTAAAATGGAGTGTCCTTTTCTAAGCCTCATTTAACTTTCTACATATTGATGATATTTTAACGAACTATGTGGAAGAGAAGGTTGTTTGAGATGACTTGTATAATGTGATCCATCCTTGATTTTGACAGGAATCAGGCTGATGTGGATGCAATTATGCTCGAGCTTGATGGGACACCTAATAAATCAAAATTAGGTGCTAATGCGATCCTTGGAGTTTCTCTTAGCATATGCAGAGCTGGTGCTGGAGCTAAGGGAGTTCCTTTGTATAAGCATATCCAGGATATATCAGGAACAAGGGAACTTGTTATGCCAGTTCCTGCTTTCAACGTGATCAATGGTGGCAGTCATGCTGGCAATAACCTCGCAATGCAAGAGTTCATGATATTGCCTGTAGGTGCAGCTTCATTTTCTGAGGCTCTCCGAATGGGCAGTGAAGGTAATCGTTCTATCTGTTCTTGTTATATGTTCTTATCTGAGTGTCAGTCCAAAGATAAATCCTTTTGTTGATGCTCTTTAAAGTTATTGCTTCTTTAGCAAACATGCAATTCAACCATTCAAATATTCTATTGCATTTTTCTCGTGCATCTCTGTAATGTAACCGTATGCTATATTATGTTGTTATGGCAGTGTATCATATCCTTAAGGGTATCATCAAGGCAAAATATGGGCAAGATGCATGCAATGTGGGAGACGAAGGTGGCTTTGCTCCAAATGTTCAAGATAATAGGGAAGGACTGGTCTTGCTTATGGATGCTATTGAGAGGGCTGGTTATACAGGAAAGGTCATGACACAGTATTTATCTTGTCATTAATGTTGTGTTTCTCAGATTGTTCCTTGTTTCACATATGTGTTCTTATTTCTTTGTTGCCACCAAGTGCAGATTAAAATTGGAATGGATGTGGCTGCTTCTGAGTTTTTCATGAAGGATGGAAGATATGATCTGAACTTTAAGAACCAGCCAAATGATGGAGCTCATGTTTATACTGCTCAAAGCCTCTGTGAATTATACAAAGAATTTGTTAGAGATTTCCCTATTGTGTCCATAGAAGATCCCTTTGACCAAGATGATTGGTCCTCATGGGCATCATTACAGTCTTCAGTCGATATCCAGCTTGTGGGGGATGATTTATTGGTCACAAATCCAACGAGGATTGCTGAGGCTATTCAAAAGAAGGCCTGCAATGGCTTGCTACTAAAGGTAAGATGTTATATATTTCATCTCAAACAGCACTAAAAGGTTAAGCTAATGCTATTTTCATATGGGATTATACTAACTTGATTATACTGATCATTGTTTCAAAGTGCAATTACATAAAAAACATCATTTAGCTTAAATTCATTTGAGTAAATAAATAATTCTTTATTAGTTGTTATTGCCATTAGATGAATCTTTCTTTTTCTTTTTAATTATTGTTTTTGTTTTCTGGGATGCCATAAATTACATATCTGGAATGGTAATCCCCTTTTATATCAATGAATGAACATGTTTTACTGAGCATGTGCTCTTTTGTTTCTGTGTGAATAGTTTGTTTCAACTTTAAACACCAGTGTCAATTGATACTGATTGCCATTTTTAGTTCAACCCTTACAGTATCATATACTGGCTTTTGTATATTTTTCTCTTGCTGATTAAATTATCAATGTTGAAGTCATTGGTAATTCGAAATTTCACAATAACAACAACATGCAAGAAAAAAAAGCATTCTCATGGAATCAGAGAAACCTAGTGATTTTCTATGATATCTGTTGAAGCTCTTTCACAACAAAATAGTGTATATGCAAGAATATTGGCCTATGAAAGATATTTTCCTAGTATGATAGGCTTGTCTAATGGTGTTGAAATTTAAATGTTTTTTACTGTTATAGGTTAACCAGATCGGCACTGTTACTGAATCCATTAAAGCTGCTCTGGATTCAAAAGCTGCTGGCTGGGGCGTAATGGTTAGCCATCGTAGTGGTGAGACTGAAGACAATTTCATTGCAGATCTTTCTGTTGGGCTGGCTAGCGGGCAGGTATGAACCTTTAACACTGCACATTCGTTGTTGTTTTATGTCTTATTAGATTTGTGGGCACGCCTAAGTAAATAGATAACTCACGGCTGTTTTCTTTATCTGGCTTCCAGATTAAAACAGGGGCTCCTTGCCGTAGCGAGCGGCTGGCTAAATATAATCAGGTATCAAAGACCTGACATTCTTTCCTTCAATCATATTATGGTTACTACCTGCCTCAGTTTTCTAAAATTGATAATAAACTTGAAGTATTTTTAGAATGGTAAAAAAGTTAAAATTAACAAACAAAAGCATATATGTGTAGGAAATTGACCTATAAATTATCTGAAAAATAATCTGCTGATCTTGAGAAAATTTGTGATTTCCTGTATAGTTGAACTATCAAAGTAATCTTCAGATATCAAAGACATATAGTTGTGTTCCATTTGCTCTCTGGTCACCTTACCATTGAGATGAATATTGGCTTCTATAGTGAGCTTTTAATTTGATCTTGAACTTTCAATCTCCAGGTTTCTCTCCAGGCAAAGTAACTTCTAAGAGAATTGCTTTTTGATTCTTGAAGGTTGACTGTGCGAAAAGTTTAGATTCACGACTTACAAACTAACAAGTGAGCCTTAAGGCAATCCCATGTTTCCCTTAGTTTGTCTTGAATAAGTAATTGCTGAATTAACCGCACGCAACTTTGGCATGGAAAAAGACTATGTAGCTAAAAAATAAAAGAATTTACTGAGCTCAGAGTCAGTGCAGATTTTCAGTGTTTTTTTCTCATGGTTTGTCTTGTGAAAACAAAGCCAATAGGAAGCCTGGGAAAATCAGAAATGGGACCAAAACCAAGTAAAAGTTCTGGCAGGTGATCATATCTAGTAATGCTTTCGATAGAAATTTTAGATTTCCAATCTGCAGCAGCGGAGGTTGTTTATAGTTTATATATAGCTACCTTTTTTATGGCTTAACTGTAAGCTCTCCAGAGTTTGGAGGGTAAAAAGAATCCAATTATGGTGGCTATGTAAGGATTAGAAAGACCAACATAAGAATAAAGTGAATTGTTCTCCATCTTTCCCTTGACTACCAGCTTATGTAATTCTAGATTATGTGCCCATGCTATCTTAGGATTCTGGTTCCTTTTGGAAGATATTTCATATTCTAGGTTAAATGTGGTCTTTTTAGCTAGCAATTGTGATTTTTTTTCCCATTAATTTGTCGGTATTATTGCTCCTGAAGGAAGCCCTGAATGAGGCCTCTCTTGCACGAGGCATTTCTTCTTCATCCCTTTAAAATGCTATTAAGTTTATAGCTTGATATTAGGTTTGACATGGTTTAGTACCTTCAGCAAAATAGACATTGAATTGGTGCAGTACTTTGGTCATCCTAGGTCCTGTATGTGACAGTACCTGGCGCAAGCTAGGGTATACATCTAGTGACTGAAGCCAAAAGTTGAACCCATAAGATCCAGGCATGCTATCAAGAATCAGATATTATTGTTGCTGCTTGAATCAAGTAGAAGGCGTGGTATTATGGGCATCAGTTCGGTAATGTGGTCGGGGCAACCCAACAACCATGCATAACTAAATGCATGATTCTGGTAAGGCAGGCAAGTTCAGCCAATTAGATAAGGATAAACTCAAGTAAAATATAACCTTAAGCTTCAGTTTTGGTATAGCCTATTTTCTTAATATTTCATTATTCACTTCTTAATGCCATCATGATAATGATGAATATGGTTTACCGGCTTTTATTTATTTGGTTACATGTGCATAAACAAAATTCCTTGTTAAATCGCCAAATTACTAGACTGCTCTTTTTGACATTAGCCAAGCATCTAAAATACTTTGATTGATCACATATAAGTAATCAAATTTCTAGTCAATGCCCATCAAAGAGTATGTACTTGATCTTCAGTTTTAAATGCAGCTATCGCCAAGCAAAGCGATATTTAAGCCAATGTGCACATGAGATTTTTTTATTTATTTTTTTTGCAAGCAGATATTTGATCTCATTAAGAGAAACTTCTATATTAATGATTATTCTTTGATAAGCAAGCTTAACAAGCTAGTTCCTAACCGTGAACACACGCCAAGTAAAAAGTGTAGATAGATCATGCTCCATTTGGTATTCATGTCGATGTCCCTCACTTGGATGACCCTTTTCTGCTCAGCTTTTACGGATCGAGGAGGAGCTTGGTGAAGTCCGGTATGCCGGCGAGGCTTTCAGATCGCCGTAGAGAGATCTGTCGCACTGGAGAGGCTCTCAATCTCCACAAAGAGTAATGAGTTCGACGACGAGTTGGTGTTTAGTCGGAAATAAGAACATATCCAAATTTTAGAGTTTGTTGTGCCAAAGAGGACTATAGATGAAAGGTGCAAACCATTCAGATGCATTTCGTAAGGAACATCTATGATTTCTTCTTCAGACAATACAGATGTATTATCAGCTATGCTGATTTCTATTTATGAACTGTATCGTTATTGACTACTATATCTTGGATTGACCTCCGTGAATACTGTGAACTGGATCATCACATGAACATAGGATGAACTGCATGTGGAACTACTACCTTCCCCCCACCCTGTTTCCTCTCCTCCGTGAATACCGTGAACTGGATCATTACATGAACTCTATCGTTATTGTCGCATTGCAGCCGATGGTTTCCTCTCATTCTTCGTTCACAAACACAAACGTGGAGCATCTTTGTCCACAAGGGATGGAGCATCCTATTTCGAGTGTACCTACCTTTGTCAACCCGTGATGAAGCAGCTTAATTTAGTACCACTTCGGATGTGATAGGTTATTTTAGTCGGCTTATATGATTAATTTACACATAGGTTTGCTATTTTGTGTCGGTTGGGTTATCTCATAACCACAAAAGCAAGAAAGAAAGAAAGAAAGAAAGAAAGATGGAGTGAGGTTTGCATCTGCACACATAATTAGAATGGATGAATAGACCACATACAATATGTATTAGCACGCAAATTTAAGAGCTACACAAGAAGGTGATGTCGATTCTTCTTTATTGACATCACAGTATCAAGTACGAGGACTATATTTCCTAGTAGGTGTTACACTCACCAAAGCAAAAAAATTGCTCATTCATCAAGAGAAACTATGTTGCTAACAATAGATTAAGAAGACAAACCATCAATCCCAAACTTATGAACTGAGATGTTTCTTATGGACATATGAGTTGTAGGTCAAACTAGTGGTTTAAATAGGCATCTTAGCATCCGCCTACGTGCTCAGGTGACGCAAGGCTCGAGCACCTCAGCTTGATCAAGGCGATGCACTTCGATTAAGCATCGCTTGGGCGCTCACCTAAACCCAAGCGTCGAGCACCTCAGGTGAGCATCCAGTTAAAGCAAAGCAATTGAACCAGATGATCAAGTCTGGTTCGGTTGAATAGTAGCTTATTTGGTTTGATTGAACGCAACCACACCCCCCATGTGTAGCCACTGCCTCCACCACTGACGCTTCTCCTGCTATTGCCTTCGTCGGATACTTCCTCTATCAATAATGGATAAGTCCAAAGGTCTAGCTTACGTGCGTAGTTCCCTTTGCTACCGTTGTTTTCATGTGCAGTCCATTCCACTATCTAGGGAGAGGACTGTAGCTTCCTCCGCCACCGATGGATATATTTGAAACTTCCTCCACCCACAACATCATCATCTGCAGTTTTCGCTGTCGTCCGAAGCTTTCTCCGTCGCTACTGCTACCATTTGTAGTTTCCTTCTTTGTCGTTGTTGTTGTTGTCACACGAAGCTTCCCCCACAATTGTTGCTATCGCCCACAACTTACTCTCTCATCACTGTCATCATTCAAAAGTTGATCACTATCACCCACTCCTTTCTCACTTTACACTGCCAGTAACTATTTTCTTCCCTCTAATAGTTCATGTAATAGTTTATATAATAATAGTTCATATAATATGAACTATTATTATTATCATATAATGGTTCGTATTTAGATTTTAGCATTGCTAATCTCTATTTATTTAGAACATTTATTATGATTTCATGATTAATAGCAAGTGTATATAGCAATTTAGAAGATTCATCAAACAATTCTAAAAAAGACCCTACTTACAAATACAATAATATAAATGATCTGATGTAAAAGAATGGTAAAAAGTATGGAACTTTAAAAAGATATTATAAGAGTTGTTGGTTTATATGACAAAAAAATATTATAAAAGAATGAATCTTATAAGATTTTACCCAAGGATAATATTCAACATATTAGAGATGATTAAAAATAAAGATTATTTAGAAAGCATAAATCATGTGATAAGTAAATAAAAAGGAAATAAGTGGTGAATTTTAAGAAGGGTAAAAAGAGACCGATTGAGTTAATATCAACATATTGTTCGATTCTTATATTAGACTAGTATTCTCCTTAGTATTTGTCATTTAAATAGTTGTAAAGCGATAATTAAATAAAGAGATGTTGAAGCTATTGAAATATATGATATGAGATTAAAACCTTTAAGTTATTATGAGTTGTAAGTTTCATTATTAGAAAAAGAGTTAGATTATACAAATAACTTTAAAAAGAGCCATAAAGAATTATGGGTAAAATATGATTACTCTATTATATCATATGTTTAAACTATCAAGAGATATATGAGTATAATTAATTTTATAAATTAATTATTCTTTAGGAACTATGTTTATGGAGTCAATAGATACATCTTTTATAAAATTTGGAGAAAAGATATATGAGATGCTCGATAAGTTTGTAGAAGAAATTAGTAAATAAAATATTATCTAAGTTATAACTGATAATGGAAGCAACTATTGATTAGTTGATAAGATTTATCTTTTATTTTTTAATATTTTTAGTTATTTTATCTCTAATTAAAATAAAATAACTATTTAACACCTAAGTCTTATCAATTTTACTATTATGTGTATTAGGTAAATAATTTGAAGCAAAAAAATTATCTATATTGGACTTTATGGCACATTACACTAATTTAATATTTAAAGATATTGAAAAGATTACTAATATGAAGGTGACTTTAGAAAGAACAAATTTTATCATTGGATTTTTCTATAATGATAGGCATTTGAATATGACGATGGAATTCATAGGTAATAAGGAATTAGTAAGATATAATATTACTTGATTTGTTATTTTCTTTTTTAACATTACAAACCATGCATAATAAAAAACATAACTTAAGAAACATATTTACCTTAGAGAAATGAGTGACAAGCAAATGGGTATAGAAAGGTAAAAGTTCGATGATATCATCTTAATATCATTCTTTTGGAACCTTGTAATTTATATATTCAGTCAATAAAACATCTTATTTGAGTCCTTAAGTTTATTATAATAATAAGAAAAAGTCTATAATAAGATATATTTATGAAGCTATAGACAGAGCAAAGAAAATGATTCAAAAATATTTTTTGTTAAAAATAAAAAATTATAAGAATATATTTATAATCATTAACGAAAGAGAAATTATCAACTTCATTGTCCATTATATATAGTAGGATATTTTTTACACATAAAATTCTTTTATAAGAACACCTCTATTGAGTTTAGTATAGAGGTTGTATATGGATTATATAAATGCATTACAAGATTGGTTCGAAGTATGCAAGATAAGATCATACATGAATTCTCTTTATATAAGAATGTCAATAGTCTTTTTAAAATTTGGATGACAGATTGATATAGGACAATTACATCATTAGGTATTTATAAATTTATATAATTAATTTTATGTACAATATATTATCGTTAATAATAAAATAAATTTTATAACTAAATATTGAAGGATGTTTTAAAATTCCACCCTAAACTTATAACAATTGGCTATTAAGATTCTTAGTTTGACTTATAGTGTTACGAATTGTGAGTAAAACCAGAGTGTTTTGACAAAATCATAAATACATAAATTATAATTAAGCTTTGAAGACTCGTCATGATTTATAAAATAATATTCAACCAATCTCATTACAAAACAATGGTGATTTAAGTGAGTGACTAGTAGGAAAAGATACATGATAACTTATAAGAAGTGGAATATAAACTTATATTTAAAGATTGTCAACGAACAGATATGATATAGATATGATAGAAGCATCAAATATTAGAGAATTACAAACATATGCAAGATAAAAATAAGTACAAAAATCTTAAATTCATCTGAAAGAGAAGCCTATTTGGATAAAAATAAATAAGAAAAAAAAGATATATTTGAAAATGGTGATGTTGATTGAATTTAACATAAAACCTTGTTGTTTTGAATCTTTTGATATTTCTATTATTAAAAGATGAATTTGATACTTTATTTTTTTAAGTTAATATCATAATTTTATTTATATAATTATATTATATTTTTATATTTTTAAAATTTCAGAACGTTTTGATTCACTTGAGCAGGTGCTTGAACGAGCACCTAGCACTTCAAACATTTTGACACCGTGGTATCTTTTAACGCCTAACGTTTTTTTAAATTATTAGGTGAATCCATTTATATAGACAGAACAACTGACTTGTGATTTCATATAAAAAGAATGCATTCAAATCAAAGCACAGATTCAGTCACATTGTCTGAATAAATAATGTTTCCAGGGAAGTTTTCATCAATTCTGTAGCAATTTGATGCTTTTAGAACACGACACATCAATTTCTTATTGCGAATTTTTTGAAGCAGCGTATCTAAAAGCTTACTGCTGTCCCTCAGGCTCTTTCTTCTCCAGGAACCTGCGATAAAAACAGGTCAGTATGCTTAATAACAAGTCAACCAGCATGCTATTTCTGATGAAAGATTTCCAGTCACTAAATGCCTGTAAATATGAACCAGACAGAAAGCAGTTTTCAGTTTTCACTGCTTCACAACAGGATGGATGCTTGAAGAAAGGATGTGATGGAATCCCAACACTTTGAATTTGTTATCACAATATGCATTACTTCTATCAACAAAAGTGTGCCACAGTTTTAGCATCCTAGCTCAGTTATACAAGGTATTCAAAGAATAAAAAATAAAAAATCATGCATCACGATCATCTTGAATGGAGGTGATAGCAAAGACATGACCTGGCTTTCCACATGATCTTGCAGGTTAAATTGAAACCAAATGCAACTGGAATGTATTGGTTGCTCACATGTTGAGAAGATTGAAAAAAAAAAAAAAAACCGATATCTTTCACAAGTTCCATGATTTAAAGAACAATATTCTCACCCTTGTGCTTTTGCCCAACGCGATAACTGATACAGCTGAACTGATTCATTAGAGGCATGGCATACAAGAAGCAAGTAGTTACGTGGTTGTACCATCCATGCAAATCTCATGAAAAGTCCCGAGTAGACACACATGGCTGCAACACCGGTTAAATGATGATTTTAGTTCATTCTACAGAAAAAATGTATAATTATTTCTAACCCAAGCATTCCTTCGACCTGCAGTCATGTTCCGAGAAATCATCTCTGGGGGTTTTTGCATGTCCACCAAACCCTGAAAAGATTATCCATTTCACAAATCAAGAAAATGCAGGCATCCAACTAAAAATAAACAAAAATATAAGAGAAGATGCATAAGATTTGTACTATATTGGACCAAGTGCAAGTCATTATCTTTTTACCAGTCTGGCAAGTTACCACCACATCAGCAGCAAAAGTCACCAACAGGTCTAACCAGATGTCAGAAGAACACTACAGCTACAGGCAGTTAACTATAGTAGCCAATAAATGCCACAAACCTATTAGATGAATATTGGACAGGTTGCATGGCATTTGTATTTGAATAGTTCACCTTGACATTTGTTTCTTTCATTCTTTACTCGCTAATATTCCTACACTGTTTTATGTTATATATAGTGTAAGATATCGAGTGAAAACTTCAAATACGTTAAACAAAAGTAGAGCAGGAAAACAATGCCCATTGGCTGGTAATCTTTCTGAATTAATCTTCTCTTTATATACAGACTTCATCCAACACTAACAGCAAATATTCAATCTGAGATTAAAAATAACTTCAAACATCCAGATAGATAAGGAACCATACAGCAACCACAAATCCCCAATTGGCAACTGGTCCCCAAAAGTGAGTTGTTTTTGGCCCTACAGGGCTATTCCAAAAAGCTTTAAAGGCTGCCATTGTAAGCACCGATCTCTTGTACCTGCTTTATGATAAAATAGTACAAGGAAGCTTAAATTTTAATGTACCAATTGAAAATGTAAGAAGAATAGACAAATTCCATAGTCGATACAAATATGGCATGGATTAGTTCATCATGGAAAAAGCATTAGTGACTTCCCTATAAAAATACCAAGGTTTCAGATACTGGCCGGACCAGTAGGTGCTAACCAGTATTTATTTATTTGACTAAAAACTAATACTTGACCATATATGTTGGTATCAGACCATACAGGTTATTCACGAACCATATATATATATATATATATATATATATGTCATTATCAACCGGTTATTTTTTCTGGTAATACTGAGCGTTATAGTTTCGTATACCACCTAATATAATGGTCATGTACCTATTTGAATGATTGTCCGAGCCAGTATTGGATTGAGATTTGAATTCTTGGCATTAATATGTTGTGCATAACATTTTCAACTATAATTGCTTTAAGTTCAATGTCAAACTTGAGCATCAATATGTATATTTAGAACTCTAGAAACCATCTATTGACTTTGATTTAAACCCTATTTTCAATAGAACTCAGTCAAATTTGAGGGTCAATAACAATTCTGATTCAAAGCATCATGTAAAAAGTCAACCACATAGGTGCAAAAAATATGCTTTTTCTTTAGGTAGTTATACAACAATATATAATAGAATTCAGGATTATCTAAAATGTTCTACTTCTACTATAATAAACTCTAATATTATATAAAATAGCGACATCCTTACATGAAAGGAACATGCACTATGACTACATATTGATTGGATCAAAGTATCAGATTGATTTTGCAATGCCTAAATTAAGGTATAGGAAGCTTGTTGCACAGAATTCGCATAGAACATAGAGGAGCCCTCTTTACCATTCTGTATAAATAGACTATTCTATTTGTACAGATATGGTAGAAGGGCGTATCCAATCTTTATTAGTCCATAAGTTCCCGGTGAACCCCCAAATAACTTATGTAGGAAACCTTGAAACAGAGGTGAATGAGCACTGTCTCAAACTTGAGTTAGGGAGGCTCAAATATAGTTGTCTTTATGATTCACTAGGTGGCACATACACAACAACAACTTTGAAAGTCATACGTCCCAACAATTTTGGATCAGCTATATGGATCTTTTGCCATTATTGAAATATATAAAAAGTTATATGTTTAGTTAAGTTCAGAGTACTTAAATCTTTATTTATAGTTTCTATTGGATTTTTTTTAGGTCTTCCTCTGCATTTTCTCGTGCCATTAACATTAATTATTTCACCTCTTCTGACTATCGCATCTGAAGGTCTTTTAAACACATGTCCATACCATCTTAAATGATTTTCTCTTATTTTATCCTCTATCGAGGCGATACCTAATTATTCACAAATAAAAGTATTTCTTTTTCTATCTTTCCTAGTAACTTCACACATCCATTTCAACATTCTCATCTCGACAACACAAACTTTTATATATGTTGTTTCTTAACTATTCAACACTCATATCTATAAAATATTGTTAGTCTCACGACTATCTTATAAATTTTTTCTTCTAACCCACTAGGTGACATATAGCTTAGTGAATTAGAAAGGGGAATACAGGATAAAGTGCATGCTATATTTGATTTAAGTTCTTTTGCTATTGTTTTTCTACCTAGATGATTAGCCCATTAAAAGTTTCGTTAGTAAGGACTTCAGAAATTCTTTAACACAAAAGGAAATACATCGCGTCTTAAAGCTAATTTAGTTATTCATCATCATCTGCTAGTTAGTCCATATATAAAGGAAGTTCCTAAAACAAAAATAAAGTGTACCATTCTATTTTTTCCTTCATTTAGCAGAGTTTTGTGATCTCGATCAAGGTTGCCACTTCATGCAATTACACAAAGGTAAGCAGACAAGCACATGCCAATAATAGGCCAAGGCATGTGCCACCAGTAGGATAACTTTAAATAGTACACATCAATACCATTCTAGCATAGACCTTGCAAACCCATGCTGAGACGGAAGCCAGTCCTTGATCTGAAGTACTCACAAATTAACTAAATCTGCAGATCAGTTAACAGAGCATGCTGCAAGAGTTCATGCCATATATAATCTATGCAGGAGGATGGTAACTATGTGCCATTGTGCTCAAGTGCAGCAAGTGGGCAAACATTAAACCTCAGGCACAATAAGTATTGTGATATCTGCTCACATCAACTACTAAGGTTCATAGGTAGACTTCACTATGCCAGGTTCCAATGCATAACACCATCCGCTGTGTTAGTTATTTTCTATGCAGTAGGTGTTGTACAGAATGTACTGCCATCTTAAAAGAAGGCCCCACGGATTCTAGACCTACCACCACAGTTATCGACATTCCATGCCATACATATGCATTGGCTTGGAGGAGACCATAGGATGACCAGGCATCACATGGTTACATATATATGTTGATCAGTGTTATTAGACAAGTCGATCAAACTGTATTTGAAGCCATTCATTTCTTGCTGGGTTTTCAAATTGACTTTCATCCCACTTCCTAATGCTACTTTAAAGTAGTCAGAGTCCTACCTCCAGTAGTTGTACTTCTAATTCAGATCATCGGCATAGAGTGGATTGGAAAATTCCTTTCAACTATTAGAAATCAAATTTTCAAAGGTTTAGATGTCTCTTTGAATAGGATTTGTTACAGTCACAGTTTTACTATCTTAGTCATGTAAATCTTATAGGCCTGTAGAAAAGGGTAATTCCATATATATATATATATATATATATATATAGAAAGCTTTTCTTCCTACATGACATGCTTGATAAGCTTTTTTCCCCGCACACACAGGTATGTATAATGCACCACATTCATATATTTTATCGAGATTATCATCAATGTGCCAAATGGCATACGAGACTGTACAAATAACATCAGTTCCAAAGAAACTATAGAAGCACCCAATCGAATCCCTTCCTTGGTGTCATTTATGAACTATCGACTAAGTAAATTGGGCACGGAACCAAACAAAATCAAAATCAATTAGGCGAGAAGGGGGCAATCCACCAGCAGCAAAAATCTGCCTTTTGGATTACAAAAACCCAAAGACGGCATCAGAGAAGAACCACGCAGATAAGATCGAGCAAACACCCTAAGAGACCATCAAAAACCGATCCGGAAACTGCCAAGTTTTACCAATCGAATTCAATCGCGAACTGAAATCCCTAAAAACTTTCCTAGTCATTCGAGTCGAAAGTAGTAGGCGGGGAGGGAACGAAAAGGGCAGACCTCGAAGAAAGCCGAAGACGAGCTTTAGGGATCGAATCCTTTCCTTGAATCTATAGAAGCACCCAATCAAAATCCTTTCCTTGGTGTCATCTATAGAACTATCGACTAAACCGAGGTAAATTGGGCAGGGAACCAATTCATAGAACTATCGAGCCCGAGATGGAGAAGGAGAGCCGACTGCTGCGGAGGCGCTCGTTGGAGGACGAGGTCGGCGAATGGGTGAACGTGAAGAAGTCGAATTCCGTAGATTACACGTGTTGAGCATGTGCGACGGAGTGATCACCAAACCGAGTGGCGGATCCTCTCCAAACATTATTTCACCAACCAAATGAAGTGGCCTACGACATCAGCTCATCACAACCATAAATGGCAAACTTGTGGAATCTATGTAATTGGACGGCCGTGATGTTAGGCTAGCTTGTCCCAACTAAAATTGTCATTGTAGAGGATACAGAAGTAAGACCTTTTCATCGGGATCTAGTCCCAAACATTAAAAAAATTACTGCTTACAGTCTTTTTTTTTATTTGAGATCCTAATTTATTTTTTTATATTTTTAAACTATGCATTTATGTGTGTAAATATTTTTTCTCTCCTCTTTTCTCCTCCCTCCCTCTCCCAGTTTGGATATAAATATTCCCATTGTTTAAATTTTTATTCTTATCCCAAAATACATTGATCTTAAACTTTCATTTTGAAACACGGAAGCATTTAATTTGTTAAAATTAGTGAATCTTATTGATCTACAATATTTGTTTGATAGTTTTTAATCTATTCATCTCAAATATAATAGCTCAAAAGTATATTATTAAGTTACAGTTAAAGTGATTTTATTGAAGACTAATAAATATATTAAATAAAGGTAGTTTCCGACTGTAATACACATGAATTAATAGTTATCTTATATATATAAAGGGTTGTTTCATGCATATTACATATTTTTTGTGTTTTAAGATTTACATGAATGAGTGATGAATATGGCATGCAATTATAAGATTCAATGACACCTTATAATTAGATAAGATATATAATAAAATTAATTAGATTCTAGTGATATATATTAGCTAATATTAAATTAAAATTTATATTATATTAAGATATCTTAGGGGATATCATTGATGAAAATAACTCTCCTAATAAATTATCATAGACCCTTTAATCTCGCCTATATATAGACATAACCTTCTATAAACATAATACAACGTATTACTGTGAATAACGATATAAAAGAGAATACAAGAGAGAGATTACGACTATTCTCTCATCTCCCTAAAACTATCAATCTCAGTGTTCCTGTGAAAGAATAGCAAGAGAGAAAAAAAAATTCTAGATTTATTCTAGTTTTCTTTTACATATCGATATTCAGATCCGGATATTGCATATCAAAAATAAATCTTATTCAAATGATATCAAAAGTTATACATCATCCCAATTTAATATTATTTGATTTCAATCTTGATATAAAAAAATTCACATAATAAATTACATTTTTATGCTTTCAGCAATAGGATGTGGGTGAGGCTGGCTTATGCTCAGTCTAGTCTTCTAGGTAAGAGATGATGCCACCTCTAGTAAATTAATTTTTTTCTCTGGAAATCTAAAAATAAAAACTAGATTCAATTTCAAGATTTTAAATAATTAATAGTTGATATCTCCAATCATCATCTTCTTCCTTTTGGAAACATCAACCGTTAGGCGTGTATGCTAAGGAAAAGTCTTTGCTATCTGTGGTTCTTCCTTATTTGACCCATGCAAACCGTCCAAAGTTGTATAGAATAATTGAAGCTTTTTGGTAATCAAGCCAACAAAAGAAGCAGAATCTTTTGTTGCAAGAAGAATAAAACAACGGTGCAATCAACTTAAAATCTCTTTAGCTAAAGCAACATGCAACAAGAAGTGAGAAAATCTTTCACTGGGCATCACTATACTAGAATCTCACTAGTGCTTAGCAATTTAAATTTTATTTGGATGATATATAGCCCTCACATATTAATGATCAATACTTTTATCTAATGCAAGATTAGATGTACATACGGAAGACCTATCTATGTGGTACCATGACATTCACTCCTTGAATCCAAAGTCCTTGTTGTTATGATATACACCAAAGTAGAGTTCTCAGTACCTCTTGATCATACCTCTCCCGTGTATATTATATTGGTTGGAACCATTCCACCATGATCTAATGCACTATATCACCTCCTAATGACATCTTTATCGTATTCAGATTCTTGTGTAATGAACTCAGATTATGATATCTTCATATATGGCCTCTACCAACACTTAGTAGGGTCTCTGCTACTTCCGATTGTGTTCGCTCTTTTGGCAACTAACTTTCGTCTAGCCATTCTTGGGTCACACCCGGACGAAGCATAACTCTAGGACAGTCTGTTGCCTAGTAGCTCTCGAAGTCCATTGACTTCGTTGAAATTGACGCACTACTATCTGGATCCTGGGCCTCTATACCCCACCAGCACAATCTTCATTGTGCACCGTTTTCTTCAGGATAACTCGAATGACAATACCATGATATATTCTTTAAGAGTACCCGCCTCTATGTTCTCTTGCCCCATACTAAGGCTTTCTTGCTTGTTACATGTGCCCTGCAAGCCAATCACATGAGTGATGTCACTTGTGACACGATGCGTAATCTTTTTGCTTATAATTATTATTAGCATATTCTCATATTATATTATATTATTTATATATATATATATATATATATATATATATTGTGATGTCCTTAGTTCTTTGCAATGAGAATCAGATCGTGATAAGATCACGATAATTAGATCAATTTACTTTTAAACATAAATCCTAAATAATCTCCATCATAGGTTACTTGAGAGGAACATCCAGATAACTTGACAGACCGGTGTACTATATACCCGTCCATATGATGGAGGCGAATGGTCTTATAACCACTTGTGTGGAGACACTAAGGATATTGTATAGGTGCTCATTAGAGAATGAGTTCACTTTTTGATCCGGTTATGAAATATTGTAGGGTTAATAATACCTAATGTCAGATAGCGATTCTATAGTCTCAGTTGTACATATGGTCCTTAGACTTGAGATACCAAGGAAAGTTTGAGTACTTTTTTCTTTGAAGCGGACTTAGAGATTTGGAAAGTTTCAGATCTGATACAACCAATTATCAAGATTGATAGCTAACCATACGAAAGAAATTGAGTATCATTAAAGAATCATCTACTCTCAGTATCACGAGATGAATATCTCATATGTGCTTGCTCAAATAAATTCTTAGCTAGGGTCGTTCAGATTAAAAGAGAATAAGTTTTCTAAGAGAATCTGATTAGAGCTAGACATAGACGGAATATGTATACGGCCTGACAATACCATGTCCAATATATAATCCTTGGGATATTAGGTGGATGAGGGATTATAAATACATGATAACTATGAACATTTAAGTCTGATAGATTCGATCCTCTTGTACCGTCTGGGGACTATAACATAGTTTCATAATACGTCCATAGTCGATGAGTCGAGTGAATTATTATGAAGATAATAATTTATTATTATTATCTTTAGATGAGTCAACTCGGTATCTTTATTATTACAGCCAACTCGATATCGGGCCTAGAGGGTCACACATATATGGTGAATGCTACAGCGAATACAGAATTGGATATAGATTCAGTTGGCTTTTATTCTCATTAGATGAGCCCTTGCTCTGATGGGCTCCTTGCATGAGACCCAATTAGAGGCCAAAGGAGTTTATTGGATAGAGATCCAATAATGCAAAGATTAGTGGGTAATTGGATAGAGATCCAATATCTACTAAGGCAGGACACCTAGGGTTTTTAGTGGCTTTCTATAAATAGGAGGGGAGACACATAGTTGATATGCTGCATTTTTTGCCACCCCCTTCTATTCTCATCCCTCCCTCCCTCTGCATAAGAGTTGTGAGACCTGGGATTGTGATTAGAGGATCGTTGCAGCAATCCATCGTATGAATACTGCTAGACAGAAGGACGCTTGATCTTCTTCATCCTCTCCACTCAGATCTATAAAACATGAATATATGATCTTCCTATGTAATCAATCTCTCACGTATCGTAATTTTTTAATTTTTATAATTTTCTCGCGATCTAATCTTTTGCATGACAATTTGATATGTGTGGAAAACTTATTTTGTTTTGATCTTCCACTGCGCATTTGATGTTCTCGCTTAGTTTCCCGTCACTTCTGATCCCAACTTCACCTCCATAAGTTGAATCACTTTAATTTCGTTATCAAATGCATCTCTAAGACAATGTGCATGTGCCTCGAAGCTCCGTTCATCTTTAGCACTATGCTAGATGAATCTATTCCATCAGAATGAATAACTCGAACCTCACAGATGACTCGTCGTTGCTTGTCCAAGCAGTTGAGCTCTCTGGGCCGAGGTAAGAGTTCACAACACTACAGAATCAACAGCATGGAAAAATCACTGGAATCATCTTTGATCAGTGATTACAAGATAGGAAGTAAAATGCAATTACCATCTTTCCTGTATTTGCTCTTATCATGGGAGCCTTTCCAGATTGGGCCATGGACATTGCACAAACATAGCAAGATCTTGGCTTGAACCACCATGGATCAAACACAGAAGTAGTTCTTTGACATCGGTGGTATGGCTACGAGTTTTGTTGTATGAAGGACTCAAAGTAAAGGATGTCATGATTCATAAATGACACCAAGGAAAGGATTCAATTGGGTGCTTCTATAGTTTCTTTGGAGCAGACCTCTTGCAGCAACCACACTGTTCCTTTGCACATACATGTTCACCGCACTCGTGCAGTTAGAACGGCAATCGTCCCTTTCCCACCACGGACGCAGGCGGCCACACGAGAGGCCACTATGTATGATAGATAGAAATTTGCAAAGGAACAGGGTGGTTGCTGCAAGAGGTCTGCTCCAAAGAAACTATGGAAGCACCCAATTGAATGCTTTCCTTGGTGTCATTTATAGAACTGTCGACTAAGTAAATTGGGCACGGAACCAAACAAAATCAAAATCAATTAGGCGAGAAGGGGGCAATCCACCAGCAGCAAAAAATCTGCCTTTCGGATTACAAAAACCCAAAGACCGCATCAGAGAAGAACCACGCGGATAAGATCGATCAAACATCCTAAGAGACCATCAAAAACCGATCCGAGGAAACTGCGAACTTTTTTTACCAGTCGAATTCAATCGCGATCTGAAGAAATCCCTAAAACTTTTTACCAAGTCATTCGCGTCGAAAATAGTAGGCGGGGAGGGAACGAAAAGGGCAGACCTCGAAGAAAGCCGAAGACGAGCTTTAGGGATCGAATCCTTTCCTTGGTGTCACTTATAGAACTATCGACTAAACCCCGAGGGAAACTGGGTGCGGAACCAATTCATAGAACTATCGAGCCCGGGATGGAGGAGGAGAGCCGGCTGCTGCGGACGCGCTCGTTGCAGGACGAGGTCGGCGAATGGGGGAACGTGAAGAAGTCGAATTCCGTATATAACACGTGTTGACCACGTGCGACGGAATGATCACCAAACGAGTGGCGGATCCTCTCCAAACATTATTTCACCGACCAATTTAAGTGGCCCACGACATCACCTCGTCGCAACAATAAACATTATTTAGATTGAGAGCGATAAAATTTTTCGATGGAATTCAATTAGAGTAAGACGAACTGATTCCGTATATGACCTGATAATATCATGTTCAATATATGATCTGAGATATTAGTTGGATGAAGGATTATAAATACATGGTAATTACGAACGGACAGGTCTGATAGATTTGATCCCCTGTACCGTATGAGAACTATGACGTAGCGGTCTAGTATGTCTATAGTCGATAAGTCAAGTGAATTATTATGTAGATAATAATTTACTATATCATAAAGAGTTTTGATGGGAGTGACTCATGACCAGCTTGGTATTGGGCCTAGAGGGTCACACACATATAATAGATGCTTCAGCGAATATAGGATTGAATTGAGATCCAATTAGCCCCTATTCTCATTAAATGAGACTCTATGCTGATGGACTCCTTGATTAAAGCCTAATTAGAGGCTTAAGAAGATTATTGGATAGAGATCCAATAATACAAGGTTAATGGGTAATTGGATAGAGATCCAATACCCATTAAGGCAAGAGCCCTAGGGTTTTTGATGGCTCTCTATAAATATGTTTCAGCTTTAGTCACCACCTCCTATTCTCCTCCCTCTCTCTGTGCAAGAGTTGCAAGATCATATTAGAGGAATTTCGCTGCAAAGATCCATTATGTGGATACCACTATAGAGAAGGACGCTTGACCTCCTTCATCTTCTCCATCTAGATCTAGAATATAGGGATATACAATATCCCTAGGTAAAATCAATCTCTCATACATCGCGGTTTTATTGATTTTTACATTTTTCTCGCGATCCCAATTTTTTGCACGATGATTTGATCTATGTGGGAAGTCAGTTTCTTTTGTTTTGATTTCCACTATGCATGTGATGCTCCCGCTGAGGTTTTCTAATACTTTCGACCACCTGCTTCAACACCTTTATGTTCTCTGAGTAGTTTTCCTTGGTCAATGGAAAGATAGACTGTAACTCTCATATATTGCCTCGACCATCTTGTTACAGGGCTCGTGCCGATTCTGATCCTCATAACTTCCTTGGTAGCAATGTTCCCTTACTCGATCTTGTTCTCTAACTTGTCGGGCTCCCTTAAGCGAATGTGAGCACTGAAATAGTCCAACTCTCCAACTGCTCCGATCATATCTTTGTATGATCAAATCCCCCCTATGAGACTAACTACTACTTACAATCTGAATTCTCTCATAGTGGTACACAACCCCCATATGTTGATGACTAAGGCTTTCATTCGATATAAGACTCGATGCGCACACACGGAAGACCTGCCTCTGCGATACCATAACATTCACTTATTGAATCCATAATTCTTCTTGTCGTTGTGTTGTTCACCAAAGTGGAGCTCCTAGTAGCTCCTTATCATACCTCCGTATGATCACATCCCTCACGAGATGTCTTTACATGTGTTGTACTATCTCAAACTATTCCACCATGATTGTTGCACCATGTCGCCTCATTGTGATATCTCTATTGTATTCAAATTCTTGTGTGATGAACTTGGACTACGATTTCTCCATGCATAGCCTCTGCCAGCACATCGTAGGGCCTCCACCATCTCTGATTGCATTCGCTCATTTGATAATTCACCTTCGCCCACCCATTCTCTAATCACATTCGAACGAAGCATCGCTCTATGATAGTCTGTCACCTAGTAGCTCTCGAAGTCTCCCGACTTTGCTAAAATTGGTGCATTATTGTTCAGATCTTGGGCCTCTATCCCTCACCACCACAATCTCTGATGCGCACTACTTTATTCATGATAACTCGAATGACAATACTATGACATATTCTTCAAGAGTACCCACCTTTGTGTCCTCTTACCATATGCTAAGGCCTTCTGATCCTAACTTCGCCTCCACAAATTGAATCATTTGAGTTTCTCCGTCAAATGCATCTATGAGACAAAGTGCATATGCCTCGAAGCTCCCATTTGTCTTTGATACCATGCAAGATGAGTTTGTCCATCATAATGAAGAACTCATAGAATGACATAATCTCACTTTTGCCTCTATAAGAGTTCATGTCCTTGACATTTGCCTAAGGAAAGCTCTATGGCTTGAATACTTCGCTGAGTTTCACTCAAGTTGCTCCGCTCCTCGATTTTCATTGAGTCGATGGTGACCCTCACGCCTATCATTCTATGGGTCAGCCCTCTGTTGAGTCTAATTTTCACATCGACACTAAATATACATTCGTATGATGTTGGCATGTATTGCTCCCCCACTTGATCTTGTGATGCATATACCAATGCATTATTTCATTTCAGATTATGCAACGACTACTTATTGCTCGCTTGGTCTATTGAGCTTTGTAAAGATATTGTCTTGAGGCACTCTTCCCCAACATATGTGGTTTGCTGCACATGATTCTCCCTCTGAAGAACTAAGACATATTCCTCCTTGATAGCTGTCATGTTAAAGTAACTTTTCTCTTTATATTTTTCCTTCTGAAAGTTTCAGTGATCATCATCCCCTTGGACTACTCCGCCTTACTGAATAATCTGTGTATTGTTCTACTCCTATAAATGTGCTTGTTAGATTATGATTCTTAACCAATACAACCTTCGCTTCATACTTCAAGGCATAGCACCATTCTAACATTTAATATCGATCTTTGTGATGTTAATTTTTTTTTATCATAAATATGTTGGACAAAGCCCTCCCCCTATGTCGAACTCAACTGAGATAGCCAGATATCCCTATCTATTTTATCTAATGAATTTTATGTAAACGTAATTTGTGTTGGTATTTATATTATTATTTTTTATTGACTAAACGCCACGTATCAATCAATAAGCCACAGTAGATCTTCTCCAAATCTCTCTGCGCCTACATCCCCATCTCCAACGAGTCAATACTATGTATGAGCAAACGTTCGCCCACATCAAACAAAAAACCATGGCTATCAAGAACAGGATGTTTGATGATCTGCAACATGGTGTGCAGACCAACAGCAAATGATGGGCTGTCGAGCAATGGGCATCGGAGTTGCCGTTCCATTCTAAGCTCATGATAGATAAAAGAAAAGAAACTCGATATCCATGGTGGCAGTGTCAGGACAAGAAGACGATCGAGGACTCCGACTGGAGTAGTTTCTCACGAAGCTACAAACAAAGATCCATAAATCATATGATACAGCGAGCAGCGAGCAGCGGGCATCACAGCCAACTGCTCGTAGACTCCGTACTGTGATGATAGCAACGAATCGAGGAGTCTGCTTGCCGCAAAGACCTCCAGCGCAAACAAGGAACAGTGAGGATGTTCCCCGAGTGGGTGATGAATGGGGCATGCAACAGGAGGAGGAGGAGGAGGAGGAGGAGGAGGAGGCCAAAAGCCACTGCGCTGTGAGCCAACAACAGCATGTGGGTGAGGCTGGCTTTTGCTCAGGATGGTCTTCAAGGTAAGAGGAGATGATGCCACCTCGAGCAAATTAATTTCCTTTTTTTTTTCTGTCTGGAAATCTAAAAGATAAAAACTAGATTCAATTTCAGGATTTTAAATGATTTATAGTTGATATCTCCAATCATCATCTTCTTCCTTTTGGAAACATCAATAATTAGGCGTGTATGAGGTGAAGCTCTTAGGAAAAAAGTCTTTGCGATCTGTAGTTCTTCCTTACTGTGACCCATGGCATCCGTCCAAGTTGTATAGAATGATTGAAGCTTTTTGGTAATCAAGCCAACAGAAGAAGCAGAATCTTTTGCTGCAAGAAGAAGAAAATAATGGTGCAATCAGCTTCAAATCTCTTTAGCTAGAGCAACATGCAAGAAGAAGTGAGCAAATGTTTCACTAGACATCAAAGGATAATTAAATTTATTAATTTTGATTTAAGCATCAAGTAAATGGATAAGCTATCCCAACAGAAGTCTTAAATTGTTATATAAATATATTTTCTCAGTTCTATGGAAAAACAACTCAACCAGCATGAAATATTGGCTGGTGATGCTGTCATCAGTTTCCTTATTCTGCTATATGGCAACAAATATAATGCTTAATAGCAAGCTAGTGTGTTAATTTTCTTCAACCAACATGTCCTGCTGTTCTCTGGAAGTGACACTGTTTGATAGAAGTGGTGTTCTTCATAAGCATTTATTTTCCAAATATTTTTTCCCTGTGTCCCACATGGTCAGATCACTATGGAAGAGAGAGAGAGAGAGAGAGAGAGAGAGAGAGAGAGAGCTTTTGCTTTTGAAGGCTTGCTTTTCCTCTCTTCTTTGTGATTTCTTCCACTGCCGCTGACAGCCTGCTGGTTTGCCCAGCTGTGTGGAGAGTCATGTGAGGCTGGTGATGCATTGCAAGGAGAAAAATTTTGTTGGGAAAAATGTAATGGGAAAAAACACCATGGAAACATGCATGCGTTCTTCTACGACTTGCAGGCCTACTACTGTGCTGCAAAACTTCACCATTTTGTTATTTCAGAGGTAGAATAAAGAAAGGAGACCCCAACAAAGATCTGCAAGCATTGGTCTGGAGCTTCTAGCCAGTGTCTCGGGGTTTGTCCCGGCAAAGAAACAGAAGATGGAATTCTAGGGAGATGACCAAGGCCTTTGGGAATTAGGTCTTTTCTCCTCTACTCTTTTAGTTATCCTCATCCCTCTGCTCCTATTTGTTTCCTCTCTCTCTCTCTCTCTCTCTCACACACACACACACACACACACATTTGTTGGGCAATGCTAGAAACAGTCCATGAAGCTTTGAGTTGCCACACATGCTTCCCATGTCCATAGCTCATGTACAGGATCTCCTTTGGTGAACTAACAAAACCCCAGTTGATGGTTCAAGCAGCACTCAGATCATAGAGAGTTGGAGGTGCTACTTTCCTGACAACATCATATCAGAGCAAGAGATTTACTGTGATTTGAAGTGAAATGTTATAGTGGCAGAGTGGGGAAAAGTAAAAGTTAGCAGCATCATAATTTATGCTTGTTTTTATGTTAATAAATTACAGTACCAAGTTGTGCTTTTGGTGGGATCATCAGCACCATGTTTCCAGCTTCCCAGTTAAAAGTGCACTCTCTCTCTCTCTCTCTCTCTCTCTCTCTCTCTCTCTCTCTCTCTCTCCCACCATGTTTCCAGCTTCCCAGTTAAAAGTGCACTCTCTCTCTCTCTCTCTCTCTCTCATGGGTTTTATATTAGTTTTGTTCATATGTCACTTGGTATTCTCCTTTCGGGGATCCCAAAGCTGTCATCCAGATCCAATGGTGCTGCACAATCTATCTGTTTTGTCTTTGGGCAGTGACAGCTCAATAGAAAGATACTGAACGAAGTTGCCATGACCACCGTAACCATTGCCATCTTTTGTCTTCTTGCTGACTTGTGGACTGCATCTTCAATGGAGTTTACTGCTGCTACATACACATTGTAACGCATCTTTGATCGGGTGTAATGCTGCTTCAAGCAACAAGACCTATCTCTACATATTTGTTCTCGTTTCCATACTGCTTGATGTCTCATGTCAGTAAGCAACTCTGTCCCATCCCACTCAATTTCTTCTCCCATTCTTTTTACCTGTCAGAGAATTCGCCTTCAACACACTTCCCAAGCAAATGTCTCGACTGCCCCCACCACGGAATTTTCTCTTTATAGTAGTCATTCAACCAAGGATCTCACTCATTACTACAAAGCTTGTATTTTCTTATATTTTATGCCCATTTTCCTTGGTTTGGCATTCTAGCATCATAAGGTGGCAGGCATGTGTGTTCCCTTCTTTTTCTTTCTCCTTTACTTGCTTCTGACAGCAGGGGGAGCTGATGGCTAGGAAAGGCTGCAAGCTTCGTCTAAGCCATGGCCAGACTAAATCCAGAAGAGAGGATGGAACAGAGAGGAGCACGTTAATGATTTGATTCCGGAATCCATTCAGCCATCTCCGAGAGCTCCAAGAGCCCCAAGTTTGTGTTTTTCTCATCATGGGAAGCTTCTTTTTGGAGGCTGGTGATCCAGCAAGTGCAAAGAGAACAGAGTATGGGCTGTTAGTCTTGGTTTTCCTCTTGACTTGGGCTCCTGCAGCTGCTGTTCTCTCCCCTAAAGGTGTCAACTATGAAGGTAGATTTGTCATCTTTCATGGCTTGAGCTCTCTTCTCTTTCTGTGAAGAGGAGATCATGACATTTCTCTGTGATGTGTTTTCCTTGTTTGTTTTGCAGTTCAAGCTCTAATGGGCGTAAAAGCATCTCTAAAGGATCCCCATAGTGTTCTTGAGAACTGGGATCAGGACTCGGTGGATCCATGCAGTTGGACCATGGTTACATGTTCACCTGAGAATTTAGTTATTGGACTGTGAGTGCCACACTGTTCTTTCTTCTCCTGTTCTACTTTTTTTCCTTCAAGAATAATATTATATATATATATATTAATCTTCTCAGAGGATCTCCAAGCCAAAATTTATCCGGCACATTCTCTCCAAGCATTGGCAACTTGACAAATCTTGAGATTATGTAAGTTCTCATTCCAGATAGTCAATGGTGAAAACTTCCTCACATTGATGATTTAGGGAATGTTACTCTATAGTCTCCTCCAGAACAACAACATATCAGGACCCATCCCACAAGAGATTGGGAGGCTGTCAAAGCTTAGAACTCTTGACCTCTCCAACAACTATTTCACTGGTGGCATCCCTACCTCTATCACCCGCCTGAGTAGCCTCCAGTACCTGTGAGTACAAAATGCTGGAATTTATTTTTTGGCTTATATAACGACTCAATCTTTTGCATTTGTTTGATTACATGAGATCAGGAGGCTCAACAACAATAGTTTGTCTGGAGAATTTCCTGTGTCTTTGACCAACCTGACACAGCTTGCACTCCTGTAAGTCACATGACCTGGGTAATCTGATGAATTCAGCTTGAAGGAACTGTGTAGCTGAGACTTATCTGTTGCATGATTCAGGGACTTGTCTTACAATAATTTGAGTGGTCCTGTCCCAAGTTTTCCAGCTAGGACATTCAAGTAAGTCTGCTGCAGCCCTTCTTGTCTTCCATGAACTTTATTTTCTTGAACATATGGTACACTGTTCCATTGTTTGACCAAGTGAAATAGTATCATGTAGCCAGTGGGCATTCAATTGGGTAGGCCAAATGATAGCTTCTTTGCTTTTGCAGTATTCTGAATCCTGCTTCTGCAATGTGTCTAGTTTTCCAGAGAGACTGGTGGGCTACAGTCACTGCCAGTTAAATCTGTTTACTTGATATATTTGTGCTAGTATTGGTCCAACCATATAAAAAAAAAAAAAAAACCTTATGCTTCCTTTCTATTCAGATTGTCTATTTAAAGTAGTAACAGCGTTCAGTAAAATCCTTTTTTAAACTAGGAACACATTTAACTTGTCTTTTAATTTTCATTTTGCAGTGTTGTTGGAAATCCTTTAATCTGTGCTACTGGTTCAGAGAAAGAGTGCTTCGGAACAATGCCCATGCCAATTTCCTATAACTTGAACAATTCAGAGACACAGAGTACTTACATTATCCAAGATATTATCTAGTTGATATATATTTTTCATTTTGATGTTCCCGAGAATATTCTAACAGAAGCTGTATCTTGCACCTGTTTTGTATCTCTTGTGTGCCTGTGAATCAATATACAAGGTGATAATTGACTTTTTATATTGTCGATGTGTAATTAACATGTAAGATAACTGTAAGAAGCATATTTTAATTGAAGAAATTTAACTCTCGAGCCTTGGTAATATGGTCACAACCAATTCTTTTACATTCGTTTTACAATTCCATCTGCACATGAACAAAATCCTTTTCTTATCTACCAATTTTCAGTAATGACTGCCCGGGCAGCTCATTTTGTTGTTTATTGTTTGTCCATTCCCTGAATGCATTTGAGCTAGTTGCTGGGTCTTAGCCATCAAACTTTTTTCTATCTTGACTAATTTTCTGAAAATATTTTGGACTTTGACTAAAACAATGGGTCTGCATTTATTCAACATCATTGTTATCACAAATCCCTTGATCAAGTTCCTTTATCTGTTCTTCGGTGTCGGATGCTTAGTGCTTGTGGATGCTACAGTTTTTGTTTCATGTAAGTTACAGAACTGGCTTGTGTCTTTCAATTCTGACTTCCATCCATATATCGTGAAGGCAGTGCGACCCCAGGAAAACCAAGAAATCATAAAGTTGCTTTAGCACTTGGTTCCAGCTTTGGATTAGTGTGTTCGATAGTTCTTCTCATTGGGTTGCTTCTGTGGTGGAAGCAGAGACATAACCAACAAATCCTATTCGAAGTTGATGGTGAGTAAACGGCACAAGAATGCATTAGCATCATCAATCTTGCTACCCTTTCTCACTTATGAGACACATCCATCTATAAATCATTCATGAACATATGTTCACAAATTAATCATCTCTTTGATAAATTCAGAGCAACACGACGAGGAAGTTTGCCTCGGAAATTTGAAGAAATTTCAGTTTCGCGAGCTTCAGGTCGCAACAGATAACTTCAGCAGCAAGAACATACTTGGCAAAGGTGGCTTCGGAATTGTTTATAAAGGTCATCTAAAAGATGGGACTCTGGTAGCCGTCAAAAGGCTCAAGGATGGGAGTGCTGTGGGTGGTGAGATCCAGTTTCAGACTGAAGTTGAGATGATAAGCTTGGCTGTGCATCGAAACCTCCTCAGACTGCACGGATTCTGTATGACTGCCTCGGAGAGATTACTCGTATATCCATATATGTCAAATGGAAGTGTTGCTTCCAGACTGAAAGGTAACTACCTGATCTTGGCTTCTTAATGAAATTATTGGATGTACTCAAATTTCCAACATGACTAATTTTTCAAGTCACTAATTTGTCCTTTTTTATAAGAGACATGTCCTCTTAAGTTCTCAAAACATGGAAACTTGATATGAATGAAAATTTGATTTGGTGGCTCAAAAGTAGCCAAATACATACTGTTACAATCATTTATCGATTTCTTGTTTTCCTTAGGAAAGCCACCATTGGATTGGATTACAAGAAAAAGGATAGCAGTGGGAGCTGCAAGAGGTCTGCTCTACCTTCACGAGCAGTGTGATCCGAAGATAATTCACAGAGACGTAAAGGCTGCCAATATTTTGCTAGATGATTACTGTGAGGCCATAGTCGGAGATTTTGGGCTGGCGAAGCTTATGGATCACAGGGATTCGCATGTAACTACAGCTGTGCGAGGCACTGTCGGACACATTGCACCTGAGTATCTCTCTACAGGCCAGTCTTCGGAAAAAACTGATGTTTTTGGATTTGGAATTCTCCTCCTCGAACTTATTACCGGTAGGACAGCTTTAGAATTCGGGAAGTCGGTAAATGAGAAAGGCACAATGCTTGACTGGGTAAGAATGACATTAGACTCAAAAATTTGAGCCTTTTTATGTGCCTTTACTATATGTCTACTTGATCACTCAGGTAAAGAAGATCCATCAAGAGAAGAAGCTTGACATGCTCATGGACAAGAGCTTGAAGAACATTTACGATAGGATCGAGCTCGAGGAGATGGTACAAGTAGCGCTGCTGTGCACACAGTTTCTTCCCGGCCACCGGCCCAAAATGTCAGAGGTCGTGCGAATGCTCGAAGGCGATGGACTTGTGGAGAGATGGGAAGCCTCTCAGAGAGTCGACTCCCAAAATTTCAAGGTGCCTGAGTTTGACTTTTCGGAAAGGTGCTACTCAAACCTCACAGATGACTCGTCGTTACTTGTCCAAGCAGTTGAGCTCTCTGGGCCAAGGTAACTACAGTTCATGACAATACAGAATCAACAGCATGGAACAAAGCACTGGAATCATCCGTTATCAGCGATTACAAGATAGGAAGTAAAAATGCAATTACCATCTTTCCTGTATTTGCTCTTATCATGGGAGCCTCTCCAGATTGGGCCATGGACATTTGCACAAACACAGCAAGTTCTTGACTTGAACCACCATGGATCAAACACACAAGTAGCTCTTTGACTTCCGTATGGCTACGAGTTTTGTTGTATATAGGTCTGAAGGGCTCAAAGTAAAGGATGTCATGATTCAACGCCATGGGATCTTGTGCTTCTTTCCACCTCTTCTCTTCTCTCTCAAGAGTTCGGCATGTTTAATGGTGTCCATCTCACTACCGCAGGCAGCATATTTCCAAGCTTTGAAATGAGACATGGAGTTCTTGGTGTCAGAAGACCTCGATGATGCATGTAGATTTCGATCGTCATTTTGACATAGCAAATCGAGTCGATCTAATCCATTTTTTAAAGAAAAATCGCTCTAATTTCCCCCCGCCTTACGAGTTCGATCTTAAAGAAAAGAAATTATGGATTTATTTGATGAGGGTTCTTCCGATGCTTTGTCAATGTGACGGTAAGACTGACGTTGACACGATTTGATGTCAACGTGGGGGTAAGACACTATTAAGACTGACGTTGACAAAGTTGGATTATGATCCGTGTATCGAACTCTGACGGCTGTGGAACGCTTACTTACTGTATCTGACAAGTAGCAGTAATTTTGTGTTCAATATGGTGGGAGAATACCCACTACAAAGTTATTAATGTCAAAAAAGACACAGCAGTTCATGTCTTCCGATCTGCTAACTTGCAGTGCTTCTGTAATACCCGCTAAAGTCTCACCAACCTGAGTGGTGGCAACCGGAGACGAATGACGAGATAATACACTCGGCAATTAAGAATTTTTTCTTATTTTTTAAATTATGATTAATTTTAATTTAAAAAAATAAGAAAACTGAAACATTTTTCTCATTATTCGTAGAATTTGACTCCTGTAGATCTTCAAACATGAGGATTTGACTCCTATAGATCTTAATACATGAGGAAATAAAGGTCGAATGTTTATGTTGTCTCAGACAAACCGAATGACTTCATGTGTGTATATTTAGTGAAGCAGTAGAGTAAGTAGGTGAGCTCAGGCGTTCGTAAATCTGCAGTTCTTCCTCACCTCGCCACCTGCAGGGTTGGTGATGTTCCCCATCCGGACCATGGAGTCCGAGAAATCCTTGAAGAAGGAGATGGAGTCTGCCCAGTACTTGTCCACAATGTGGGAGGTTTCAAACCCTAAGAGGCTGGAATACATCGCCTGGTCCGAGTTCAGAAGCCCGGTTCCCTGTATCAGGGTCTCGAAGAAGGCGTTGTCGAACACGGCGGGCGAGGTGTAGTCCATGGGGGACACGTTGTCATCTCCTCCGTCCGTAGGGCACGTCTCTTTGAGCTTGCTGAGGTACACTTGCGCCGACGCTTCACTCTTCGACGTCAGCTGGAAGTCCCCGTAGATCCTGTCGCGGAAGTTCACACATCTCGACATGCCAATGGTGTGGGAACCTGAGATCAGAGTTAGATATCCCACTTGTGGGATAAGAATGGATGGCCGTAAGGAATCGTGGTGATCCATGATCGTACCTACGAGGGCTACCATGTCCGTGGGCGAGAGTCCTTTGGCTGAGAACTTGGTGATCAAGGTGGCGAGCCCTTGCTGCGGAGTTGGGATGTCTGAGTTCGCTTGATCCAGGCTTGCAGTCTTGGAATCCAGCCTTCCCACTGGCACGTCCCAGTACGGCCCTCCAACCTGCTCATCTCAAAGTATCAAACGCTCGAATCCATGTCTTCCAAGGATGACGACAAGTTTGTGGTTCGAAGGATACCAGAATGGTGGCGTCTCGAGCTGCTATCGCGAGGAGATCGGCGCAGGAGACAACGCCGGGGCAGTCGGCCTCCAGCTTCTCCTTGATCTTGTCGACCAGCTCGAAGCCCTGCACCGAGTTCACGTTCTGGTCTGCTTGCTTCTCCCCTATCAGCGTGGCGGTGTCGTCCAGGAGAACCGATCCATCGCAACCCTAAAAGGAGTTGCAGCAGTTCAGTCCTATAGCTAGCTACTACTGATATGTTGACGGTTGGTATGAATGATGTCAAGAAGGCGACCTGGACGAAGCAGTCATGGAAATGGAGGCGGATGATGAAAGCCGCATTGCGGGGATTGGCCTTCACCGCGCACTCCATCTCCGTCCGCACGATCTCCTCCGCGGTGGGGCACGTCTTCGAGTAGTAGCCCAAGCTCAGCTGCGACGGGTCTTGCGCCAACGAGGTGATGGCCGCGGTGGCGAGAACAAGAGCCACGACGAGCGGCAGAGGCGTCGAGCAGCGTACACCTTTGGCCATGTTTTGCTGCTGCTGCTGCTGTGTCTGCTTCGCCTGGAGGATATGAGCAGAAGGGTTGTCGTCGTTGCATCCCTTTTTATATGCTTCTTCTTCATGCAGGAGATGGATGGATGGATGGATGAGAGGGTGAACTGCTTGAAGAGGCGGCTTGGAGTCAACAGGGGGATCAACTAACATGAGTGAGTTTGGTGGAACCAGAAAGCTAAAAACTCGATTGAGTTTGGTGGCGTGGGTTGACCGGTTCTGGAAGTCAAACACAAACAGATGAACAAGAAAGATGGAAAAATTTGCTCAGCAAAGAACAAGGCAGCCAAAAATTTAGTCTTGGAATGGGAACATGAGACAATTGTTCTTGTTCCACAAGAAAAATCCTCAATGAGACACTCTGATCACAGTATGCATTGGAATATACTGATACAAATGCATGTTCGATGTAGCCAAGCCATCAGACGACGTGACTTGACATATATTTGACCTACTCATACAACTGTAGTCAACACTTAAAAACGTGGTCAACCCATAATGATATGATTTAACCCAATTACATGACCTGAAGACAAAAATACACTCAGCAATCACTTCTTAAACAAGAGAAGAAAACATATACTAATCTGTAAACTACATGTTCGCTATGTTTAGCATGATTATTATATGATCAATTCATATTTCAACAACACAGCCCCTTTGAGGGAATCAAATGTCTGCAAGATTAGCAGACTGTTTGGTTCCCAATAATGAAGTTGTTCTGAAGTCAAAAGACATCAAACTCTCTCTTTTGGATGACTTGTTTGGGTTATGCATTGCATCTCCCAGGTAGATCAATCTTCATGTTCCTCTTCGCCTTCAGAACCTACAAAAATGGAATAATTTCCAAAAACACTAAGTAAATTAGAGTATGTATGTGCATTCTAAAATTACATAGCAGTATAACATCACAATGCTGCTGCTAGACCAGCCTAACTTTCTAAGAACACTTAAAGATTTCAGACTAATTACTTCCAACAGATAATTAATCCTTGAATAGTTGTTTATAGCATAATAATTAGAGAAAGTTCACAAGCTGCAGCACAACATGCTACTAATAGTTTAAAAGCTACACAGGATTTGGTAAGTCTTTTTTTTACCTGGCCTATTGGTGTACAACCAAAGTAACTATTACTCAAATTAATTACTTAAATGATGAAACTATGTTTTGACAGAAAACTCTTCAGTTAATCATTGACTAGATTGGTAAATTTTCATGTAGCAGATCCCAGTGATTTCTTAAATTGACACCAACAAGTTCAGTATGAATTCTAATTAGTGTTATATTCTAGATTCAATTAGCCATCTGAAAAGTGGAAAAAAAATAAGATGATTTCATGAGCTCAGGAAAAAGACCTCCTCCAACCAAGCAAAATGACTCTATTGCATTTCAAACAAAACATTATTGACAGACACTCCATAACAACAACTGATATAATAAAGCTGTATAATTTGAGAATGTACATTAAAATATGATCATTAAAATGACTTGTATGTGCATACTGTTGGACAGCAGATACATAGGTTTAGTTTGAAATTTCAGGAGGCTGGTTGTATGCTTCTTTGGATTTCAATCCACATGGTGTCATGTAAGATTTGCTTTAGGGTTTCTTTTAATCTAAGATTACCATCCATGGGTGATTGGTTTCTTGGTGATATTATGACCCCCTTCTGTTGAAGATTGTCACCAGTAAACATGTTCTTCCTTCAGATTATATACTGATTCCTCATCAGAACCACAACCATCCACCAAAAAGAAAAGAATAACAATAAAGAAATTTCCACAGTGATCCAGCAAGCTCATACACGACTCACCCTCAGTTGATACAAACTTCAAAAGAACCGAGCAAAGAGATCTAAGACTAATAATTACAACAAATTACATCAAAATCAGTTCTTTCCAAAGAGAGAAAGAGAGGACAATGGGAAGGGTGGCCATGACTTAATGTTATGTAGAAGGAACGAGAGACTAATGAAGATGAGTGCGGAATTGGGAGGGTGTTTCTAATAGGTTCATGAAGTGGGTTGTGTGTTTATAATTTTAATTTAATTTTTTAAATATTTTAAACTATTAAAATTATATGTAACACCTCATTATTATATACAACTTCCTTTAATTTATAAATAAATATCAATACCCTCTTCTTTCCTTCTCTTCTTCCTCCTCTTTCCTGTCCTTCTCCTCTTCTTCTTCTTTTATCAAAAGTGAAAATTATTAGTTTTAGATTTGTAATATCCCTTATTTTAAAATTATTAATTTGTTTATGTTTATAATACCTAATCCTAAAATTTGAGAATCTATTTGTAAAACCAAAAGATCTAATCATAAATATTAGTACTACAAGAACTAAAGTATAAATCACAAACAACAAATCCCATCGCCTCTATTTCTCTTCTATCTCCTTTTAAGGAACCTGACTCGGTGGATAAGAGTGGAAAGCAAAAAAAAAAAAAAATTGAAGGAGATGAAGAAGAAGAGAAGAGAAGAAGGAAAAGGAGAAGAGTAGGTTAGGGGATTTGAAGATTTTGATAAACCCATATATTTGGGATCCAAATCTTCAAAGATAAATATTCTATTATTTTTCTACTAAAATTTATCTTTAGTTTTGCCTTGATTATGAGAAAAATTTAGAACGAATCCAGCCTTGCAATCTAAAATATCTTTTGTTGGTTGTAAAAATTTAAATCTGAAATATTTTTGAGACTATGATCTACATACTTTGTTCAAGTTGTAATTTTCATTATAGACCTCTAATTTGGACAAAATCTAGTTTATTCAAAAATATATTTATAGATCTTTCTTTTGAAACCAAGTTTGAAAATTTTGGAGTCCAAATGATTGTCAAAAATTTTATTTTGATAGCCCTTATGAATTTTACCAAACAGGGACCGTAATTTCTGACCTTTTGATATTAAATTACTTATAACTTCTTGTTGGGAACTTTGATTTGAGCAAAACATATTTTGTTACAAACTAGATATCAATATCTTTTTTTGGATACTTGGATTGATAGATTTGGAATACAAATACTTCAAGTCATTTGTTGATTTCAATCCTATAGATTTCTATAAAAACAAAGATAAATTTCAGTAGAAAAATGATAGAATACTTGCATTTTAAGATTTTGATTCAAATATATGGATTTGTTCAAGTAAGTCCCATAATCTACTCTTCATTTCTTTTTCTCCTTCCTGTTTTTTTTTCTTCCACTATTATCTACCAACTCAAGTTTCTTTTCCTTGTTGTTTTATGTATTTTGCACTTTAGTCTTGTATTATTAATATTTATGATTAGATTCTTTGATTTTACAAACAGATCCTCACATTTTATGACTAGGTCTTATAAACACTCAAAACAAATTTTTTACCTTTCAAACAAATTAATAATTCAAAAATGAGAGACATTATAGGATTGTTAAAATGAAACCTCTATTTATTTTATAAAGATTACAAAATTTAATAAAAAATAATTTTATTGAAGATCAAAAAATTAAATAAATGAGAACATACAAAAAGATGCAAGAGCTTTCTACATGCTACAACAAATAATAGACGAGTCCTTATTTTCTGAATCGTATGCTTGAAAGTATAGATAAGATAAAAGCTTTAATGTTTCAAATTCTTTGATGTAAATTTAAAACTTTTATGATGAAAGATGTAAGAGCTCTCTATATACTACAACAAGCAATAAACGAGTCCCTATTTTTTTAAAATCATGTCGATATCAATGTCAACAGAAGCTTGAAAAATATTAAAAAGTATACTTGAAGGTATATATAAGGTAAAAACTTTAAGACTTCAAATTCTTTCACGTGAATTTGGAACTCTTATGATGAAAGATTTTGAACTTTTCATTCAGTTTCTCTCAAAAGTCTTTTCTGAATCAAATAAGGTATTATGATGAAAGATTTTGAACTTTTCATTCAGTTTCTCTCAAAAGTCTTTTCTGAATCAAATAAGGTCTTATCGTGAAAACCTAAAAGATCAAATAATAGCAGAAAATGTTTTAAGGAATTTATCTTTAAAATTTAATATAACTTCTATTGCTAAAGAATAAGCTAAAGATATAAAGTAGATTGCCTATTGATGAATTAATTAATTTATTTTTTTATGAAAAAAATGAATAGATATTTATATGAAACTTTTGAATATACTTTTCAAATAAAGATATATAAGAAGCAAGACAACAGATTTTAAAAAATTAGATCTCAAGGAAGAAGTCAAATAGTAGAGGTATTGGAGAATCGATGCTTGCAATAAGGGATGAGACCAATCAAATGAGACTTAGAAGATTAACTCTAATGAAGATAACAAAGAAACATATCAATATTTTTGTTACAAATAAATAAACATATTAAAAAGATTTTTAGTACAAAGATAAAATTTCAAATATTCTTTATGTTCTCACTATAAAAAATATATATCATCTTGAAAAAAGTTTACTAGAATAAAAATCAAGCAAATTATCATAAAAATAATAAAAAAAATAAAATTTTCTTTATGATATTTGATAAAGAATAAATATTTCAGATTTAGTTAGCTTTTGGATTATAGAATCAATAATCATGTACCAAGGGAAAAGTTTATTTTGAAGGCTTAATAGTTCGATTAAATCTACGATATAGATAAAAAATGATAGTAAGGTTCAGGTGAAAGGGAAAGGAACAATTATGGTAAACACTAAATCTAATAAAAATTTAGGATGATGTGATATTTATTTTTGATTTAAAATAAAAATCTTATTAATATAAGATAACTAATGACAAAAAAGATATTATACTATTTTTGATGATAAAAACTATTTTATTTATAATAAATACTAAAAAGTGATAATAATTATGAGGATGATAAAAAGTAAAATATTTCTTTTATTATTTTTAAATTTCTCCTTACATGCATTCATCGCTATTAACTGATGAGAAAAAAGATATTATATTATTCTCGATGATAAAAAAATTATTTATAATAAAAACTAAAAAAATGATAATAATTATGAGGATGATAAAAAGTAAAATATTTCTTTTATTATTTTTAAATTTCTACTTACCTGCATTCATGGGTATTGTTATTTATGAAGAATATGATAGTTTGTTTACCTAAAATTAAGAATAAAGTCATTGTTTGTGAAGCTTTTGTTTTTCTAAAACAACATATCCATATAATTTCACTCTAAATAATTCCACTCCAAATAATTTCGCATATTCATATAATTCCGTGCCAAATCCTGATGAGAGTTTTCTTTTTGTCCCCTCTTTTCCATTGATCAGGGATTCATTTTATATATGTGAGTGTAAGTCAAACGTATGTGACCTATTCATGACTTTGGTTAATTCGGACGATCGAACTATACGCCTTGCACGGACGTCGATCGACCCATATGGGTCAATGTTATGTGATGTCATTCCAGGTTTCTCAGAGGGAGCCGACTTGTATTTCTCGTACGAACACTAATCTACCCGTGGTGTCGTCTTGTAAGAATTTTAATTATTTAAATGTCCAAGGGGATATGTCAACATAGCTTCACACATTGGCTTTGGGGCTCCTGGCTGATGCCTCCACGTTTGTGTCATATCAACTAAAAAGATGGACAATTTGCTCAGCAAAGAACAAGGCAGCCAAAAATTTAGTCTTGGAATGGGAACATGAGACAATTGTTCTTGTTCCACAAGAAAAATCCTCAATGAGACACCCCAAATTGGATCGGACTCCCAATCTGATCACAATATGTATTGGAATATACTGTGATAAAAAAACATGTTCGATGCAACCAAGCCATCAGACGACGTGATTGACATATATTTGACCTACTTATACAACTGTCGTCAACACTTAAAAAACGTGGTGAACCCATAAATGATATGATTTTAACCCAATTACATGACCTGAAGACAAAAAAACACTCAACAATCACTTCTTAAACAAGAGAAGAAAGCATATACTAATCTGTAAACTACATGTTTACTATGTTTAGCCCGATTATTCAATGATAAATTCATGTTACAACAACACAGCCCCTTTGGGGGAATCAAATGTCTGCAAGATTAGCAGACTGTTTGGTTCCCAATAATGAAGATGTTCCGAAGTCAAAAGAAGACGAGCACGCAACTCTCTCTTTTGGATGACTTCTTTGGGTTATGCATTGCATCTCCCAGGTAGATCAATCTTCATGTTCCTCTTCGCCTTCAGAGTCTACAAGATGGAAGAATTTCCAAAAACACTAAGTAAATTAGAGTATGCATGTGCATTCTAAAATTACATAGCAGTAATAGAAAATGTCATGCCGTATAACATTATAATGCTGCTGCTAGACCAGCATAACTTTTTAAGAACATTTGGCTAATTGCTTCCATCATTAAGAAATTGGATGTGGATCAGCATTCTAGTTGGGGAAGCTTCAAAAGAAACTTACGTGGAAACAACACTTACCTGATCTAATATCTTCGCCGACTTGCCCTGATTGGATTTGTTTCACAAGCATTCGGAACATTAATATCCCCCAATAGATATGTAAAACAAGCAGTGAGAATAGGAGAGTGTTGAAGACATAATAATATATTGGTCCTTCAAACTTGTGTTTTTCTTTGTCTAAATTCAAGAGAACTTCATAGCTGCCATGTAACAGGAAATTAAGATTTCAGACTAATTACTTCAAGGTCATCTTCCGTATGAAACTTCCAACAGATAAACTAAATCAGCATATAACAACAGAGAATAATCCGTGAATAATTGTTTATTTATACGATATAATTACAGAAAGTTCACAAGCTGCAGCGCATCATGCTAATAAGAGTTTAAAAGCTAAACAGGATTTGGTAGTCTTTTACCTGGCCTATTGGTGTACAACAAAGTAACTATTACTCAAATTAATTACTTAAATGATGAAACTATGTTTTGACCGAAAACTCTTGGGTCAGTGGAAACCTTTCTACATGGAAGTACACAGTATCTGTACAAAAAATAAACCAAATTCTCTTATAAACAATTTGATACATAACAGAAAACAAGAAAAATTTGTCCTAAATTTGTTTCAGTATAAAGGTCAAGAGATTAAGTGATCCAGAATCTCATATAAGCCCCACACACTTCCTAGACTTGCTCTCATTGTGATCATAACCATGAATATGAAACTCTCACTCCATTGCCCTTCACATTTATTAAAGCAATTAAGAATAAGATATGCATAGTTACTCACTAACATCTCACCTTTTTATTCGAGAAATCTACCCAACGCATCACACATCTTTTAATAAAGTAAGCAACACTTATTTCACAATAGCTAAAAATTCCAATCTTGTAAAATTATTCCTCTTTGGACTGGAGGATAAAGAAATTCACGAGATAATATTGGATTTTCATCTACTGCCATCATTGTCTTGGTTCATTGTGAAGCAAAATTCGAAGATTTTAACACACAGTGGCATCAAATGAACAAAACAACAGGTTAAAAGATTGATATTTGTCCCAAATCAGAAGTTTGATCAATTTCTCAAATGGATACACTTAGCAGATTAGCATTTCCATATACATTTTCCAATATATAGAACTTGCATCAAGAGAGTTATACTCACCTTGTACTTCGAAGTATCCAGAAAGGAAAATACGTAAGACGAAATATTATCCATGAAGCAACATATAGTAGAAATGCTATATTAGCAAGCATCTCATGACCACCATACTTGGACATCTTTGCTGTTTCCATGAACACGTCACTTGCATCATGAATGGCTAAAACAACTGAACCAACACGAGAAAACCTGTTCGAAGTGAAAGAAATTTGCAATGCCAAAACACCTTAAATAGTTAGTGGTAAGGATTTCATATATGTTCCCATTAGAGTAGCCAATCACTCAAAGATACAAGCAATTCAGCATGACGTCAAAGTATGTGTATGTAGTTGATGGTTTAATAGTAGGCATCAAAGTAGACCACGGTGGAGGATAATCCTGCCTAATCCATTATTTAGCCTAACATGAATATGTAAAGATAACACAATCAGAACAACATTTTCAAGACTAACCTGAATATGTAAGATAGCACAATGAGAACAACACTTGCCATGTGATGAGACATTGACACTCCAAAATCTGATCGCCTTGTTTCCCAGAATGCAAGTGCAAAAATTGAATATGTATAAAAGCCAGCAACATACATATAGACAGCCTTAAGTTTTAATCTGGGAATCAAGAAAGAAATAAGTTAAAATGACACCATCCATAAATGAATATTAATTGCTAACAAGCAACTGATTTACACATATCTTACTTTGTCTTCTGATCTGGCCAGACCTGATCTCCTGGTCCCTCCCAAAAGTATCTTGTGTTGGTGAACCAAGGCTCATTATATGTAACTGATAGAGCCAGCAGCTCACCTGAAAGAAAATAAACAAACTTCCAAGCTGACTCTTTAAACTTATTGATCTTTTTTTTCCTGTTGTCTGCTTCAATATTGAGCTTTTCGATCGAGTTTTGTTGTATAACTCGCCTTGCTAATTTCTACAAAAAACAAAGAATATTATGAAAAGCACACAATAAGTAACAGACACTTGACATTACAAAATGAAAAGAAAAAATTTATAAAGTAGTGCCAACTGTACAAGCCCCCGACAACTCAATCAGTTAATCATTGACTAGATTGGTAAATTTTCATGTAGCAGACCCAGTGACTTCTTAAATTGACACCAACAGTACAGTATGAATTCTAATTAGTGTTATTCTAGATTCAGCGAATGCCTCATCTGTTTCCAATATGGAATATCATCAATTAGCCATCTGAAAAGTGAAAAAATAGATGATTTCATGAGCTCAGGAAAAAGGCCTCCAACCAAACAAAAGGACTCTGTTGCATTTCAAACAAAACATTATTGACACTCTATAACAACAACAGATCTAGTCTGATATAATGTAGCTGTATAATTTGAGAATGTACATAAAATATAAGCATTAAATGACTTGTATGTGCATACATTGGACAGCGGATAGATAGGTTTAGCTTGAAATTTCAGGAGGCTGGTTATATGCTTCTTTGGATTTCAATCCACATGATGTCATGTAAGATTTGCTTTAGGGTTTCTTTTACTCTTAAGATTACCATAGGTGATTGGTTTCTTTGTGATATTATAACCCCTTTCTGTTGAAGATTGTCACCAGTAAACATGTTCTTCCTTCAGATTATATACTGATTCCTCATCAAAAACAAAACCATCCACCAAAATAAGAATAACAACAAAGAAATTTCCACAATGATCCAGCAAGTTCATACACGACTGTGGAAAGTGCTCTCACCCTCAGTTGATACAAACTTCAAAAGAACCAAGCAAAGAGATCTAAGACTAATAATTACAACAAATTACATCAAAATCAGTTCTTTCCCGCATGGACTCCATCAAAATTGGTCAAAAGGCTCAAGGCATCAGAACAGAGGCAAGGGCGGAAGGCGTGAATCACTGACCTCGAACACGACCCTATCGAGGAACAATCTGACCGCGGGGAAGAGCAACGCAAAGAAGGGCATCGCCCAAAAGTCCTCGTAGGCCGGGTACGATTCTCGATCCCAGTCAATCGATCGCCAAGCTTCTATCAAAGCCATGGGATTCGAGATCGACGAGAATGCTCCGAGGAGGGAGCCCGGGTTGAAGGTGAGGATTGGATAGAGGCGACTACTTGGCCGCTAAGCTACGAGACTTTTCGCTGAAGCTGAGGATGATTTGAAAGCTCTGCGAACGAGACACACTTTTCGCCGTAAATAGAAAGCGATTAAATATAATAATTTTAGTAATTAAATTGCTTAAGAAGAAATTTCTAATCTCAACAAAAACACTTTTAAGGAGCTCACAGTTTATATATATATATATATATATATATATATATATATAACATAGTAAAAAATATAACATGTTATAATGTTTTTTAAGTATATACTAAAAAACATTATAACATAGTAAAAAATATAACATAATATATTTTTTATAAATTTTATAAAAATATTATGTTTATAGTATTTTCTATATTATAAAAATATTATGGATCGTTCCGTAATGTGAGTCGATTCAGTTGTAATATTTTGATATTATGCTACTGTAATTTTAATAATAGTAAAAATATATTATAATATTTTTATGTTATATTATAATATTTTTAAATATTATTGCAAATAATATAACATAGTACAAAAAAATTATTACTAGATCGGTCCATAACAAACTGAAGTGAAAAAGAAAAGATATGAATGACTTACTGTTAAATAAAAGTATTTTAAATATTACACAAAGAAAATTCATTTTATTACGTTTTTAGAAAATTTTAAAAACCAGCATCTCGAAAACACTAAAAATATGAGCAACTTTAAAATTCTAAAATATTATTACGTTTTTAGAAAATTCTAAAAATATGAGCATCTAGGAAAAATTAAAATTTTTTTCTGAAAATTCATTTTATTTTTTTCATTTATACACATGATAGAATTAAACTAACTAGAAACCATAATCTTTTTAAAATAGACATATTAGCTGTGAAATGAATTATAATTTTCTCCGAGTCATAGAAAAATATGTTAATTAGTCACATGATTGACCACCTGTAGGTCATATAAATTAGTAAAACTATCTTCGAGTCATAGAGAAAGAAGGAAGTTACTACATGAGTCATCAATCTATCTAAAGATCCCAAGTCTCATGGTGTTGGAAAGCTTCATATTGTTTGTGAGGTGTGAGACTGTCACCGACAAATCTTCCTCTTAAATTAAGATTAATGGATGGTATCGTCCATATGTTGACGCCCAAGTGGTTGAAGTGCCCACGGCGCTTGCCATGCCTCTTAAATTTATTTCTTATAATGGAAGATGCCACATAATTTCTCCACTCTCCCAACTTGGATAAAGTTGTATTGGCTAAGCAACACAACTTGAACACATGATTGATCGAGCAACACAACTCGGGCACTTAACTTGTTGAGTCTAGATGGGACTTACATTGGTGTGGAACTTGGTGGCGAACCTTGGCCTTGGCGTTAAGATGTTTGGAGAGAAATTTTAGTACTTTTTTTGTTTAGGTGACTAAATGGCTGGTGGGAAACTCTAGATCTTGTGGGCTTCCCTTTCGTGGAGTTTTATTTGCTTTGAATACGATCACCTACCTTTTATGGAACCATGATGGTGAGCTGAGTTATTTTCTTTTCTCGGAGAGATGAAGGGTTGTGTTAGGGATATGAGCTCTTTATAAACCCCTCCAACCCTTCCTAAGAGGTTTCATTTCATGCATTTGTTATACCTTGTCTGTTACTTTGAGATTTTCCTCTTCTCGGTCCTTAGTCATCAGGTCAGGATGTCTTCTTCTTGTTTTCCTCCTCAAGTCTGCCGTCTCCCCAGGTTAGAGAGTCATCCTCGGGTAGTCCTGGGGTGAAGGTCATGAGCTTATCCTTGGGTGGTATGACCCCGACGGATGTGAAGGCCTATCAGACCTTACAAGTAATGTAACTGTATCATAGCTCTAACTCAATTGTGACCAAGGAGCTTTTGGGATAAATCCGGGAGCACTATAGCATCCCAAGCAATTACGGGTATACGATCCTCAACTCGGGCATCACCCTTATGATCCATTTTCGAATAGGTTTGGATTGTCTATTGATGCACTCGAGGTGAGACTTTGATTTCAATTGTATCCGGTCATTGAGACTTGCATCCGATGGTCGCCATCATAGATAATGCTCAACTCGTGGTGCTATATCATGAAGTTTCTCGAGGAATGTCAAGGGGCAAGAATTGTCCCTACTTGAATGCACTTTTGGGTGTGTTTTTGCCTCTACAAGAGGCAAGGGAGCTACCATCTTACTGTTCGAGGTAGCTTTAGCGTTAGTGGGGTGCCCTCCGACAATAAGGGATGGAAGGCCTATCATTTTTTCATGAGTTATAGTCATGGATAGGGATTCGACCTGAAGTGGTTTGCCAGAACCATCAACAATGTCCCTCCATTCTTGTCCGACAAAGACTCAGAGTAGGTCGGGCAGTTGAGACGTGTCTTATCTTTTTCTTAGGCAATTAAGGACATGACCAAGACCTGGTTGGTTGAGGTGGGTCTCAGCCCGACCCCTCAAGGTATGGACTGTTGGGAAACCTCAGCGGGTGCATCATATTGACAGCGAAAATCAAAATAAAAAATGGGTTTCCCATGTAGATCAAATCATCGTGTAAAATATTAGGGTCACGAAAAAAATACCAAAATCGATAAAATCACGATGTGTGAGAGATTGATTTTACCTAGGGAGATCGTATATCCCTGTATTCCAAATCCGGATGGAGAAGATGAAGGAGGTCAAACATCCTCCTCTCGAGCGGTATCCACACGATAGATCTCTATAGCGAAACTCCTCTATTCTGATCTCGCAACTCTTACATAGAGGGAGAGAGGAGAATAAGAGGTGGTGGCTAAAGCTGCAGCTTATCAACTATAAGTCTCCCCTCCTATTTATAGTGAGCCACCAAAAATCCTATGGCTCCTGCCTCAGTGGGTATTGAATCTTCATCCAATTACTCAATCTTACATTATTGGATCTATATCCAATAATCTCCTTATGCCTCTAATTGGACCTTAATCAAGGAGCCCATCAGCATAGAGTCTCATCTAATGAGAATAAGAGCTAATTGGATCTTCATCCAATCCTCTATTCGCTGAAGCATCAATCATATGTGTGTGACCCTGTAGGCCTGATACCGAGCTGGTCGTGAGTCACTTATATCAGAACTCCTTCTGATATAATGAATTATTAACCCCATAATAATTCACTAGACTCATCAACTATGGATGTACTAAGCCACTACGCCATAGTCCCCAAATGGTACGGGGGGATCAAATCCATCGGACTTGTCTATCCATAGTTATCTTATATTTATAATCTCTCTTCCAACTAATATCCCAGAGACCGTATATTAAACATGGTATTGTCAGGCCACATACAGAATCCATCATAGTCTCGTTCTAATCAGATTCTCTTGAAGAACTCTTTCTCTCTCAATCTGAATGACCCTGGCCAGAGATTTGTTTGAGCAAGCACATATGAGATATTCCTCTCATGATACCGAGAGTGGATGATCCTCTATTGACACTCAATTGCCTTCGTAAGGTTAGCTACCAATCCCGATAACTAGTTGTACCAGATCTAAAACTTTCCAAACCTGTAAGTATGACGTCAAGGAAAGGAGTACTCATATAAAACATCGTTGGTGTCTCAAGTCTAAGGACTAGATACACAACTGAGATGATGGAATCGCTGTCTGACATTATGTATTATTAACAATACAACATTCCATAAGCGGATCAATTAATGAACTCATTCTTCAATGAGCACATGTACTATATCCTTAGTATCTCCACACAAGTGGCTATGAGACCAGCCGCCTCCATCGTATGGATGGGTATATAGTACACTAATATATCCGATTATCTCAATGTCCCTCTTGAGTAATCTATGACCTAGATTATTTAGGATCTGTGTTTAAAGGTGAATCGGTCTTATTATCGTGATCTCATCATGATCCGATTCCCAATGCACAGAACCAAGGACATCACAATATATATTTAATAAATAATATAATATAAGAATATATCAATATTAATAATAAGCAAAAAAGATTACGCAGTGTGTCACATGTGTCATCACTCATGTGATTGACTTGCATAGTACCTGTAACTAGCAATCTGCCACCTGACCTAAAGCTAATCACCATTGTGTCTGATCCCCATCAGACCCCTGTGATGCTCAAATATAATCTGAGCTAGTGGCTTCATCAGTGGATCTACAATGTTATCTTCGGATGGAACTATTTCCATTGCTATATAGCTTTTCGGGTCATAATCGCTCTAATCAGATGAAACTTCCTCAGAATAATTCTGATGAGACCTGAGTTCCCTTGCTAGAGTTATTGCTTTGTTGCTATCACAATATATGAGAGTCAGCTCCACGCTGCTTAGTATGACTCTAAAACCCTTAATAAAATTCTTCATCCACACTCTTTCTTTTGCTGCTTTTGCTGCAACAACGTATTCCGCCTCTATGGTCAAGTCAGCAGTAGTATCCTGCTTGGAACTCTTCCAACTTACTACTCCTTTATTCAGGGTGAAAACCAACCCTGAATTTGACTTATTATCATCAATGTTAGATTGAAAACTTGAGTCTGTGTAGCCCTCAACCTGGAGGTTACCTTATCCATATACCAATAAAAGATCCTTAGTCCTTCTTAAGTACTTAAGGATACACTTTATTGCCTTACAGTATTCTAAACCTAGATCTACCTAATACTTGCTCGTGACATTCAGAGCATGTGTTATATCAGGCATGGTACATAGTATCGCATACATGATAGACCCTATCGTTGAGGCATAAGGTATCTTATCTATATTTGCCCTTTCTTCAGGAGTCTTTGGGGACATACTCTTAGAAAGTGATATTTCATATCTCATCAGTATGATACCTCTCTTGGAATTCTTCATGTCAAACCTTTTGACAATGGAGTCTATGTATCTAGACTGAGATAAGCTAAACATCATCTTGGATCCATCTCTATAGATCTAGATCCTCAAAATATAGGATGCTTCCCCTAAGTCTTTCATGGAGAAGTTTTTAGATAACCAAGCTTTTACTGTCGAGAGCATTCTTATATTATTCCTAATGATTAGGATGTCATCCACATATAGTACCAAGAAGGTGATAGCTTTTCCACTTACCTTCTTGTACATACAAGGCTCATCTTAGTTATTAACTAAATTATAAGATTTGATCACCTCATTAAATCGTATGTTCCAACTTCGGAAAGCTTGCTTCAATCCATAAATGGATCTAAGCAACCTACATACTTTATCTGGACTCTCTTTGGATACGAATCCCTATGGCTATATCATATACACCTCCTCCTTGAGGTTGCCATTGAGGAATATCGTTTTGACATCCATCTGCCAGATCTCATAGTTATAGTGTATTGTAATGGCCAAAATAATTCTGATGGACTTAAGCATTACTATAGGTGAAAAGGTTTCGTCATAGTCAACTCTTTGTCTTGGATGATATCCTTTAGCTACCAACCTTGTTTTATAGGTATCTACCTTTCCATCCACTCCAATCTTCTTTTTGCAGATCCATTTGTAACAGATGGGTACAATACCCTCAGGTACATCCACAAGGTTCAAAACCTTGTTAGAGTATATAAAATCTATCTCAGAATTCATGGCTTCTTGCTACTTTATGGAGTCTATACTCATAATAGCCTCATCGTAAGTCTGAGAATCAATATCCTAAGAATCATCTCCACTGATATGTCTCACATATCTTTCATATCTTTCAGAAGAGTGAGATACTCAACTAAACCTATGTAAAATTAGAATTTGTGTTAGGTACCTGAATAGACTCAGGCTCTGGAATGGTGCTTGAGCTAGGTTTTCCAAACTCGCTCAATTTTATCTCACTCTCATTGTTTCCATCAAGATTATATTCCTTCTCAAGGAACACAGCTCTCTTAGCAACAAAGACCTTTCAGTCCTCGAGATGATAAAAATAATATCCATAAGTTTCCTTTGGGTATCCCACGAATGTGCACCATTCTATCCTTGATTCTAACTTATCGGGGTTGTGTCTTCTAACATGGGTAACACAGCCCCAAATCTTAACAATCCTAAGATCAGACTTTTTTTCTTTCTATATCTTATATGGTGTAGACACTATTGACTTTGATGAAACTCTATTCAGAAGGTAAGCTACAGTCTCTAGGGCGTACCACTAGAATGAGATGGGTAGGTCAGTAAAACTCATCATGGACCGCACCATGTCTAACAATATATGATTCCTCTTTTCTGATATACCATTGAGTTAAGGTGTATAAGGAGGTGTCCACTATGATAGAATCCCATCGTCCCTGAGGAAATGGGTGAACTTTATACTCAACTACTTTCCTCTTCGATCTTAATACTCTTTCCAATTTGGTTCTTTACCTCATTCTTATATTTCCTGAATTTCTCAAAGGCCTCATATTTATACTTTATTATGTACACGTGTCCATACTTAGAGAAATCATCAGTGAATGTAATGAAGTATGAATAACCACTTATAGCCTGAGTCGACATGAGACCACATACATCACTATGTATGAGTTCTAATAACTCGGTGGCTCTCTCCAATTCCACTAAAAGGAGAGTTGGCCATCCTCCTATGAAGGCAAGGTTCATAAATTGCATATGTCTCATAGTCAAATGGATCTAAGTATCCATCTTTCAACAACTTTTAAATCATTCCCTCATGTATATGACCTAGCCTATAATGTCATAAGCATGCATTATTCACCTTATCTTTTTTCCTCTTAGATATATTTATATTCATGATATGTGGAGAAGTGTCTAACTCATATGAGCCATTTATAAGGGTCCCCCTAGTGATGATCTCATCATCCATAATTATTAAATTAGTATTATTCTTAAAAACTAATTTGTATCTACTAATTGTCAAACAAGAGATAGAAATAATATTTTTAATAATAGATGAAACAAACTAACATGCATCTAATGCAATAATAGCTCAACCAGACAAATGTAGAGTGACATCTCCAATAGCAACTGCAACAACTCTTGCTCCATTGCCCATCTTGAGGTCTATCTCGCCTCTAGCCAATCTCCTAGGTCTTATCAGAACTTGCAATGAATTGCGGATATGATAAACACTCTCGGTATCCAATACCCATGTGTTATTATGAAAATCTGACAAGTGGAGACTGATTATAAATATACCTGAAGCTTCTCCAAGCTTCTATCTCGCCTTCTCTGCAAGGTAGTCCTTATAGTTCATTTTCTAATGCTTGTCTTGGCTACAGTGGAAGCAATATCCTTTATACTTTCCCGGGTATTTCTTGGCAACTTTTACCTTACCTGGTCTTTCTTTACCCTTGCCCTTCTTAAGGGTCTTGCTAGTTCCTTTTCTTTTCGGTCTCACCAATATAAATAAATGGCTTCTCCTTCTTGATAGTGCTCTCAGCTTCCCTCATCATATTAAGGAGCTTAGGGAGAGTCACCTCAAACTTACTTATGTTAAAATTCATGATGAAGTGAAAAAAGAAATCTGGTAGGGATTGAAGTATAAGATCCACACACAGGTTATCCTCTAGGACTATTTCTAGACCTGTGAATTTCTCGATCCAGTCTATCATTTTTAGGACATGGTTTCTCAACCAATATCACTTTTGTCATCCTAGCTTGGAATAGTTCTTAGATATGTCATATCTTTGAGTTCTTCCCTGTTTATTAAATAGCCGATGGAGATGAAGAAGGATAGAATATGCATCCATGCTCTCATATTGCTTCTGTAACTCAGGAGTCATGGAGGCCAACATGTAACATTTTGCCAATGTGGAATCATCTATGTACTTCACATGACAAGCGATCTCATCCTTGCTTGCCCCTTCTTCTGACGTGGGCATAATTCTATCAAGGACATATGCGATTTTCTTCGTTATGAAAATAATTCTCAAATTACGGAGTTAATCTGTATAGTTTGGACCAGTGAGGCGGTTGGTATTAAGTATGCCACGTAGGGGGGTTTGTGAGCGACATGTTTCTGACAAAACAAAATATAGCAAAAAAAAAATAACATATAGATTTTGTAGAAAATACTAATTAAGATATGAACTTCTATTTAATGTACTCTTACTATTTTTTTAGCGAATCATGCTACACCCTCGACATGTGAGACAGAAGTCTCCGGCAGACTCCTAATGGGGATCGAGATCCAATTGGCGTGTTAGTGTAACCTCGAGGGACTCGGCCAATTACACTAAGCCCAAAAGGTAGGCAACTCTTGTCAATCACAACTCCTTATAATTCCTATCATGTTCGACCTCTGAATCATCATAGTCTCGAGAGACTCGACCAACCATGACATTCAGTTAAGTCATCACCATTATTACAAGATGAGTCTGATTTGATGATATATCCTCGAGGGACTCGACCAAGTATACAATGTCCTCAGGTCACCGGTGACATCTCTATGTCGTAGGCAAGATCTCAATCACATAGACAGGTGAGCCTTGAGGGACTCGACCAACTTAACCTATGTTGTGATTCAATTTCTTCCTATGGAAGGCCACGTGGGTCAATCTTATTGCCTCATGCTTACCAACTTAATATTATCTTAGGAGGTGTTTTTGTATCGGTCTCCAATATGTCGTGTCACACACATACATATTTAATATATATCCATATCGCATGCAAATATATATATATATATATATATCTAGTAAGTGTATAACACATCACATATGTAAGCCACATCGGATGATCATGAGCCATCACCTAATATGATTAAGCCCAGGCCAATGGGCCTAATCACTCACAATAGGATCTATGTGTGCATTGGTGTATCTCCATACCCTGTGATTGTTGATCTCGTCATCATCGGTTTCGTCGGATCGTCGCATCACCATGCATCATGATCTCTTGCCACGACATTGTGGGTCTCATTGTAACCTCCACGCTCTCGTTGTGCCTCTACATGTAATTACAAATAATCATAGATATGCAGGCCCAACAATAAACGAGAAAAACGCAGGCTTGCAGGCCCCAATAATAATAATGATCATAATTATCCACATCACAACACTTGGCTCATGATCATCTATCGACATCATGCATCACATATCACATGTACATCACATCATATATAGGATTACTAGATATATATAATAATTAATTAAATTATTTAATTAATTATTTTTCTAAAAATCATGATATGCTCGAAATTTTCAGAATTATCAAGGGTATTTTGATAATTATGGATGAGAGGACAATACTCAAAATTTTTAGAATTTTTGAAGGTATTTTTAAAATTCTATACACGAGGACAGTCCTCGAAATTTTCAAAATTTAAAGGGGCCAGGACCACCCGCTTACATGCGGCCAGCCCCGCCAGGTAGGGCTAGCCGTGGCGGCCCTGCGGGTGCCAGCCCACCTGCGTCGCGTTGTGGCGGGTGTGCGCGGTGGTCGCCCTGCGGGCTGCAACCGACCGTGCCCGCATGCATTGCCCCTGCAGGCTGTTGCCCTCGTAAGCGATGTCGGCCTCCCTTACGGGCTCCTGCTCCTGTGAGTGGTGTCGTCCTCCCTTGTGGGCTGTCCCTGGCCGTAGTCGACCGCTCTCCTGCAGGGAGCCTTGACCGCGACCTGACTGTGGGTGGCTAGCCCTGCATGGGGGCTGGCCATGGCTGACCGCCCCTCCTCCTCGATGCCTTCACTACGAAAATGTAGCAATAATGTGTAGAATGATTCTACGTGATTCAATCTCATCACACGTAACTTAAAACTAATCTTTCGCATGAAAACATTGACTCTGATACCACTGTTGGGATCCCTTAGTGGGTGCATCACATGCGCAACGGAAATAAAAAAAAAATTGGTTCCCATGCAGATCAAATCATCATGCAAAATATCAGGGTCATGAGAAAAATATAAAAATTGATAAAATTGCGATGTGTGAGAGATTGATTTTACCTAGGAAGATTGTATATCCCTGTATTCCAGATCCGGATAGAGAAGATGAAGGAGGTCAAGCGTTCTCTTCTCTAGCAGTATCCACACGATGGATCTCTACAGCGAAACTCTTCCAATCTAATCTCGCAACTCTTGCACAAAGGGAGGGAGGAGAATAGGAGGTGGTGGCTAAAGCTGTAGTATATCAACAATAAGTCTCTCTTCCTATTTATAGAGAACCACCAAAAATCGTAAGGCTCCTGCCTTAGTAGGTATTGGATCTCTATCAAATTACTCACTAACCTTGCATTATTGAATCTATATCCAATAATCTCCTTAGGCCTCTAATTGGGCCTTAATGAAAGAGCTCATCAGCATAGAGTCTCATCTAATGAGAATAGGGGCTAATTGAATCTCCATCCAATCCTCTATTCGCTGAAGCATCAACCAGATGTGTGTGACCCTCTAGGCCCGATACCGAGCTGGCCGTGAGTCACTCACATCAGAACTCGTTCTGATATAGCGAATTATTATCCTCATAATAATTCACTCAACTCATCGCGTACTAGGCTACTACGCTATAGTCCCCAAACAGTACAGGAGGATTGAATCCATCGAACCTATCTGACCACAGTTACCATGTATTTATAATACCTCATCAAATTAATATCCCAAAGGTTGTATATTAGACATGATACTGTTAGGCCACATACAGAATCCGTCATAGTCCCGCTCTGATCGGATTCTCTAGAAGAACTCTTTCTCTCTTAATCTGAATGACCTTTGCTAGGGATTTGTCTGAGTAAACACATATGAGATATTACTCTCGTGATACCGAGAGTGGATGATCCTCTATTGACACTTAATTGCCTTCGTAAGGTTAGATACCAATCCCAATAATCAGTTGTACCAGATTTGAAAACTTTCCAAACCTATAAATCTAGCATCAAAGAAAGGAGTACCCATACAAGGCATCCTTGGTGTCTCAAGTCTAAGGACTAAATACACAACTGGGACTATAGAATCATTATCTGACATTAGGTATCATTAGCCATACAATATTTCATAAGCGGATTAATCAGTGAACTCATTCTCCAATAAGCACTTGTATTATATTCTTAGTATCTCCACACAAGTGGCCATGAGACCAACTGTCTCCGTCATATGGATAGTTATATAGTACACCAATCTGTTCGGTCATCTCAATGTCCCTCTCGAGTAATCTATGATCGGGATTATTTAGGATCTATGTTTAAAGGTGAATCGATCTCATTATCATTATATTATCACGATTCGATTCATATTGTACAAAACTAAGGACATCACAATATATATTCAATAATAATATAATGTGAGAATATATCAATATTAATTATAAGCTAAAAGATTACATAGTGTGCCACACATGCCATCACTCACGTGATTGGCTTGCAGGGCACCTGTAACTAGCATGGACAACTCCCGTCCTTACTCCATCCTTTAATCTTTCTTTGTTTGTTACTAACTGGATTTGGTAGAGATGGTGAATCTAAATGCTTTGAGGGGGATGCACCATGCACCAATTGCTGCTTGTGCGACTATGTCACCAGCACATGAAGTATGGGTGGAGGTTCTGAAGGCGTATCCCCCATATAAGAGGACACCTGTCCCAAGAAGAGGCCCAAGCTAAGGGTGCATAAGATATTGAAAAGCACCACAGCTTGGGAACCCGTTGTGTAGGAGGCCCGCAGCACATGGGCGAGTCCTTATGACGATGGATGGGAGCCTAAAGTCCTCGGGTAAGGAGTGTGTCACGTCATCTTATCACGAAGTTAACTGATTTTTCCTAAGTCGTGCGAGCACTATCGCATGTCCATCCATAAAGGTTAGCCTCCCTAAAACCTCCTAGGGTCCCTTAGGACCTACACAAGAGAAAATGAATTAAAAAATATTTTCTACGGGATCTACAAGCAACCTTATATATAGTTAGTATAAATTATATAGTTAGTATAAATTATAATCATAGACAGTACAATCTCTGACTGGTAGCACACAAAGTATCAATGTCCATTACTGACCGAAGTCCCCACAAATGTCTACATGATACAACTCTCATTTATAAGCTAAAATCAATCATGAAAGCTAATCAAACTAGGGCTGTCAAGCTTATTGCAAGCCCACTACTTGTTATACAAAGCATGCACAAAAATCGAAGACACAGACATATATGAGTATTACATCGAGTACCCTTTTTATATCTTTGTCTGTGATAGTTTGGGGTCGATTGTGCTATGCGGAAGGCTACTCACTCGAGGTCGATGAATGACTTGTTTCAAATGCAAGCTCGATCTGAGGGCGAGTCATTCCAGGTGCTCCATATGGATGAACTGTCGATGGGACGTTGGGCTCTATACTTGAGGCTCGTTGGCCTACCTTAACGATCAAGAGTCAATTTTGCTCCAATAAAATGGTTGCTATGGAGTACGCCCAAGGTGTGCTTATCCTAATCATGGTAGAGCAATTCTATGACATGCCATCTATGGTGCTGATTGATCAGGTCGCAAAGTTATTATTTTGAGTAAGAGTCTTTTAGTACCCTTTTTGTCCTTCATGACCTCTCCTTCGAGTTATGATTATTTTATTCTTTAGGAGAATCATCACACACCGTGACATTGATTGATTGGGTTCATGATGTAGGCCAAGTGATAGGCCGCATGGGTGACAAGATCTTCGATCTCTAAAGTGAGATCCGGGAGCTGAAGGACAAACTTGATCCGACAACATTTGCGGTAGCCAAGCAACGAGCTATTGATCTTCGGGTCGAGGTTGAACGATTGAAGTCCGACCTCGAAGACTCATAGCTGCAGCAGGAGGTGTATGACCTCTACTAGCACCTCGAAGACTCATAGCGCCAGCTAAAGGAGGTCTAGGGCAGGGTCTGCACAATAGAGGACAAGTTGCTGAACATATCACGAGATTTGGAAGTAGCTCATTCGAAGGCATGGGAGGCTGAAGAAGCATTACACTACGAACTCCAAAAGGTGCCCAAGAAGGCACATATGGTGATTGTTGATTACAAGGAGTCCTCCAATTTTAAGCTTAGACTCTATAGGTCAAGGCAAGTATCCCATAAATACAGGTATTGGGTCACCTTGGCTCGGTTCTGAGCTAAATACCCTAACCTAGAAGTCGAGGAAAATCCCTTTACCAGCTTACTGGAGGACAATAATGTCTCGATGAAGGAAAAAGTGACTTTTAATGATAGTCCAACCCCTCCATAGGCTTGAGTATGTAAACAAAATTTTTCCTTTTTCATGGTCGGTTAGGTTTTATTTTTTGGATTGTAAGGTTATGATCGATCCAACGATGTACTTCTTTCTATCAATGAATAATCGTGTTTCTCTGGAATCGACAAATCGCTTGCATTCTTTTTTAATGGTTGGATCACATGTTTTCTTCCAGACCTGATGAGATTGTTTGATTGAATTGCCTATTTCTTCTGGACTCGATAGGGAGACAGTAGATGGCGTGGGTGTATATGACCCAATTAGGACCTCATTTTTAGATGTAGAATTTTTTCAGGTTTGATATATGCCAGATCCTTAGCAGTTGGTTTCCTTCTTGTGTGACGAGTCGATAGGTTTTGTCTCGAAAGATATCAGTTACTCGATAAGGACTCTCCCAATTGGGCGCTAGTTTTTCTCGAGCGTAAGTTGGATCATTTATCAAGGTTGTACTCTCCGGTTGTAGAGCTTTGTCATGACTTTTATATACGCCAACGTTCAAAGGTGTGTCTCGACTCTTTATTCCTCGAGAAGGTCGAGGTTGGAAAAACCATCTCAGGCGGTAATACTATCTCGATTCTAAATGTAAGACTAAAGATTAATTCACCTATGATGGTCTTTGGTATAATTTAAGATGCTTATGAGATACTCTGGAATTTTGTCGACCCACATGCTGAACACTATGACGATCATTTTTTTAGACCTTTTATATATTAATCGATTGATTAACTCTATCAGATCGTTACTTTTGGGAGAGTTAACTCCTTTTAATGATTGTATTCATTGAGCGTCCGAAGTCCACCATGAATCACTCGTCGACTTTGACCTCAAATGCCCGTCTCCAACCTGCATCTCAATCGAAGGATCAAGATCGAGCTAAGTCGGTTCGAGTTTAGCTAAATCAACTTGCAATAAGAGTCTCAACTAAATTGATGGCTATATATAATATATATATATATATATATTTGCAAACTATAAGTTCTACGTATTTTGGTGTTTCGTACCACTGTCAGTTCAGCCTTTCACAGGAAACTGGTGTGATAGGACTCGCGCACTTGGACCCCACACGTCGGCTCTCGTGTGCCAAATCAGCCCAAAGCCTTTACGGGGTGATTCACGCAGGTGGGTTCCGCACTGGTCCCACCACACAGCTCCTCCCACGGATGGGTATCAGAAGTATCGCCTCACCAACGAAAGAAAGATATACAACGGCTCTTTGGAATGACGTGGCCGTAGAGCAACCTTGTCGTCGGTGAGCTTTGCTTTCCACTCCTCCGTCGCCTCCCCTCCGCCTGTCCTCTCTCCTCGAGCGCAAGTATAACCAACAGGGGGAAGAGGAGGAAGCCAAACTCGACCGCCCTGAGAAAATATGTCCAACGCTCTCTTCAGCCCCCCACCATTCCATGGTCTCTGCTTCCCACACCGCGGTTGCCAGAAGCTGCCCGTCCTCTTCCCTTCTCACAAACCTCCTCTCTCATCTCTCCTCCATCTCTCCCCCTCCCTCGCCTCCCCGCCCACTTCTCTCCTCCTTTCCTTCTCCTCCTCCCTTCTGCCATCCAACCCTCGCCGCGGTGGATTCCACCTCCGGGCGCTCGAGTCTTCCGCCGCGAAGACCAATGAGGAGGAGGATGCGGAGTCCAAGAATGTGGGGGACGCTGGGACGCTTTCGAGCAATTCATCTCCTGGTGTGGGCTCCGATGGGGCCGTGCGGGACAAGGTCGGTGCGGATGGAGGAGTTGGACAGGAGTACCCGACTGGGGAGTTTGAGATGGAGGAGTTCGATTGGTGGAGGATCTTCGTCGTTAAGGTTAGGATGCTCTTTGCTCTTCCCTGGGAGCGCGTCAGGAAAGGGAGCGTTCTCTCGATGAGACTCCGTGGGCAGGTCTCTCTCTGCTTTCTTTCTCGTTTTCTCTTGTCGTTGTTGATTTGCTGACCTTGTTTTGCTCTCTTTATCTTTTCGCTTAGTACTTGTCTAGGGTTTGGTAGCAGCTTAAGATTGATTCAGATGCTTTCTTAGAAGCAAAACGATTTGTCTGCGTGTTGCTCATTGACGAAAAGAATAGTCACGACATGTAATTAGTATTCGGTTTGCCAATTAGGGATCGGTTTTCTCTCAAGAAAATATTGGAATCGACTGCAATTGACACCAGTGCGTCAAGCAACGGCGTGTCAACGCTAGGTTTGTGAAATACCTTGTACTCATCTACTGATTCACAATTGGTAACTAGGAGGGACGCTGCTGTTTCTTCATTATAATATGAAATGACTACTAATTTTCAATACAAACATTAGTATGAAATGTTTCTAAATATTATTTACTATATGATTTAATGATCTCAATCTTTATAGTACATTGATAAAAAATAATACAATGATAAAATTGTGTGTATATATATACACACACACACACACAAGTAAAGAAATGTATAAAGAAATACAGAAAGATAAATAAATATTGCACTTATTTAGAGGGAGGGAGAACATAAAGAAAGGTGATCGAGGTAGTGTGATCTTAATATTTAATTAAAATATTTCTGTTATCTTAATATTTCTCCTGACAACTCTACCAAATGAAAATTGAAATCCTTAAACCCAAATGAGGGACTGAATTCCTCCAAATATGGTAATTGAATTCTAATTATTAGGAACAGGAATTGGTAGTAAGCTTGTGAATTCAGTTACTTGGTAAGTTTAGTAGTTATGTATGTTATAGGATCAGTCAGGGATTATTGGTACAGGATAGGGACTTGTTTCACTTGAGAACTTAAAAGCTGCAGCTTGCAAGGATGAGACACTATTAGTTGATTTTCATTATGACTTGGCATAGAGATCAAGTCAACATAGTCAATGTTGTTGATGATGTGATGTGACGGCCAATGATGCTTGCCTCTCGTCACTTGAAGAAGTCAGGTATGTACAATTCCCACTAGGGTTCACTCCAAAGAACGTAGGTGTTTTCCTTTTCATTTGGCAAAGGATCCCTCTGCTCACTCTTTGACCCTTTTATTGACATCCTAACCAGCTTGGTGTTCTAAGGGAGAAAAACTACCATGTTCTTTGGAGTGAACCAGTTTATTAAGGCAATTGACACTCATGGTCATGACTGTCAATTGCTATAATGGTTGTAGAAGATGATGATCATGACTGTAGAAGATGATTATCATCTTCAATCATTATCATCATCTTCAACTAGCGGAAAATAACTTGCTATAATGGTTGTAGAAGATGATGATCATGACTGTCAATTGCCTTAACCCTTTTATTAAGGCAATTGACAGTCATGATCATCATCTTCTACAACCATTATAGCAAGTTATTTTCCGCTTTTACAATATATAGTTTGAATTTCAGAAGAGTTTCTAGACATTATTGATATGTAAACATAATTGATTATTGTATATGATGATGGCTGAATTCCTCTGCATAGACTATAGCCTCTTCCTGACTTGTGATATCCATATTAAATAAAAGGAAGGACAGGAGACTTGAAACCACTTGTAAAACTGGAGATCCCACTATTTCATTAAGATCATTGCTCCGCATTCTTATACATGACAATACCGAGACATAAGCTATGTTTTGGCTTTGAAACATGAAGTTATCAAAGAGATATCACTTGTTCGGTGTTCAATCTCCATTATATCCTTTCAGTAATTTTCAGCTTTACAACAAAATAATATTGAAAATAAATACTATCACTCAGCCTGATAAGTCAGTTCCATGGAATATCTGAGCAACAACTGACATCAATCATGACAAGCATGTACTCATTTCTATTATTCAGGTCACTATGCTATGCCATGCCATATCATGTCCATGCTGAGGATTTGTCCATGCACATCCTTGGTCTTGTATATTATATAGTTATGTCACTTCATGCCAGTCTATTTTGCAGCCTGGGTATCACAGCCAACATGTGCTTGCTTCTTAGATACATAAGATGGCATTAATTCGTGTCTTTGAGATTGAAAAATGATTTTGCAGACAATAGTACTTGCTAGTGAATACCATAACAGTAACATACATGGATAAGTTAACTAATGCATCAATCTGCAGCACCACAAACCATTAAACTGTGTGTTCTGCAGCACGTTGCCAGCTTCATATTAAGACCCATATGCTACCGTGCCCGAGTAATCAGCATGCCAAATGATTAAAAGTGGAAAGCTATGATGCTACAGTCTAAATTAATAATTTAATGCAAAGGTTCAGAAGAACTAGGACGGGATGGTTAGCATTTAGTTGATGAATGAAATTTGGGACATCCATATAAGTGAGGTTGTGCATTTAGCACAAAAGAGTATATTTTCAGGCTAAAAAAAATCAAGAAATGTTTCTGTGCATTTAGCACAAAAGAGCATATTTTCAGGCTAAACAAATTCAAGAAATGTTTCCATGAGCAAGTGCTCTTTTGTATTCCCTAGCATCTTTACTAGGCAGATCTAGGGGCCTTAATATTTTTACTTTCAGACATGGTTTTCTGTGCTTTATTTTCTGCAATGTGTTCCAGTTAATACAGAAAAGAGTAGAATATCATCAAATACTGTCATTGGTGTCTTGGTGGTATGCCTTTATACAACATAGTTGTCCATGAAAACATATAAAAGGATGATGTGCTGCTATGGAAAATAACCATTAACCTTGAATGATAAATTGGGTATTGATACTTAAATGGGTCTTTTCTGATATGAATGCACTGTAACAGCATATTTTTATGGTGCAGATATCTGATCAGTTAAAAACACGTTTCTCTTCTGGGTTATCTCTACCTCAAATTTGTGAAAATTTTATAAAAGCAGCATACGACCCTCGTGTTTCTGGAATTTATCTTGAAATAGAACCACTTAGCTGTGGATGGGCCAAAATTGATGAAATACGACGACATATACAGTATTTCAAGAAGTCAGGTACAGATAAATTAACTGAACTTAAGCTTTATAAATCTTGTTAAGTTTTCTTATAAATAATGTCATTGATAGTAAGGTGACGAAATATTTTTAAGAGTTTTATAAAATGATATTGATTTGATTTGCTTGTAGATGATTTTCCCAAAAACACTCAGAATCTCATTATTTGTGGGTGATTTTATCTATGTATCTCCTAAATAAGATGCACTTGAAAATTCGTTGTATTTATTAGAAAATATCTTTATGCATATTAATCATATTCTGCACTTGGGATGGACATGCCAAATGCCAGCTGTTTGGTGTGTGCGCAAGATAACTGGTAAAGGGATGCATATTCCTTTATTTTGAATACACCTCTGGTCTTTTCAGTGACATGGCATGCCAGTGTTACAATGCTTCATGACAGTCCAAGGCTGGTGAACTCATACTCATAATTCGCATCACATGGGTTCAGCAGTTTCTTTTGTGCTCTCTCTATTCACATATTAGCTTCACCTTTTTTGGCTGCCTTATCTAAAGAACCAAGTCACCTCTTTTGTTCTTGAGGTCTCATGGCAAATCAGCAAGATTACAAATAAGTTAAAAAAAAGGAAAGGAGGGTAAGGAAAATAAGAAAATACAAAAAAAATGGAAGAACTACAAAAGATTTAACAATCTCTAGCTGACAAAGGCATACAAAACCACTCAATGAAGATGCTGGATTCCCTTTGAAGCTGGTAAATTATGGAAGGATTCTCTTAATGATTGTAGCAGGTTATCATGTAATAAAGTTAAACAACCTATTGTTCCTTTTTTTTCAAATGGACTGATAATGAACAGAACAATAACCAGGTCCCTTCACCTGCCTTCCATTCCCTTCCCGAAAGTTAAATTTTTTCATTTGTTCTTATTATTCTTACCTCCCTTTATCATCTCCTTAGTCACTTGAGTTGATCACTTAACTATGATTAATAAATAAGAACCATGCACTAGTGAATTGTTAGATCAAGAAAGAAGACAAACATGTGCCTCTGACAAAGTTATGCTTGGCTATTTATGAAGAATAACAGGAAAAGGATAACTGAGGTTATTTTCAGTAATTAGTCTTGGAGGTTGCAACCTCTAGGTTGTTTGGTTCGATCTACCATTCTATGGTGAAAGGGATCATTGAAGCTCCTGTTGGAGAGGGTAGCATGATTCATTCTGTAATAACTTAAATTATATATGTCACTCTTCAAAACTTGAGAGAACTGAATTATTCTTAGGAGAAAATTAGCTATGATATCAAAATCTGAACGGATTTGTTCAATTTCTCTGCAGAACCCCAGCCGCTAACATCTTACATAGTACCATAGTAGAACTGTGTGATTATGAATATGGCACAACTTTACAGTACAGATCATTATTCAGGGCGAAAGATATTTAAAGAAAAGTAAATCAAAAGGAAAACCTCAATTTGTATCGAAGTTAGTGGGTCACCCATTGCCTTTTGGAAAATTGATAAACCAAGTGCCTGTTGTATTACTTGGTGCTAAGGTTATTAAGAATAGCAAAATCATGAACAAATGGAGAAAAGTCAAATTTACGAGAGATTCCCTATAAAAAAAATTGGAGAACAGTTACCAATTATGAGAATGGGAATATAAAAGAGGTCCCTTCTTGACTTTGACAGTCAATGCAGGTCTACATCAGAGGATCCTCTTGCTTTCTTTTAATTGCAAAAGACGATTAGGGGTTATAAGAATATTTGAATTTATATGCATTATATGACTGAGAATAATTTGGCTTAGATTTGAAGAACAGATGAAGGTTCAGACCCAAACTGGCAGTAAAGAATCGTAACAAGGAATAAAATGTCAAAATACTTGCAGTCAGCCATGAAAATGCATGAAGAAAGTCCATGCTAGCATGATAACCTATAGAAGCGGGCACCAGTTCTAGTCTACTGCCAGCACTATGTGTGCAAAAATTATAAGCAGACCATTATGATTTTCCTGAAAATGCATAAATGAGGGTTTTCATAGCAAATAATGTTTTAACATGACGGGTGGATGCATCTTTTAGATGAGATAGATGGAGATGAGTTGTTTCAGAATTACATGATAAGTGTAAACTAGTATAATACTCTAAAATGCTTCTGATATAGGAGTTAACGATCTAACTGGTGTAACACTCTTAAATGCTTTTGATATAGGAGTTAATGATCTTGAGTGACATATCTTGTCCAAAGTTCTAAATACTGGTTGATTGGCGTTTACTAGTCTGACCAGATACTGTTATCAAAATTTGAAGCTCAAATGTACTCGAGGACTTGAGGTATTCATTTTTGTATTTTCTTCAGTGATATTCGGGGTCCAGCAGTTTGTTGCCCGTTATATCAATACCATAAACCAGTACAGGATTTGTATTTAAACCTTCCTCTCATGAGCATAATTTGGGCGTATTTTTTACTGATTTGAGTATGCTTCGATCATTTAATTCCTCTGTTGAAAGATGTTTATTCATTCACAAAGGGTTGGTTACCTTTATTTATTTGGTAAACCTTTTTATTCATATTGAACAGTGAGATTTTCTTTTGTAAGATAATTGTTAAATGGAATTCATTTTGATACTTTTCCTGTAAGGTAAATTTGATTCTTTGTAGGTAAGTTCATTGTGAGCTATGTTCCCATCTGTGGCGAGAAAGAGTACTACCTTGCATGTGCTTGTGGAGAAGTATATGTCCCCCCTAGTGCTTATGTTGCACTCTATGGTTTGACTGTTCAATCATCATTTCTTGGGGGTAAGTTTGTCTTGTTCAACAACTATATGTTGCATGAAATGAGAGACAATTTGCTAAAAATATTCTGAAGTTTTATGACCATAGATATGTTCATATATCATAAGCTTCCTACTTTTAGCTGGTAGCTGCAGAAAATAGTTGTTTTGGTTTCAGAAGGTGGTTTGACTATTTGTTGTTCCTTACTTCCTTAAGGTTCTCGTGTTTAACTTTTTTCTTGATGTTGTCAGTATATAAAAAAATTGATGAAACTACTCAGGCTTGGAATGTACATCATTGGAGGATTTTGACATTGAAGGTTGTTATCTAGTAAAAAATAAATAACCAAGATGTCCAAGGTTGACTGTTTCAGGAGTTCCATTTTTTATTTTATCCAATTTTAGGTGAGTTGTGACATTATATTTTCTGATTTTGTTAATTTCTTTTTGATGGCATATATCTCTCTCTCTTTTATGTGGCTTTGGTTGTTCCCATTCTTGACTTTAAGAGGTTTGGATTTTCCCAACGTTCTGGATTTTGCACTACATGTGTCAACTGCCACAATGTTAGCAGTGGACAAGTTAAAGGGAAAAAAGGAGGGGAAACATAAGGAAGTGAACATTAAGAGAACAAGCTAGGAAGAGTTGAGTCTTTTCTCTTTCAATTGTATCAATAAATAACTATGAAGCATCATGTGGAAATGGACCGGAGGGTCCCCCATGTATGCTTCTCTGAGGGTCTTTTGCAATCAGATCAAATTGGTTTTATGCTTCTCTTGCTACATCTCCTAATTGGAAACTAAAGTTTATTTGTTTAATCTCTTGTTAGAATGCTATGAATCACAAATAGGAAAGAGTTGTTAGAGAATATCAATTTTCTAGCCCTAAAACTTCAACGTGTCCTTGTCTCTTTGATATGGGTGTATATTTAAGAGTAGTTATGGAAATTTGGACTCTTTTCAGGATATAGTTGGTGTCAATTCTATGATGTTGCTTGTTGCTCTTCCGTCCTTGATAGATCTACATAGTAAGGTTCGTCATACCGGTCCATACCAGCGTACCGAGATTTGGCCAGTACGGTATGGTATGTCAGTACAGCTCGATATGCTTGGGTGTACCAAGCGGTACAAATAAATAATATTTTAATAATTAAAAAAATATTATTTTTTTAATATCTGAAAAATTAGAAAAAAAAGTTGGGTCAGGGTTTTTAAGATAGAAATTGGTATAGATTCAACAAAATCAATATAAATTAGGCAAAAACAATATTACATATCTTTTTCGAGCTTTGAGGAATCGTTTTGAGAAAGTGAGAGAGTTTAAGAAAGAGTGAGTGTGTGAAGTGAAATGGGAGAAGGGTGAGTTTAAATAGAGTTAGAAAGGGTTTTTCGACCATTCAGAGTTTGTAACGGTCGATTTTGACGTTATAGGGTCACTAACGGTTGAGTTCGAGTTAGGATATGTAGAGTTCGATTACAAAGTTTGTAATCGATTTCGACTATTAGTGGTCAGAATCGATTTTAACTATTACAGTGAATTCGATTTTAACTATCGACTAATGAAAAAATTCGAACGAGTGGTATCGATCAATTTCGCCCATTATATTTAGAATGTTGATTCCGATTATATATACTATGCGGTTGGTACCGCCGTCTGACGATCATCCTGGTAAACCATCGGACCGGTATGTACCGCCCATACCGGGCGATATAGGGTGGTACGGAAAACCTTGCTACATAGTTTGTGTACTACTTTTCTCTGCGCTTCTCATCCATTTTGCCCTCCCAGAATTTCTTTTTCGAGTCTTTTGTACTACCGTATAGTGTTTGATGGAAGGTGTTCTCTGAAAAGGATAATGTTTCTAAAATAGTCATTAAAATGACACAATCATAACATATTGCTTAAACTGAACAAGCAGCTGTTATGTTTTAATGTAATTAATAAACATTTTTATATTTTAAAAATGACATTCTGATCTGAGACTGCTAAATCAAAATTATACTTGACTGTATTCAACATTTTTTTTCCAGGTGTTCTTGAGAAAGTAGGAGTTCAGCCTGAAATTCAGCGCATTGGTAGATATAAAAGTGCTGGAGACCAACTATCTCGTAAAAGCATGTCAAAAGAAGTTTGTGAAATGCTTACTACTTTGCTTGATAATATTTATGAAAATTGGCTCGAAACAATTTCTTCAACTCAAGGTACTTTTAGCTTTTTTATTAATTATTGATTAAAAATTCAAAAGCCACTCTTTCGGAATTTTGAATCTGCTTTGTTTCAGGAAAGAAAAGGGAAGAAATTGAGGATTTTCTAAATACAGGAGTTTACCAGGTTGAAAAACTTAAAGAAGAAGGGTATATAACAAATATATTGTATGATGATGAGGTGCAAATTTATGCTTGTTCCATTGATTCGGATGTGTAGAAATTAGGAAATACCTTTTGGTAAAATTTTTTATTCTAAAATAAATATTAGCTTTAAATGATACCTGTGAGATTTTTTAAGTTTTGTTTATTTATCTTAATTTGTCCTTGTCGACTTTTGATATTCTCCAATATCTTGCCTTAAACTAAAACAAGCCAAGGTTCGCCTTACTGGTTTGTACCAATATACCGATCGATTGGCGGTACGATATATACCGCTTCGTATTGACATACCGTGTGTCGGTACGGCAGGGTGTACTGACGACATGAAAAATGATCAAAAATAGCTCCAATAATTCTTGAAAAATAGAAAAAAGTTAGATTAGGTTTTTATATTAGAAATAAATATAAATTTAGTATAATTTTAGTAAAAATAATCTAAATCAGGAAAAAATGGTATCTTTTTTTGACTTTGAGGTGTAACTTCGTGGTACGTTTTGAATAATCCTTCTATTGATATTGAATTATGTATAAAGAAATGTTTTGAATTATTAGATTATTTGTTAAACAACTTAAACTTTAAGATTCAAATAAATCAACTAATCGATCGATGGATATACTTGAATCCACCATAAAAAAGAATGACGAGACTCTACGAATGGTGGATTGGGGTCCTCGATCCTATGTATATGTATATCAATTAGATATATTTATGTGACCCAACCATGAAATTGATCCCATTACATAGCATGCTGATACACCATATGCCATTAATGCATCAATGTGGTGATGATCGTAACTTGATCGTTGTAAATCACATGAATCCAAGGTAACTCTTGAGGCAAGTACGATTGTGGCATGTATTGATGCAGAGGTTAGAGAATGTCGGAACTGCTATTTTCACCATTAACTTGTTGCTCCGTATCATAAGATCTATCACCATACTGCTGCTTAGAGAAGAATGACCATCAGCGTACTATTGTTGGCCATAAGATTCTTCATAATACGATGACTGTGAATACGATAGAGCTTGTGTTTACATCGTGTAGGCTTTATTGCATCTACTCAAAATCGTCCACTGCCTTCCTCTTTCCCTTTCGTGTATAAACTTGACCACTATATCGTCAAACTTCATGATTTGAATCTTGAGTGACATGCGTAAAATACTGCTCATCGATCCGTGCACGACCCTTAAATGGTCAAATGAGAGGATAAAAGGGTTTAAAACCCTTAGATCTGGTTCAAACGATCAAATGGATCATTTAAATTCAACAAATTTTAGCCATTGATCGATATCAGTCGAAATTCGACCATTGTCGACCAGTAAAGGTTAGTAACTATCAAATTTCGATCATTTCAACTAGTATAGACCCCGTATCGGGCAATACAAGATCTTTGTTATGGACTGCCTAGTACAGGGTGGTCCACATGTCGATCTTCTGTTAGATCGGTGCGTACTGCCCGTATTGCTCAGTACAGGTCGGCACAACAAACCCTGAAACTAGCATTTAGTAGATGTACTAAAAAACCATTATCATTTTATTTAAAGATATACATGCATGTATCTTAAGGAGCATCATTTTTTTAATTGCAGTTGTTCACATGGTAACCACAAGACTCCGAGTTATATGAAGTAGGATGTAGTTTAACTCAATCAGATAATGAACTATGGTCTTTTTATCTTCTCAGTGCCCTTTTTAGGTCAATTCCTTTCCCAAATAATAACTGGCTTGCATGAACTGATATTGTGAACTGCAGGTTAGGTCAATGCTAAAAGCAAGACTGGGTCAGAAGGATAAGAAAGATCTTCTCATGGTCGACTACAGGTGATTAACATCTTAGAAAATCATTAAAATGTGTTGCAGAGGGGATTGCATTTAGTTGTGAGCTTGATCTGAAAAATTGCTTTTGGTGACCATGAAAGCCCTCCGTCAATTTGAAAATTGATAATGCGCATTTGTTTTCTTGAGTGAGTCATTAATCCAGCTAGATTATGGCTCATTTTCTATGTTATCTTTATACGAATTACTTCTTGAAGATGTTGCTGATAGTAGGAGAGTGATGAGATGCTAAATTTCTGTTGTCTTTTCGACAGTAAATACTCCAATGTAAGGAAATGGACCCTTGGGTTGGAAGGAGGTAAAGATCAAATTGCCATAATCAGAGCCTCCGGAAGCATAAGTCGCACTCGTAGTCCATTGAGCGTCTCTGGCTCTGGCATCTACAGTGAGCAACTGATTGAGAAGATTCGCAGTATTAGAGGTTTGTTCAACAATTCAACCAAATATATTTTTGGTTTTGGGTCAAAAATATTATGCCTTGAATCTGCTATCAATATATAACTTGCCAAGTATTGAACCGCCAGGATGCTCATTTTTCCAAATGTTTCTATTACATTGCACTTGTTGTTCCATAAGTATATAACTTATTGGGTCTCTTGTATGTTCCATATGTACATATTCACTACCTATTCAAACTCAAAATAGGGTGTGTCTATATATTTACCCTCTGTTGGTGTTTCCTCTCTTAATTTGCATAAGTTGTGTACTTTATACTATTTAGTCAACAAAGATGTTTTAGAATATAAACCTTAGTTTCACCTGGTGGGATTAAAATATAGTTTGTTGTTTCTGGCTTTCTGCTGAAATTAATACATTGTTAACAGGGATCATTTTCAAACTCAGTTCAGTTGGTAGAGTTTGGTTAGTTCAGTTCACTCTGGAATAGCTGACCTTTTTTTTTGTTCAAATCTAGTTATGGTAAAGCTCTGAAAGTCAAGGGAATTGTTCAGAATCATCGAATTTTGAACTGGGATTAGGGGTGGGTAGCTTGAAGTCTGAGTGGATTTTCGGCCAATTTTGTAAAAATAAGTTACATAATAAGGAAAATTAAGAAGCTCATTAACCAAAATTAGTTTATGCATTCAATTTTACACTGAACAACCACGTAACTCCACAGTTGAACATATTTGTGGTATACCAGCATCAGTTGCTTTTCCATCAACATGATTGACACAATAAATGGAATCTAATGGCTCAATCATCTACTCAGGCCTTTGCAAATGCTCACATAAAGGCCAAACCCCCTCAAGGCAACATGCTCTATTTGTTCATGTAAAGTTGTAAATGACTTCAAACGATATATTTCTGTCCAGGGAAGATCTTAGCTTGTTTCAGCCTATTAATGTGTTCTAGCTGAAGACCAGCAAGGAGGTGGCCTTGTCCGTTTCGGAAAAAGACTTTCCTAGCATGAATCCTACTTGATGCAGAAGAATGAAGCAAATGTCCCACTCAAGAAGCTAGAATGTGGATCAATCCTAGTTGTAATAAGAGTGTAGAAAGAGGTTCCAAAGCCTTCTCCTACTCCTTAGGATAGGAGAGAAGAGTCACTATCTTCCTTCCTCTTCCTCCACTACCACCTCTTCCTTCATCTTCTCCTTCTTCTTTCTCTTCGAGTCTTCGATACATACTGGTGTGCTGACACACTGGACAGATCAGTGTGTAGAATAGCATTCCTGTATGAAATTGCAGTCCTTGGATTTAAAGAAAGAGACTTTCCTAGCATGAATCCTACTTGATGCAGAAGAATGAAGCAAATGTCCCACTCAAGAAGCTAGAATGTGGATCAATCCTAGTTGTAATAAGAGTGTAGAAAGAGGTTCCAAAGCCTTCTCCTACTCCTTAGGATAGGAGAGAAGAGTCACTATCTTCCTTCCTCTTCCTCCACTACCACCTCTTCCTTCATCTTCTCCTTCTTCTTTCTCTTTGAGTCTTCGATACATACTGGTGTGCTGACACACTGGACACTCATCAGTGCGTAGAATAGCATTCCTGTATGAAATTGCAGTCCTTGGATTTAAAGAAAGAGTCCTCAACCAACTACTCAAAAGGCCCCCAACCTGCTGTTGGATTCTTTGAAATATTCCAACACAACCCATGTATTTTCCACATTATTTAGACAAGTGACTAAGATTCAAATCACAGAAATAATTTTTATTTTTGCAAAGGTAAACCTGTGCAGAATGACCCTTTCTAGACCCCACATTGGTGGGAGCTTCATGCACCAAGTCATCTTACAAAGATATAAAAAGTGGCAAGGTTCTGTTTCTGACCTCATTGTGGTGGAAACAGTTTCAACTCTTTTCTGAATAACTCTGTTTAACAAGAGTTTGATGTCTAAATACTTGATGCGGTCAAACACCCAAGTTACTTTTGACATGAATTCTTCCAAGTAGAATCTGGTGCAGGTGAAGAAATGCTTTTGGCTCAACATATAATGTTTGCTGTGTTTTCCTTGTATCATGCAAGACAAACTTTGTTTGCAACTTGCTAAACAGTATTGCCCGCTGAATATCAATTCTCACTGCTCTGAGAAGTTATTCTAATTTTTTTATTTAAAATTTTATTCTGGAGTTTATGAAAGTTTTTGTTAAAGCTTTGAAATGAAATCGAGTAATTCTTTTTTCTGCAGAGTCAGAAAGGTATAAGGCTGTTATTCTGCGTATTGACAGCCCCGGTGGTGATGCTCTTGCTTCTGACCTGTAAGCGCTGCACATGCCTTAAACTTGATAAATTTTACAGTAAACCTTAAGTGCATACACAGAGTCAGAAAGTTTTCATTTTTTGTTATTACAAACTGTAGGTTTTAGTAAAATCTTAGTCTTCCAAATCCTAGTAGTTAAGTAAATAAAAGTTTATGATTAACCTTTAGAAAGTTATTGAGCATCTTTCTACACAAACAAAATCAGGGAGTCCTAATATATATATATATATATATATATATATATTCGTTTGATTTGAAGAATGAATTTAATTCCCCTATCTTCTGGAGTGTTTTCCATAACCATAGGTGAGCAATTTTAATTGGCAGAAGCGCTTCTGACCTGTAAGCGCTGCACATGCCTTAAACTTGATAAATTTTACAGTAAACCTTAAGTGCATACACAGAGTCAGAAAGTTTTCATTTTTTGTTATTACAAACTGTAGGTTTTAGTAAAATCTTAGTCTTCCAAATCCTAGTAGTTAAGTAAATAAAAGTTTATGATTAACCTTTAGAAAGTTATTGAGCATCTTTCTACACAAACAAAATCAGGGAGTCCTAATATATATATATATATATATATATATATATATATTCGTTTGATTTGAAGAATGAATTTAATTCCCCTATCTTCTGGAGTGTTTTCCATAACCATAGGTGAGCAATTTTAATTGGCAGAAGTGCTGGGAATCGTAGACATAATGCTGCGGTTGGTCTTTCCATGGATTCTTCATCTAAGTGATTCATTAATTTCGGCTCTTGATTATAATATGAAAATGATCAACACATTGTCATTTCTTCCTGTACTAGTAGATCCTCTGCAAGTTATGGAAAAATGAATGGAATGCAAGGAGCTGTGCTGGAAAGTATGCTAAATCAAGTAACTGGTACCTATGTAATTGCAAGTAATCCTAAAATGCCTACATGAAACCCATGATGCCATGTAATTGGCAAAAGCAACAAAGGAATTGTTTTTCCTAGTTGTACTTTTAACTTTATTGCATCACACGTGGCGCATTCAAGCCCCACATGTGGTAGTCATCCACCGCCAAGGGCCGAAGAAAATTATACATGTTCCAGAAGGGGATTCTAATCGTCTACCCCTCGAAAGGGTCTCAGATACCTTTACTGCCCAAGCTAGAAGGGGTGGTGGTCATTCTATAATTCCATTTGTTCTTAGTGTTGATAGACATGGATAATTTGATGCTGGCCTTGGCACACTGTACTTGGTAGAAGTGCCAAAAGAAGTTCGAATCTGGTGAGAATATCCCTCCATTGCCATCTTCTCTTGTGAGATTTCCCTCCATTGCCATCTTCTCTTGTGAGATTAATATCCTGAAATAGAATTTGGAGGCTGTGGCAATTCATCTTATCTATATTAATGACTATAGCTGCATGTGTTCATGTGTTGTATATAGATGATCAATCTGTACTTACAATATTCAAGACCACTATTTATGTTCAAATGATATATTTCTTCTTCCTTCTTACTGCTGCCTCGATTTGGTACTATAATTTGCGTATATCAAAATCATACCCATATTTTTTCTGTTTAAATCTGTTCTCTTTTGAATAATATTTTCCTTGTTTTTGTTGCAATCTAATATTTTTTGAATATCCTATGCAGAATGTGGAGGGAGATAAGGCTTCTTGCTGCCTCTAAACCTGTAATTGCATCAATGTCTGACGTTGCTGCAAGTGGAGGATACTACATGGCTATGGCAGCAGAAGCCATTGTAGCTGAGAAACTTACCTTGACTGGTTCCATTGGAGTTGTCACAGGTGATTCAATTGGGTTGATATACTTCTTGTTATATGGAGTAAAGATTTTACAGCAGTATTAAGATTCCATGTGCTTCTCCTTTATGCCATAGACAATTCATTTAGAACAAGCAATCATCACTCAAGATTTTTCGCAAAAATTGTTTGACATAATAACTTTTATTATGGTGGCCTGATTTTCTGGTAACTATATTCTATTACGAAACATAATGAATAACTAGAGTACATTTTTCTTATTTGGTAGAACTAAAAGTGTTTTGGCTGTGATCGCATATGTTCATCCTAATAAATATTTTTATTGAAGGATCCATGTGGCTACTACAAGTCATGAATGCAAGATTGGAATCTTTATCTTTTTGTTATGCAGAAGGTATCTTCAAATGATGAGTGCCTTGTACTGGGTTAGCATACTAGCACCTTGTGATTACTTATGTACTATCAGTTTTCAGTTGAAATCTACTGGTTTTTAGCCAAAACTGGAAGGGTTTGCTGAAAATTGATTGTCTGATACTTAAAATTCAAGTCCAAATGTTTGAGATGGGTTCACTTTTGGTCAGCTTAAATTTATCATTTCATACTTAATTCATTGGGTTCGTCAACCCAAATATTGTTATTGAAATTTGGCAATATGATGGCAACTAAAATAATAGCAGCATGCAGATGGACTTGGCCATGGTGATGATGGTATTGAGTTGATGACTGGAGAGTGTGTCATAGGGTTAGAGAGATTATCTACAATAAAGAAGGTAAGATAAATAGAGATCATACTTTGCTGATACTACAGAAGAGTAGAGAAACTATAGAACATCTTTATTGTAGACCAACAACACTAGAGAAACTAGAGAACTTTGGGAACCTGAAATCTTGATTATACAATTTCTTTTACCCAGATTTTCTTCTCTCCTATTTTTGGTCCATCTAGTCCATTAACTTGAATCACATGAACTTATTTTCATGTTGCATGAACTATTTTGACTTGTCCAGTCCTGGTTGTGAACTTCAACTTGACCTTTCCATATTCTAGTTAAACTGGAGACTCTAACATGGTAACAAGATATACCAACATGGATACTCTTAACGGAAAACAACTTTACAGGAAAACTCAGCAAATGGATTGTCAGTTTTAGCCCTGACATCTATTTTGTTTCAAACAAATCGGCATCAAACAGTCACCGTCAGTCTTGGATCTTGAAAAATGGATCTATTTATAATACTATCTTTCGCCGTCCTTCAAGAATTTTCCTTTAACACTATCTCTAATAATTTCTATCAGGATTCTCTGCTTCTTTGTTTTATATTGGAAAAATCTGGCATATTTCTCCACATTGAGGTCATAATACAAGGTAGCACTCAGAGAGCCCAGATGTGGTACTAAAATTAGTGAAGCACTATAGGTTTTCGCCACCGTTTGAACCGTTAATGCAATGTATTACTGGAGAATTTAGATAAAGGTTCTCAAACCTAGATATGGAAATTGCTAGTTACCAAAGCTAAGCTTGTTTTTTTGCTCACATAGGCCTTTTCCGATCTCTCCATATACCCTTATTAGTTTTAATTGGTTTGTTTTCAGTTATTTTATAATGAATTTAATAGTTTGCACTTTGCATGACATGGCTAGTTCTCACTGCTAGATCACATGTTAAGTAAAATGCTAATTCTACTTGTATAGCATTGTCCTCTTGTTAATGTGGTCAGTGCCTTTTGTTTTCTAAGTTATTATGTTATGATTCATCACAGGGAGATTTAGCTTAAACAAACTATATGAAAGGATTGGATTCAATAAGGAGATCATTTCAAGGGGGAAATATGCTGAGCTTAATGCTGCTGATCAGCGTCCTTTCAGGTAAATATCTGTGCTTTCTTGGAGAAAATTTCTTAGCTTCATCTCATACCATATCCAAGAACTTTCAGCAATGTGCAATTGATGTTGGGCCACTTCAGTTTGCCCAAGATCAGACTCAAGTACTGTTTAAGCTAAGTTACTATAGCAATCAGTTTGTTGAGTTAGGCAGAAAGCATGATTCAAACTGAATCAGGTTTATGTGTACGTAAGTTTCCACCGTATTCGATACAAAGATATGTTGGTAGCTATTCTTTGCTAACTTGAACAAGAGAACAGATATCATTTTCTCACCAGCAACCATTCAGAGTACTTAAGAGTTCTGTGAACCTTATGGTTGACCAGTAGTCTGATTTTGACTTTACTTATCTCAAAAATGGACTTTTTCTTTAAAAGTGATGCAACGTCTTAAATTAGGGCCATCAATAAATTGCTATATTGGGGGAGTCTTATTTAGCTTAAAATATACCAGCTAGGTGGAAGAGTTTATTATGTGATTTTTGTACCTGCCCATTGATAACTTTTTTTTATTACCAACACAATATGGAGAATCCATAATTCTGAACTTGTTATTCAGGGTAAGGATATTCTTAGCTTCATGGTAGTATTGATTCACTCTTCAGGCGGTGTCTTTCTTCATGTCACTTAAATTTGATGCTTTTTCTAATTTTATAGGCCGGATGAAGCAGAACTCTTTGAGAAGTCTGCACAAAATGCTTATCGGCTGTTTCGAGATAAAGCAGCTTTTTCACGGTCACTGACTGTAAGATGTTGCAATTCATAGTTTTTTCTTGATAAATTGTATTCTTTTGCTATTTTGGCCTCTTGAAAATATCATTTGTAAATAGGTGGACCAAATGGAGGAAGTTGCTCAAGGACGGGTCTGGAGTGGCAAAGATGCAGCCTCTCGAGGGTTGGTTGATGCTATTGGTGGGTTCTCCACAGCTGTTGCCATAGCAAAACTCAAGGCCAATATACCGCAAGACAGACAGGTTCCTCTGTGTTTTTCTGCTTTATCTCTGATGTTTCTTGAATATTGCAGCTAGATTAGCTTCACCCTCAAACAACTGGATTCTGAATTAATTCCATAAGCAGTTCTTTTCAGAAACATCATTATATGTAGTTGGTGCTGTGCGTGCATTCGCAGAAACATATATTTTGCATGAGTACATAGACGAACGTGTGCATGCGTATTATTTGTGAACTTGTGCATGGTTTCTGTGAGAGCATGCTCGTAGTGTTAAGAGGCTGCCGAATGCATGTTGTTTCAAATTGCTGATAACACATTACGAATTTATATTGTTCTATCATGTTGACTTCTTGATTTCTTTGCTTCTAAATCCTATCAATTTTTTCGAAAAAATAGTAAGAATGTGTGATTTGCTGGTTTCATTTTTGTATGCCAGATTGATATATCGATAACCATAATCTTGAGGTTTAGGATGAAACTAGCTTATGTTAATCTATATATGGCTTGGCTCTTTTATGCCTTTGCAACTAATGTGTGTTGACGATGCCAGGTTAAATTGGTTGAGGTGTCAAAACGCTCACCATCATTGCCGGAATTAATAAGTGGCATCGGGAATTCTCTGCTAGGCCTCGACAAGACTGTGAAGGAAGCATTGCAGGAGCTAAAATGCCTGAATGAGGTACAAGCAAGAATGGAGGGCATTTTATTTGAAAGTGTGGGAAATGCATTCGATGACAACCCGATCGTCGCGATCATAATGGACTGCCTGAACTCATACTAGTCAGTGGCTGAGCAGATCGCCCTGTGGTTGTTGATGTCGATTGAGTTCAAGATGATAGAGCAAACGTAGCAGCACCAGAGTATATAGTCAGTCCTCTACAAGATGGAAGCGACGCAGAGATGCAAAAAAAATTCTTTTGCTGCATTGCAGGAAGTATTTGCTGAGTCACACTTCACATTCTACAAACGTGTAATATAGCCGCCTTGATTCCATCAAAGTATCACATTAAATGTACAAGTGTTGATCTCACATCAGGCGTTATTAAATACATCACATCAAAAATGTTATAACTGCAGAGTGACAGGGAAAACAAAAAAAAAAAGAGAAAATAATAATACAAAAGGAACCTTTTCGGGCTTTATCATCTTGGAGCTTATAAAAAAGATGCTGGTCTTTGCTGTATTAAGTTTTGGAAGTCAGAACGTTTGTTCCTTTGACACCAAAATCTCTCAATCGATTAGTAATTAATTATCTTTAATATTTCGATCCTTATAAATTAAAAAAATTATATTAAAAATTCTTATATTTATAAAAATAATATTTAATCTCGTTGTTCCAATAAAATTTTATTTTTTTCTCTTGATTTTTAACTTTATCAAATTATTTTTTATACAAAAACTCTGTATAAGGATCTAAATTGTAACTCTTAAAAATACAAGAATTAGAATACTAAAGATAATTAATTACAAAAGATAATATATAATTAATCCCTCTGTCGACTACAAAAGGTTTGCAACATAGAGGCATGATTCCATGTAGCTCGTCGACTATAATTAATCGTAGCTTCTTCGACTACTTCTAACTGTTCCATTGGGCTGTTGTCACTGACACTACTATGAAGCTCAAACTCATTTTAGATTACTGTTATTCAAGTCTATGTTACACAAAGCCCACTAAGCAGATGTGAATGGCCAGCCTTCAACAGGAAAGAACAAGCATTACCACTATCGCTATTCATAGATATAAGCACAACGATGCTGAAGTTTTGCTCGGCCGTCATATCTCCTCATGTACACCACCTCGGAGTCTTCTCTGCAAGGCCAAACAGCACAAGGCTCTTTTAAGTGAAGATGATGAGATCACACGATAAAGCAACAACACGTCGTAGCGTAAACATGAGAATAGAGGAAGGAACTATATGGATTTGGAAGATTTAGCAATCTAGCTAGCAAAAAAGAGGGACCAGGGGACATGCTATGCTTCTACTCATTAGAACATGAAAGCACACAAGAATCTCTCATCAATCAGTGTACCATCAAGGGGGTGTCTCACCATTAATAGGGCTTTGCTGTGTACCACCCAAAGAGAAACAAATGCTTATTAATCAGCTTGAGTGTTAACTACAGAAGCAAATTGATCAGGAAGGATGCGGCCATGGAAACATCAACACCCCTAAACTAAAAATTAGGTTTATCATGTGAAGAGTTACGGCCATCTCCATGGTCTTTGGATGTCTCCTATAGGCAGCGCACCTTTGGCAGCACTCATGTGAGACACTATCTTCGACTTCCGAATAGTTCAATATGATAAATGCACCTAAGCTATAGTGTGTATGGTGGCTTTGTAACCCGCCCTTACCTCAAGAATTCACCATCACAAAGTCTCCCTTCACAAATGGCACATTCCTTCCACCAACAAATCTTAAACATCTCTATCTTCTACTGTGACGAAACTGGTCATTTATGACAACAATATAGCTTTTGGAAATAATGACTCTAGCAAAAAGAAAATTATAGGAAATTATGCCAGGAATATGGAAAATCTAGCAATTGAACTAGCAACAAAATGGGACCAAGAAACCCGTTATGCTTCCACTCATTAGAACAATAAGATAACCTTATGTTTCTTTGGAAAACAGATGACCCCCTTGCAAAGAAAGGTTCATGGTTTATGCCATAGATTTAGATGAACTAGCAAAGAAATAAGGCATCATATGCGTGCACTCATTAGACAATAAAGCACAAGAGTTTATCAATCATCAATTTGATACTTCAATAAGTCTTGCAAGAAATTAAAAATAAATCATGCCCTGTGCTATCTGTTAATTTCGTCTTGTGAGCTAATCAGCATAATGTTAACTAAGATTGTTTTGTATCCTCACATCCAGTACGCTATATCTACATAGACCAAGGTTAACTATAGCCTGATGCACCAAGAATTACTAGAAGGCAATGCCCTTATCTCCAATCATCAATCAACAAATAAGGTCGAAATATTCGTTGCCCCCCAATACCCGATCATAACACAATCAAGACTTGCACGAGTTCCAATCTAAAGGAGCAACCTTTCATCAATTCTACCAAGCAAACACCAATGATACAATCGAGCAGTCTACGACGCCAAGACATGATCATAACCTCTATGCAGCTTCGACATGGGTGATAAATAAGTCGTCACAGAATCCCTAAATCTAACGCGGCAACTTCTCTTCAATTCCACCCATAAAACACTGAGATCCAGAGGAAAGAACAAGTCCAAGACAATCAACACGCCCAACATCTAGCTAGAACTAAGGCCGCAGCTTTTCATCGATTCCACCAAGAAATCAATCGAACAAAACCCTAAATAGAACCATAACCACTACAAAGCAGCTTCGACACCGGCAATGATCAAGAGTCGCCCCTCTCCTAACCCTAAAACGGAAATGCGATTCTTCTCGATTCTACCAAGAGAATACTGAGATCAAGAGGATACGACCGGGATTAGGAGGGCACGGCCTTGGAGTTGTCGATGAAGGCGACGGCGGAAAGGCTGCCGAGCGAGATCCCGGCGGCCGTCAGCTCCATCACCAAGTAGACGGAAAAGATCCGCCATCGCGCCGTCTCCTCCGTGACTCGGTGGATTCATTTCACCTCGTTCGGTATTCAATTCGACACGACGATATCCGCAGCAACGATTCTTTATACGTTGGTTCGGGTCCCACCGTATTAGGCCGGTATAATTTTTGGGTATTCGGGTAACCTAGTAAAAACAAAAAAGAATCATTTTCTCGATTTATAAAACTATAGCTGGCAGCCGATAACAGCCGCCTTCGAAAAGCTTGTTCAACGCGTCCTCTCACCCGAATTCCTACCCGATCAATTAGATGCCGCAGTTGGTTGGTGTGGTTCACCAACTCCGTAGAGGAAGCAATTTGTCTCCATCTACTTTGGGTACACGGTGCATATAAGTTATAAAGGATCCATCTCTGACCGTTGGTTCTGTTACCTTCTATAATCTTGACCGTAAAATTAATAAATATCAAAATATTAATTTGACCAAGTATACGGACGGTCGAGATGGTATAACTAGATGAAATGGACGGCTTAGAAGAAATCCCTCTATAATTTTTCTATGCGGTACTACGCATTGCCATGTCACAACACGACTGAGAAAGAGATTGGGGCTTCGGTGCGGTGATTGGCTGATCGGGATTGCCGCCGCGGAACATCGTACCGGGTTGCGGAAAAGGCCTCAGAAGGCTTACGAGGCACGTGGGTTCCATGGAGCCCAGCTTGAGAACCTATCGCCACGTGAAACGCGGTCAAACTTTCCTGCAGCCTGTTTGCGCACAGTCAGCCGAGCGGGTTTCTTTCGGTAGATAAGGTCACCTCTCCCCCCTATTGCCGCTGAAGCCCAACCATCTCCTTCATCAAAGCCTCCTCCTCCTCCTCCTCCACCTTCGTCAAGGTACATCCCCATGCAATCCGTCGTTGGTACCATACCTCAATTGGTTCTTTTGGAGACGAGATCGATCGAGCGGCTGATGTGATGCAGAACGTCATGCCCGACAGCCTTTTGTTGGTTTGCCACAGTGAATGATCATCTCGTGCTCTTGATCTGTAGGAATTTAGCGAATAAGGCGGGTCGATGGCTTCGATCCTCTCTCCTGCTCCGGGCAACGTTGGAGTCGTGAGAAGCATAGATGACAAGACCTACGTTGGCCTGAGGCCGCTGTCGACTCGGACACACGTCGCTGTTACGCGGGGAAGTAAGGCGAGGCCGCTTGTGGTGGTCAGGGCGAGCAGCGAGAAGGAGGTTTCCGTGAAAAGTTCGGGCTTGAGCATCGAGGAGTGCGAAGCTGCAGCAGTCGCCGGGAAATTTCCCGACCCTCCCCCGTTATATAGGCCGCAGGGCCCCAAGGGAACACCAATTGTCCAACCACTTGTATGTATGAACGCATCTTGGTGGCGTTGACAACAGGTGACATAGATTTTTTGCATGTTGTTTTCTCTCATCTTTGCAGCCACTAACTAGGCGGCCGCGGCGCAATCGGAAATCACCTGCGCTACGAGCCGCTTTCCAGGAGACGACTCTATCACCATCTAATTTTGTTCATCCGCTTTTTATCCATGAAGGTTGGCGGCAATTTTGAGATGCTTGTTTGCTTTCTAACTTTTTTCTGTTTCTCCATTAGATGGGAATATTTCTTCTGCAATTGTTTGTCTATTGTGTGCGTATGAGAAATTGAACCAAAAAACTAACGAGGAACTGGGAAAATAATTGATTTTTCTGTGTCAACTTGCTGCATCTGTAGGTGAAGAGGATGTCCCAATTGGTGCTATGCCCGGATGCTTTAGGTTGGGATGGAGACATGGCCTTCTTGAAGAGGTGCTTACGCTTTTTTCCTCCTCTTGATATGATGGCATGCATGCTTACGCTTCTAAGAAATTTATAGATGTTTCTTGCTGCAAGTGTTAGCACAATTAACATCGTATAGACGGATGGATAGCATTAGATGGAATACCCTGAAAATTTGTGGGAATTTGTGCTCTTAACTTGCAGAAAAGGAGGGAGAATTGTTCTCTGTATAAATAAAATAAATGTGTTTTCTTTTTTACTCCTTTTCAACAGGCTATTTTCTTTTCTGAATGTCTTGGTACCTGAAGAGCTTAACAGTATTAATTGAATACTCGTATTTGCAGGTTTACAAGGCACGGGATGTTGGTGTTAACAGCTTTGTGCTATTTCCTAAAATTCCTGATGCACTGAAGGTTTCTTTCTCAGAATTTCATTTATCTTCTGAGTCCTTCATATCTTTTGATATTAAATGTGCAACTTTTGGTGGTTCAGTCACAAACAGGAGATGAAGCATACAATGACAATGGTTTAGTACCCAGAGCCATACGCCTTCTTAAGGACAAATACCCTGACATTGTGAGCATCTTTGTTGTCCACTATTGTTATGCATTTTTGTGGTTTCAATTAAAATTTTCAGCATGTGTTAGGTTATTTACACTGATGTTGCCCTGGATCCCTATTCCTCGGATGGGCATGATGGAATCGTGAGGGAAGATGGTAAGGGGTACTTAAGTTCAGCATTTTAATTTCATCCTGTTATCAGTTTGGTGTCATTTTATTACCAAAACAGGTACAAGACTCATGTTTTAGCCTTTTATTAACTGTAGTAGAAATTTACTCACGCTATATGGATGAAGAACTGGGCCACGATGAGATATTAGGTCGATATGAAAAGCATGATAGGAAACATATGCTTCAAACTAGACATGGATAAGATCACTTCTGAATGGAAATATTTATAGAATCCAGATTAGGAGGATTGTTGTTCATATCTTTCATCAGTAAATTATGCTGGACAAGAAGATTACAGGTCTTGTATAACATTACATGATAAAAGAACAATTTACATTTTAAGGTAAAAAAAGAGACAAAATAAGTGGTCTCTACCGTTGTCATCGTCTTTTATTTAACCAGGAAATGCAATGTGCAACATTGTGACAAATTTATATGACCATAAATATTAAGGAATCATATAGCATATCTCACCATTTATCCCAAATTTAGTTGATAATAAATTGCACATTTGGGATGCAATCGTTGACTGATCATGGAGAACTCTGTTCTTCTAAAGATCCCTGTTGGAATATATTGCATCTTTTGCACTCAATGCATGTTGGAAGGAGGGGGATTTGTTGCATATATTGAATTTTTTGTTAAGTCAGTTGGTGTTTACCAAAACATAAATCAACCTCTCATAAACAAGTAAACATGTACAAGGAAACAAAATAAAAAAAAATTGATACTAATATGTTTTGCCTTTTTTGTTTCACTATAGGTGTTATTATGAATGATGCAACAGTGCATCAGTTATGCAGACAGGCAGTTTCGCAGGTATTTAAAGTTTATTTAGGTGATTTTATTATATTACTGTTGTGAACAGCAGTTTGGTGATTTTACAGTACCTGTTTCACATACAGGCCCGTGCAGGTGCTGATGTTGTTAGTCCTAGTGATATGATGGATGGTCGAATTTTAGCAATTCGGATGGCACTTGATGCTGAAGGTTTCCAGGATGTATCCATAATGTCCTACACAGCAAAGTATTGTTCTTAGACTGATTTTAGATTCTTGGGGCTTTTAGTGCAATGTTAATAACCACGTTGCAAGTGATCCAAATTCCAAATTTCAGTAACTTTTATCCTGACTGCTATTATTATTTGTATGCATTTAAACAGGTACGCCAGTGCATTTTATGGTCCATTTAGGGAAGCTTTGGATTCAAATCCACGTTTTGGGGACAAGAAAACGTATGTAACTAATTTATAATTTCTAAATTTCATCGTCTTGATTAATTTTCTTGCTCAAAACTAAGTGCACCTCTTCTAATTGAAGTTACCAGATGAATCCAGCAAACTATAGAGAGGCCCTTGTAGAAACTGAGGCAGATGAGGCTGAAGGGGCAGATATTCTTCTGGTGAGTTGGTTTCTTATATGTAATCTATGACACATCATGTGAACATGTCCTTGTACTTTTCCTCTAGGCTTTCAGTTTAGCAGCTATGTAATTATGTCTCACAGGTAAAGCCAGGGTTGCCATATTTGGACATTATACGTCTTCTTCGTGATAATTCTTCTTTACCAATAGCTGTATATCAGGTAAGTTCTACCTTCTGTGTTCTGCATCACCTTTTTTTTTCTTTTTCGCATCAAATGCATCCTTAGCTTTGGCATCCACATACATGTTGTCCTTAACTTATCATAAAGAATACCAGACATAGGTGTCCTAATTTTCAATGGAAGTCAGATTCGGTTGCTGACAAATTGATATACCTTCTTTTTTTGGATTGATAACAATTATGAATATTCTACAGTGTCACATCTTTAAAGAAAAAACTTTTGCTACAATTCTTATTTATAGGAGATTCATTTCAAAGTTAAATCATTGGTTGATGTCTGCTTTCATCTGAGTGCAGCTATTGCTATGTTTAGCACGCTTCTGTTAGTACTGCTTGGTGCATTGAACTCTCTGTAGGTGTGGGCACTTAAGAAGAGAGAGAATCGCTTCTTAACTTGAACAAATTTGTCTATTTCACCAAAAACTGAATAATATTTGAAACTAGTGTGGACCTGAACTATGCGTGTTAATGAACTTCAAATCTGGATATTTTTTGTTCTATTTTTAGAGAAAATTTCTACCCTTCTTTACTTCTTGAAGCAGGAATCTATTTATTTATTTATTTATTATGTTTTCTGGCTCCATGACCAGTATGGTCCCTATATTCAACACCTGATTTGCACAAAGAAATGGCTACTGCAAATTATATTTAATGTGTACCATGTAATACAGCTGATTATCTCTGTTCACTTGGACCCAATGGCATCTGTAACATCCTTTTCTGATAATAAGTCATGATCGTAACATCCTAAATTCCAAAGTTTAGTACCTCTGATTATTGTTACAGGTGTCTGGTGAGTATTCAATGATAAAAGCTGGTGGGGTTCTCAAAATGATTGACGAAGAAAAGGTCATGATGGAGTCACTGTTATGCCTTAGACGGGCTGGTGCAGACATCATCCTAACTTACTTCGCTCGTCAAGCTGCAAGTGTTTTGTGTGGCATGAAGGGGAACTAGAGGAACAAGAACCTCTTCTTTTCTGGCTAGAATGGGAGACAACTTGGGACATTGTATGTAACTCGTGATCATCCTCAACCTCATGGGAACCTGGATTAGTTAATAAAGTTTGAGTACATCCTTAGTTTATCAGGAACCCTTAATATGTTTATCTCGAGTGATAAGAGTGCTAGTGCCAGGAAAGTTGCCGTGATCTCACTATATGAGACCGGTGTTCTGTGTTTTCGGCATCTTGGTTTTCCATCATAAGGAATGATCTGGAGTTGGATTTATTACAGGTTTTGTAGTGAGGTGTTGTAAGTCACCAAAATGTAGACGACAAAGATGTTTTATTTGGTTTTTTAGAATGTGGTGGACTGGCATTATCAATGTTCCTAAGCTTTTGAATTTTCATGCTAGCTTCACTGATTGGATTAATGCATGCATTTTTTTTGTCTCATTGTGTTCTATTATCAATGGTAGTTCTCTGAATTCTTATGAAGGTTAAATAGATATTGGATAAGGAGATCCACTCTTTCCTAACTTTAAAGTCCTTTAGTCCAGTTCTCTTGTTTCATGCTTAATGAAGCTTATCACAAGAAGGAGATCCTCTTTTTCCTTTAAAGTCCTTTTAGTCCAGTTCTCATGTTTCATGCTTAATGAAGCTTATTGACAACAAGGAGATCCTCTTTTTTTTTTCCTTACTTCAAAATCCATGTACTCCAGTTCTCATGTTTCATGCTTAATGAAGCTTATGACAATGAAGTCCTTGTAGTCCAGTTCTCATGTTTCATGCTTACTGAAGCCCATGGCAATGTCCTGACAACTCCTCTTTCTTTTAATCTGCTATACAAAATTTATCATTTTCTAAATGCTTCCAATACTCTACTCTTGTTTGTCTGTTAATAAAAAGTCTTAGGACCATATCAACTTTGCTAGATGATCTGGTTACTAAGTCTCTCTCTTATGTTCCAAAGTACACAATCAGATCAAATTTCAGGAGGACTAATAGTGATTGAGAAGCAATAGAGATTGCTGAAATTGCAAGGATCACTTGTACAATGGCAACCTCAACCAATTGGCATCTTCAGAAACAAGTGTAAAGATAAAATCCAAGATACCTCTTTTGGATTTGGGAGAGGCACAAAAGAACAGTTGCTTGCAGAAAGGAGAATCTGGTCAGCATGATTCAGCTGACCAAACTTTTACATGGACTTGGGTGGATTGACAGTTTCTAACTCAAAACTTTCATTTATCTGCAAGAAAAAGGAGGGTTTTTGCAAGCTTGGGAACAAGTGATGGCCAAATGCTGCAGGAGGCTACCTGAAACAGGACAAGCAAACTTGTTCCTCCCAACCTCCACTTGGCCATGCATTCATGATCAAAGCAAAGTTAGAGAGCAGTTCTTCCTCTTTGGCTGTACCTTTTTTTTTTTTTTTTTTTCATATGTTATGTTACTACCATGGGACAAGGCTACCCCATTAATCATCATAACCTGCAACAGATTCACCTGAACAGGATATGAAGACAATTTCCTTTTGTGGTACTGTTGCATGATACATCCACTTCCACTTACAACTTTCCTCTCTTCTACTACAACTACTCGAACAATTTTGCTTGTTATATCATTTCATTATCAGATCACAGTTTGGTAAAGGACCTAATAAGTATATTATTACTAAATTGAGGTTAAACATTATAGATTAATAGGTCAACTATCTCATCTATGGCAAAACGTTGTCACAGAAAATGATATGGTAAGAAGATTATTATTACCCATCCATGGATACAAGTAGAAGGCACGTCACAACATGGAGCCAATACCGGATCATGATCTATTTTTAAGAGGAACGAGATGTTGTGTTCGAGTTCTATGGATAAACTTCCATCCATCTGTTGTTACATAATGGTTTGTTTGGATCAACATAGATACTTCATATTCATCTGTGTGTTCATTATGCAGCTTTGTCATCTCCCACTGGTGAAACTGGACACAGCCATCCTGATCTGGAAATTTGATGCGATCAAATCGAACTCCGTGGTTCACATTCTATATCTTTATTTAGGTGGAATTCTAATGTTCATGCCGCACAAAGAGAGAATTCGAAGAATGGGGAAAGGAAGAACACACAAAAAGAGCATCTCATCTCCCCCCTCATCACAGCTTCTCTGCACCCTGTGGAGCACAGCCGAACACCGCCGGTAACCTCGCAAGCTTCTTCCGGAGCTCGGTCTCTTCGTGTCTGAGCTGGTCGTTCTCGTGCATGATCCGATCACACTCTCCCATTACTCGGTTCAGCTCGTCGAGGAGCTGCCGGTTCGCCGACCGGAGGTGGACGACCTGCGTCCACAGCTCGCTGAAGTGCTTCTGCTTTCTCATCCGCGACCGCCGAGCTGACTCCCTGTTCGACATCATCCTCCTCTTCCTCCTCTCTTCTGCTACGCTCAGTTGGTGCCCAGCTGCCTCATCCCAAGCTGCGCTGCTACTGAGGCAGTGCATCAAGGGAGTGGTCTGGAGTTGCTGCGCGAGATAAGGTCCAAAGAGGCTGCTAAGATGGGAGGTGACACTGAAAGCAGGTGAATCCGAAGGTGAAAGGTAGCCGAAGCTGGCAACCTCTCCAGGATGCATGGTAATAATGTTCTGCATGAGAGATGGAGTGGGGAGAGGGGAGTCAACGGAGGAAGGAGATGCTACAAGCAGATGCCTGAGGAAGGGGAGGAAGGGTTGAAGGTTGGTGGGTTAATATATAGTGCAGAAGTCAGTAGTTCCTCTCCCCAGAGGTTCGTAGGTAGAAGATGATGGACACAGTGTTCACCATTATGACTGCCCGATGGTGATGAAACAGTGGTGTGCAACATCACAGCCATCTCGTGCTGTTACCATCAAACCAAATGCTGGTTGGAGGACAGTGAAGGGCATTCACCCCTGCACAAAGTGAGAGAGTAGCAGGAACTTGATGTCATGGTGGAACAATGGATGATGGAGGACGGGTCAATTTGTGGTTGTGGATTCCAATGACTTTTTATTGGAATATTACGTAAATATTAATTAAATATCGAATAAATAAAGAATCTTGAACTCTGGAAAAGTTGGATAACCAGTCGCTCTAAAAGCTTAATGCAATTAGGAAAGGATCCAATTCATATTAAACTCTAATGTAGATGTGGAGTGGATGGACCCTTGTAAGGGTGTCATTGTGGAAGGAAGGGGATGTTTTAGGAGGTATACATGTGAAGAAGAAGGTAGAGAGAAGAGTTCATAAATGTTGGCTTATTTTATCTAGTGAGCATGGATTTCAATTCAAGTGTGATGAGAAAATGATACTGTGAGTGGCTTTCTCTAAAGTATATGAACAGTAGATGGTGACAGAATTGGAGTAGAATGGATAATTAGGCAACAAGAAGTGCTGCCAAGATCTTATGTGATATTGTTACTTCTGCTATGCCAAGTGCATCCAATTGGTTTTTAATGGTTACACACTGCCAAAGCCTCTCTCTCTCTCTCTCTCTCTCTCTCTCTCTCTCTCTCTCATGCTATTTCCTAACATCTTCTATGATTGCTTTAACATCTGCTATGCCAAGTGCAACCATTTGGTTTTTAATGGTTGTATACTGCCAAAGGCCTCTCTTATGCTCCTTTCTCTCTTTCTTCCATCTTATAATTATAACAACAAGAGCATGAGTATCTTAATGTCACTTGATTACATCAAGCTTTTGAAAATATATACTATATTTTTGTCTCACCACATCTATGACAATCTTTTTATCTAGTGGTTCAGTTTATATATATAGTAAAACCAATATTATGTCCAAATTGATTTCATCCACACTATGAGTGTACCAAAGTTTGCTTTTGTTGCTAGGTATTCCGCCATGTCCGAGGAGTCAACATGGCGAGGGTTCGGCCTGCAAGTGCAAGAGGGGCCTAGCGTGATTTGGGGTCCGGAGAAGGCGCATGCGGGTGCTCAGCTCGGGTCATTGCCTAGATATGGATCTTCCTCCCCGATCTTATGGAAGTGTTCCTACAAAGAAAGACCTTCGCATGGATGGTAGGTCCCTGGGGAGATCCCTTTGATGGCTAAGTTAGCGTTGTATCTGAGGGTATAGTCCTACATCCTCTTTCAGACACTGAAACCTTCTCTTTTTGTAATTGGAATGGAGAGAGGTGCCACCCCCAAAGCTACCCCTGAGGTGGCTTTTTATACTTGTACCTTTGTGACCGGTAGTGTCTTGCCTTCATCATTGTTTTTAGCGTTCTTTGCCAGCCTATTTAATGCTGCAGGCACCGCTGGTGGCTGTTCCTACTGCTGGTGAGGGCGTTGTATGTTACTTCTGCTCTGCTATCGTATAGTCTCTTCAGATCTTTTCGAGATCCAATGGCGACTACACGGCGCCCGATGTCGTAAGACCTCGAGCACATCCGCTTGTTTGTGACATGTCACTCGTGTGGGTCAGAGGACGTAGATTGTCTTAAGCCACGTCGTCTGGTCCGGAGAGGGGCCTACTATTACCCCCTTTCAATTCCAAGGTTGGCTAGTACTAGTCATCTCAAGATACTTTGACTTCGATATTACTTCATTATATGGACAAGTATGAATCCATATTAGTGTTAGTTGAGGTTTTTTTTGGAACCTTTGCAATTTAACTAGTTTACATGTTGAATCTTGAGGCAGGACATTACTGGATGATACATAGTACAAGCTGGAAAAGAAAAAAAATTTCTCCATATATGCTTCACAAATAGAAAATGAGGATTGATACCATCAGCAAACATCTGCTCTATTTGCCATTGGACAGATGAATGGAGGTCTGCTCAGTGAGTACAGGGAAAAAAAAAAAAAGAGGAAAGAAGAATGTAAGAGGCAGGTTTTCCCAGGTTTGTGTGGTTTAGAGTAAACACAAACCAAGAGCCATTGAGTCTTCCTTTCCTTTAGCATCTCACTTTGTCTTATGTCATTGTTTATAGTATTGTCAACATGGCTTTGGGGGCCAAAACTGATGTAATAGAGGCTTGTGTACAGTGTAATCCCACTCCCAAGCTTTGCCAAGTTGAAAGAAACTGTCTTTTATATTGGCTCTTCTCGAGAATTCTAATCAGTTTAGATACTAAATTCAAAAAGATGAGATAGAACAAGAAGATCAATAGGAACTCAGTGTGTGTTTGGAACTGCATTTGGGCATGCATTGTTGTTATACATCACTTGATCCAGATATTTGTCTTAAACCTTTTCAGCAAAGGTGGGTAAAAGATCAGATAGAACAAGAAGATCAATAGGAAATCACTTTTGTGTTTGTCCTCATGCACATTACATTACATTCTGGAGAAACCATAACCTGGTTCTCTTTTCTCATCATGCCTGCAGCAGATGATTTCTGCACTTTTATCTGCATGTATCATATTGTCTCTTGTATACTTCATTGAGATGTTTTGGCCACCAAAGGTGAGCTCAAAACCAGATAGAACAACAGGATCAACAGCAACTCACTGTGTGTTTTGTCCTCATGCACATCACATTCTGGAGAAGCCATAACATGACTCCCCTTTCTCTTCATGCCTGCAGCAGGTGATATCTTGCACTTTATCTGCATGTATCATCCTGTCTCTCACACACAACAATTGTCATCTACTTTGACATGTTTTAGCCACCATCACTTTCACCAATGCTGCCATGCTTCCTCCTTATGGCCCTCATGAAAACTCCAAATTGTCCTTCACCATCCCTGTGTCGAAGCAATGCAATCCGAGATATGATGACGGCTTGGCAGTGAGCCAAACTCCAAAAGCACTGTCTCAGTCTTGTGCTTGGATGGAAGACAGGGAAATCTCGGGGATGCCTCTGGTTTGTGATGCATGGCAACATTGTTCTTCTCCATGTTCTTGTGGACTAAACTGCTCATGCTGCTTGGCATCACCCAAAAGGATTGCAGTGAGGAAAACATGGTGTTGTTTTGGTGGTGCTTGCTGTGGAGCATCAGAAGCAAACTTTGTTGTCGATCTTTAAGTCACATCTGGACTCCCATCTCCTGTCCTCAAAAAGCACCCACCAATTATACTTATCCTTCAAATTTTTCTGTAGGCAAATAAATACTTGATAAAAAAAAATTACTTTTCAATCTCGAATTAAATTTTCCTCGTCTCAGCTACGCGGCTGTACGCGTCGAGGACGAACGGAAAGGCCACAAAGCAATGGAGGCGTTGAAAGCATGCGTTGAAGTACTGTTCTTGGGATGTGTTCGGTCACAGCGCAGGAAGAGCACGGCGATCATGATTGAGGTCTTTGAAGTTTCTGGAGTACGGAGGAGACTGGATTTGACGGCGACCTCATCGCTGCACCCTCCCTTGTTGGGATTCAGCTGCTGCTCTCGGTCAGTCCTGTGGTTGAAGACAGCAGTCATCTTGAAATGTGCTGTGACTTTTCGGTGTACGGCAGGTCTTCATCATTCTTCCTTCTCATTTCTTGGTGCTCGTTTTTGTTTCTCGGATACAAAAGCTACTACTCCTCTCTTTCTTCTTCTTCCCTGTTGTGCATGAAAACAAATGAAGGATTCTTATTCTCAAAAATGTGATCAGGGATAATGTTGAGGGGCAAATTTTCATAACTGACCTGTAGTTTGCTTTGATGAAATATTGTGTTGTTTTTTTTTTTTAGTGTCTTTTGGTTTCTTAGATCAAAATAATCTAAATATTTTGATCTGCAAAAATAATCTTAATGATATGTTAAGGAATCTGCATGTAAAAGGATACCATCTGTAGCATGTCTGAGAACTCCAGCAGGGGCAGACTCTTCTTTTGCATTCTATATATTTCTAATTACAATGTCTATATGTTTGAGTTAGTTTTTTGTGAAGTAATTTTATGAAATTGGATTTTTTTATTTTATTTCACATCTCCTTTTATTCACAGATCATCTCACTTTATTTGATTATGTATAACTGACCTACAAAAAATTGAACTATTCTTCTTTGTTATGATAACATCTTTGACAAATAAAAAGAACCACCAAACATGACAAAGATACACTCTTATTTTCTAGAACAAAGGAGGCATTTGTGGAAAGGTAAAGGTGGACTGGTTGTTGCATACCTTGTGTAATATATATATATATATATATATATAGCTGGATCTTCCTTTTGTATCAACAAAATCCTAATAATGCTGCAAATTTGGAAGAACTAAATTATGACAAAAAAAAATTAAACCAGGAAGAATTAAATTTTCTCCCAAAAACAAAGTATACAACAAAGTCCTAGGAGAAACACAAATGTTAAATCTAACTGATGCCAAAAAATCTCACATTCAGAATGCAACCATATGCAGTGGATATAGCTGACATTATTTTCAATAATAAGACATTTGGAGAATCTGAAGGTTCAAAAATGAAACTCAATACTGTTTTGCTATAAAATCGATGAGAGCTAAAAGCAAAATGTTGAATGAAGAAGAAGAAAAGAATGATTGCTGAAAGATCCAATTTCCTTGCTCAGCACTCAATCAGGAAAAAAATTCAATTCTCTTGGTAGAATTTGTAGGAAAATTAACACTTGGCAAATCCTACTCATTTATCAGTACTATCATAGGCACTCCATTGCTTCTTTTCTCTTATATAAAATGTATGATTATTGATTGATAAAAGAAGAAAAAAAAAAAGTACTGCAGTAATATGTATGAGCACTAAATGTGTTGTTTTCATAGTTATTTTAGTATATTTTAGCAAATGCAAAAACAAGTTAGTTCTCTATATTGTGTTTTCGTTATTTACAATATTTTTAGCTGTCTTTTCCTTATTCCTGCTTCAATCTGTCTCAAATTAATGGTGACCAAGCACAGTAGAGAAGAACCAATTTTTTTCTCTGGTAGCTGACCTGAACAACCATCATCTGCTGGCTTCCTGATCATTTCATCTGGACAAAAGTATTACACTTGTGCTTTCTAATCCCACAAGCCATCCTTAGGAGAAAGGAAACAAGAATTAGATATGTAATCCTAATAACTTAGTTGCAATGTGGCTCAAAGAAGCAGTAGAGATGTCATTACTCTTCATCTCCAATATCAAGTTGGGATTGGCTTACAGGAGATTAAGATGGAGGCACTTGTGTTGGATTAGATTTAAGATCAAGTTTGCTCCTGCTGAAGACAACCTCCTACTGTTAGTCTCCACTTCATTCATTGACTCATTTGAAATGGACGCCACTTGCTTCGTGCAGAGTCTTTCAGAAACTACAAGCTCTGACGAGGTGGAAGATACGGACAGAAGACCATGGCTGGTGGTCACTTCGATGCCGCCACATACCACCATATGAAGGTCGAGAGCCTTGAAGAAGAAGGTGCTCAGAGAGAGAGAGAGAGAGAGATTGTAACCCTGTGTCTGCCATGGAGGGGCAACAAAACCGAGTGGTGACCCCCCACCGGGAGGTGCAAAAGCCGGTACACGACCCAGTGCGGATTGCGGCCGCACCTCACACCACACCCAGTCATCTGTGCTCCCTCAAATCAAAGTTCCCCTCTGTTTCTACTCCTCTCCAGAGTTCTTACAACTGCTTGTAACAGTTGCAAGAAACACTTGCTAATATCATTGTCGAGTCGAGGTTTATTCAAACATCAGCTGCTTCACTAATGTCTCCAATCAAAAGGGCGATTGGTGAGATGGGTGAGGCATGAACACGAAGGAAAAAGTAGCTTCGTCTTAACATAAAACTACTCGATAAATTATAACATGCTATTAAGGGTAAAAGAAAAGGATATCAAGTTATACATAGCAAAAAACTGAAGCAGAAAGATTACCTCAGTAGTATGCGTAGCTTTAGATCTTGGAATGATTACCTCGGCTGTGATTTGTCCGGGAAGCAGCCTGATAGGATTGGCGGCCGACGAAGGTTAAGGTCCAGAAGCAGGCCGGCGGCCAGTGCCTTTGGTGCCTTCTTCTTCTTCCATGGATGTGGATCGGAGCAGACTCGTAAGCATCTCACGCATCGAGAGAGATGTTGGGTGCTCATGCGCACTATGAACGAAGGGCGATCAAACAAAGCAAGGCAGCAGGAGGCGGAGGAAGCTCTGCAATTTTCCGCGTGATCTTTGGTGCTCCCGGTCGCCATGGATTCGGCCCACAGCACTCGACCCATTTAGTTCAGAATGAGACCCAAAACAAATCCCATGGTATTGCAAAATAGAGAGGACACAAGAAATGAATAAATCATAAACCGATTTGTCATCGTTGCGTTCTAATCTTTGGTCTATTTATTCCCTTACTTTTCTAATATTTCTTATATTTTTCCTCAACAAGCTCTTCTTTAAGAAGACACAACTTATTTTAGTAAATCCAGATCTAAAACAAAAAACATATATATATATATATATATATATCATCATCATCATGGGGAAAGGCCTCATTTGTTCATCGTGTGCCTTAGTCTCCCCGCATCCATTCACATTGCACGAATAATAAACCATCTAATCATTTTATTAAATAATTGATCCAAAATATCTTAAATTTTTATTCATCTAATTTAACTATATTTTTTCAATCTATCCCTATAATTAGTAAAAATTACATCTTATATATTCAGTTTTATTCATACTTGATCTAAAACCTTTAGTTTCCAAGGATCCTCTCGTCTCCATAACTCAATTTTATAAGTAATTCTATTTATGTTATCATCAATTAAAATAATATCATCATGGAAAATGACTAGTAAATTCAACATATATAGAATGAAATAAAAATTTCTGATACCAACATCGTAGAGAATAAAATGACTAGGCCTACCAACATTACACAAATTTCTCATACAGTAAATTTGCACTTATGCTTAGTGCTATCATGTTAGGAACTCTTCAATTGTCAAGTCACATCAAAAACATGTTCCACCCATTCTCATGCTCAAACATACAGAAGCAACTCCAGACTAAGAAAAATGTGTGAACCCAGCAGAATATTTTCTATCCTTGATGACTAATGCAATCTTGGATGTGAAAACAAATCCAAACATGTAAAGAGTCCTATGCATTGGATTTCACAACATGCTTTTTGTTTTACCAAATAAGAAATGTTGACAGATGCATGGATGGTATATTGAAAGGTTAGCGTTCATTCTGTGATACTCAAAAAGCATTTTGTATGTGTGTTGTTTATAGATAGACAAGGCTGGTCTCAACATCTAATGAAAAAGAGAACCATTTGCACCGTTGATGGCTGAGGAGGACATGGCAAACACTAAATCAAATCTAAAAGATGATGGCAATCCGATGATACATCAAAGAGTCAGATGTTGAATGAGAGATCAAGAGACATTAGGTAATGTTCAGTGAAAGTGGTAATTGGATATAAAATAAATAAAGAGGAAAAGGCTGGAACTAAATGACTTGCAAGCAGTGTGTATGTTGGGCTTGTAAGAAAGAAACTAAACCGAACAAAAAATGATCCAGCTGTTGATTTAAGATTTATGTCAAGATCATATCGAGAACAGAATGAGACCAATATAATTACTATCTGATGAGAAACAATGTTAAAAATCAATATGAAACTCCATATGAAGTCATCATCATCAACAAACTCAGCTACAGCTAAGAAGATTAAGTGAAAGTTGCTGTGACCTACTTGTTATCAGACCCCATGAGCAGCAAATACACACAGGACTATCATAAGAAGCATACAGATACTATCTAAGAAAGAATGAAAAAGAAGAAAGATACTAGGCACAGAATGTAAATTTTAGAACTTTTCATTTCCATAAACCACTATGGATATTTCAGCAATCAGCATGAAGAATTCTTTGTAGATATTACGGAGTATAAAAAAAAAAAATTAGTTCTGTGTACAGATAAAATATAACAAGGTGAGTTAAATCTACAGATCCCAATTGCACAGTTCAAAAAGAAAAAAAAAACAAAAAAAAAAAAAGATGACTTTGTGCACCACATTATCTTACAACTCCATGAATTGAACGAACGAGACCGGCTAATGAAACCAACCGTCTCCAATCCAGGATGCTTAACTGATAGGATCGTATGCTCCTGTGTAGTCAAGCATGATATAACAACGCAAGAAGGTTTTGATCTCATCAATTAAACCAATGTAATTTGGTAATGTAAAACAACCAAGAGCAACAGCTCATCTTTAATTCCAACAATTACAAAACCTGGAACATAAAAAATATATATTGCATCAAAAATCAACAAGTTATAAACTGTGAAACATTGTACTTATACAAGCCATATGTCTTCGGATTGTTATCGATATAAAGTAGCATCATGAAAGACCAATTCCCAAATGAACAGTTGAAAGAACTCTTACAAATACCTCATCAATAATACGAGGGCTGTTCTATAACCAAAAAAAAAATTGTTATAGCTCAACACAACAAACAACATCAAAATAGAAGTCCACCATAACCTAGGGTGCGTATAAGATAGAACTGCTTTGCCTAGAGGTTGTCAGCTTCAGGTAACATTTCAAAATCATACCTGAGCCGAGCTTCATTATACAGGATAACACTCGCATCTGCCCTCCTTGCCTTCTGCTTCTCGTATTCAGGATCGTCTGTCGGCAACTCGAATCTACAGAGGGGGCAGGTGTTACGGATCTCCAGCCATGGCAAGATGCATTCCTCATGATAATGGTGGAAACAAGGCAGCCTCTTAACTCTTTCCTCATTCAGAATCCCATCATTACAAACCGCACAAACTGCATCAACATCAGCAGTGTCTTCTTTCATCAAGACGACAGATGGGAGGTTCTCGACCACCGACTTCGCCGCTGGAGGGCTGCCCTTGGGATTGTTATCCTGCTCGCTGAATTGCGTGAACAGGACCTCGTAGGACTCGGAATCAGATGTATAGACAAGGCCGTCTTGATCCTCAAAATAGGGTTCGACATCATCAGGATCCAAAGGGATCCTTCCCATATTGTTCACGGCCAAAAGGACCTCCCAATCAACGTTTCTGACCAATCCTTCATGCTCATGCTCAACTTGATCAACACTGTATCGTCTAATCTCATCAGATCTCCCCTCATTGCCAAGAACCATAATACCAAGAAGATCCCTTTCTTCGTCCTGACGATCGATCTCCTCCCACTCGAACCCCTCGTTGTCATCCCTCCGGTCGTCACCCAGTTGGAGGCCTTCCCAACAGAAAGGGAGACGTAAATCATCGGAGATCCTGTACCGTTCCTCGCCGTCATCGGAATTCCTGCCGATGGCAACAATCTGTTCGTTGCCCATCGCCACGATCTGCTCATCCGAATCTGTATCAGAGTCGAATCCAACAACCCTAAGATCCCAGTAATCCATTGGCCGAGCCCGCGAGAACTCGATCGAATCGGAAGGGGAGCTCCTCCTCCCGACGAAGAAGTCGTCCGTTGCCCGATCCGGAACAACCACCTCCCCGTATGCATCCTCCGCAGCGTTGTCGTCATCTTCCTCCCTGTCGAACCGTGCCCTAATCCCAACGCCGAGGCAAGTAGGGGGGCCGATCTCCTCGGGTCCCTCAGAAACCCTAAAGACGGGGGAACCGCAGGTTTCCGGGAAGGGGTGGTCCATGGCAGTCCCGGAGACGAAGGGCGGTTTCTGGCGGCAAAGGCGGCGGCGGCGGCGGAAGAGGTCAAGGGAGAGGATGGAATGGTCGTCGTCAGAGTAGTCGGAATGGCCGGAGCTGGAGTCAGAGTCTGGGTCTCGGAAGGAGGGGCCGGACGAGAAGACGGGGACGGCAGCGTGGGAGCGGGAAGCGGAGGGAGAGGACCAGGAGGGGGCCGGAGCGGACAAGTGGGTCGACAGATCGTCGGTGAGGTGCCGGAGGCCGAAGAAGAGATCGCGAGCGTCCGCCATTAAATGGCAATGAGATTGCCGCACAGAGATCTTGTCTCCCGACGCGAGGGGTCGCGGGCAAATAAGTCGTCGTCACACGTCCCAACGTATGAAACGACATAAGTCACCACAGACATTGCTGGCGGCACATCAAGCGCCGCGACGGCCGCTTCGGCCCTTCAATTCCGCCACGTCATCTTGTCGCGACGCGAAGCAGCACCTTTGTCCAGGCGACGGACAGAAGCGGGTTGGCACGTGCTGGGCGCGCGAGGCGGGATGGACCGGTCAGCGGAAAACTGCGGCGGGTCCCACAGCAGTGGGTGGGTAGAGAAAACGGGGCCGCGGCAACGCCGTCGATTAACATCTCTGGAGCAGGACCGAGTCACCAAGGAAAAAATTCAGGGGTGATGTAGCCACCTCGAGGACCCCGAAGAGCGGGTCCCAGTCAGTTGGTAGTTTATGAGACGTGACATCGACCATGACATTTTTAAGGGCTGATCCAGCCTGGAAGGAGAAGCTCATGATCCTTTTTAATATTTTATCATCATTAATACGAGCACAAAAGGTCATAAAGAATTGTTAGGTGAAGCCACACGATTTTTAAAATTATAAAAATATTCATCCATCTAATTAGAAAAGCGTTCTGAGGACACAAAAGACCCACCAAAAGAATGACGATAGGAAAGATTATAAATGCGTCAGGAGTTTTGATAGTCGAGTTTATAAAACCCATTTAAAATATTATTTAATCAAATTTGAGATAAATTTTGAGTAAAGAAAAATCCAGATCAAATTTAGATACATAAATAAAAATAAAGTTTAAATTTAGATTTAAATATTAATAATTTAATATGTTTTAGTCTTTAGTGTGCTCATAAAGATTCGTGAAGAATTATCCACTTTAGGGCTTACCAAAATTGACCTCGGGCCACGAGGTCACCGAAGCAAACAAGAAATGAAAGAACTCACCTACCTCACTTGGTGTAAGCTAACCCTCTTGAACATTGATCAAGATCAAAGTTTTTTTTTTTTTTTTTTTGCATATAACAAAGAAGTAGCGATTAAAAGACTCAAACCGATGAAGACTCCTTTTGAAAAGATGCTACTTCCGTTCTCCCATCATAATCTATCCTACATCTACGCATCTTACATTTAGGTGCTACAAGGATCTTACATTTATAACATCCGATGATGAAGAGTATTATAAATCTGTTTGATAATATTATAAATCTATTTGGCCTATCATCAAATCAGTTATTCAAATTTGAGATTACTTTTATCATCATCATCTTCTGTCACTTATTCAAGAAAATAGATGATTTTGTGAATGTAATTAGTTTCTGTCACATTCTTACAAATTTGGTAAGCGTGCAGACATGAAATCTTTGGATGATTCATTAGCTCATAGTCATGTTTAGATGCTCTCTAACTCCATAATAACACGGTTAATTATTTGTTGTCATCACATAGCTTATTTGGTGTAATGGATATTTTAATTCTCTTATATGGAAACAAACAATGGTGTTTACTCACAATTATATATATACACATATATAATTTATTTGTCATGTTAAAATAGTGTCCAGCCTACTGTTTTATAATTACTACATGAGTTATTATTGGGTATTCATGATTTCTTAATAGTATCATCCATGTCAGTCCTAAGCTCAAATGAAAAAGATAAAGAGTGAGTCAATAGACGTAATATTATGTCCGATCTCATGAACACAAATCTTAACCAATATGTCACAACGATAGCAAAGGATTCATATAACTAATATTTCCATCTCCAACTTGTTGAAGACAAAAAATTTGTAGTTTTTTCTTTTTCACTTCTACTCTCTTTTTTTTTTTTTTAACTTTTACTAACATGATTTCTACACATTACAACAAGGCTAGAACTCCTGAGAGATGAAAGCTACAATTGCTACCAGATAACCAAAACTATTCATATCTGAGTGTACCGAGTGTATGAGACTCTTGCCAATGCAAGAGTTTACAGGCTTATTTTTAAAATTATTATCATGATACTAATATATGTTGAAAAAGAACAATCTTCCCATTGTACTAAGGCCTACCATCAAACTACTAATTGCAAATATCTGGCACTCATTCCATGTGTCATGTGAGCAATTTGATGTATCAAGGTTAAAGCATCAAGTTTGAGCCCAACCATAATGAACAACTCAAATGTCAACAAGACAAAACTTATTTATTGACAAATAGTTTACAGTCTGTTTTTAGATAGACTTGTCTGTAAATCCATAAACAGTGGGTATAATATCAATGGAGGTGTGATTTACTTTCGTGCACCTTTGCAATATGAATCCCGAAGTGTAGTTGTTCTGTTGAGGACCAGCTTACTCGGGGTAGAATCCGGATCCACAGCAAAGTAACCTGAAACAATAGTTGAATCGGATGAAGAAAGAGGGAAATCAAGAGATGACAGTTTTCATAGGACGCAGCAAGCTCGGTTGATGAAAGGTTAATAACATGATGAAATAACTATGTTCTTAAAGACATGATTTATAATAATAATAATAATAATAATAATAATAGGAGGAAGTGACCGGTACCAGTTGAGTTAATACTTAATTTTAGAACACCAGTCTCCTTAGGAAAGAAAAAAGAAAAGGCAATAAGCTGAATCCAGACTATGATGGAAGAAGTATTACATTGGCACACAAAAAGTAAGAAAAAGAGATTACCAAGCCTCTCAAACTGAAACTTGTCTCCTAACACAGCATTAGCAAGAGAGGGAACTGCATATGCTTCTGGAATGACCTCCTTAGAGTGAGGATTCAGATCAGATAACCAGTCCTCCAACTTGGCCGGGTCCTGATGTGCAAGGGTAACTCAGAAAATGCCAACTTATTGCACAAAAACCACATCTTGGAAGCACAAAAAAGGGACAAGCGAAGCAGAATACCAACCTCTGAAAGGAATAATTTTTCAAATAACCTCACCTCCACCTTCAGAGGATCCACCCCAGGAGAAGGTTGAGCAACCCAATGGAGAACACCCTGGATTTTGTTATAAATTTCAGTTAATTTACATATCATCATTCGAATAGTCAGTGCTTGACTGACAACCATCAAAGAGCAGAATTAAACCTTTGGTTTTATTTTCTTTGAGGGATCATACTCAGCATGGATCTCATTGATAGTGTCACTATCTCCATGGATAACTTCTGTGCACATTATAGGGAATGCATATCTGAAAGGAAAAGAGTAACCATCAGTTTGTAATTTTGTTGCTTCAAGTGCAAAAATAGAAATATTTGCATTTTGCCAGTTTCAAAATATCACTTGCCTGAGGAGAACAGATTTACCAGGCGCAAGCCCGTGGTAGTCTTTTGAATCATTAAGGCGAAAATCTGACTGTTCAATATAAACAACACTTGTAAATGGAACCTGTAATGAGAATGGCAACTTGTTAATGAAACTAGCCATGCTAATTAGTTTGCGACATAAAAAACATCAATGCAGTGGAAACACATGTCTATGATATGTGAGATGATGAAGTCTACATGAACTTTTTCATAGTTACCATAAATTACATTAAGAAACAAATGCTAACAAAGAACAACCACTCAACTAAAAGGCAAGTCATGTCTCTGTTTTTTTTCTGGGTTAGTAGGAGCACAACCTACTGAGAAGTACATGTACACTTTGGTGTGCTCCTAGGTGAAGTGGCAAGTCATGTCTCTGGTGTGCTCCTGGGTGAAGTGGACATTTCAGCCCTCAAACTTTTGTCCTTGTTTCCCTAGCATCCAATCGAGACTGAAAAGCCCAGTAGAACAACTAGTCCAACTTGTAATATGATCTAGTCCATACTACATTAGGTTGAAGTTATGTGACTAAAAAGAACATGGTATCTGTTACCGGCCACCGATATAACCAGAGTTGTGCAAGAAAAGGAAATTCCCAGGTGATGTAAAATTCAAATTGTTTATTTTATTGGTTAGTAACAAAACATTAGCAGCGCAGATTGGCCTCATGCTGTCATGTGGCAACAAACAAAAATATGATTATTGCATGATATTAGATATGGAATGCAAGAGTTTACCAAACCAATTATTCAGTGCCAAGAACTAATGCATCTATTACTATTTAATCTAAGATACGTTTGAACTATCGGATTTCAATTTAACGGTTTGAAATAGCGCTATCTCAGCCCTTGATCGGTAACGATCGAAATCCGATTGTTACCGATTGGTACAAGTCAGTAATGATAGGATTTTGACTATTATCTCTTGGTATAGACGCCTGATACGAGATCAGGTTATGGTACCGCCCGGTAGAGGGTGGTCCGCATATTGTTCATCTATTGGACCGGTACATACCACCTGTACTGAGCGGTATACATCAATACTGTAAACCTTGTCTAAAATAAGATAAATTGTGTTATTTTAGTGTATAAAGTAAACAAAGTCTGGCAAGAAAAATAAACTGTTATGGACCTATGGTTAAAGGATTGACAAGCAACAAGGTACGACAACAGTTTTGCAGGCATGCCAAATTTTATCCATAGCACATAGAACAAGATGTCATTGAGGCATAAATGTCTGCATTGGTAACAGAACCCTAAAAGCCAAAACCTAATCATATAATCCATGAGCTAACATGCTGGCAACGTAAACATTTGGGTATTAAGCTGAAGATTCTGCCACATATTTCACTCACAATCAGTTGAAAAGAGAAATCATCTGGTAACATAGTGCTATCACCATTCCCCTGGACTACATTATCAAACTGTGTTTTGTGTTTGCGTTTCATAAAGTAGTACCTATTCAAATGAGAAGCACAAACATCGCTAAAATGATAAATAGAGCACACAATCTTGAAATTCTAGGTTGTCCAACAACATATGAATTTTCAATGTATCAACAACATACGAATTTTCTGACTGAGATAGCTCTTAAACATGAATAAATGATTTATCAAAGGTCCATTACTATCATCTAAATTTTTTGCAAGAGGATCATGGAAATGATCTCCGGTTGCACATTCACAATGACTTTTAAATCAGGGTATTTAAATGATCTTAAGCTGTGAACCTTGTAAGTAGAAGAAACATCATCTGACGAAGCATGAGGCCACATCTTCACATCAAGATTCATTATCAATTCAGAATCAAGATTTGTGATAACCACCTGAGGTAACAGAGTCCATAAACCTAGAGATAAGTATCCATTAAGTAATAAAGGATATTTCTGATGATATGACTGATACCTTGAGAGGATGCAAAACAACCATGGTTCGAGGTGCAGTTTTGTTGAGTTCTTCTCTAATGTGATGTTCAAGGTGATCAACACGTATCATACTATTACCACTGTATGTCAAATTTTATTAGTAACCACATATGCAAAATCCACTATTTTAAACATGTTACAATAATACTACAAAAAAATATTTACCATAATGACTCAACGAAAGATATCCTAACAAGAAAAAAAAGGATCCATTGTCAATGAAGTAAAAAAGATCATCTAGGTTAACAAGCAATCTAATCCTGTTTAAAAAACAGACCTTCTGCAGTCACTAGATAAAAATTTTCAAGGGTGAGTAGCAAAATACACATCTGTAATTTGACCTGATTTTCACTTTATACCAATTTTTTAAGAAACAACAATTAACCTACACCAAGTTTGCTTCACATCTATAAGTACATCCTGTTGCACACTAGTTCAATTTGTACAGTGCAGCAAACCATGACCTAGTGCTCTCTTTTGAACCATAAGGACCAGCTGATGGGTCCATGCCTTACATGGTTCTGAAGTAAGAAAAACGATGATAGACAATCATATTGACAAGTATCTACCAATTTAATTTCACATTGCAACATAGCATTCTGAACATATCAAAGGAACACTGACACATGAAATTTTATATTATATTCCCAGCATCACGCCTTCGTATATGATAATGTACAGACAGACAATCACAATTGTTATGCAGCGGACTGGTATATGATACTGATGTATATGTAAATACTTCAAGAAAAATAAGAAATGTAACTCATCATCAAATAGAAAAAATAAACCAGCTGAAAGCTTGATGAAGTCACTCAAGAAAGAAAGTTGTATTCATGGTCTATTACAGACCATTGACAAGTTCTAAACGGTCGCACACAAAGGATCATATAATCCATTATAGACCGAAATCTCCACAAGTGTCCATATATTACAACTCTCATTTACAAGCCGAAAATGGCCACAAAAACTAACCAAACTAGTATTGCCAAGCCTACTGTTAGCCCACTACTTGCTATACAAAGCATGAACAAAAAACGGAAAGACACGGACCTACATGAGCATTACATCGAACACCCTATTTATATTTTTCTTTGTGACAGAGCGTTACGCTAAGGTGTACTGCTCGATACACCTTTTTTTATTTTTTAATGATATATGTATAATATAAAATTTAAAAAAGAGAAGCGACGTCACCTCGTTTTCTCCTCCCAGCACGAATGAGGAGAAACATCAACGACGTCACCGAGGCCTCCTCTTTTCCTCTTCACCTCAAACGAGGAGAAGGCGACAAGGAGAAGACTGTGGCGAAGAAATCGCCGCCTCGCGAGGTTCTCCTCATTCGTGGGGCCGTCTCGAGATTCTCCAGCCACAGACGTCTCCGGCCTTCGGCGAAAAACACGATGAAGAAGTTGAACCACCACCTCGCCGTTAGATGGCAGCGTCGTCCGAGGTTCTCCCTCTTTCTATTTCTTCTTTCTTGCTTCTTCTCCCTCTTTCTCGTCGTAGCCAGGCCACAGCCAATACCACACGGTAGCGGGCGGCAACGATCGAAATCGACTGTTACCGACCTGTTTCGGGTGGTAATAGGGTGGAAACAACCTCAATCAACGATACCACCCAATAGCGAGCGATCCATGTACCGTCTATTGGCGAACCAGTATGTACTGCCCGATATAAGCGGTATGATTCGATATTGCAGAGCTTGGTAAAGATAAAGCCAATTATGTCAGTATATAGCACCGTATTCCAAGAGTCAAGGACTACTATACCACCAGAAATGGTACAAAATGAGCAGTGCATACCGGTCAGGGCATGGGTTGATAAGTGGACGACCCTTGTTTCAAGTGGCCTGGTTAAAAATTAAAAAATTGGAAAAAGCGATGGGCCCATCCAACTCGTTATTAAAAAAGAAAAAAAAAACAAATTAGGGGTCATGAATGTGAGCCCTCTTCTGCATAGTTCGTGACCCCTCTTCTGCATACAACACTGCTGCAATCGTTGCTGTCACTGTTTCGCACATCACTGCCACCGCTGTTGCTTCCCATGCCGCTGCTTCGTGATGCCACTGCCACCTCCGATGCTTCATGAATACTTAGTCATGCTGCTGCCAACGCTATTACCCCATGTTCCTTCTTCCCAAGTAAGTTCCCACCTCCTACATAGCTTCTTACTTCTCCTACATTGCTTCTTCCTTCTCCCTTTTTCCTTCTTCCTCTTTTGTTCCTCCACTGCCACTTCTTCTTTCCCTCGTTTTCTTTCTTTGTGAAACACTAGTACATACCGGTTACCATATGGTACATTGGCACTGACCGATATGTACCAGTCCAATAGATCGTTGAAACAAATCCGATACCTGCAATGACGATCCTTGCCAACAATACTCCCATGAGTATTAGTTTGCATGAATATAAACAAAAATAGTCTGTATAAATGAAAATATTATCATAGTTTCCAAGGCCACTGGATGTCATCATAGTTTCCAAATATTTTAATTAAGATTGCAGATAAACAAAGATATCAATGGCAACTCCTTATAAGATAGTAAATAAACAACATGACACCTTCTTGTAATTCCAAGTCCTCGTATGAAAGAATTAATTGCTGTAGAAGATACTCCTCGGCGGCGTAATCCAGCTAATGTCATTAAACGAGGATCATCCCAACCATCTACCCACTTCTCCTTCACTAGACGGTTCAACTGCAACAAAAGAAAACATGAACATGAATTTTTGGAAATAGATAATGAAGTATGTCATGAACATGAATTTTTGGAAAAAGATCATGAAGTATGTCATACATGATGGACAACAAAATTACAGACCTTACGCTTAGACATCATCGTATTTGAAACATTTAGACGTGAATATTCCCAGACATATGGCTGGTAAAGTTCAAGAGCTAGTAATAACCAGTAGTACGAAGGACGGCGGATCTCAAACTCAAGAGAACATAGCTACAAAAGAGTAATAAAAATTTTAACAACATATTAGTACATGCATAAGTTTGTTTTTTGGTCACTATAACCCAAATAAAGAGCAGAACTGGCATCACAAACAGAAACTTCACTGTTATAACATTTTCAAATACAGGCACATTAAACAATGGCCTGGCCACTAAGCTAAATGGCTCCATTGTCTATTAGGTCATCCACAAAACCACACTTTCCAAGGATTCTTACAAACAATTCCTTGCTAATCTAAAGCTAGATAAGTGAAATTAAGAAAGAAAACTTGAGAATCATGATAACTACTTCAAATAAGAATAATTAACTCTAAAGCAAGACCCACAAATACAGACACAGAAAGTATACTTTTATCTGAGATTATACACAAGGTATATTGTCAAAAAAATAATAAAAAATAGTATGACCTGTCACCTGAGCAATTAAGCAAAATTCAACATCTATAACATGCAGTTAAAAGTTTCTGCTGCACAAATTTCATATCATGTTTTTGTATGAGAGAGATACTAAAAGGGATAATGTATTTGAATAAAAGAGATATTGAAAAGAAAATGGAAATTAAATGTAAAATGAAATTAACACTCCAAATATGGATTACATTATAATTGGATGATGTAATAACACAATTGTTCCATCCTTCGGCTTTAGATCCAATTTCTAATTTCTATCCATAATTACCCACCTCTCATCATTGTTGAGTTTCCCTAAGAAAAGCTGGTCTAAATTGCCAAACAAGAAATGGGAACAGGCACTGGTGCAGAACTAGTGGAAGCTGAAAAGTAGCATAAAATATTGCATATTGGGTTGAAAAGACAAGATATTAGGATGTTAACATAATTTCAAGTGCTCATTACTTCAACAGTGTAACATTTAACAATCTAGAGCAAAATGTTCATAGAGATGTCTCTGTTAGACATCCGGTTGATTAGTATATTGTGGCACAAGTGATAGGCCTCAAGTTCGAGTCTACGTGTGAACATCGCCATTTGAATGTAACGAAAATTTCTATCAATTTTCTTAAAAATGTTCAAGAGGTGCAAACAATAAGAATAGTTAATTAAATATTGAGATTGTTCAAGACAATCTGGCTTTTGTTTTGCTCTCAATGTCATATCTGCAATTTTCCGCTAAACTAATCGCATACATAAGTAATATTTGGCTTTGGTAAACTCTAAATTTGAAGCAAGCCATCAAAAGTGCAGCTGGAAACACTGCCTCTGCAGGCACCACATACATTTAATGGGATTCTTTTGGAAGAAGGGTCTAACTCCTAGTGGACTTGAAAGACAAATCGGAAGTGTTTGAAGCTGCAACTTGACTTAACAATGTAAAAAAGGATTCTGTTTTTCAAGTCAGCTTGAAATCATGAATTTGTCCATACCCTTCTGGCACAACATGGTACCAGCAGGCACACCATGACAAGCCAAAATTTTGCCTAGGCATGTGCCGGTTCAGCACCACCTTTCTAGAATGGAATGTGCTGACCTTTATCGACCAATGCCAACCAACACAGAAATACTTGCTATTTTTTTATGAAATTTCTGTTGATCTTCAACCAAATATTTTAGTGGCTTTAATATAACTAAACAAGCTAAAAGTAGGACATTATAGGATGAATATTCCTCCTATGCATGGATTCGTATCTGGTGAGTCCTGTATTGAGGATAGGTTAAAGATTCCTCCTTTACAAGTTTGAGTCTTGGCCAGGGTTATGAGAGAGAGGAGAATTTTAATTGTTTCTTTCAAAGTTATATACTTATTCTGGGTCCTATTGAGATCAGGAAAGGGTCCTAAACTCCTAATACTGCTGATCATCAAATGCACACTAGTTATTGCTTTCAATAAGTGAGGAAAAAGAAGGCTGCAAGCCTGTCTTTTTTTCACTGCTTCCTATCTCTAAACCTCCATTTTATCAGAAAGATATTTTTTTATTATTGAATTTCATCTCAGAAACTTTAGCTTCTCTTTTCTCTGTGGAGAATTGCTGCTTGTGGAAAGTCCACTTAAAAAACTTTGTCCACATAAAGGAGATGGAATTTGCAACTAATGAATTGCCATTGAACATTTTATTTTATAATCAAATTGGAAAATGAAATACAACTAGAAATTGCAATACCAACAAGACTTGATTCAGAAGATTTACAGACAGATCTTTTAAGATAATTCAGATACATATTATAAAAGCATAACTCACTGAATGTGTAATGTTTTCGAGAGAATCCACAATGCAGTGAGCATAGTCATAACTAGGATATATACACCACTTATCGCCAACTTGAGGATGAGCAGTAAACTGTAAAGTGAGATCAACAAACAAATTAGGTACATAAATATTACTAGCAATTATTCATAAGAATTTTACAGGCAGTAACCTACCTTAATACGATATGCTATCAAATCATACATATTTTTGTTATGATTCTGCATATCTTGCTTTAGCCTTAACGTTGCCTTTCCCTCATCAATGAAGCCCTGCCTCATGTCTTCAAACAACTTCAATGATTCTGCTATAGGTCTATCCCTCCAAGGGCTGTTCATTTTCTTTTCTCTGTACTCTTTGACTTCTTCAGGGCTCTAGGGACAATAAAGAAAGGACAAGAAATACCATCCAAGCAGTTTGCTTGAGAATTCTACGTCTCATTTCTCATATTTTATAATGAGAACATGGATATTATTCTCACAATATTAACACATTTCACAGAAATACTAACAACATGTTCTATATATATACACAAATAATAATTAAACAAACCTGATGATCAACATAAGCTAGACCTTTGTGTATCAGCTTGACTGCTAGATCATAAAGTTCTTCGAAATAGTCACTGGTATAGGTAACCTGATAAAAAGAATTACTTGTCAAATAATGCTCATCATAATCAAAAAAGCAAAGAAACCAACATTCTAGACCTTTAAAGGCTGCCAACCCATCCATTGGATGTTTTCTTGGATATGATCAATGTATTCTCTTTTTTCGGCGTCAGGGTTGGTATCATCAAATCTAGAAGGCAGAAAGATAAGTAGCTATCATCATGATTCAGAGGTCTGATGTTTGGTGAAATAAACTCTATATTTTTGTATCAACAGCGTAGAGTAGTATCAAAAAATTTCTAGTTGTGAATTGTCCTGTAAAGCTGACTCATAAGATTACTGAAAATATTCTGAATTTCCTTCAGAAACTGTTCAATTTTTGACATAAAAGGAAGACAAATAAATAGCATGTATCCGACATTTTAAACAACCAAGAGTTTATTCAACCAATATTGTATTGCTTGTAAGTTTTTCTTTCACAAGGGTGCTAAGTATGTGGTAAGGCAGATATGTGAAGTGTGATAATTGGCATTGATGTGAATAACATGACACAATAAATCAACATGATACTGTGTAAAGAACAGCATCAAAGATGATATTTAAGTATTTGTCCATGGTGCACGGCATAGTAAATTAGTTAGCAACACAACAAATTTTCATTATGCAGATATAAGTCATCTTAGGCAAGAAAATGCTTGTCATATAGAAGCTAATAGCATATATAGAGACAACATTTACTAGTGGAAAGCAAACTCATACTGAACACTCACAATGGAAAGAGTATCCTACTGCTCACCTTAAGTAACATGATCCACCCCTCTCTTCTGCCAAACCAAAATTGATAAACAGTGCCTGAAGATTATCTCCACGAGACTATAACACCAAAAACATGTTCTTATAAGCACAGTAACTCTACCTTAGCATGACCAATGTGTAAATATCCATTAGGTTCAGGAGGGAAGCGAGTGAAAACCTTCCCGCCAGTAACCTTTAGATGTCTCTCTAGTTTCTCCTTTGTATTGTGAGCCCGCCAGATATCTCCATTACTAAAGAAAATCTCTGTATGAACCTGACATAAAGTATGTCCCATCAGCCAGAGACCTTATCATATTTCCAGATATGAAACGCAACTGAGGTTGTCCACCAAATAATAAAAAACATATACTAATTGCAAAAAGGTTGAAATCTCAAAAACAATTCTTTTAACACTGCAAGTCATATACACCTGATATAGATGTCTCTAGGTCATAATTTTGGATCCTGGAAACAAATTTTAGGAATTAGAAGATAGAATTAAGGAACTTTGAATTTTTAAGACCACAAACTAAAGCTCAATTCCATGAAACCGAGCCTCACTCATTTCAACCAAGGTTCATAATATTGGTCTGTACCGGCATACCGAGCCTTACTCGGTAGGGTACATACTTAGGCATACCGACAGTACGCCAGGGCGTACCGGGCGATATGCCTAAAATAGCTGAAAACCCTCTAAAAATACCTGAAAAATAAAAAAAACTAGGATAAAGTTTTAAGTTAGAAATAAATATACACTTAGTATATTTTTAGCAAACATAATGTAAATTAGGTAAAAATAGTGCCACATATCATTTTCGGGATTTAAGGAGTTGCCTTGTGCAAGGTTTGTTGAGTTTAGGAGAATAAAAATATGAGAATAAGAGACATATTGTGAGTGAAAAAGAGTTTGAGAGTTTAAGAGATTGTGAGAGTGAACTGATTTGAAAGAGGGGGCAAGAAAGGATTGAAAGTCTACTTCAAACCCTTTAGGTTATCTCCAATGGTCCAATTGACTATTTTAAACCTGATATAGGTCAGTAACAATTGGTTTCGACTGTTACCGCTTGGTACAAGTCGGTAACGATTGGATTTCGACAGTTACCGCCTGATACAACCCCGTATCACCCGATACGAGATCAAAACTTTGGTACCACCCGGTGCCGAGCGATTCACATGCTAACAAGCTCTTGGACCAGTACATACCACCTGTATCGGGTGGTACACATCAAAATTAAGAACTTTGGTTTCAACAACACATGTAGTAAGAAATAAATTAGAGAATGGGGTGCCAAAAATCACAATTCAGCGATACTTCCCCATTAAAAATACAATAATAGTTCCCCATTAAGTTGACGATCAAGTACAAATAGCTAGAAACAAAACTCCTACAATATTCCAACAATGCAAAGGTCAAGGTAAAATTGTAAAGCTCAACAGTGGATAGAACATCCTTGACGACCTGTTTCTCAATCCAAGTGCATGCGTTAATCAATATGAGTACAAGGTGATCCTGCAATTAGTTGAATGAAACTACACGATTAAACTCCAACAGGCTTGTGCGCAGCACAATAGAAGCAAATTGAAATGTCATAATAACTAGATTGAGTCTTCTTCCCTCTACTTAGGTTAGGACTCGAGAGTTAAAAGGACCTTTCTTATTTTTCCGTATGTTCTTATATACTTTTGAGAAAATTAGGTGAGGCCCGTGTTAGGCTAGATTCACTTTAACTGCTTAAGAAACTTTAGATTAAAAATATTTTTCATGGGTCTGTTTGTCTCTAATTTGACTCAAATTTTAGGCCAGTTTGAGGTCCTAATTTTAGTCTCAGCTATTTAATTAGGATCAGTCTTAGTTTTAGGTTTGAGTTCCTTGAAATTTGGACCTCAAGTATCCTGGTGTAGAGGGAAACCAGGAGGTAACTGTTCAAGGTACTGTCACATGAACAATCGTGCTGTACAATACCCAACCTTCAGTGGTTTCTATAATATCTTACTGAATTCAGATAAGAGAATATTAGATTATTTACTTAAGAAAGGATATTCTTAGGCTAATAACAGGGTGGTCAAACAGACATTAGCCATATCAGAATTTGCAATAACTTCTCCCTGAAGAGCAAATATCCTATAAAGTACATCAGGCAGATATCAAGAGGTTAGCCAGATGACAACTTTCAGCATGAACCTATTAATAGAGAGAGCTCCTCCAAGAGTCAAGGTTGACTGGGTAGCTTAGCCAGTTACGTAATGCAAAGATGAAGATTGAAGCCATTAGATTTATTCAAATATGCTGTAAATGACAGTTGGCAGAATATGTTAAAACTTAAAACAAATTTAATGATGACTACTCTTTTCAAATATGTTTATATCTTAAACAAGCACCTTTGCATATGAAATACTTACGATTTCTTGTAAACAGAAGTCAAAAATTGTGTCTTGTACGAGGGGAATTTCAGTGTCTTAATATGCACGCGCACACATCTTAAACAAGCACTTTTGCATACGAAATACTCATGATTTCTTGTAAACAGAACTAAAAAAATTGTCTCGTTGGAGAAGGTGATTACAGTGCATGCAAATGCATGCATGCACACACACACAGGGAAAAGGAGAGGGTGAAGATGTGTACCCTTGATGGAGGAGATAGTGCAGCAGGACTGATCAGCCCCATTCGTGTTGCTCATCCGACAGGGCAGAGAAGAAGAAGCACCTGGTCTGCCCCATTCTTCCTACTGCTCAGGAGAAGCAGAAAGAGAGGAGGGGTTGAAGGAGGCATTGAATGAAGAGGAGAGAAAGTTGGTATTGGTATAAAATAAAATTGGTATTGGTACCCTATGGTAGGGCTTACTCCTAGAACAGTTCGATATCAGCCAACTTATTGCTGGAAAAACCCAACACGGTGAGCCTACTGGAAGGTAAGCTTGGTTTTGGATTAGACCAGGAGAAATTGTTGAGTCCACCATATTGATCAACCACTGGAATAGCAAATTAAATAGATTTTTGTCTTTGATGATATTGTAGGAGCCTTACCATCTGTTTGCAAAATGAAACTTCTGTTTTTGATGAAATTTTCATATAAAGCTTTTCTTTGAACAGATTAGTTTTCTTGAATGTTCCCTATGCTTGTTAAACTAATCATTGTATTCCTTGTTGACAATGTGTTTTTCCATTCCTGTTGTGTTTTATTTTAATGAAATGATGCTGTAGGTAGTTGCTCGCACAAGCTTTATCATCTATCTGCAACAAATAAAAATATGAGATATTGCAAAACTAAAATGCTTCTCATACAATTTGATATATGCAGGGTCACATAGAGGACACAATTGAAGATAACATTTCAGATGAAAAACAAATGAAGACAAGTAGGATAGTACAACTGATACGTAATAATGGCCAATTATCAGACTTTCTCAACAGAGGAAAAAACATGGATAAAAAAAAAGAGAGAAGAAGAAATGTAGGGAAATAGTCAACCAACAGCAAAAGAACAAAGGGTCTGCAAAGCATAAAAAGCCAATACCCCGATGAAAAGAAATCAAGCATAGCAATGTTATCCCCAGCAGAGTACTTAATTCTAACTAGGGCACTTCTAAAAATATAAGAGCTGTACAAGTAAACCTGCTCATCAAATCTCCTACCATATATAGAGAGAGAAAAAAATATATATATATAACACTGTATAAATCACCAACACAGAGTGTAGATTAAATTTGCAGCTTTGTCCAACATGTTTACTGAACAAAATCTATCAGATATCAAAGAAGCCAACCTGATGACAACAGTTAGTAGACAGTCCAGGACATCCAGTGTAACAAAGGAAATATAATGCTCACAAGTTACCAAAGGAACAATGATGAAATATGTAAAAGAAGTAATTAGTGATCGATACCTTATAGTTCTCTGCTGGTTCTGGAAATATCAAGAAAGGATTAACTTCCTCTTCTGATGTTAGGACAGGTGTGATTGCATCATTTTTTTGTTCCTAAAAATATAAGCATACTGCTATGACAATCTACCAAAGACCACAACTGCATCCTACCAAATGCTACAACCATCCTCACCTCAATTTTCACAGTTTTCTCTTGCTGCTTTTTCAAAGGCTTTGTATCATCTTCTGCTGTTCTTTCCCCAAGTATCCGATGAAGCTTCTCATCAATCACCTCCTGATGAAGGAAGAAAATAAGAAGACCCAGAAATTTTCCTTATTTTTTAACAGAAACTTTAATGATGACTTTTCTGCATTATATTAACTATAATACCTTAACAATTTTGGGATTAGCCCACGGTTGATGTTTTCTGACTTGCCCACATAGATTGCCAACTGAATTAAACAAAGTGACCATAACATCAGGGTGGAAAAGTCAAGCATATTTGAGTAATCAAATGAATAGAACGCCTGACATGGGGAGACCCACGTGAGCTAACCCAAGGAGCATAAAGGCCTAGGTGAGCTAGCCTTGTGGCCAAGGCTCCGATCTAACATAAGAAGGCCTAAGAGTCAAATCCAACGCAATAATGCAGGCGAACAACCCAGCACAGATGGACCCAAGCATCCAACTGGATGCAAGTGACCAGAACATTCATCTCAGTAACACTTCATAACAAATTTTAAGAAAAGTATGGTGTAGCCTGCATTTTGGAGGCATAGCCAGGGTTTTAGGCCTGCAATTGAAGTGACCTTGGAAGAATAGAATGGTGAGTTAACAGAAAAAGGGATAGAAAACATGAGGTCTGCAGCTAACAACCTTCTTTTCTTAATACACTTGTAGTAGTTTTGGTTTACCTTGTTTCCAAACAGTCCTCTCTATGTTCAAAATTATATTCTATGACTCCTAACATTGGCAATATAAAACACAGAAAATTAGATAAAACCTCTGTAATTTACAGAATGTAGGAACCAATGAATTTCTACATAAAAATCACACACATCGTGCCTAACTAAACCATTAATGGCTCAACGTATGCTGACAGCATGGACTACCAAGAAGACTTATGTTAACAGATTCTACACAAATTATATTCAACAGTAATCACATATTTATCGAAAAGAATATTATTGCAAAATCTTAAACGATATGACAAACTAATTCCAAGGCCCATAGACTCAATCTTAAATCTAATAAGACTTAGTTTATATGTAATCCTATTCAAGGCTTCATTAGAAGAATGAATCTGCACCTTTTATCTTAAGCCTCATTTTGTGACTATTATGTCCCTAACTATTGATACTACCAAGTAACTATGACTGTGAATTCATTGGTCACAAACAGATCAGCAAATTTGAAGCATTTTATTGTTATGGTTAAAAAATAACAAAAAGTAGGGCCACTAAATTTCCTCAAAGTACTATTTCTGAAGACCTAACAGAGGGAAATGTTGAAAAATGGTAACACATGTTTACGGTAAAATCTGTGCAGGTGACAGAAACCTTTTATAGACATAATTAAACCCTCCCAAGAGGAGGTAAGATTTTAACAACTCGTATTAACAATATAAATAGTTGAAACCAACAAAATAAATTAAACAGATTTTGCCTAGCAAAGGCCAAAATGGAATTTCAAGTAAAATAACAATTAATCATTTGCTAATGAAGGTAAATTAAATTGCAGGAAAGGCAATAGATTCTCACGAAAGAGGCAGGCACAGCCCTCAGCTAAAGAACTTCCATGCCATGTGTTCCAGCCCATGGTAGCCAGGGCCTGCATAGTATGCTATCTAATTGTGACTGTTTTCCATACTGTCACTCTCTACAAATCATGTCACACAGATGCCCCCACCGGATCCAGTTCTACAATCCATGTGCTGATTAAATTATTTAAATCATACATTTCAAATATTGAGTGAGAGATATGTCCCATTCTAATTTGCAGCCTTCACTAAATCCACCTCGTAAAATTTTGCATTTTTCTTATGTTGATATACAAGTATTCTAAAGTTATTTTATAAAATTATTAATACATCTTTATATCTCCATTCATCTCCCTGCATCTATGTACTAATACAACATGCCAGATCATCATACACAACAGATATATAATCATTACTGATTAAACATGATAGAACATAAAGCACAGATGCATGGAATCAGAACTTGCTGGCACAACAATAGCATTAGCATGAATGCCATGGTTACTTATAATGACCTTTGGCATCATTTTGGAACAAACAAAACAAGAATCATAAAATAACAATTAGCAAAATATGCAATAATTTATAAGAAGAAACTAACCATTAATATGATAGCGAAGTTCCAATATAGCATCCATATTTTCTTCCAGAACTGCAGCAACTGTTGAATGAATTTTTTCAACAGAAACATCTACTCCTGCAATACTTCACAAACACCAAATTTCAACAACAGTTGAAAATTGTGTTCATATATATGTGCTAAAAGAAGTTAAAAGCCACACTATATCAAACAAGATTCGTGTCTGGAGATAATACCAACAATTTACAGTTAACAGACAAAAGTATATCTCAATAAGCTTAAATGTATTGCAAATACTATGACATGCCTCAAGGCATCAGCTACATATGAGATATAAAAAAGGTGTACCCAATGCATGAGACTCCCGCCAATGTAGAGTCTTGGAGGGTCAATAAACAGTCTCAAGAGACTGTTTACATGAGATGATTGCATAAAAAAAGATCAAGGACACCTTATAGACAAACTACTAAACTTTTAAACTAATTGCAACTTTTGATTAGTGAAGATAAGAGTAAAACTTTTCCTAGTTAATGGTCAAAAAGTACAACCCTCTTTTGTTGTTTTACTACCTATATAATAAACAGAAATAAGGGAAGAAGTTCTATAATAAGTTCAACAAGTGTAATGCACTTTAATGAAGGAGCAAGAGAAAAGTGTGCAAAATTGTTTCCCCTAAAAAGTAACTGTAAGCCAAGGTTCGCTATACTATGGCATACCGCTCGGTATGGGTGATACGTATTGGTTTGATAAGGGACCGATACAGGTGGTACATTGGAATACCCCCATATATCATGTGTCGGTATGTTTGGTACAATTCAGTATGTACCATACTGATAGTTGGTCGATACAGCTGTATGGACCGATAAGGCGAACCATGTTGTAAGCTTTTGCTTTTCTAGTATGTCATCATCAACAATAATAGATATACGAGTTTTCAAAGTTGAAAATGACACGGCAATGAAACCAAGCTTTATGAGATGATGGGTTAAGAGCTTTCAGTATTTTGTAAACAAATCAGTTTGTATAGATGGCATTTTTAATCACTGGAATATGTGAATGTAAATGACAGTCTTTCCCTGCATTCAGGTTGACCAAGTCTAGCAAAAATGATATTTTATATTAAAAAAAAGCCTTTGAAAGAAAAACCTAAGTAAATTGTTGATAGAATCTTGAAATGACAAATAATTTTTAACATTCTATGGTTTTGAGTCTGGGTAATGCCTCCAACAGGAATTAAGAAATGAAAAGGTATTCTTGAAATGTTATGATAGTCGAAGCAAACTCAAGATAAGATGTAGAACTAATATGACCTCCAGAAGTACAATGGCAAGTATAAAGCTCAACTTTTAAGCCACAATAAAAAGCATGTAAAGCCCAAAGAAACAAAAAATGGTATGATAATAATGAAGAACCCATTATCTGATGTTAAATTTAGGCCTCTAAATTAACCTTACATATTGCCAAGTTTGATGATCATCCTATTTTTCACGTAAGCTAGTCCAAGCACTTGATTTAGCAAGCAAGGCGCAATTTCAGATTTCAAAGTGGAAAGAGATGACAAACTAGCAGCAGAAAAAAACTCTTTCCACATCATCTCAGTTTCTTTTTAGATTTTGTGAATAATCTAATAATCTCTCGATCCAACAGAAGTCCGTGCCCTTCGCTTACATTCATAATAATCATCAGTATGGGAAGAATCACAAGAACCGTACCTACACCACAAGCTTGTTCAAATTCATCCAAACTGAAGCTTTCAGGGCCAAATGCCCCAACAAATAACAAAGCTACATCAAGTTGGGAAGGATTCTTTATCTGCATAAACAAGTGAAATCTGATCATGATTTCCTGTGAAGTCCTGTTAAACAAAATAATTAACGAGAAAAAAATAAAAAAATCGTTAGTAAATATCCGAAAACTTATTATTATGCGACATAGCTAAAAAGCTACCTTCGATGAGACAATATACTGGACTAAAGTAGGCCGGTGAATGAGTGCCTTCACAGGGAACTTGGTCGCAACCTATCTCGCACACGAGAGGATCCAGAATTACACATCAAGGTTTTTAGCAGCTCATGAGTCACCAAAAGTGTTAAAAGATTCATACCATGTAAAGAAGGTTTCCTATCGTCTTGCTGCATGCATTAACACCTGCCTGTGAGAAAGGGCTGAAGTACTCAGATTTGAATTCAAAAAGTCTACGTTAAACTGGACAGAGCTAACACATACAAAAATTAGACATCAGTAAATCTGAAAGCTTAACTATTAAGTTATGTGCCAAGCTTCAATATTTGACTCACTCCTTTGCAAAAGTCAATACCATGTTAAGATTTTAGGACTAACACAATGGACAGTAATACAATACACAAGCTTCAGTTGTTAAGTTATGAATTAAACTCGACTGTTTCATTTCTTAGCATGTGACTATTCTTTGATTCTTTTTCAATTTTCGACTCACATGAAAACTATCCTGAAAAGAAAAGATAAAATTTTAGTCTCGCAAGCTGCCCGAGAGAAGAATTACGGCATCAAGAATTGACGATCGACGGTGTGCCGTGAGAGACGCAGATGGGGATGGAGAGACGTTTACCTCCTTGATGACGGCGGTGAGGTTGGCGGTGACCCTCTGGTTAACGAGGGCACTCTCCGCCGTCCGCCTGTCCAAGCCGATGGACAGGAACAGGTCCAGCGGCTTGGCGTCACCACCCCCTACCGCCATCGTCGCGCTCGCCTCCGCCGCCCGCTTCTCGCCGACGCCCAAACGACCAAAGAAGAGATCAACTAGAGACGGTGGGAGGCTTACTGCCGGCTTTCTGGGCTGTTCATATGGGGGGAGATTAGTGCTTTTACATGTTTCTCCTTTAAAGAATGAGAACAATAATTTAACATAGCTTATTATACCCCCTTCAAATATTTAGAAGCATCTCATTTCCGTTAATTATTGAACCAATAAATTCAAATAAACCAAAATTTAACTACTAATATTTAAATGCCTAAAAATTCACATTAATCTGTTCTATTAAAAACTTAAATTCAAACATAAATATTTAATAATTTATAGAAATACTTGGGAACTTTTTGAAGGGCATTAATATATATGTAATTTCCACATCATTTATAGCTTATGCGCCAAATTTAAAATGAGAGAGGAAAATACAAAAATATCGTTTCGTGCTCACTCTTTTGTTTAAACACGTCGATCCAATATAAACTCCATTTCGTGCACACTCTTTTGTTTTGTGCTCACTCGTGTTAAAAAAGTAACTGTTTATAGATGGCCGACAAGAAAAAAAAATAATAGTTCGACCGACCAAGTGTACCCACTGCTACAACTCCATTTCTCTCCATATTAATTATAGGAATAATTTTATTATTTTTATTATCATACTTTTCTGCTTAAACAAATAAAGTTTGAATAATTTAATTTAGATTTAGATGGATTTGAGTTAAACGTTAATTATTTAAAAAATAATTCTTTTTGAAGAGCAACAAAATACATAAAAGAGTGATAGACAAGACAAGAGTGATAAGTAATAAAATTATGGATAATATAGAAAATAAAAACATCATCTGAAATGAAAACAAAAATATCTTTTGAAAAAAATCCCACAAAGAGAGATTTCTTCATAAAAAGCATTAGTAAAATTTAAAAATATTTATTACTATTTATATTATTAAATGATACTAGTAGCACGCCAGAAGATTTCACAATAACAGCAACACAAAAATGCCAACTTATATTTTTGCTAGAATTAACACAAAATAATGTCATGGATTCTGATCTGAACCTGTGTTGAATAACAAAGATCTCGAAAGCAAATCTCGTACAAGAGCATTCACACTAACAGATTTTTTCCATGGCACCAAAAACATGACTCAAAATTATCCAAGCATATGATTTTATGACAGAATAAGTCACTCATTGACACTCTAAACTTTTTTTTTCAGCATCATAAGCCTCAACATAATAGAAAAGGTTATTTGGTTAAAGAAGCAACCAAGCAACAGTGATGGTCTCACTAATTACCTTAATACTGCAAACAAGAGCAAGGGTATCGATTTGCCTTCCAATTAGTTCCCTTCTTTGCACAAATTTGGCAGGATAAGAATAATGCTCAAACAGATGATATGCTGATCAACCTAACTTGATGCACTTCAACAATGAACAGCTCATGATGATGATACAATGATTGGCACAAACTTTGATACATCCTCTACATGCTAGGCTGAACCATACAAACCTTTCTGTGAGCACCGGTAGCAGCTGCTGCAGTAGCAGTAGCAGCAGCAATCCCATTAAAGGGTACTTTTGGTTGCAGCAGACTTGTGTCCATCATGGTTAATTTAGATCGATCAGCCTTGGCTCCTCCCAGAAGATAGGAAGGGGTAGATCTCAAATCAAGAGCATTGTCTGGAAAGATCTTGCTGGACATGGATTGTTGCAGTGGATTATGTTGAGTATATCCCTGCTTGGTCTCTGCTGGATCTTTGTTGGAGATCTCTGACTTGCCCAATGTTCCACAGAAACAGCATGCCATGGGAACCATGGGAATAGCAGGTTATGGTGGATGAACAGCATTTGGACTCAACTGCCTTGAATCATAAGCCACTTTAACACTTCGCTTGTCAAACAACATTACTGAACCAACAACTTTACCTAATTTATCTGAAAAAATAAACTGAAAAATAATTAGTGCAACAACAAACTACTAGATACGGTGCATATGTGTATCATCGACTCTTACCCGTTGAAATTCTTTGACATGCCTGTGAATTCCTTTCCGTATATCCAGTCAACCTTTCTGGGACATGAGTATGTTTATATGACAGATCTGAGGCTTTCCTTAATAAACCCCTATTAGATTCTTCCTTTGGAGGGATAGTATTACAGTGGACCACTGTAAACTTATCAGAAGACCCTTATTTTTGTTAAACCAACAAACTCAAGTACAGGTAAATTAAAAATAATAAAACACAGATTTAAGTTGACAGCAGAAATGGAAAACATAGAAAAATGAAAAGGTAGCCCAACAAGCGGTAGACTAGTTCCACATGAAAGAAAGTGTCTGTAACACACCATAGCAACATGCAGCATCCATACAGATCATTTCTAATTTTCGTACACAACAACATAGAACAAATATATAACTATTATCACATACAGATATATCATTTTTAACTTTTGTAAAAATCCATACAGAACAAATAATAACACATGTGATAATAGAATAAATTGCTTTTGATGATGAGACTTGACCTCAAAATAAGATTACTCCTTTGTAAACAACCTTGTTAGTTGCAAGAGATATAAACTGGTTTTTAAAGCATAACCATGAAAGAATACTAATTCTACCAAGGCAAAGATGATGAGACTTGACCTCAAAATAAGATTACTCCTTTGTAAACAACCTTGTTAGTTGCAAGAGATATAAACTGGTTTTTAAAGCATAACCATGAAAGAATACTAATTCTACCAAGGCAAAACAGAATGGTACGCTCATAATAGAAAACTATGTTCTTTCTGACAAAAGGGAGGGAAACTTAGAAAAGAAGAAAAAAAATTCTAATTAAAAATGATAACAAAACTTAAAGTAGATGATGCATATCTAATATGTTTTGAAGAATTTGACACAACTTCAAAACTTAGGGGACCAACACAGATATGACACTAACAACTGCAGATTAAATCTCTTTCTAAAACATGCACATAAAAAAAACTAGAGATTAAATTTCTTTCTAACAAAAGGGAGGGAAACTTAGAAAAGAAAAAAAGATTCTAATTAAAAATGATAACAAAACTTGAGGTTCATGACAAATACATAATCCAAAAAAGTGAAAACTTTTAACATTAGGTGGACAATTTCTTAGCAATAAGAGTAAAGTGTAAAGTGACAACTCCAATAAGAAACAAATACGATAACAAAATCAGTTTAAATCTTGAATGAAACTACAAGAAAAAGAACTATGGAGGTATTGGAACTTTTTAGATCCATAACATCATGCAGATAGATATTATAAACAATAAGACCGTCAGCAGCAAAAAAATTAATTTTCAATATCACTAAATGCATTAACAGGTCATGTTTACATCAAATATTATCAAATTATAAAAGCTACAACTTAGCAACAAATTACTCATATAACTCAAGAAGACTATGCATATGCATGTTGTTATTAGCACATGAAGATACACTAAATTTAAAAAAAAACACATTAAGTTTCTCATGGTCAAGTGGAACATAAAGCAATCAGAGAACTTTGAAGACCATTACAGTGTTTTCCACATTATCTTCAGATTCATAAGTCTCATCATTTTGCTTCTGGAGCGTACCATTAAATGCATTAAACAGGTCATGATAAATCAAATATTATAAGAAACAACTTAGCAACAAATTTCTCATAAACTCAAGAAGACCATTTATATGCAATTTGCTATTAGCTCATGAAGGTACACAAAAAAATAAATAAATAAATAAACACATTAAGTTTCTCGTAAATCATGGTTATGCAAGTGAAATTCCCGTTCATAATAGAAAACTATGTTCAAAATTTCAAATAGTCTTTACGATTTTTAGGATGATGGTTACTAATTCTACCAAGGCAAAACAGAATGGTACTTTAACAAAAAAAACATAATAAACCAGGACAAGGTCTTCGATGATTCAGTAATTTTCTACAAGAAAAGATGTTAAACAACAAAAGGTGGATCAATCAACTTGAGGTCAAAGTTATTAAAAAATTAAAATGGCAAAAACAAATCAGAAACAGAGAAGATGAACCTAATAGAACATAAAAATTGAGTTGAATGGCATGATTTCAGTCCACTATCACCTTTCAGAAGTAAATGACATTGATGTTCCATGATTCTTTTCATAATCCTAAGAGGTAAGACAGGGCAAAGAGCAAAGTTCAGGACATCACTTAATTTTCCTGATGAAAATGTGAAAGGGAGAAAAACAGGCAGACAGACTCAGGTATCACTTAAGGAAACCAAATGAACATGACATATGGCAAAGAATCTATGCAGAATGTCATGTTCTTAAGAAAACGGGTAAATGTGCTAAAATAACAACCATCTAACCATTTTATGGTTTACCGATTGAGAAAACTCAGCAAAGAAAAGGTTATCAGACAATGGCATGTGCTAAAGGAATACACGTTTGAGATGTGTGTGTTTATACCATCAAAAGGAAACTGACTAGTAACACCAGCGATCTCTCTGTACGAAGTAAACAATTAATAATTTCATACAATCTTAACATGCTTTGTACTTAAAAAGCGATAGAAGAGGTAAGGAACAATTAAGAACAGCATTATACAACAACAGCAAGAGCAATACCGAGAGAGTGTTAATTATAGATTATCTCTTGTAGTTAGTTAACTTAATTATAGATTATCTTTTGTAGTTAGTTATCTTAAATATTTCAATTATTAAAATTCTTATATTTATAAATGTTGAAGTTTAGGTGGACAATTTCTTACCAATGAGAGTAACGTGGACAATTTCTATAACATCATGCAGATGGCAATTAATAGTTATTATAAACAATAAGACCGTCAGCTACAAAAAAATAATTTTCAATACCACTAAATGCATTAACAGGTCATGTTTACATCAAATATTATCAAATTATAAAAGCTACAACTTTGCAACAAATTACTCATAGAACTCGAGAAGACTATGTATATGCATTTTGTTATGGTTGTATGCATCAGGTCAAGTGGAACTTAAAGCAATCAGAGAACTTTGAAGACCATTACAGTGTTTTCCACATTATCTTCAGATTGATAAGTCTCATCATTTTGCTTCTGGAGCGTACCATTAAATGCAGTAAACAGGTCATGATAAATCAAATATTATCAAATTATATAAGAAACAACTTAGCAACAAATTTCTCATAGAACTCAAGAAGACCATTTATATGCAATTTGCTATTAGCTCATGAAGGTACACAAAAACTAAATAAATAAATAAACACATTAAGTTTCTCATAAATCATGGTGACTTGATGGTTGTATGCAACAGGCCAAGTGGGAACGTAGAATTTTGTGCTTAAAAAACTGAATTTTGTGCTTAAAAAACTGAATTTCGAACATGCTAGGAAAACAAGCAAGAGTCTTTATCTTTGCAAAAGAAACAATTGTTTGCAGTTGATAGTGATTATAGATTTTGTGCTTAAAAGACAGAATTTTGAAATGAGATATTTCATCTGCCAGCCCATCAATATAGCACCTAAATACTAATTTTTCAATGTTCCCTTGCAGCAATCATTTAGGAACAAAGGGGACTACCAATACATGCTACCAAATCATCCAAGAAAGGATGAAGATGTTAACTTTAAGTCCCTGAATGGCTTCTCAATTTAAGCCATTCATCTAAACTTAACTAGATTGAATGAAACCCTTTCGAGATTAATGAACAAACAAAACGAAAACATCAAGAAAAACACAAATTAAAATGCAAAATATCGAACCCTAGCACGTTCTGTTCGTGACCATCGTCAAAGGACAACTGTTTAGATGAAGAAATTTGGACAAAAAGAATAAATTGGAGAACCAAAATAATTCCAAAAGACATTCTACGATCCAAAAAACGAGGTCTTTGCAAACCAAACAGAAAAAAAGAGTTCGTTTCAACATAGAAAAGATCGAGAGGCCGGAAGGAAGGCCGAAACATTAGAGAACAGCGGAAACCAGCAAGGCAGCTGCGGAGTGCCACAAAGCAATCGATCGATCGCGATTGCGGTCGTGGCTCCATGGCCGCAAACAAGGTAAAACGACTCGGGCTTTGCTGGTATTTAAAGGATTCTGTTAGGGTTTTCGCCCGTCTCTTCCTCCTTTAACCCTTTTTTTACTGTTATTTATAATATTTAACCCTTTTTTTACTGTTATTTATAATATTTTTAAAACTTTTTAATATTTAATTTTTTTTATAAATAAACTTAAATATCCTCCAACTCTTCCTCCTTCCCTTCTTCGTTTTCTTCTCCTCTTCTTCTTCCTCTACTTCCTCGGGGTAGCAAAAAGCAAGATTTGATGACATGCAGTGATACAACGAAGATAGAGAAAAATAGATTATAAATTAAAATTATAAATAGTAAAATAATATTTTTTTATTAAAATATAATAACAATAAAAAATTGTAAATAGGAAGCTACGTTCTTATTTTATATTTTTTTCATGTGGACAATACTGGTCGTGACACTTCAATCAATAAGAGATCCTAGGTAAAGAATTATAATAATTTTGATCGATTACCATAAGATTATTTTAAATAAAAATTATAATCATAACTTACTAAAAAATCTTGATAATATTTGAATTAGTATGACTCGATTCTAAGTCATGGACATAAGAAGTATGATGTCATCAATGAAAGACCAACAAGAGCTAAAGTAGACTCGAATATATGCTTTACAATTAACTTGGACAAAAATTAAGATCACATACAATTTTCGATATGATCCGTTTGACCCTCAAATCAGTGAGGCGATTACATATCACCGTTTATAGTTAACTATGATTAACATCTTGATCTTTATATTTTAAAAAATAGTATTGAGTATGTTAATTTCTTCAACGCAATAAATAACACGTATGGTCTCGTGTAAATATGACACAAATAGAAAGGATAAAAATATTTTTATATATTTTAAATTATTATTTTTATATTAATTTTTCTTGCTCTATTTTCTCTTTCCCTCGTCGATTTCCTCTTTTCCTCTTCTTTCATACCTGCTCACACATTGCCCTTTGCACTTGTCATCGCCCACTTCATCATTTGCTCGCTCGTCACACCTGCTCTTCCACCGTAGACACGCATTGTATGGATGAAATGCTCCATGATGAACTTCAATGCATTGACATAATCATTGGACCTCACCCCCTTCCAACTTATCCTCTAACTCATGTCGACGTTGGGCCCACAATTGTTGAGCTGCATCAATCATCGTGCATACGATTAGTGGCCTAAAATGAAAGCAAATGTAGAGTTGGTGCACTTATCAATCGTGACAGTCTTGAAGATAGTTATGTCATCGATGTAGTTGAGGCTATTGGTGGTCTTAGTCTTGGATGTCTCGTCGTCGATCATCATCACATTGGTGAGGCTCCGGTTGACCTACATTATCTCCTTGTATACTCCTTCATTGACGTAGATGACGAAGGCGTCGTTGCTTTTAGTGGGGACACGGAGGATGGCTTCGCCAATGGTGTTGACATCGTCAGAGCCATCCTTAACTACCATGATATAAAATTAATAATTTAAAAATAATAAAAAAAATTATTTTTTTATTCATATCTTTTTTTGCACGTGTTGTCACATGTCATTTTTTTCTATCGATGAAATTAACGATGTAAGGAGAACGATGGTTAAATCTTTCACCTTCGTAAGTATAAAGACCCCAATTTTTCCTTTTAAAATAAAAACATCAAAGGAGTAATCTATAATTACCCATCATAATTAAAATAAATATTGAACCTTTATTAAAATTAATATCAATCATAATTAACATAGTAAAAGCTACCACCACATGTTGAACCTTTATTAAAATAAATACTACCGATAATTAAGAAAAATTAATTATTCAAAAGCGATGTAATTAACAAATCATACTAATGATTGAATAATAATAATAATAATAATAATAATAATAATAATAAATAATAATAGTGAGATCATCATGATCATCTACTACTAACTACTACTACTACTACCGACTGCACGCCGGAAGAGTAGGATGACTTGGACTCCACGTTTTCCACAAAGAGACGGCAGCAGTGACGTTCCCAAAAATAGGCGTATCGGAAACCCGTCTTTCTTTATGCGGTCAGAGAGACACGAGAAAAATTATTCATTTCATGAATACATTCATACATACATACATACATACATAGTTACATACATAGATACATAGGGATCCTACTGCCTCTTTTGTCTTCCGATTGGTCCAAACGAGAGCGGACGGTGGATGTGGGCCGGACGGTTCACATGCGCAACGTCGACGTGTCACGAAAGTGGATGCTCCGGCACGCGTGCTCGGTGGGTGGGTCACCAATTCTTGGCGACTACGCACGCCGCCCCTCGTGGCATCCGTCTCTTAGCTCCTCCAGCATTCGGCCCGAGCCTAAACGGCTGCGATGCGATGCCTTCGTGGGTGCGTACATACATCTAAGGCCTATAGTTTAGGGTCGGCTGCTTTGCTCGGTTATCCCGCACGCGGCGTCACCGCTGACATCACGCGCTTGTTGACCACGGTCCCTTCGGAAGAGAGAAGCCGGACGTGTGAGTGCGGAGAGATCTCCGCTGGGACATGGCGAAACTGCAGCGGCGCGTCCACGTCCTGGTCGTCCCGTTCCCGGCGGCGGGCCACATGCTGCCCCTCCTCGACCTCGCCCACCTCCTTTCCGCTCGCTACGGCCTCGCCGTCACGATCGTCGTCACCCCAAAGAACCTTCCCCACCTCTCCCCGCTCCTCGCTCGCTGCCCCGCCGTCGCCTCCCTCGTTCTCCCCTTCCCCGACAACCCCAACCTCCCCCCCGGGGTGGAGAACGCCCATGACGCCCAGCTTTACGACATCCGCCTCATGATGCGCGAGCTGAGCGGCCTCCACGACCCGCTCCTCCGCTGGGCCCGCTCCTGCGCCGACCCCCCCACCGCGGTCCTCTCTGACTTTTTCTGCGGCTGGACGAACGGACTCGCGACCGAGCTGGGAGTCCCCCACCTCGTCTTCAGCCCCTCCGGCGCGCTCTGCCTCGCCCTTCTCCACTCGCTGTGGCGTCGGATGCCTAAAAGATCGGATCCTGACGACCCCGACGAGCTCGTCCCCTTCCCCTCCCTTCCGGGATCCCCCCTTTACCCCTGGCGCCACCTCTCGCCATCTACCGGAGGTACGAGGAGGGCGACCCCCTGTCGGAGTTCATAAAGGCGTCATATCTGGCCAACATCGGCAGCTGGGGTTTCGTCTTCAACACCTTCGTCGAGATCGAGAAGTCATATCTGGAACACCTGCGCGACGACCTCGGCCACGCGCGCGTCTGGGGCGTGGGACCCCTGGCGCCTCCCGGGGTCGCCGGCGAGCGTGGCGGGCCGAGCTTGGTCGGTGCCGAGGAGGTGGCCGCTTGGCTTGGCAACTGCGCGGAGGGCTCGGTGGTGTACGTGGCCTTCGGAAGCCTCGTGGTGCTGTCGCCCGAGCAGGCGGCGGCGCTCGCGGCGGGGCTGGAGCAAAGCGGCGCGCGGTTCGTGTGGGCGACGAGGGGCGTGGTGCCGCTGCCGGAGGGATTCGAGGAGCGGGTGGCGGGGCGGGGGCTAGTGATCCAGGGGTGGGCGCCGCAGCTGGCGATACTAAACCACCCGGCGGTGGGATCATTCGTGACCCACTGCGGGTGGAACTCGGTGCTGGAGGCGGTCGCTGCAGGGGTGGCGCTGCTGACGTGGCCGATGGGGGCGGACCAGTTCTCGAACGCCAGGCTGCTGGAGGAGGAGGTCGGGACGGGGGTGAAAGCATGCGAGGGCGGCGACGCGGTGCCGGACCCAGACGAGCTGGCGCGCATCGTGGCCGAGTCGGTAGGCGAGGCGGGGAGGGAGCGGAGGGAGAAGGCGTGGGAGCTGGCGAGGAGGGCTGCGGCGGCGGTGGCCGTGGGCGGGAGCTCTTACATGGATTTGGCGGCGGTGGTGGAGGAACTGTCGGAGGTGGCAGCAGCCAAGCAAACAGAACAGTAGCCGATGAGCTTATTGTCGAAATTTCGCTTAAAAATAGCATATTTGCCATTCTAAATGGAAATAGTTATTAACATTAGTCATCATTAAATATAAAGTTTTTGAAATAATTAAACGTTTAAGAGGGAAGATAATTGCTCCCGTTGTCGAGAAGGCGACTTGATGGTAGGAGAAAGATAATGGACAAAATAAAATAAAGAATAAACAAGAAAATAAAAAAAATTGAGAAAAGAAAAGAAAATAATTTCTATTCTTTTTCCTCACAACTTATAAATATAATCTACACGTTTAATGCTTAGAAAAATGAATTGAGACTTTCCAGTGTAGTTTTAAGGATTGTGAAGAGGCAATAATTCGAAGAGAAGTTAGTGAAGAAGCTTGAAGACAAGAGGCAGGTCTCGAATTGTATCAGCTCACCCACATTTAAGAATTAATACGGGAAGAATTGATATGTATTGGGAATCATCGGTACGTTTGAACTTTGGTCGTACCATAAAATCTATAATATATTATTATAAAAATATTTTTAATTAAAATTAAATAACAATAAATCTAAAAAATTATTATGATATCAATGTTGATATTCAAATAAACTTTCATATGATCTTCAAGTGATCATCATCTAATTTGAGATACACAATAATATCGATCTAGAAGTAGACTTAGACTCACCTTCTTCATTTTTCATATCATTTCACAGTACCACAATGATTGATGGATTTAGAAACATAATAATATGAGAGAGACGAAGACAAGATCTCTAGTTGACTAGTTATATCTCTAGTGATAAAGAGATATAGAGATAAGATCTATAATCTATCAACTATGTCATAATATTGTATTGTTATAATCTATAAACTGTTTAATATCAAAGGTACATGCAATGATCACATCAAAATTTTCTAGTAATTTTAACCCTCCCAATTTTACTCTTATGAATAGTATCTTTATCAATTTATCCATCTAATTAAATATTCAATCTAAGATATCTAAAGTTTGTATTTAAAGATATTTTTTTATACATCCAATTTAACTATATTTGTATGTTTATTTTTAAAATTATTAAAATTATATTTGTATACTCCTACTTAGTCTAAGACCTTTAGTTTCTAAGACTTATGGTTTATAATTAATTTTACTTAGGATCTCATCAAATAAAACAATATCATCAGCAAATAATATTATTGTGAATACAAAAAAAAAAAAAGAGTTTTAATACTTATGCAAGTGGATGATTAAGCTGCTGAAACTGGCCTGCTAATGATGCTGCTTTTGTGTGAGTAGGCTCTGTACCAAATCTTCTTATAAATTATCAAATGTTTGAGTTGGAGAATAATCCAGTAAAACAAAATTTATTTATTTTTTAATCATTTGGGTCACTTAAAAGGGATCTTGTAGCATTTAGAGACATGAACTACAACCAGAAGAAGTTATTGAACTCAAATTGTCTCAAACAAAATATCCTTAATCTTCACAAAAGATTGGGTCATATCTTCATCTTCAGTTCTTTGGAAAATTGATGGGATGGTGTTGAGGCCAGAATTTGTCCCATCAAGAAGATGTAAATAAATTGTATATACTGCTTCAAAAGTGTTTCTCCTCTAAAGAAATAAATATGGCAGGCAACTCTACAGTTGCAGAGCTCATTGTAAACTTCAGTTTTTGCAAGCATCAAGCAGCAGCAGCAGCAGCAGCAGTTTGGAAAGGAGGAAGAAGGCCAATTGTGTGTGTAAAACATGAATTCTTTTCACTTTACAGTGCACTAATCTTCTATCTCAATGTGCTGCTGCCTTCTAAAACTTCAAAGTGTTATTTTGCTTTTCTCATTAGAAGGAGCAATAAATTGTTATGATCCGATTTGAATGACAGCAGTTGCTGTGGCTGAGGGAAGCTTTCCATCTCTCAAATCACACTGATGTCTAAACCACTGGTCTACAATATTATTTGGACCTCACTAAATCAACTCTAAACCTGAGTTTTCCATTCGAGGGAAGAGAAACTAAACCTATCATGTAATCATCCAATTTAGAACAGAGATGCTGGGGGCAGAGAAATCCAGGAACTTCGTCTCCCAAGCAAGAGCATCGACGAGCTCGATTCAACTACAACAATGGCAGGCAAAAATCGGATATTTACCTCCAATTCCAGAGCAAGATGGGATCTTTCTCCCCCACAAGGTGAACCCTAACGCAAAGGAACCCTTTCTCGCGCTGACGATTAGCTGGGCATGGGCGTGCTCCCGGCCGAGGAAGCTCGCGAGATTGAGGAAGAGGGGAGCGGGTGGACGACGATAGTCCCACATCGATAGACAAGAAGCCAGGGATGGTGAGGGCGGGCTATATGAGGAAGGGGAAGGGGAATCGGTGAAGATTAAAAGGGTCGGTTGGCTATGTATGCCACGCCCACCCCTTGTGTTGGTGGGTGCTGTATGGCTATCAAGACATATGGCCGACATAATTTGTGGAACTCTATGCGGTTGGCTCGCTCGGCCGACCCTCCAAACCAACTCTAAATAATAAACTGTTACATGTATATGTATATAAGTTTTAGTGACGATTCTATTTAATGTTAATTAATAATATTGTAAATGATATCCTTGATAAATTGAAGAACTGCATCGGTGGGCTTTATGGGCCCTGGCTTATTTGGAGCCTCAAAAATTAAAAAAAATTAAAAGGTGGGTTTTGCAAGTTGAATTGTATATTGGTGTATATGTAGCTAATAAATAATTCCAGCATCAACTCAGTCCAACAATTATTTTTTGTTTTCATACATCTATTTTCTTCAACTAGTTCAATAATTTTAGCAGAATATTTTAAGTTTATTTTTAATTTGTATAATTAAATATTATCTAAAAATAACGGTATAAGTTATACATTTTTTATGTTTTCATAATAAAGATCTGAATTATACCTTAAGGTGATGATGTGCCAGATCTTCTTACAAAAGATTTAAAATCTTATCTAAAGTGTTCAAAAACTATCAGCTAGTTTATCTAATAAAGATTTTGATAGTATATCTCAAAGTTCTAGATTTCAATCTTGGTTAAAAAATTAAATTATTTTATTCTTGTTATGAATTTGGTTCAGTTTAATACATGAGATGCTCTTTGAGAAAAGAGAGAATCCATTTTTTTTTCAAAAATTCTCTCTTTATTATTTCCTTACTATAAAAGGAAAACAGTTCTTCCAGTTCTTGTTCTGCATACAGTAAAAGTTTTCCATCCATAGTTTCCTGCAGTGCTGTATACTTGTAACGCTTCACCATCTTGTCATCAGCATCCCAATAATATTATTATAGACTCAAAACTCCAAGTAGTGCACCACAATCTACAAGTCAATGCCATTCATTCAATGGTTGACCGAGAGCTTTTGCCAACGTCTTCTTGTGGCAGATGGCTGGAAGATGAAACAATCAAAGTTCATCTTCTCTGCATGAAACAAGCTAAAAACTACTGCAGGTTTAATATTTTTGTGGTGGTTAGAAGAGTTACCAATGAATGTCCTGAGAGCACTTGTTCTCTTTGCTTTAGAGAGTTCAACACCAAAAGCCTCACATGCTCTGACACACTTCATGTGGCTGAGGACCCTCACTTCTCCATGTCAAACTCCTGGTTTCAGCACAAGCTGGAACCCTAGAAAAGCTTCTGAAGGATTCTCCCACCTTTTCTTCATCTTGGTCTTCTTTTCACACAGCTTTCAAGTAAAGATATGTCACTGGCCCAAAGTTCAACTAACAAGTGGCTACTTGATGAAGCATCATAGTTCACCGAGTGTAGGTAACTTGGGGGAAGCTTTCTGACATTGGGTCGTCGAAGACGCGATCTATGTGCACTGCAAAACAATCATAGTCATGTTGCCCTGCTCCAACTGAAATAAGATTAAGCAGATAGTGAGTTTAGTGTCTCTCTCCTGAGGTCTTGCCCTCTGGATGTGGCTACTTGGTGAAGCATTAGTTCATTGAATGTTTGAAACCTGGGGAAGGGGAAGCTTTCTGACATCGGATGATAGAATACAGATCGAAGTGCCCTGCAAAACAATCATAGACATGTCAGCTCTGCTGTAACTGAAACAAGATTAAAAGCAGAGAGTGGTTTGATACATATGGAACAAAGTGTGTCAAAGCAAACACAGATCAATATGTAATGCTTCCTCAGAGACACACAACATCAAACAGACGCATACGGTCATGCAATGAGTCGTTTGTCTTGCAATGTGTAAATTTTAGTTCATTTTGGCACCAAGTCATGAACCATGTAGCCTGAAATTTATTGCTGTTTGGCCAGCTGTGCCATCTGCTCAACCTCCTTTCGCTAGTTCATGAGTTGTGTGTCGACAAGCCTAACGAGGGAGAATAATACATGCATGACACAGTATGGCACCAGTGGGACCTGAAGAACCTAATTGTCAAATGATGGCATCATTCTAACAACCTAGTGGATCCACCATCACTTGGCCTTGGGCAGGATTCCACTGATTCATGTAATGCATGTCAAAGAAGAAAAAAGAAAAGAAAAGATATGAAATGAAGTTATAATGGAGGTGGTTGACCTTTCCTTTTCACCAACTCTAAGACTAGAGGCCAATAATATCTTCACCTAGACTAAGTTTTCTCTGCAATTTGATCTTACTTGACTCGACCATATCTGTACCTGCAGCAAATTTGCAGATTATTTAGCACATAGGCTATATACGTGGAGGTTCATATTTCAAAATAAAGATTCTCCCTGTAAATATGCAAAGATTGGAAATCGTAGTATTACACTAGACTAGTTACATTCTCTGAGACCAAGCTCATCCAAGTAGATGTTTGAGCTTACTAGAGACAATCTGTTTGGATATACCTGTCTTCATGGATGATCACTGAAGCATCACAAGCCAGCTTAACTAATCAGACGAAAAGATTTAATGTGCTTAGACCGTTGTGCTAAACATGTTAAGGCACCGGATAAATAAACAAGACAAAAGATTTGGGATATGAGAGGAATAGAAAATTCAGTTATCTCTAAATGGTTTAGATGGGCATGAGGAATAAATAGAGAGAAATAAAGGCCCTTTCACAAAGAATGGAATCTTCATGGCACTACTTTTCATGTCAATGATCCACAAGAAGATCTTAAAGATGAAACCTACTTTTAGATGTTTGTGTATGCCCGATAGCACCTCACATCAAAAATTACATTAAAATCCTTTCCGTTGACTACTCCAGGCCCCCTGTTACAAAAAAAGATGTGGATTATTGACCAAAGTGGGGCACTTCTTCAACAAATCCAAAGAGAAAAAAGATAGAAATTACTTATGAATTTTACGTCTTAGTTATCACTCTTTGAAACAAGATGTAGATTTTGCTAATATGATTGCACCAAGAAACTTTGTAATGGAGCTTTGATGCAAATCACACTCGAAAGTGGATTTGAGAATTGTAAAAGAAGCAAGAAATGTCGGCATGCATGTTTTAGGGGTTAACTACGGAGGGGGCATAGAAGAGATTTGTTGGCAAACTGAAGCACAGTGGTAGCCACAGATCACAGGAATCTTGTAATGGTCCTAAATTGTCTCAAATGGACTGTTTGGGATTGAATTATGGACTTATCAGGCACAATCCAACCAACCTCATTTAAAATATTCACAGTGTAGCCCCTCAAAAAGTTCTCTCTGTTTGTTGACCATTAATGAAATGAAATATTAAGACATGCTGATTGATACTTATTACATCCAGGATCAGTTTGTCGGATGTTAGAATCTAGAACTTATCTAGAAAGGAAACTTAAATTATTAGGTGTATTTTAATTTAGTGCTTGGCATCATAGAAATGAGGTTTTAGTTTTTCATGACTGAAAACCAGAAAGATTTTTGTTCAACAAGCCTGTTTAAACTTTCTAGAGCAGTTTCCTTGCATCTCTTGCTGAGCACCAAAAGAACAGCCTACATGTTCTATAGCATCCGAATTTCTAAAGATGTCAATGGTAATACATGGCAAACACTTCACCGTACCCTTTTGGATCCAAAAATACAAGTGGTGTCTTCCAAGTCCTAGCTGATACTTGAACCTCTGCTTGCCATGCCGTTTAGACAAATCAGGGAGACAACATCAATTCTACAACATGCGGTGTTTGAGCTTTTACAATTTTGTTCTTAAGGTGATCCTATGGGATTTATTAACTCGATGTTTTCACCTTTTTCCCTGTTGGAAGATACTTCATAGAAACAAAGAAATCATACAACAACCATCAACCAAAAGAAAGAAGACCCGAACCACAAGATGAGATAGTCTGCTTCTGTGGGACAAAATTTACTTTTGTGATGGTCCACCTTTTTTCTTTGGGGAGTGTGGTCTACTACTTGTCAGCTGTCTTACCATTCCACCACACTCTCCTCATTTTTTTTTTTTCTTTCTGTAAACTCATTACAGTTGTCCCATGTAATGTCTGATCAACCAGTCCTTGCTAGATTGTTGGTTCCTCACCTGATCTTGAAGAGGTTGGAGGTACTACAAACAGTACATTCTTGGCTTCGGTGTATGTGTATAAACAAATTGGCCATGTATCAGAATTAATCAATCAAGTAATCATCAGAATACCTAATTTGCAGCACAAGCTGTTGAAGAATTTAAAGTCATTCTCACTTTGATATTATGAGCAAAGTGTCCCTAATCATGCTGGTGTTTATGCTAAAAATTCAGCTAAACAGCTGCTTGCTCTGCCAGTTTAAATAACTGTTTTACATGTCAAGTATCAAACATATTTGCAGTATAAAGCAAACAAACAAATATTTTGTTTCTGAAAACATAATTAAACCGATAACTCATGGTGTTCCTTGGATGCTAGAGAATGGTGTATCAAAAGCTTAGACAAGCATAAAAAGAAGAGAAAGGATAGAGATCACCTGAGTTCGTATGACATATAGAACACAGCCCCGGACGCAAATTGTCTATGCCCCCAACAAGATCAATGATGTTCTTATCCACAATGATTGGCCATCCAATTGCTATTTAAAATGGATTGGGACATTTACCCATCTATATAACAGATCTTGTGGTAGGTCACAAACTGGGAGAATTTGCGCCTACTCTCGACTTTTGCGAGACACGCAAGAAATGATAATAAATCTCACTTCTGAATCCGAATCCGGTCCTCCTGAACATCATATAAACAGTCACTTTAGCCAAGACAAGTTCCAGGAGAGACTCTTCCTTTAGGTGAATTCCATAGCCAGAAGTAAGATCTCACTCCGCTGGGCACTGTGGATGAGCCACAGGAAGGCTGCATCTACCGGGGAGGGAGGAATTAATTTACATATACCCTAACAACCAGGATGATATTTCCTGTACTTCCAATTCCCCTACAGTGGTCTCTCCCACTCTATTCTAATCACTAAACCAGCTGACTCCATTGCCTCCCTCACTCCCCCACTTTGTCTCCACACACGGCCACCATGTGACCTTGTGGCCATTCTTCCCTTCCTCCCATGTCAAGAGGTTGCGGTGGTTCGGTTCCCACTTGAAATCTCCACACCCTCCCACCTGTTCTTCCTCCCCTTCCTCCCTCTGGTGTTCCATATATATTAGAGGGAGTCTCACTGCGTCTCCTGATCTCTTATCCTCACCCTCTTCCTTCCCAAATTCCAAACTCTAGATCTATCAGGCCTTCAAATGGCCTCCCTCTCCTCTTCAACCATTATTCTTCTTCTGCTGCTTCTCTTCCTCACCATTTCCTCCTCCTCCTCCTCCTCCTCTTCCTCTTCCACCACCACCACCACCACCACCACTTCCCCTGCTTCCAAGTCACAAAAGCCACAACTTTCAAGCAAAAGATCCATGATTGACGCAGGAGACGAAGGTGAGAAGATTCAGAATCCCACACTTGTCAAGAAGAAACCAGTCTTGGGAACTAAAAACCAGACCAAAGTCTTGAAGCCCAAAAAGACCAACTCCACCGACACAGCTGCCGCAGCCGCCGCCATCGCCATGGATTCCAAATCCAACAAAACCACCAAGACTAAGCTCGGTAAAATCCTTAACGCCACCTTGAAAACCTCAAATTCCACCAAGCTTCTCAAAACCATCAAGCTTATCAAGTCCAATCTGACAAAATCCTCCAAAGACCAGCTCAAATCTCTCAATTCCACCTCCAGTTCCACCAAATCTTCCAAAAAATCGGTTTTTGATCCGCCCATTGCCAAGATCAAGACCACATCCGCCCCCAAAGCTCCGAAACCGCAGCAACCCAGCGAGCCTCCGCTGGCGACGAAGCCGTCCATGCCCAAGGCGAAGCCGGAGGAATCGACGGCCTGGATGGAGACAATGGACGACATGGACCACACGGATCTCATCTCCGACTTCCGGGAGCTCCCCTCCCGCCTGCTCCCCGACCTCGAGCGCCTCTCCACCACCTCCAAGGCCTACATCTCCGCCGCCAACCGCGGCATCGCCGAAGGCGTCAAGCCTTACGTGGGCAAGAGCTTCGCCCCCAAGGTCGCCCCCGTGCTCTCCTCCCTCTTCCTCGCGCTCCCCATGCTCCTCTTCACCCTCCTCTTCCGCCGCCTTCGTACCTACCTCTCCCTCCACCGTCTGCTCCTCTTCATCCAAGCCTATCTCGCCATCTACTTCGCCACCCTCGCGGTGACCGCCCTGGCGACGGGGCTGGAGCCGCTGCGGTTCTTCTACGCCACCTCGCCGGGCTCCTACACCTGGACGCAGGCGGCGCAGACGACCGGCTACCTGATGTACCTGGTGCTGCAGCTGGCCGACCTGGTGGCGGTGTTCTCCGGCGGCAAGGACGCCGGCGGTGGCGGGGCGTCGACGCGGGCCCTCGCCCTGGCGCAGATGGTGATCGGCCTGGCGGTGGGGGTGCACTACTACGCGGCCGTGTTCCACCGCGCGGTGAGCGGCGAGGCACCGCGTGCCAACTGGCGCGTGCACGGCGTCTACGCCGCGTGCTTCCTCGTGATTTGCACGTGCGCGCGCGCGGAGAGGAGGAAGAAGGCGTACTACGAAGGGGGAGAGGACGGGAAGACGAGTTGAAACTTTCGAGGGCATTGTCGGAAGCGTATCATAGGGGTATAACGGGAAGAGAGGGGGTAATCTGGGAATATCATCATTATGTTCTCCTAAAATTTCTCATCACCATTTCACTTTCGATGTTATTTATTATTTCTAGCTATGTAACCATAAAATGTAATAAGGTGTGGTGGATTGTGGGGGGGGGGGGGGGGATATGAACACAAAAGAGAGAGAGATAGAGAGAGAAGATAGATGTGGGGAATTAAAATGATATGATGCACTGAACAAGAGAAAACTTGCTTCAGTTGTTCGATGATGTCTGGCCACATTCGATTCACATAACATGAAAAAAACGACATCTTTAATCATTGCATGTTTGACATCTTTGTTTTGGATCATCGAGTGTTCATTTTGTTCTTGCATTTTTTGTGTTTGTAACATTTAGCATCACCAACCTTTTCTCAGAAGAAAGAAGATGGAGTTGGGAGTAGTAGAGTGATCGATCATTCATAGATCGATTGGAAAATAGGGTAACCAACACCACCTAATCCTTTAATTTAGTGGCAAATTTTGATTGGATCCCTAAAATTTTTAATTTTATGCCAATCGACTTCTTAAGCTTTAATTAACTATTATTCAAAAACTTAGATTTCCACTCATCATCAACAAGCATCTGGTACCCATAATAATAATAATAATAATAATATTTTTTTTTATAAAAGATAAGTGACGAATATGAGATTCAAACTCATCATTTTTTACCAATCTTGATTTTTTTCAAATAATAATAATATTTTTTTTAAAAAAAGATTAATTGTAATGATAATTTTTTTGTAAAACATTCAAACTTTGAAAAATTTTAGTAGAGCATCATCCTTGACCATGTGAAAACATCATTTAATCTTTTATCTCCATTGAACCATCGTCACCTCCCCTGATAATTTTGTTCTTCCATATATTACCGAAAAAATAAGGGTGCAAAATCTACTATTTGTTGCTTGCAATTCTCGCACAAGAGATTATCGTAAATAATTTTTACCAATCTTGATTTTTTTCAAATAATAATATTTTTTTAAAAAAAAGATTAATTGTAATGATATTTTTTTGTAAAACATTCAAACTTTGAAAAATTTTAGTAGAGCATCCCATGTGAAAACATCATTTAATCTTTATCTCCATTGAACCATCATCACCTCTCCTGATAATTTTGTTCTTCCGTATCTTACCGAAAAAATAAGGGTGCAAAATCTACTATTTGTTGCTTGCAATTCTCGCACAAGAGATTGTCGTAAATAATTTTTATACGAGATTTTATTATCATCGTCCATAGTTCTCCTGTAACGGTCTCTTTTTATCGTCGTCATCCCATGTAACCTTAATTTTTTAAAAATCATATAAGATTGAATTTTGGGACTCTAATTCCAAAAATATGATGTGACTTATGTTTAAGATATATTTTATTTTATCATAAATTTATATCCACTTACCCACCATCATGTTGAAAAATAACTGACCGCTGCCGAACGTGTTTTGACCAAAGGGGTCAACACGTTTGGTCATATCGTTGAAATGATTTGACTACCGCCGAACTCCAATTGACCTGAGAGGTCAACATGTTTGGAAAGAATTGGGGGTGGAAGCACAAAACGCACAGTAAAACGACACCATATTTTATTTATTACCAACACTCGAAAAGAAGGGAGGGAGGGATGGCCGGCAAAGGTTACATCACATAGTTAGGTCAAAACCATCTAAATCAATGTGCAGATTGCCTTCTTCTTTTCCTCTTTTAATTCCACGGATTACACACGTCAAAGAAGAATAAATCAATTATTCCCACATTATAAGCTATCTATCTTACAAAATACAATTTAAAAACGAGGGTGTCGATTTATTTGTCTTTCTATCCATATCTCAGGACAGTGAAGTCTCCATCAACACTAAAAACCATCACCTTTAGAAAAAAACACAGAAAACTATTACGAGGACCAATTTCTAAAAAAAAAATATATATCAATTTTTCTTTCATTCAAATTGATTAAAACGGGATCCAATCTGACAACTCTGTCAGTACCAAACTGCTCAACACATTCATTTAAGTCGTGTGAAAATTAAATATATGAGGTTCGAAAAATAAATAAAATTAAGTAATTTGACGAACATAGATCGGCATTAATGGCCGAGAATGCGCACGCTTTTATTGGACCCAACAGGTCCCCTGTGGGCCCACCTCCAACCGCGTTCCATTATATATATATATATATATATTCTAAAGAGAAAAAAATAAAAAATATAGGTAATATATAATTAGCCCTTGGGTCTCACAAGTACAGCTTAGTCAATGGGCTTTGGGCTGTGGCTTGAGGCTAATGAATGAGATGGCCTCTTTGGTTGGCTTGGCAGAGAGAAGCTAATCCTTATCTGCACATAGAAACCAAACACACACAGATGTGTGTAGTTCTTATTAGGAGACAACTTAATACATTTATTAAGCGTTTAGTAGATAGGGGACAGATATATGATCCCAACTTATAATCTTCTTTAATACTATTTTAAGATTTTAATTATGTTAAAATATGATTCATATGTTCGATCGATCGATTCATACGCGACATGCGGGCAGGCTCGATAAATCGATCAAGCATGCACATTAATTAGAATAGGCTCGAGAGATAATATTCTTTGGAAATATTATTAAATTAATAAATATTTCCATGGCCAGTCGAATTAAATTGGAGGCTTTGGGATATATTTTCTAAGCCGAAACACTCACCAAAATGTAACATTTAAGAGTCATTTAGATCTGTTAGGAACATAACATGAGGTTCCAAGGGGATGTTTTGGATGATGGTGATATTGGAGAGCGGCATGAGTGGAATGTTCATCTCTCCTTTTCTTATTATCTTCCCATCACCCATGGGAATGGAAGATGGCATCGATAGGAGGAGAGCCATCCATAAGACATGGAGCCCATGTGTATGGATGGGCCATTCCACCTTGCCTTTGCATCAGGAGATCTGGTTCCCCTGTCCTGGTTAAGACACCACCAGGGAACTCTAGAGCTTTCATTCGTCGGCTATTGCGGGCCCCATGCCCCAAACGGGTTTGGACCTGTCAGGTCGAGGGATACATGCGGTGACCTGTCTTTTGTGTGGCATTGGATCTATTCGAGACTGCGGGTTTCGAACGCAGCGGTGATTCGGCCGGTAATGTAGCGATGTGGCGATCCTGTTTTGGAATTTGCCCTAAAAAATCTCATACAGAGAGAGAAAGAGAGAGAGAGAGAGACAGAGAGAGAGAGAGAGGCACTGCACTCCGATGTCTGAGCCCTCTTGTCCTCGGATGGGAAAGAAGAACCAATGAGGGAAAGAAAGAGGAAGGGGGTGCTGAAAGCTAATAAGACTCGAGGGCCATCTGTTGTCAGATTCTCCCATCCGCTCCGCCTCTCCGTTCCTCTCGCGTCGTTTCTAATGCTCGCTGCCTCCTCACTCCGGTGAAACTGAGACTTATTTCCCCATTGCTTTCCGTAGATCTGCCTCTTTCGACTGCGTCTAGGCTGGTATCGGTCCCGTTGGCTCGACGGTGATTCCTCGGACAAGAGGTAATTAAACCGACAAATCCTTTTTTTTTTTCTTTTTCCTGCAATGACATCGTAGGCATGGATCGCTCCGTGTTCTGTATCTCCACTAGGCTTTTGTTTTCTCCCCCACCCTATCTTTCAGGAAAGTTGTTCCTTTTAAATTGATTCACTAGATTCGCAATTAGGGTTTTGTTTCCCCCGCCCCTCTTTTGAATAGTTAAAAATGGCTTCTTTTAGTATCTATAGTCGAAATGATTACAAATGCTTCTTCATTCTCTTGCTAAATTGTGACAACGTAAAGAATGGAATGTGGGTCGATCTCGTTCGTTTCTTGAGTTAATTATACGTAAATCTTTAGAGTTATTTCTTGATTCTAGATATATACTTCGCATTGCTGATTCTTTTGCTTCTTTCTTGATTTTTATTTTTGTTCCGTATTAATGGGTACTTTGTTGGAGATTGGGTTAGTCGCAAGAGATTGGATTTGGTTGGTTGTCCGGGATGAGCATAAGTTTAAAATATGTTCAAATGATGACATTACAACAACACAGTAAAATAACTGATATAATTTGTGAGGAATAATTAACTAAACCTTAAAAGAAAACTCCATCTAATAAAAATTAACTAATTTGTAAAATAAAGGTCAAATATATTCCCATGAGCAACTTGGCATTGGCAAAATAACATCAAAATCGAAAAACAAGAAACAAAAAAGAAAGGCACCATGAAAAACAATAGTAGAGTCATATAAGGATTTTGATGTACTACAAAAATTCAATAAAAAGGCTTCACTAGAAATACAAATTCAACTATTTTTTAGCAAATTTATTAAAAATGATAACATATTATATAGTAATAATATTATAGAGGAAAATATTAATTTTAATGGGGGAGGGTCGGTTGTTTCATTACACCAAGACACAAATCTCAAAATTTTGGATGGGCCTAGTTGTAAACTCATACACAATCTGTGAGACCTCATGATCGTATTGCATATTGTTAGGCTTGTAGTGGCACTAAGAGAGAGAGAGAGAAAGAGAGAGAGAGAGGGCGGCGGCGGGGGGGGGGGGGGTGCATAAGTGCTTTTGCAATAAGGTTCCGATTTGAAAAATCCAATCAAAAAATATGTATCGAAGATGCATTTAACTAAGAAGTATGGGCAAGAGTGGTGAGTAAGTAAAACAGTAAGTAATGACAAGGCAAAGCAAGGAAAGAAATGCAAACCAATTAATAGTGGTTTGGTCGTCTCAACCTACATCCACTTCCAATTCTTCTTCCCTCGAGGCCATCGGCTTTCACTACCGATCTTCTTTTCAATGAGCGAATATTAACTACCTTTGTTACAATCCTTCTCCTTTTACCACGCTCAGGAGAAAACCTTTACACCAACTCTTTTATAAAAGGCCTCACACCTCCTTAGAATATCCTCAAAACTCAAGGAGGAAGAGACTCAACCACTTTCAAAAGAGTTTACATACTTTAATTCTCAATATTTCGTTTTTGTTCACCCTTGCATCAAGCAAGCATGAGTGGGGTATTTATAGATCTCCTAAAGGTTTCAGAAACGAAGTCAAATTTCAAATCCTCGAGTTTTCAGGGTATTAGTGGTACCACCGTTGGTGTCAGACGGTACTATTGCCGAACAGAGCTCGGAAATCTGGGTTCTGGCGGTACCACTATCAGCCTAGGCGGTACCACCGTCGACCATGGGTGGTACTACCATTGGAAGTCCTAGATAAGCACAAAACAGTGCTTTTCGGCTCTTTGGGCAGTACCATTGCCTGTGCCTAGCAGTACCACCGCCCAGGTCTACTTTAGGTCATTGAATTGGCCTTCCAACAGGCCCAATTCAGTCTTGGTTCAGGTTCAATGGGCTCTTAATTAAGTTGGCATAGTTTCGGCCCAATACTAACTCAATTTGACTCGAAACGACCACGACCAAGACTTAACCACTCTAATTACAATTATAAAGCCTTCAGCATGTTGTCCAACATTCCGGCATATCATCTGTTCATCTGGTACTTCGTTCGAACCTTCGGCGCATCGTCTTTTCCTTCGGGTATTGCCTGATCTATCGACATGTTGACTTCGCACAACATTTGATCTTTTAGCGCAATACCCAATCCTTTCAGTCTGATGAACTCATGGCACGAAGTCCATCCTTCGACACGTCGACCAATCCTCCGGCCCGATGTCCAATCTCTGATATGATACAACTCCGGCCCAACGTCTGATTTTCCTATTTCGACAATTTGCCCTTCGATGGTTCTATGATCGAAGTTTTTCCCATAAATTCATCAACTGATTTCATCATCAAAATCTGGGATTCAACACATATGACTAGGCTTTTGGGCAAACAGGTGGTAAAACCCAGTATTCTACATTGAAGTTCATTGGTAGCAAATTTGTTTTATTTTTGAATATGATTTTGATTGTTTAATCCTTCTCCAAAGACAAATTTATGGATCCACAACATGTGTACTTTACAAGGTTTTGCATGAATTAACATCACTGGATGAGATCCATGATCTGTTTGTTGGATGAAAATACACAAACCAAAATATGAAATGTGAAAAGCACTAGATATGCATATTCCTAATAATTTTTAGGTACAAATTTGAAAAATGTTTATAATGTTTACGGCCGGTGTTTGTTTACACTTCCTTACCAAACAATTTGTTTGTCAGGCCGTACAATTCATGGGAACCTTTGGACCTCATGTGCTTCCTTGTGCTCAGTCCAAAAATGCACGTCTTCACATATATCTCACATATAGATTCCAATAATCTTGCTCTTTTCCACTCCATCGTTATCTGTGAGACCCTGCAGAAAGCGGTGACTCGAATCTGTGAGTTGGGGCTGCGGATGCCTGTGAGTAAGGTTAGGGTTTTCCCTTCTTCCTCGTCCCTTCTCTCTTCCTCCTGCCCACTCTCCCTTTCCTAGTTTTTTTTTTCCTCTCTCATTTTCTTCTTCTCCAGTTGATTCCTGTTGATATTGATGGTGAAAAATATAACTAGAGCATTTTCTTTGTATGTATATGCGTGTGTGTGTTTCTTTTCAAATTATAGATACAAAATATCTAGTGTAGTTCTTGTTTTGTAGTTCAAAGATCTATTATTTCATTTGATGATCCTATTCCATCTGATCTATTTTTTTTCAGAACTTAATCTTGTTGTGATGTTTATGCGGATCAGGTCTTTCTGAAGTTTGCAAACATGTATCTCAGGTTGAGTCTATAGCTGGTTCCTTTTGTAAATGGATAAGATTCCATCAGATTGCCCCTATCCAGGTTGCTTCTTCTGTGTCATGAAGGAAGGCAATCCCAGCAAGCGTAGAACGAGTATTCTGAAGTTCTTCAGAGAGCTTCCGGCACAGGATGATGATGGCCAAGTTCTCCCTATTAGTGGCCTTTGGAACACTGCCATGGCTCATCCAAATGATCCTGAGTTCATTACTTTGGGAATATTTGAATGCATGACTGCATTAATATGGAAGGGCTTAAAAAACAGGCTTTGGCTTTCACATGACCAGAACATATATATTCCATACTATGCAGCTCATATAATAGGTTCCTACACGATGAACATGGAAGAATTTGCTGAAAGAGCGGTTCATGCTGGAGTCATTCCTCCCTTGGTTGAGCTTTTAAGAGGTAGACTGACCTGGGTGGAGCAGAGGGTAGCAGTCAGGGCACTGGGGCACTTGGCAACTTATTCTAGTACATTTCCAGCAGTTGCAAGTCACGGGGAAGTCCTCGAGCTTGCCATTCAGCTTGCATCAAGTTCTCTAGAGATTGTCTATTCTCACTTTTACCAGTTTGTGGATAGGAGAATAAGCTACCATTGTGATCTGCTTACCCGTGGTATGGGAGGCGTGGAAATGGAGTCCAGGAAGGCAGAGGAATGGGCCAGCCAGCTGCAATGTTGGTCTCTTCAGCTTATCAATTGCTTTGCGTTTAAGCCTGAGTTTCTCTTTGACATATGCAAGCCAGAATTTTTGGTCAAATTACCAGCCATGTGGGGTGGACTTGTTAATGAGAACTCACCAGCAGGTATTGGTTTACTGCGCACAATTTGTCAACACAAGCTTGGCAGGGGTCCTGTTGCTAACTGTCCTGGTGTTATCGAAGCACTATGTAACATTGCCCGATCATCAGATGACTGGCAGTATATGGCTATTGACTGTCTTCTTTGGTTACTTGAAGACCAGAGCACTTCAAACAAGGTAAGGCAATAATAGGTTCCTTGTATTCCATAAAATATTAGGCTGTTTATTGCTTTGTCATGAAAGAAATTGCATAGATTGGTGACTGGCTAGTTTGTACACTTCAATGTCAACTGCATAGGTTGTTTGATAGGACCCTAGCAGGGTTGGGTCCTATTCACCTTAGTAGAGTCAATAAAATTCTGTGAAGTGTAATAAAACCTCCACCTAGTCAATTCTATCCTATAAAGAAGTGTGGTTAGGGTTTACTTGGGGCCTTAGGGCTTAGTATCCGCTGCCCTTTTTACTGGGCTGGTCGGCTAGGGTTTCCACCTGCTATAGTCGCCGCCTACCCCACTAAGGCAAGTCGGCTATAGGAGGGGCAAGGGGGTAAATTCACTTGGAAAGCACCCTCCTAGGGCTAGGGTTTTGAGCTCTATATAAGCTGTAGTCTCCATCTCTTTTCAATCAAGCAAGAATCATCTTATTTCAGCCTTTGTGCCGAGTTATAGGAGGGAGGAACCCCTATAGTGTTCCAAGGGTTGATCCCCCTCAAAGATCGAATTCTATAGAGCTCCTCTTGGGGTTCTATCATTGTTCCATCTCCTAGCTACTAAGAGATTTTTATTTTTTTGCATTCTTTTACTTGTTCAACTTCCTAATTGTACTTTCTTATGGCAAATATGCATAAGTTACTTCTTTCAGTTGCATCTGGCTATGTTGGCATTCTAATCTGACCATTCAATATATCTTGGTCAAAAATTTATATGGTGTGTATAAAACTCTCCTGCAAATGATTCCATACCTATATAACATCAAGATGTGGCTTGGTTTTACAGGATGGATGCTATAGAGCGGATATATGAAATTGTAACAAATAGAAAAGGTAGTCTTATAGCAGTTATATCCAAGTCATGTTGTCATTGAGCTTAGTCATAAAAATTTATTATATAGCTAATATTTGCTCACTATATCAACTTTATAGACTTAGTTTCTTTATGTTCAAAACTAAGAACAGCTTTGTCCTTTTGAAAATGTATGAATCGTGTGATGCATTGCATGGTCTGGAAAGAGAATCATTTGTGGGAGGTCTAGATGAAGTTTGTTGGCTTTGTGGTCTCAAGTAAACCGTTACCAATTCCTTCATAGCCCATGCATGATGAATCAGATTTCAGTTGTATTTTTTATTTAATGAGTATCAGCCTGTATAATGGTTACAAAATTAATCTATTACAGTTGTTTGAGGGTCTATTCTTTTCATTTAATAGGTGATAGATAAGGCAGCTCCAGCACTCACAGATTTAGCAGAAATTTCTGCTCTTGGTGATCATAAAAGGTTAGGGGACACCATCGTTAATGTCCTTCAAGAGCGCTGCCAGGCACAAGGGACAGCACGCAACTATATCAGCAGTCGTACAAAAGAACAGACTGATGAGCTTTTGAGCTCCAGGCAGAGAATAAAATGGGAGAAGAACATGCCAAAGGAGGATCTCCAAATAAAACAAGCTGCCGCATTGGTTGTTAAGCTCGAAGGAAACTCTTTATTCTCTTCAGGAGATATTTCAGGGGCTGCATCAAAGTACTCTGAAGCTTTGGCATTGTGTCCAAGGAAGTCCAAAAAGGAAAGACTTGTATTGTACAGCAATAGGGCTCAGTGTTATCTTCTCTTGCAGCAGCCACTGGCAGCCATAAGTGATGCTACACGAGCGTTGTGCCTACATAACCCTCCTAATCGTCATGCAAAAAGCTTATGGAGAAGAGCCCAAGCATATGATATGCTTGGATTGGTGAAGGAGAGCTTGTTAGATGCCATTCTTTTCATTAACGAGTGCTCTCAATCTAATGATCCTGACCTTTCTTTAAGGCACAATAAGGTTCCTGATTATGCTGAAAGGTTAGTGAAGAAGCAGATGCGTGCTGCATGGTTATTCAGAGAAGCAGCTATTAAGCATGGGGGCGTTCCTACTGAGGATGGATCTGGAGATGTCTATGGCCCAGAAGCTGATGATTCTGAGTGGGAAACGGCTAGTGAAAGTGATGTAGAAAATGGTGGGCGGGAAGCAGATGACGATGAAGAGAATGATGACATCCGGAAGGATATGTATGACAAGTCGACTACAAAAGGTATCAAACTGATCTTTGGAATAGGAACTTGGAGGAAAAAGAATTCACTGCTTTAAGTTTTAGATTAGTGGTAGTTTTCTCCAAAAAAGAAAAAGGAAGTTTATGATTGGTGTAAATATTGTGAAGAAGTTCAAAATTTTCTTGATGTAATAATATATCAAGCTTTGCAAGTTTCTTAATATATTGATTGACACTTTTTATTTTATTTTATTACTTATTCTCGCTATATGATATGATAATTTAGTATAATGTTCAACTAATTATAAAACATTAACTAAACAGTCCAAGTCAGGAAACAAAAGGTTTAAGTATGCTTGTCTGGTGGTACTTACTGTTTATGATCTTCTCATCGAAGATTATAACATCTGTGAATCCTTACTTCTTTGTTCCTAGAGACTAAAAGCAGCTCATTTGGCAATAAGAGTTATATGCTTTCTTGGGTAGGATCGTCATGGATTAAATTCTAGAGAATCATCGACACTGATTACTTAGCATTCTAGGAACTGTGTGTTTGTATATGGGTCACCATTCCATATCACACAAAAGTTACAATAGTGGACAAAGATATAAAATTCACAGTTTTCAATTTTAACTCTGAAACTTTGTAATTAAAACGAGAATGAGATATTTCTGACTGTTGCATTATGTGTTTCAAATTTAGCTTTAATTTTGCTATGTATTTATGAGGATAGAATCATTTACTTATCTTCATGTGGGATCATGCTTTGCTGACATGCTTTGTTCTTCTATCTTCTTCTCCGTACCAGTTGTTTTCTTTTGAAGTCCCTTGGACTGTTCTTCTGAGAGATTGTCATTGGAATTCATTTGTTGTTCTTACTACTGCTTCCTTCTTGTGGTGTAATGTTTGTAGCTTTATACTTCTTGTTATGTTTATCTTTAGCTGCCATTTTCCTTGTAATTTCTTTAGTTTCTTCTCTTATCACTGGTCTGCATATTCCTTAGAATTCAATACCAGCACGGCAATATATACACGAAAGCAAGAGGAGCAACCATATGGCTGCTTCTCAAGGGACAAGGAAAGTGATTCTGTCTGGTGTATCAGGTTTTTATTACATTATAGTTTTTTAGATGCCAAACAATTGGTTGTATCGGGTGTTGTGGAAATAAATATTGGGATTAATACAATAATGTGGTCAATGGAGAATATAAAGAACTGGCCTTCATAACTTAACATTCTTGAGTGTGCAAAGTGATGGGTATCAAATGTTACCATGCCCATTATAGTCATTACCATAGATTCCCTTATTAACAAGAGTGATTTTTCTGCCAATTTGCGGAATCTGATGACATCCCCATTGCAGGAACGTAATGTTTTTCCTTTATTATAGAAGGCTACTTTCATGGGGGTGAAATTTGATGTCAATACCTGAAGAGTATTTTTAAGATTACGTTATTATTTTCCACTTGATTTTTATTACATATATTCAAGTCTGGAGAACCAGCGATATCTTTTTTCTCCAAATTTCTACTTAGCATTTCCACCATTAACAAGAGCTGACCCACAGCAAAAATGCATTTGGCACCCAACTTATTGCATTTCTGGTGTCTTATCTTTTGACCAACCAGGTTATCCAACTTCTTAAAGGTTGGGCAGAGGATAAACTGAACCTGTTCTATGAATTAAGGCTAATTATGCGAGAAGATCTTTTATCTCTGTGATTTGTATGTCTCATCTGTGAGGGAATCCTGAGCTCATGTTACTAAAAAAATGACTTGGCTCATTTCAAAGTTTCTTCTCACCGAGCTCATGTTCCGAAACAGTAGTCTTATTTATCTATCTTCCATAATCATGTTGCTTTTTTCTCTAGTGGCATTGCACATTATCATGCTTTATTATGTATTGGCACTAGTTGAATGTAAAATTATGTCCTGTGACAGAAGAGGTAAAAGTCAGCTAACACATCCTGGATGCTTATTTGTGTTTTCCTTTTGCATCAGTTCTAATCTTATTTTTGGACCTTTGAAACAGATTTGGTTCGCGGATACAACATCCTGCTTACAGAAGACGACACATAACTCTGTGAAATTCCATCAGTGTGGGTTTAGCTTTCTTGTTCAGATGCTGAAAGTATTAGTTCTCCGGTGTGAGTTTTGAGGACCTCGACCCTTCCTTGTGTGCATGTTGAATTGACTAATGAACTGCGACCGGGATCCTTATTTTTGCCGACTTGGTGAGTTTCTAAAAGTGATCAGTTGCTTCAGAATGAATCCAATACATTTACACTTGAGTGAATCAAACTGAGTTTGGCAGCCCGTTACATGCTATATGCATATTCTGAGTTAATCAGAAGCTCGTTGTTGTTGGATCCCCTTCCCTTTGTTGATCTCATGTGAGTAACATCTCCTTTTAAGTTGGTGCTGCACTGAAGTTAATTCTACGTTTTTCAGATTCTTTAACAACTGTTTCTACGGACGATCTTTATCCGGGGTGGGACTCCATCATCCATGTGTAGCACATTCCAACAGTTTGTGGTTTCTTATTTGTTAGTCGTTTCGTACATTTGCCTTTGCAAGCTAAACAAGACTCGATGGCTATATGTTGTTTAGCTGTCTGTATTCAGCATTTGAAGCATAATCCCTGCATTGGCCTAGTTGAATTATATCTGGTTCAAGGGTTTTAGTTTCACGGGTTCGATCAGTATTTTATTGGCCTGCCTATCGGAGCAGTTCCCATAAACTGGACCTGACCATACTGTTGGTTTTCTTTTCTTCCAGTTTCAGTACATCACCTTCTTTTCCTCTTCTCCCCTTTCAAGTCCATCCACTCCGACAACAACGGACAGTTTGAGATGGAATGGTCCGATTTGGTTTGTCATTTAAACAATATTTTCTCTGATTTTTTTATATGCTCCAGGGAGCATCTCCTTCTCTTCCTCTTCTCCTCATTCACTGCCAGCTCTTTTTTTTTTTATTCCGTTTCTTCCTTCATTCATCCCTCTCCCTCCCTCATCAACATATGAACAAAGAAGACTTGGGAGCCTTTTAGAGGATAAGTTTTGACCTTGAACCTTTGTTGTGTCCCTCCTGCTTCTATGCAAATCATATACCTCTGAACTATCTACATGACAAACATACCAAGCCGGTTCTCCTCAAGTCATGATGGACAATGAACAAAGACTCTCGTTCTTGGTGGTATGTTTAGGCCCAGAGAAATTAGGGAGTGAGGTTTATGATTGCTATTATAGCATGATAAAGGGGTCAATGTGATGAACTATGGAAAGCAGAATTCAGGATTAGTTAGTAGGAAACATACCCTTTCCTTTCTTCCTGTAGTCTCTCTCACTCCCACAAGCCACATATATATGCTGCTGCAATCACACACATTGAGAGTAAATCACTTTTTTTTATTGGTGACGAAACATGATGGTTCATCAAAATACTCGGCACTAGGAAGAACAAAGATCCTTCAGTTTTATCTTTCCATAGATATCAGGATTTTGGTTTACCATTCCAGCAAGAAGGGATTCAACAGAGTGAACAGCATCATCATATTTCATCCAGGAAAAGCTCAAGCATCATCATGTCCTAGCAGGGCAATGAGCATCGCCTTGTAGTCGCCTGAAGTGTCACCTTTGATTGCTTGTTCTAGTGGCACACTGTTCCTCTTGTAGTAGGCCGCTTCTATCACCTTCAGATCAACCTCCGCACGAGTAGTAATTATTCGAGTAAGAGAATTCTCATCGGTTCCTATACCTTTGATAGCCAATCGGATTACCTTCTCCAAGTATCTCTCTGGGCAGCATGTGCAACGTATGATCGCCCTTAATGCAGCGAGGAACTCGTTGTTGCGATCAGGTTTTAGATCCTGCGAGAAGGCCAAATCTAATCAAAATATCAATAAACCTTTGATGCATCTTAGTCCAAAGTTCCATATTTTCCAGGTCAAAAACAATTCATTTTATTTTAACAAGAGTACACCTTGAAATCGAATCCAAGATGCATTACCATATTGTCCGCCAACCACGCACATTGAGATAAGTCCCTTACGCTACTATTGGAACATAGGTCGTATTAGTTTGAGCGGAGAGATGAAACATTAATTCTAGTTCAGGTGGACAAGAAATGGTTGGCTGCGGAGGACAATAAAAGCCTTCCCCAAAGTTTGATATATGATCAAAGACAAAGTCCATGGACAGAGGATAAGATGATGGGCAAGCTATTGTAGATGAGATGCTTAAATGCAACACAACCTGAAGATTACATCAAACTCTGGTTCCTCAAATATCAATATGCAATATAGAAAAAGAGAACAGAGTGTTGGAACCTGGAGAAGTTACGGAGAAAATTCCACATTTAGAAAGAAAGATACGAACACCCAAATATCAAATGACAGTCATTCAGAAGAAAAATTTATGATTCATGATGAAAGACCATCACATTGGCCTCAAAAAAAAAAAAAAAAAAAAATTAAAGCAAGTGGTGGTAGGAACGGAAAACCGATGCAACAAAGATATCGTGGAGCATAACCACTACATCAAGCTGAAACTATCAAACGTTGTCAGCGATAGAATACATTCAGGCACATAATAAAATTCTTGTAATAGAAATTGCTACTATGATGGAGCTTATACCTTGTTAATGGGTTTACCATACTCATCTTTGTAATGGCTTAGTGTTGCAGTCAACTGAGCTTTGCTCCTTGTAGTGATAATCCTAATGAGTTCGTCATGGCTGTAAGCCTTCTCAGTGATCTTTTCATGCAGCATCTTGGCCTCCGATTTTGCCAATTTTCCGCTCACCTCTATCCCCTCGTAGCGGTATGAGCTTACAAGTGGCACCAAAAGCTGAGATACACAAATTGGACATTAGTAAAACAACTTGCACACAAGGCAAAAGAAGATACCAATTCTCTTCATGTTTATCTTTTGTTGATTATAACACTGAGTCCTCTGTTGCAATCGTAACAGCGAGGTCATCCAATGTCAGACCAGGGCCAACCGCATCATCTTATCTCCAAGCTGCTCGATATCACCTGCTCCTTGTTCAACATCAGATGCTGGATGTTGGCATAAACTTCCCCTTTATAAGAAAGAAGAAAGAAAGGGACAGGGTGATTTCTAAAGATGGTTGGGTTGATCAGTCTGTTAGGTCACCGCTTTAAGTTCGATTTTTGTGCTTTTAGCGGGACTCGATTAGGGGTAGTGGAAAATGGACAAGGGGGCACGTCTCAAGAGTACAAACTGTTTACTGTAACGAGATCAGGTCAGGTTAGGTAGATCATGAAGTAAGCCACAAATCATCCTCTCTCTCTCTCTCTCTCTCCCTTTCTCTCAGAAGTGTGAGGTAGGAAGGAACAAAAGAAAATGATACACGTACTTCTCAGTTGCAAACATTACAATATCTACAAATAGACAGCGAAAAATATGTGATGGAGTCAATAAGCTAATTCCTGTAGATGTCTATTTGCCACATCCTAGACTTCTTCTGACACATTTTGGTAGGATCTTCTTCTGTTATGCTGGACTTTTACAGCCTTAGTTCAACTTAATTAATCGTCAGAAATCAAAATATGAGGGGTTGAGCTGTATCATAATTAGTAGATGGTTCATGATCTTGATGAAACACGAATCAGTAACGAACAAATTCCAGATCCGATCCTTTTACCATTAATCGAAGAACATGAAGCAAACATCGGAGCAGATATCATGGAGAACTATTATCATCAAACGATAAATCAATACCTTACGGAAATCTCCGGTGGTATGCTTGGCCACATCCTCCTCGAGGGATCGCTTGTACCGCAGATGGTAGGCTCGCCTCACATCGAAGAGTTCGCTGGAGTTCCTCGTGCACGCAATCTCGATCAACACGCGGTTGCTCGGATTCCATCTCCGCAGCGCTTCGTTCGCCAGCTGGGCGTCCCGATCCGCCGGATCCAGAGTCCACAGAAGCACCGCCCTCTGTTCCGACCCAAGATAAATAGAAAAGCACATAAAACCTCAAACAGACAAGATCAAGACGGCGATCTGTTTGGATCAAAGGGAAGAAAAGAGAGACCTCGAAGTCGCCGGAGATCTCATCTTCCAGTGACTTGAGAAGCTCCTCGCCGTAGGTCTCCGCGTAGGTGGCGCGGATGGCGCGGCGCTGGGCGGCCGTGCGGTGCGCCAAGATCGAGATGATCAGGCGCTCGTTCGTGCCCCAACCTGCACAAGATGGCGATCAAGAGAATCGGGAGGATCGGATTGAGATCCCCGATGGGAATCGGGAGGGGGGGGGGGGGCGGGGAGGCGACGCTGACGAGGAGAAAGTTAATGTAACCGGGGTACCTTGGAATGCCTTCCGCAGCTGGTCGCAGTCCTCGGCGGGGTTAGGGACGGTGGCCGGAACCTTGATGGTCGCCATGGATGAGATGTTTGGAACCTGGACGGTCGCCATGGATGAGATGTTGAGCTTCCGAAGGAGAGAGAGAGAGAGACAATGGAGGGATGCGAGAACGACGGAGGCATTTTAAAGAGACGGGTGAGGGGTTTAAGTAAAGGGTAAGTTCCGTTGCAGGAGAAGAGCAAGTAAACATGGTCAGGATCCGTGGCATTTCTGCATTGGTCGCCCGAATACGTTGGCGAAGAAGCAATGGTGTCTGCAGGAGAAGAGCAAGTAAACATGGTCATGATACGTGGCATTTCTGCATTGGTTGTGGCCCGAATCAGTTGGCGAAGAAGCAATGGTGTCCGTACATGTGACGCTTACCCGCCACACGTACCTCTCCTGCTATCGGAGGGAAGCGATGAGCCCATGTTACGCACGTAAGACGTGACGTCGAGCGCATGCAACGTTATAGTTGGTGGGGGGATTGAGGTGGAGGTTACCTGTTTTGAACGATAGAGGCAACATGCTTGCCTTCCATAGTATAGCCGACGCTTCCCTTAGTGGAAGAGTGCTATACGATCGACACGTCGGGTCGACAGGGCCTTCACAGCCGAGGTGCCGCGCGGGAAGAGCAACGCGACGTTAGAGGTCGGTGGGGGATTGAGGTGGTGGAGCTTACCTGTTTTGTACGATCCAGGCGACATGGTGGCTTCCGTATTAGCTTAGAATTCCATTAGTGGAAGAGCGCCGTATGATTGACACGTGGTCCCGAGAGGAGCTCACGCATCGTGGCAGGACGACGAGGGTATAGAAATCGTGTTCGTCGGCTCGTTCAAGATAAATGTGCTTTTCTTTCTCCTCGGTAAAAGGAGGGGGGGAGGCGCGTCGTGTGACTCGGCGACGTGGCCGTGCTGGTGGGTCCAAAGTATGCATGAGATAATTTACATGAGAATAAAAATGTTAAAGAGCGAAAAAAATGACCAAAATATATCCGACTCCACTGGGGATCGAACCCAGAATCTCTGGTTCCGTAGACCAGCGCCTTATCCATTGGGCCATGGAGTCGCTGATAATATAAAAGTGTAAAATACCATTATAAAGGTAGCTTGTACGTGAAAAAGAACTTACGGTACGCAGCGCATCACAGCGTCTCTGACAGCCATTGCAGTTGGAAACCACACGGCCATCATTCCTTCTCTGCAGCTACTGGAACGAGTTCTTGTCCGAGTGTTGCATCCACGTTCTCAGAACACAAGGCAAAAACAAGTCTATTGTAGACTTTTGAGTTTGACTACCAGACTCACATTTACTGGAGACAATAACAAATAAAGTTCCATAACTGAGGTATAATCCTATGGCAACTGAAGTAGTTATATTCAAAGAAATTACAGAAAAATTATTAAGAGTAAACAATCAAAGGTGTATAAACTGTAATAGAACACATGGAATACAATTACCAGATCAATTGTCTTTGCATCAGTTTCATGTTTCGGTTGTATCAGAATGTCCATTGGTACAAGACATATTGTTAGCAGAATGAGAGCATGGCAACGACAACATGCTCTCTGAAATCAGAATGACTTTGTTCTTAATCCTCCTTCTTTCTTACAACATATGGATATTTCTGGTATATGACAATGCTGCTGATGACAAGAGGTAATGCCGCAAGGCAGTACACCGAGGGTGGTTTCCCGTCGAAAATAAACTGCAATATTGCAGTTACGAGCAATGCAGAGACTATAACAAAACCCTGCAAAATACAGGGAGATTGTAAACCACTTATCACCATAGAGGGAACAAACCAAATTGCTTTTGTTCATCTATTAATAATCTCCACTTGCCTTTCTGACACCTCCAGCATGAGCAGTGACAAGACCGACAAGAATCCCTCCAACAGCATTCATTACAACTGGTATCTGTGGACGAACACGACTATCAATATAAAACTAGATGGATTATGCTTCTTCACAAATTACACATAAGAATGACCACTAAATTCAAAGAGGATGGCCATAAGGTATATACATGGAAACTAATTCTGTACAGAGACCATAAGTAACTGTGAACCAAGAATATCTGACCATATGTCAATAAACTTCTATAAGAAGAAAGAACTTTGCTTGGTGACCAATATAATCGCTTTGCAGGTCGGTATGAAAAATAAGAAAACATATTAAGAGAAATGATTAATTGAATGAAAATTCAGAGTGTGTTTTAATCAATAATTTCTAGTTTATAATTAGTTAAGTCTAAACTGCTTCGAACATTTAGCACATAAGGGAAACCAAAGTTTGCAATACTGTATCGTACTGCTCGGTATGCCCGGCACATACCGGTCCAATAGAGGACCGGTATGCTCGGTATAGCTCGGTATCTTAGTGTACCATGTGTGAGTATGCTCGGTATGTATTGTACCGACAGCTGATCGGTATGTCGGTATGGTACGAGATTGCGAACCTTGAGGGAAACATCATGTTGCACTTAAAGAGAGTGATTTACAGGTGTTACTATACTCATTTGGAAGTCTTCAACGGTGAGATGGGCTTGAACATAATTGTTCTATCATGTTTCCAGATGTACAAGATTCGTTTGGCTCCCATATCATGCATTGCCTATGCACCTTAAGAGTAATAAGTTGGCCAATACTAGTACAGCAGTCTAGCAATTGATGTAATGTGATGTTAGATTGTCTAAACCCACTGCAATCTGAAAACATGCAGCAAACAATAAGATCCTCCCACACTTCAGCAAAAGAGAAATATCCATGCATGATTAAATGAGATTCCCTGTAGTATGCTTACGGGGGAAAATGGATAGTGTGCTGACCAGCCAAGGACATTATACTACCCTACAAAACCATTGCTCTTTGCTGACCAACAAGAACTATAAATAACTCCTTGAAGCACAGCTCTTTGCTAACCTAAATGCCATCTAGGAGCAGTAATGACAGAATGAAGTTCTAGACAGAAACAAAAGCCATAGCTAGAAGCACTTCATAGAAAAAATGGATTGTATTAAAGGAAGTTACTAAATGGCAATGCATCGAAGAGTTGATACTTGAAATAATAGACTCTTGTTAATGCTTCAGCAAAACAATTTGATTACTTTCTTTGAAAATCAAGATCACAATACTATTACTCATTCCTTTTACAGTGAACACATCAGATTTTCTTACGGGATAACAACCAAACAGCCCTGACTGCTTGACTTTACAGAAATAGAGATTCTCTTTGTTCAATTTGTGAAACTCATGCAAGCTCGGAGTTAATGAGAAACTCTGAAGATATGCAAACATCTAGGTGGTATCATGAGGAAAGAGAGGTGATAATTAGCCATCCATTGATTCCCAACTGTGGCCTAATGCCTGTTTATTCCACTCAATTGGTTCTTTAGTATAACCCTCTGAACCACTAACTTGATTAGAAATGTATGAACAAATTGATCCACAAACTTTTAATAAAAACATCTAGGTGGTATCATTGAGAAAAGAGAGGTGATAATTAGCCATCCATTGATTCCCAACTGTGGCCTAATGCCTATTTATTCCACTCAATTGGTTCTTTAGTATAACCCTCTGAACCACTAACTCGATTAGAAATGTATGAACAAATTGATCCACAAACTTTTAAAATACCCCAATCTCTTCCATAATCTCTTATGACAGATACAACCAGAGCGGGAAAACTAATTGTATCATTTGTTACAAGTCCTAACAGCTTCACAGTAGCATGTTAGCAGAAAATATCCTAAGCAATGATAAACCCAAATGTCCACATCTTCAGACTGCCAACAATGGTTTAAGATTGCCACACGAAAGTACACCAGTCCATCTATGGTTGCAAAGAGATACAGTAACTGAAAATCAAATAAATATTCAAAGCTACCATGCAATAAAATGCTCTTAAAATTCTTTTTGTGGAGTCATTTTGTCAAAAAAAAGCAATTTGAGTTTAATGCTACAAACTTCATGAGAAAGAATTAAGAGATTTTTCCTCTATATTGTCATTACTAGGTATATTTCAAAGATGAGTAAGAAATGGTGAGAAAAGTGGAATTTTACCAGAGTCCACACAGTCCAACCATGAAAGAATCCATATTTTCGTATTGCCTCTCCATCAGGTGACTTGTAAGTACTTGCCAGCAAACATAAACTACCGACAAATGACATTTCTACAGTCATTAAATATGATGTGTGCTTCTTCACCTGCAAAAGAAAGCAAACTAGTAAGCTCAAGGACAATGTTAGGAAGACTATTTGTGAGGGAACTAAAGTGCTATATAACTGACCTGAGAGGCCCATTGGCACAAAGAAGAAGCCAAACCAGAAAGAACAGAAGCAATCATAACAGGAATAATTCCGTAAAGCAAAACCTGATCAGAGTTAGTGCTACTGGAAGCTTTGCCAGAACTCTCACCAACACTCAAAAGAATGGCAGCAATGATCAATAAGGTAAGAGCCCCGATTTGCTTAGGTGATTGCTTCTGCCTGCAAGTTGCAACCAGAAAGATTTAGATTATAGAATTTTTTGGGTTCTCTTGTTAACTGATTGCTACTGCCTGTAAATTACAGCAATGGAAGATTTAGGACAAAGAATTTAATGGGTGCTCTAACATAAAAAACCTGACTATTTGATTTATATAATCTTGATAAGAGTGATGAAAGTATTGGTACTATATGTCTGTTCACCTAAAGACCATAGCATACTGTTGTTAATTATCCTAATTAATATTATAAGCCTAGATCCAGTGATTAGATTGGAGAAACTACAATTATTTTTGTACAAACCAATCCCTGCCTCCTATGTTAACACTTTTTAATGCATATTACAGTCATGCAAAAACTATAATCTAAAATTAAATCTATGCTACCATGCAAAACCTATAATCTTAAAATACATCAGTGCTATGTATCTTAGATAAATATTTGTAGCTTCCATATTGTGATTTTTTTACAGACAGTAGGTTTGTGATATCAACTCTGTTCCTTCCATCATTAGCTATCAGTTATCATGGTCACCTTAATTTTAATTACCTCGGTGCCCCAGAGTAATCAAATATATCATAAACAAACTAAAGGCATAGCATCACTTATATCTTAATTTCATCCATGTATCTCTTTATGGTATTGAATCACTATTTTGCTTTTGCAAAGAAGATGTCAAAATTTCTAAGGCAAAAGTTTTCTCTTTAAATCTTTATATTGAAAAGATACTAAATTTAAATTTCATCAATATTAGTCCCCATCAACAAGGTTAATGAGAGGGTTACTAGAGATACATTGTAGCAGTTGTAACCTTATATATAATAAAAAATAGGAGAGAGCAATTAAAAAAAATCAGAAAAATGAAAATTATCCAAGTTAAAGAATTAGTGTTGTGGCCAAAAGGATAATATGGAGCAAGGTTTGCAAAAACGTATCGTACTGCTCGATATGCTCAGTATGTACCACTCCGTTGGAGAACCGATAAGCTTGGTACAGGTCGGTACCTTAGTATACCATGTGTCAATATGCTTGGTACAGGTCGGTACGTGTCGTACCAACAGCTGAAAATTTGATACGTCGGTATGGTACGAGATTACGAACGTTGATATAGAGTTTACTTCTTGAGAAAATTTGAAATTCCATTAATTATCTTGAAACAGTCATTGTTGTAAAAATACTTTGGTTAAAAGACATGTTTGCTTGTGCATAGCATTAAGCAGTATACTTAGCAGTAAAGCAATGAACAGAGACAAATGTAATTAACCTAAATTATATTAGTGAAGTGAAAAAAGTTATTCTAGATGCAGAGCAAGAAACATGTTTGATGTGTCACTAATGATAGGTTCAATTTACAACAATTACGATACTTAACGAAAGATGAGTCTAACCTAGCAAGATTAATTTTTGAAAATAAAAATACTGGTCAGACATGTGGTGATCGTGCCAGGGATTATAAACAATTATGCCTATTGCCTAATGAGGCAAAGGACTTGCTCTAATTAAGGATATCACAGTGCAGAACAAATTAGCATGCAGTTGCTAGAATCATATAAAAGAAGAAGGCCCTAACTAGGAAACAGAAACATAGAAGCTCCAGTTTCTAGAGCATCTAAAATATCTTTTGATCAGTGAAGTGTATAAAACAAATCAGAATGAATATTGATCAAGAACGGAAAGCAAAGACCATATGAATTTCTCCATTTTTTTAGTACTTCTTTCCAATCATTAGAGAACCTTTTCATTTGTATGAATTTATGTAGAATGTTGGTTGTCCAAACACATCAGTTGAATTAACATTTTTTTTTGTTCTAATCATATTTAGTTAATTCAGATATGTTTACAGCAGTTGTATATGTGAGATAAACTAAACTAAAAAAGAAAAAGGATACAGAGAAAACACAACTTTCAGAACATACCCTAAAATAAGATATGTAAAAAATGCAGTGAAGAATAGCTTTGTCTGGTTGAGGATTGAAAAGGTGAGTGAATCTAGATTCTTGTATGATATTTGTAACAAGCTATTCTGCAATGCGTAAATGGCTGCTGGAAGGCCAGATGCAGTCAATGCCCCAACCAAGGTCCATTCTTTGCATAGCCTCTCGAAGCTACCTTCTTTTGCTAAAAGAAACAGAGCACAAATAACCTACAAGAAGAGTGACTTTAATACATTAAACAGGTGAAGATATATCATTTTAAAATGGAAAATATAGAAAACACAATTATTTTACTGTAAACACTTGTATGCAACTTTAAACCACCTTTGCCATCTCGCACGCTAGAACAGATGAAGTCACAATAACATCTCGCCTGCAGGAACAAATTAAAACAAGGTAATGATGTTTGGTCTTTACATGATTGCTGAGAAGATCCAACTCTCTTGTGTCACTGAAGATTAGCTTCCCAAACAAGTACATTATGCTAAAGCAACTAAACTGGCTAATACATTAAAAAATCATAGATCCACAAAGACTAAAAATCTCTTGTAGGAAGAGAAAATTAGTAGCCACAGCTCGCTAAGTAAAAGCAACATTTAGTTATGACCATTCTAATCATTTAAATACGTCATCCAGTTCAAAACCAAATCAACATAATTTACGAATCCGAATAGCAAACCAAAAAATGATTGTGATACGAATCATCATGGTAAAATACATAGAAAAATAGAGCTACTCCACGCAAACTTGATTAAATACTAGCTACAACCCCAAACCTAAACCCCTCATCAGAGGCTTACTACCCAAGTAAAAAAGAGAAGACTTCGTGACCAAAACTGACGGGATTTGGGGCCGTAACACGGAATTAGATAGTAACAAAATGGAAACACAAGAACTCAAGGGGGAATCGAAGGAGATCTGGGGGGATCGATTTCGCACCTGATGAAGCGCTTGGAGATGAGCGGCTGTGCGCCGTACTGCAAGGTAAGGAGCGTTAGATAGAGCCACACCTTCGCGCGCGGGCTTTCCTGTCTTGGAGGGCCCTTGCGGTGAGCCGTGGCAGCGGCGGAGGCCATCGGGCGGGGCGACGGAAGCAGCCCTTCGGCCGCGGGAGGTGGACGAGAGTACTTTGCTTGGCGGCCGCGGCTTCCAATCTTCGGAAGCCCGACGGGTCAATAAAGCTAAAACCACCAAGTCGCTCGCTCACCCAGGCGGGCCGAGACCCTTCTCCCTACTTATTTTCTATTGGTCGACATTTTTGCGGGGTCCATCGGTCAGCACGTGGTACCGGTCGTCCGGGGACGTGAGCTAGGAGGTGCGCGGGGCGCTGTCTATGGGTCCAACAAAAGCCCACGTCAGCCCCATCTGCTCACGACCGGGGTGAGAAAGTGGGCCCGCCAGCGAGGGTGTCGAAAAGCTTGGCAGAGTCGCACTGTGACCCGTAATTAAACACCTCAATTTTCGGATTATATCAATACTTCATCCGCATTTATAATACTAATTATTTTCACTCATATTCAATAATCAGAAGAACTGCAGCATAATGTAATCGAAACAGAATGAGTATTTTTAAAAACATCAGTTTACTCGAGTGAGTCAAACTTGGATCGAAATTGGCAATAATGTAATCAATTAATCATATGCAGATCTCGAAATTAAATAGTTTTCAACTGCTGATTTGAGTGTAAAATATATAAATAAATTTGTCAAATTGAAGTTAACAAAGATTTAGCTAACGAGGGTATATCTGTAAAGATATATATTTATGGGGCAAAAACGAAATCACTTACTTTGAAGGGTTATATACGCAAGTTTGTCTTCTAGTTTTAATCAAGCCAGCTTAATTCTCGTGTGTGCTTAGAGGGTTAATAAAAATTACTAGTAAAGGCCCTCATTGAAATAAATAAATATAACAGGACTTAAAAGCAAGATGGGGTTTGAAACCCCCCCCGGCGCCCGAACCAATTTAAAACGGTCGTCTCTTCTTCCTCTCGCCTTAATCGCTCTTCCTCCGACGCCCAACATATCGAGCTTGTCCGCTCCGCTAAGGCGATTCCAATACGACGAGCTTGGATCATCTCGCGTTTGGAGTTCCTCCTCAATCTTCTTCCGTCGATTCTTTGAGGCTAAATGCCGCGTTCCCTGTCCTCTGATCGACGGCGATGACCTGACATCTTAGGGTTTCTCTGTCATATTTTCTTGTGGATTCTCGATGAAGAAGAATCTATTCGATCATCTGAGATCCTTAAGTGGGTCGCTTGCTGGACCCCCGAGGGTTGCACCGCTCCCCGTTGCCAGGGTTTCCTCGGATTCGAACTCTTACGGTAGCTTTCTGAATTTGAAGCTTACTGCAGGTTCGTGTTCTTCGTGCGAAATCCTGGTTACATGTTGGTATTTTTCTTGAAATCTACTACTTCCCGAGACTTGATATGCCCATGTGTTTTTAATTTCAGAGAAGTTGGTCAAGGAACAAGCATCTTTGAAAACTGATCTTGAATTGGCGGTACATCACACTCTGCTTTCTTTGATTTGTCATTTTTTATTGCTTTGTATTCGATTAATTCTCGTTCCCGCTAAATTAGTAACTCTAGTATTTTCTCTAGCTGCTATTAGAATCCCTTTGTTCTTCTTATAGTGTGCTTATGCACGTGAAACCCCATTAGAGCAGTACAATTGATTTACTCATTGTACGAATTTGGTATGTTTATCCTTTTTTCGTATGGTGTAAAACTTTATTTAGAACTTTAATAATTTTACTATTGAAAAAGGGAACAATGGCAAAGGGTTGCATTATTTGAATGCAAGGATAGACCGGTAGAAACCAACATGTATTTTTACGTTGCATGCTATTAGAATATATATTATATCATAGTATATTCATGAATTTAAATTGTTTAGGCACCTAGCTAGATGGATGTGAAAGTGGATGCCATAACCTCTTCAGGAATATAATTTAATTTACTGATTCTCTAATATTGTGTCAGCAATTTCAAGTTATTTATTACTTAATTTTAAGAACGAAAAAATCATAATTACAAGTTATTGGTTTTGAAGTTATTTGTAATACTACACTTTTGATTCTGTGCTTTTGCTATTTTGTTTTCCCCTTATATTACTGTCTTTTCCTTTAATTTTTATTAGAGATGCCACAGCGGCATCATAAGTGATCTCCTTTTTGGCCTTTTTTCCTGATCTGGGGTTTGTGTTTTATTGATATCAAATTATAAATCATAGTATAATAATTTCACATCTAGTCTCTCTTAAAACTAGCAGAGGCTTGTTAAAAACAATTGAGATATTTACACTACTAAATTTCTTTAGAAGGGTCCCTGCTTTCAGTCTCACTCTTTCATCTCTAGTCCATGTTTTCGATCGATTAAGAGTCAGATATGCCACACTGTGGCGAGTTAGTTCTTATAAAGTGGTATTATGACTTGTGATGTACTTATTGAATGGTATTGTGGGCCATGGCCTCTAATCATGTATGACCTTCTGGTAAAATACAATGTCTAATATGTTGTGAAAGGTGCCTTGATCCTTTTTGAAGTTCAATTGACACTGAGGATCAAAATTACCAGACTTTTCACTGTTTGCAATTTTTTTTGCTAAGAGATGATTCAGGTAATACAATATCTCATTATTTTATTTATTCAGAAACTAGAATGTTTTATAAAGCTTATTATAAAATTGCTCGTAGTTTCATCTTGGTCAAATGGTAAGCTAACTATAGATTTAATTTGTACCACCTTTCCTTTTTTGTGTTTAGTGTTTCTTTTGTGATATATGCATGCTTGTAGTTTGCCAGGAAATGGTGTAAATAACACAAAGTCTGGCTTAGTGTAATTATTGAGGAATATACTTGTGTTAGAAAATATTGCACTGAAAATTTTGGTGATTTTGGCTTACATAGTCATGTAATGTATATTTCAAGCAAACAAAGCTGAAAAAGGCAACAGAGCATATACAAGTGTTAGAGACCAAATTACAACAAGCAGTCAATGAAAAAGCTAAGTTTAAAGTAAAGCAAACCGAAGATACAAAGCTCTGGAAGGGATTGGATTCAAAGCTCTCTTCAACTAAGACAATGTGTGATCAGCTAACAGAAACTCTGCAGCGGTTGGCCAGTCAGACTTGTGCAGGTGTTGACTGGGTTGCTGATCTTATATTTGCATATATATCTTAGTATTTCCATCTAATTGCTTGGACTTTTCCTTTTAACAGCTGAAGAAGACAAGAAAATCTTTGAAGAAAGGCTTGAGAATAATTTGAAAGCTCTTGATCAGTTTGAACTTCTCTTTAATGATTTATCAACAAAATTAGATAATGCAAGCAATACAATCAACAATGGTAAGTCATGTGAAATCAATTTGTTATGAATGTCATGATATGCTGAATGCAATTTTTAAGTATTTTACAAACTATTTCTTCACATTCTCTGCAATTTAGTCCCTTTAGTGCTATTTATAAAAGGGCATAACTCTGTAGATACTGGAACAGAGTAATTAAGGCCATATGTCTGGCAGTACTATTAACTATATATATATATATATATATATATATATATATATATATACACACACACACATATGTATGTATGTATGTATGTTTGTATATATAGCCATCCATGAATATCTGGGACTTGTAACTTCATTATTATTTGCTGTTTGCTACTACATCATGTGAATACTAATATATATGTTCTTTCACAGATAAACAAGAGATTTTGGAGCTTAGGCATGAGAAAGAAGAAGCGGAGAAATGTTTTAGGAATCACTGTTTTGCAACTGACAATGCAATGAAGGAAAAAGGTACATTTCAGGATTATACTGTCAAATGAAAATTTTTAATGTGGCTATGGTGGTAAGCTGATTCAAGTATGCCCAGCGTTATGATTTGCAACAGAATAGAATACTCATCCTTAACTGGATATTTGAGGTCATCTAATCTTTGGTGCTTGAAACATACTTGAATATACTTTGTGGGGTTATAAATTTAATATTAGCCACTTAGTATCTTGAATATTCTTGCCTTTTCTTGTTGAGTCATGGTCAGATGAATGAATTTATTATTCATCATTGCTTGTAGATGCTGTCATCAAAGAGTTAAATGAGATTATCGAAGACAAAAAGGCAAACTTGCAGTCTGTTGATTCTCAACTGCAGGAGAGACAGCATCAGTTGAGTCAAAAAGAAGATACTTGCAAATCTCTAAGAGCAAGTATTATTAACTTGGAAAATGAAAACAGTTCTCTCCAGAGATCCAATAGAGATTTTGTACAGGAAATAGAAAAATCATGTAAAGATCTTAAAGAGCTTGAAAATTCGTTTAGTGGTTTAGCGGCTATGATGGTTGAACTAGATAATGAGAGTGCAGCTCTTGAAAAACACATTTATATGTTATTTTCTTCACTTGAGGTTTACTGCAATATGGTTCAGAAGCAGAAGGAGCTGGCCTCTAGGTCTGCTCAGCACAAGTACGATCAACTCCATGAGCAATTTAAACAATGCATGATAGAGAATGATGCTATCAAGTTGGAAAAACAAGAGAAAAAGGACAAAATCTTGGATCTCCAGAAAGCCCAAGAATTCATTATGGTACAACATGCAGATGAGTGCCGATTGGCAGAAGAAAAAGTTCGAATTTTGGAATCGGAAATGAAGGATATTCTTTCTAAAAAGAATGATTCAGACAAATTGACTACAGAATTAGAGGAGAAAGTTAAAGATCTATCAGAATCTCATGCCGTATCTGAGGCTCAAGTGGTAAAACTTGACATTTCATGTGGTAGTGATTGTAGGCTGTTGTATAACTTATCCTAATGTGGGTGTTCGAATATTACAGAAATCTCTGTCAGATAAAATTTCCAGTTTAGAGTGCGAGAATCATAACTTACTGGATAAGCTGCAGTTGGTGTCACTGGAAGGAGCTAAGGAGGCAGAAGCCCTGCAGAATGAGATTTCTAAGCATCACCACACTATTCAGTCTCTTGAAAATAATCTCAGCCAGCTTCAATATGTCCTAAGTGAGAAGGAACAGCTTCTTACTTGTTCTATGGAGAGAGAAAAGCAATTGGAAGAGGAAAAATCTGAGGTACTAAAGATTGTTGTCCAGACTGTATAATTGTTTTAAGGAATATTTATGGACTATGCACAGTTCAGGTTCAAGCATTGCTGGCTGCAACTGAAGCCAAACTCAGGGAGGCAAAAAGACAGTATGATTTGATGTTCGAAGGCAAACAGCTGGAGCTATCAAAGCATCTGAAGGAACTATCTCAGAAAAATGATCAGGTATGCTTTTTACTGGTCTTATCATGTTCCCTAGACTATCATTTAACTGTCAGTTTCGTAGGCAATTAATGATATCCAGAGGAAGTACGAGATGGAAAAGTTGGACATTGTTAGTACTGAAAAAGAAAAGGTATGTTTTATTTTCTTTGCTATATCTATATGAGATTAACTTTTGGAGATCATTCCTCTTTATGGTTGCTCAAATTTTAGACAGAGAAAATTATAAAGGAAATAGAAAAAGGATGTGATGTAAAAATTGCAGAAAACAAAGAACAAGCCCAGAAATGCTTGATGTGTGTCAAGGAGGAGCATGGTAGAATGGTATGTTTTTTCATATCATTAAATTTCAATAGGTTTTGTAAAAAATTTGGATTGCTGATAAGATGATGTATATGAGAAACTGTCATCTTAAACTTCCTCTTCTATAATGCTTCCTTTTGTAGGCCAATCTGGAACGATTGACATACATTAAGAAGTGACACCACTGACTTATGAACAAGTGACAGCTGAAAACAAATTAACTTTTACATCAAAACCTGTAGAAAATGATTCTATTTGCTATACAGAATCCAGTCCTTGATAATGCCATTGTCTTGTCTCATCCAGATGAACTTTGGATGTCTTTCAGAGTTCAGACATAATTCCCAGAAATTTTGCATGTCTTGGTTATTTGATATTGCCATTTCTTGTGAATAAACTCCATATGCAAAAGTTCAAAGGCTTGTGTATCCTTTCTAATGCATCATTTCTTATACATGTAGCTCATTTATTATTAAAATGTAGTCATTTGCTAAGCAGAAGTATAAAGTATAAACCATGGAAGTCCTTGTCTCTTCTCATTTGTAGTTCATACGTGTAGCTCATCTGCTGGATCAATGAATAAGCTTAAATTTATGGTCTTGGTCTTGTGTTTAGGAGAACTTATAAGTAAACAAACCTACTAGCTTTACAAATTGCTGTATGTTTCAGGATTATAAATCTGATCCGCATAATTAAGCTATAATTAATAAATTTGGGATTAGGGTAACAACAACCTTCTTGACCTTGGGCTTCAGTCCTTGGGGTACTTTAGTAGTTTAATTGTGTGCCAAAACTTAGTATTAACAAAAATTACCTGTCCTCTTGAAATAACATACCAAATGGAGGTGCTGCTGAGAATTAAACCCAGAATCATGATTGGTTGGTGCTACTGAGAATTCATGGAACTTTTATATATAGGTTATAGGTTTAGGCAATTAGTTAACTGAGTAGTAGCCTTTAAATAGTTATTTTTTTTGAGGATTCTTGAAAGACAACGTCAAATATTTAAGTCTGTGTTACGTTTAGCATCCAGAGCATCATCTCAAGCATCTTGGTGTTTCTTAATTGTATTTTGGAAATCTTGATTAAGCAGAAAGATCACCAATTAAGTGGAGAGAGTGATTGGAATTATGAGATGTTCACAGGATAAGTCAATGGTTGGAATGTTCTTCACTTTGGTCAACATGGTTTTATGAGAACTTGTTGGAAGAACTGGTAAATTGATACAACAATATAAGCCTTCTGATTTTGCACCCTTGGGAAACTAAAGAGCCAAAAATGGTCTTCAATTGATTTGGCTCAGTTAAACTGAAATGAGATCATATCCTTGAGATCTTAATTGAAAATCCTTGTCATGGAGGCACTATTGATCTATGGTTTGTTAATGTCTTATATTTCCTTGGTTTCTCTTATTTTGGATGCTTGTGATTGTATGACCACTTTTGCTATGGTTATCAATATGCTAGTTATAGTCAATTCATTGAGCTATGATATGAATTACCAAGGTTCATCTTACCAGTCTGAACCAGTATATCGACCAATCGGCGGTATAGTACGTACCACTCTATACCAACATACCGTGTGTTGGTATGATAGGGCATACCGATAGCACGAAAAAATGATCGAACATAGCTTCAAAGATTTTCAAAAAATTAAAAAAATTAGATTAGGATTTTTAAATTAAAAATAAATATAAATTTAGTATAATTTTAGCAAAAATAATCTAAATTAGGAAAGAATAGTGACATTTTTTCAGGCTTTGAGGAATAGCTTTGTGGTACATTCTGGACTGTCCTTCCATTGATATTGAATTATCTACAAAGAAATAATTTGGATTGCGAGACTAATAAATAATTTGAGGTGTAGCGAGTAAATTTTGGCACCCCTAGATTATTTATTAAATAACTTTAACTTTAAGATTCAAATGAATTAAGTAATCAATCGATGGATATACTTGGTTCTATCACCAAAAAGAACGACGAGGCTTCATGGTGATAGATTAGGATTTTTGATCCTATGTATTTATATATTAATTTGATATGTTTGTCAGACCCATTTTTGAAATTGATCACACGACATAGTATATTGATACACCATATGTCATCGGTGCATCAATGTGATGATCGTTGTAGTTTGATGGTCATGAACTACACGTGTTTGAGGTAGCTCCTGAGGTTAGTACGATTGTGGCATGTATTGATGTGAAGCTTGGAGAACGTCAAAAAAATTTTTCGCCATTGATCTGTTGTTCTGTATCATAAGATTGATCACCATATTGCTACTCGAAGAAGAATGACTAATTATCACCATACTGCTACTCGAAGAAGAATGGCCAATTGTCACGTTAAGCTCCATTATCTGTATCTTAGGTGGCATGCCTAAAATACTGCTCCTCGATCCATGCACCACCCTTAAACTGTGTAGACAGGACCATTAACTCCTCGACGTCATCGTCGACATCGTTGCCATTGTTGGTTGAGGCATTATTATCTATAACTCTACAATGCTATCATGTCTTTGGACTGAGCAAGTTGTTGAATGCAATTGAGAAGTTATCTATATACCATTGATTAGAGAGTTCTTCCTTTAATTTAGGTGTTAATCCTCTCTAATTAACCTCCCAAGTTTGATCCAATCCACAAATCATAGCTTTGTGAAGTTGTAAGAGAGTGCAAACGTGGGAATAAGAGAGAGAAGTGAGTGAGAAAGAGTATAAGAGTTTAGGAGAGTAAAAGAGGGTGAAAAGAGGGGGAGGAAAGGGTTTAAAAGTCCTTTCAAATGGATCTGACCATCAGAAAGGGTCAGATTTTAGTCATTTATAGGTAACGATCAGATTTTGATTGTTACCGTACAGTACATGCTCGTATTGAGGATACAGAGCCTTTTAGTATATACCACTTGGTATAGGGTGGTCTGCATACCAGTCCCTGACCGGATCGGTATATATCGCCCATACTAGGTGGTATACCATAGTATCGTGAACCCTGTGAATCACATTATTTATTAGATGTTTAGTACTTGATCTGACACAAGAATATCCCTCTCTCCGCAACTATTATCCCTCTCTTTCTCCCCTTTAGGAATTGGGTTGTAATTTACTGTCATTGCTCATGTCAGCCTAGCACCTTAATTGAGTTGCTTGAGTTTTGCTTTTGCATTTCGTTGCTATTTCTCAAGGAAGAAGAATATTTAATACAAAAAATGGCAGTCACCCATGTTCATTTTTAATTTGCTTAATCTTTACAAGTATGGAATGTTAAGATTGTGATGTTGAGTAATCAAGTTATGTTGTCAAGCAAAGTTTCTGATGATGTAGTTGTTCTAGATATGGTTTCTGAAATCTTCTTCAAACCTGTGGGAAAGATAGTTTTTAATTTGCATCAGTCAGGAAATTAGTGTCTTCTGATCAGCCATAGCATTGAAGACTGTTTTGATATGAAAATAGATATATTCGTTTATTTTTCTCATTCTCTTTTGATGTAGTAATTTTAATTTTGTTTATATAATTTTCACAAGCGTGTAATATTAAGATTGTGATGCTGACTGAATACATTTTGTTGCCAAGCAAAGTTTCTACTAATGTAATTGTTCTAAAGATGTGGATTCTGAAATCTATTAATGATATGAAAATAGATATAACAAAATGGCAGTTCAAAAGATACAACAAAATGTCAGTTCACCTACGTTATGTTCATTTTAGTTTACTTAATTAATCTTCACAAGCATGCAATATTAAGATTGTGATGGTGATTTTTTAAGTTTTGTTGCCAAGCAAAGCTTCTACCAGTGCATTTTTTTTAGATGTAGCTTCTAAAATCTTATTTGGTTTTCAGCGGAAATGAGTAGTTTCAACTCTCCTCTGTCAGGAAGCCAGTGGCTTCTCGTCATCAGTAGCATTGACGACTTTCAAGAACATTTTGATATGAATTTAGTTGTTTATTTCTTGTTCTCTTTGGAAGTTGCACTTTTACCATTCAGTTATGGATGCTGTTGGCAATATTTTAACAAGTGGGACCAATAGTAGTCAGCAAGGTGTCACATTGCATGTGTGATTTCTCGATGCAGCAACATCTCATACTGTGGTTTCATTTGAAATATAAAAAAATATGGCTTAAGATAGCATATAATTTTAGAAATATTCAGTTGATAGTTTGTCAGTAAGAAGCTGATTCTGTAGTTATTTAAAAATGTTCTAGTGATAACTTAAGTAGTAATAAAGTGGAAGAGATAAAAAATTTCATGGATATTATTAGATGATACAAGAAGATGCATGGACTGCGTATGCTAGCTAACAACCTAGAACTACCTGCTTCATCTATAACGTGTTATCATAGATGTGGTCACATTAACTGCTTAATATTACAACTGTTGGAAGTTACTGGCCATCCTACTATTGCTTTATATTATGCTTTCCAACAATCCATTTAAATCATCTGAAGATATGTGGTTTTTTATGATCTAAAATAAGATACATTAACAAGTTAAACCTCGTTGATCCATATAATAATGCAAATAAAGCTTTTTGAAGTACTTCACTATGATTTTTATAACTTCCGTAAATCTTTTCTGATTTTATTTTTGCAAAAATACTGCATCTTTTTCTGTTAATTAATTTTGTTTGGCCTTTGTTTGCATTATCAGATTATACAAATCAAGCAAAATTACGAGGAGAAGGAATCAAGTCTCTTACTCCATCATAAGGAAGAGCTGAAAAGGGTTCAGCTTCAGGCTGAAACTGAAATGAGAGAGGTATTTGCACGTCAGGCTTAATTTACTTGTATAAAAAAAACCATGCTTAGATTGTTACAGCCTGAAATCTTAATTGATGTAGAAAACATCATCACTGAGGAAAGAACATGAAATTCAAGTTAAAGCATTGACACTTCAGCATGAAGATGAGTGTAGAAAACTACAGGAGGAATTGGAGCTGCAGAAGACAAAGGTATTAAGAATTCCAGAATTTGGTAATCAATGACTGGTTATAATATCCCACTTTTTATCTCATTCAGGAGGAAAAACAGAAAGCTCTGTTGCAAATGCAGTGGAAAGTAATGGGCGAAAATCAACAAGTTGATCAAGAAGTGAACTCTAAGAAGGTTTTATATATCAGAAGTGATTTGCATGCAATCATATTGTTTGTCATCTCGGTTTATTCTATGCTATGAAAATTAGTCATAATTGCTTAGTCCATACTCTTCTTTTATTATTGGTTTATCTTTCAGTGGATTTTTCTCTTTTTGAAAATCATAGGCATTCATCCAAATAAGGTGAGATTTATGTTTCATTCTACAGTTTTTTTATCTAGGATATCTCTTATGTATGAATATCATTCTACATTCTTCCTTGGATGTCTTAGATCATGCCTTTACTGAAATAAATGAATACTAATATTTTAAAATGTGACTCAAATTACTATTGGTCAATGATTATATGTACTTCATATTCCCAAAGTAGTATTTGGAAAAATTGTTTCAGGAATTCTCTGTTTCATCAATAAAGATGAGGGAACCGTATGGTAGAAGAGAGCACAAACTTGCATTAACGAGCCCCGAAAGCAGAAGGAAGGTAGTCAGCCATGCTGTTGCTGTTTGATGAAGAGTTGTTGGTGTTTCATAATGTTATGATCATTTTTTTAAAAAATTTTCGTTTATTTTGGATGCTATGCAGAATTTGAGTTTGTCAGGAATTATGCAGACACCCATGGTGAGCATAATGAAAAAAATAGAGGATGGAAGTCCACGAAATATTCCCAATCACAGAAAGAAGGTAGTGCATCTTTCTTTTTCTAGGCCTCTAATCTTTGGTATTCTCTTGATGAACTTGTTCTTCCAATAATCATTGAAGGCGTCTTGTCCTCATGTACATCACTTTAGAAAAACTGCCACATAGACCAATTGTATGGCTGCTTTAGATTGGGCTGCCATTTAACGTCTAGGCAGATGCCTAAGCAGCTGGGCAGCACCTACCTCCAAGGCAAGCAGTTTAATATGGCTGTTTGGCCAAAAATGTCTAGCTTGTTCTTCTAAATTCACAGTTATATTACAAATATATTGGCTATGTGATCTGCACTGGTCACCTCAAGGCAATCAAGCCCTAGTTTCTTTTTCTAGGCCTCTAATCTTTGGTATTCTCTTGATGAACTTGTTCTTCCAATAATCATTGAAGGCGTCTTGTCCTCATGTACATCACTTTAGAAAAACTGCCACATAGACCAATTGTATGGCTGCTTTAGATTGGGCTGCCATTTAACGTCTAGGCAGATGCCTAAGCAGCTGGGCAGCACCTACCTCCAAGGCAAGCAGTTTAATATGGCTGTTTGGCCAAAAATGTCTAGCTTGTTCTTCTAAATTCACAGTTATATTACAAATATATTGGCTATGTGATCTGCACTCGTCACCTCAAGGCAATCAAGCCCTAGTTTCCTCTCAAAAAAGTGAAAAGAGTGGATGGTAGAAAGAGAAGTAATTGTTGGCATTTTCATCTTTCCCTTTCCATCTTTTCTTCTTTTTCCCTTTCCTTGCGATGCTTTCTTTTCTCTACTTTTGTCATTATACAATTGAGTCTATACTGCTAAAGCAGTCTTTTGCGGCTTGGTGCCTAAACAATAGGTAACATCTTCTCTACCATCTGCCACCTTCAGTTTTCTAAGACATTATTCTTGTCCGTACTTTTTATATCAGTATCTGAAAGAATGATGTTGTCAGTAGTACAACATTTTACTTCAGTTATGGCCTTTTCTGAGGCAATTTTTTATGGCATTTTACTTGTTAGTTTTGTTAGTCATGCATTGAGCTGACTGCGGGAAGATGTGTCTACTTATGAAGGTAACACGCCATGAATATGAAATTGAGACTTCAAATGGAACTATTACAAAGCGCAGAAAGACAAAGAGCACTGTCATGTTTAGTGTAAATATAAACTCACCTGACAAACTTATTTTGAAGATCACAGTCAATGTCTAAATGGATTATGCTAAAGATATCCATCCTTTTACTGCTGCATCAGGAGCCAAATACTCAGAAAACATTACACACCCAGATGCCTATTACCAGCAATGATGTGACAAAGATCAAGAAGGTACTGTTTCTCTTCCTAAAACTTTGACCATTTGTTGCCTCCTAAAAATGTACATAAATTAGTGTTTTCTGGTATATTGGCTAATAGCTTCTGAAATTTACTATTACCTCTCATAATATATAACCGAACAGTTCTTTACTCGTTGCAATGTTAATTTATATCATTTTATAAGGAACACCTCTGGTTTCATGCTGCATTAGTTCATGTGAGTGATGTATCCAAAGTTCTATTATCTAGCAGTTCTAGCTGCCTCTAAAATTTGATTATGGTAAATGATATCACCCTGTAGACATGTGGATCAGTCTGAAGTTTTGAAGTGTGTCTATGAGCTCTTAAAACTCGGCTTGTACCAGTGTTCTATGCCTTTTGTTGCAATCAAACATTCAAATACTGATTATCTGGTAGGTCTTAGGTACACATTGCAAGTAGCAAGGTAGGGCTTATTTAGTCATGATTTTTCCTTAACTTGATTCTCACTATAATGGCAAGCTGATGAATTTGTTGCCATAACTGTTATCACTTTCTAATGCTGCTGTTCAGTATTACTCTGGTGACATTGTAAGCTTTTCTTGCATAGGTAAGTGGAGGAAACCATCCACATCCAGCAAATATAGGTGATCTGTTCTCAGAGGGTTCTTTGAATCCTTACACTGATGATCCTTATGCATTTGACTAAAAGGTACATTTCTTCCATTGATGATTCTAATTTATCCTTGCATCAATGCCATTTGAAGTTCTTATATTGCTTTGAAATTTATTACTGAGTAAAAGGTTACTGCATCTGCACATTTCTTATCATCTTAATTAATAAATGCAATAGATGATTGAGGTAAAAACCATAATTTCAGTAGGACCAGTTGTTAGCTCTACTTATATGTACCACATCATTTTCTAATAACACTATGACTTTCCTATTCCATTGGGAGGAAGTGTAATGTCGTTCACAATAAATATGATGTATAATATATTTGGTGAGGTCCACTTTCCACAAGGAAAAATACTAGAATGTGTGGATGTAAGAAAATTTTCAAGGCTGGCAATAGTTTTTTTTTTAATGCTAAAGATGAATAATAAAGATGTAATTCTAGTACATAATAAGTATCAGATATTCTATAGAGGCAAGAAAAATTAAAAAAAATAAACCAAAAGAGCACACTTATATAACTAGAAGGTGAATAAGTAGGACATTAGTTAAAACTTGTCAAGCTACCTATCTCCATTCTTTCAAAAAAATGTGCTATATAAATGATTCTTTATTTCTAGCAATGACCTTGTGTTATATGCTGACCAAAAAGTTAGTCATTTCATGATTAAGACTGATTCACGATTAGCATAATCTTGGATAGTAAATTTTGAAAGTTCAAATTTCTCAAGTAGTAAAATAACTAGCTTCAGTTAACTCTGAAGAATTTTAGTTTCTGGTACCATGCTCTAGTTACCTTAATTCAAAACCATGGTTTTTGTTGGTGGCTCAAATTTTCCCCTTGTAATGAAACAGAGCCTCATGTATTCTTTATTGAAATAGAAAAGAAAGACAGAGATAATACAGTAAATATCAAATCTATTCTAGATTTCATGAATTCATGTATCTACGAAATCAAAAGAAATTATTTTCATGAATTCTTTGCCCAGTAGACCTTGTTTATGATCATAAGTGGAACATTTGAAATTGAACTCCAACAAAGTCAGGTCAGTATGAGGCTGAATAAAAAAAAGATTGAGCATTAATCAAATGTCATATTTTCCAGTCAATATTAAACTTTAACATTGAGCTTCACTATCCTTGTAGAACCAAACTTATTACATAATTGCGAAAGCAAACTATAGTAGTATGCTTATATTAATTATAGTAGATATTTTTTTTGTTTTATATATCTCATTTCTTTTTTTGAAATACTCGTAATACTTTTTAGCCATAAGCTGAATTTAATCTCTTCTCCTTCCCCTCTAAGAGTAATTGTTTTGTTGGTTATTGACAGATTGTTTTACACCTCTTGGTCAAACTCACTTAAAGTTAGTTTGGCATTGACCAGACTATATAAATAACATGTTAGATTGGCTATCACAAGTCTAATGCCATCTTCATAAATGGCTATATCAGACTACATCCTTAGTTCAGTCTCGTATCAGATAGGTCAACAGTAGCAATAGCTGATGATGATGGTAATTACAAATGGTGAACCTTTAGAATAGCAGAAAGTGGAAAAATAACAGTAAATAAGAAGAATGTTTTTTTGACCTTACAAGAATGATGAAACAGTATAGTTTATGCTATAAATGCTATCAATGTTGTTTGGATGGTGGTACTGAATGACTTACATGGCAGAATCATATTCCTTCTCGTAACCTCCTCCTCCCATTTGTCTTTACCTTCTTTTTTTTTTCTGAAATTACAATTTGTTTTGTAGCCTGGTATTATGTAAAAGCTTTATGATATTTGCATTCTAGTATGATACCACTTTTATCTTGTCAGAAAAGATATTTCTTTCTTTATTTTTTTTTCTTTCAAACAAGGGCAGGAAAGACATTTACTGATTAATGGCTTGGGGAATTTAAACATGTATCATCCTGCTTTTTACACAAATGAGAATTCAATTATTCCTCTGCAACTCTATATTTTGGACTATTCTTTTCGGTCAACTTCCTTGGTACTAAATTTATGTCCTGATTTTGCAGTTTACATCCAAGACATTTTTACATTGCTCTGATGCTTATGATACCAAAGATCATTGAATTGGGGTTTGGGGCGAAGTGTTACCCATATGCCAATGCACTCCACAAGAGTGCTACCAAATACACAGATTGCTGGCTCATCCTGCAACTGCTTCCCTGTATTCGGTACGTTTGCTCTTCACCAGTCTTTTCATTTAGACCTTTTCTGCTCAAGAATTCTATACATGCCAAATGACTGCAAGATGAATTCGCATGCTACCGTCGTAGCTAAGCCTCGACCTTAATACTGTCTCGGTCACTTACCATCTCAAACACCACAAGATGATATGGCGTATCACCCTTCTTCTTTGACCACTTTAGACAACATAGAAAAGTTACCTGCAACAGCAAAGGGAAGAGTTTATATGTTGAGTTCTCTGATTACATTACCTTTCCCATATTACTCCGGTCTGTGAAAATTTGAAATTGAAATTTCCGCTTATCTTTTAATATAAATAAAGTATATTCTAATTATCTTATACGCACATATTTTCATAAGCCAGATAAGACTACATAAAGAAAAGTTCCTTGTCATTTTTAGACTGACCGCGATTGGTATTTATTTATATATAGGGATAGGAAATATTTTCGTTATCCTGTCACAATTCGCTCTGACAGGGTCACTTTTGTAAAAAGAAATAAAACAATAAATAATACAGAGAGAAAAGCAAAACCATGCGAGGCAGTGAAATCAAGTCAGCGCCCGGTCACACATATTAGGAACCAACAGTCAACGTCAAATCATTCGAGACGTTGCTCTCCGATCAAAGAACCCTTCCGAAAGAATTGGAAGCCCGCTGAATGAATACATTAACAGATTCGGAAGAAAGAGAGGAAGAGACGACGAAAGCAAAGTCGGCTCGTTGGCCCCTCCAATCTCCCCTGTCTCTCTTCCCTCTCCGTCTCTAAGAGAGAGAGAGAGAGAGAGAGAGAGACTATGCTTGCTTCGCATCGCCTGGAGTATAGTGTTTCAAAAAGATAGACGAAGCGATCACTTGATCGGACGGCGGCGTCTGCTTCGTCCATGTTAGTTGTACTCTTGAGGAGAGAAGAAGACAATGGCCGGAGGAGATTTCATCCATGACGGCCCGAGACCGGATCACAATGAGGAAGATGGTATTTATGCTGTTATATGAAGGTGGTATTACGGCCATGGAGTCGTTTCTCCAAACCTTCTTCCCCGACACAATGAGGAAGATGGCCGACGGCAAGCGGTCTTGCTGCTTGGTGAAGTCTTTTCCCTCGTCGGCGCGGCCGTCGACGCCGCCGCCGTGAACGTTGAGATTCTCATCGTAGGCCGTCTGCTGCTGGGTGTTGGCATCGGCTTCACCAACCAGGTGAGTGTGGTGGCAGCCACTCTTGTCGCTGCAGCGGAAACCAAGCGGCTGTTTCACGTGTGTGTTTTGGGTCACTTGGCCGGCTACTCCGGTGCACCCGACGGTGACGCCGATGGAGTGGCGGGGTGCCGCTCTGATGAACGCCGTCATCCTTGGGGTCGTCAGCGTCACGTCGGCCCTCGTCTCCACCTTCCTGGTCGACCGCTGCGGCCCGTAAACTCCTGTTCATCGTGGGCGGAGCCCTGATGATCCTCTGTCAGTTATACCACTCGTCAACCTCTCTCTCTCTCTCTCTCTCTCTCTCTCTCTCTCTCTCTCTCGCTGCTTACTCTGCTGTATCCCTTGTTGCTCGGTCGCCGGAGGTGGCCATGGCCTGGATGTGGCCATGGCCTGGATTCTGGGAACCAAGACAGGTTCCGACGGACAGGCCGCCTTGCCTAGGGGCTACGCGGTGGCGGTCCTGATGCTGATGTGCTTGTTCTCCGCCGCCTTCGGCTTCTCATGGTCTTGCCCCTGAACTGGATCATCCCCATCGAGGTCTTGCCCGTGGAGATCCGGTCGGCGGGGCAGCCAACCTCTGCGTCACCTTCGTCCAGACACACTCCTTCCTCGCCATGCTGTGCGGCTTCAAGCACGGCACACTTTCACCTGCTATTCCGCCTGGGTTACCATCATGACGGCCTTCGTCGCTTTGGAGTCCTACTGGTACTGGCGACGGTTCATCGTCGACGGGAGCAAGCAAGATGGGACGCCACCTCTATTGATGTTGATAGGAAGAGGGAATAAAGATATGAAACATACTAAGAGTAGTATAAGGTTAAATCTTCTATATTTCTCTCAAGAAAAAACTATTTACAAATTTCATAAACTCTCTTACTCTCATGACCTATTGGGTTTATATAGTTCCAAAAGATACATTATATTAATTGTATTCAAGATGAATCATTCTATTTAAAGAAACCCTTTCAAGAACCAATAACCAATTTGACTTATCCTTCTATAGTCTTTTAATCCATTTTTTCTTCTTGATGTAATAAATCTCTCTCTTGATGCAATGGACCTCTTTTGATGAAATGAACCTCTTTATGATACTTGAACAAATTTAATTCCAATATTTTCCCCCCTTAAACTTGTTCCATCTAGCATGTCAAGTTTCTTTCGAAGTTGTTGAATATATACCTCTTCATCAAGAACTCCATTAAGAAATGATGATTTCACATCCATTTGTAAAATCTTCCATTTCATTTGAGCTGCTAGAGAGATAAGTAATCTTACTGTCTCCAATCGAGGAACTGGCGCAAATACTTCTTCATAGTCAATTCCATATTGTTGTTTATATCCCTTTGCAACTAATCTAGCCTTGTATTTCTCCACCTCTCCTTTTGCATTTCTTTTTGTTTTGAAGATCCACTTAACACCGATAGCTTGGTGGTCTTCTGGAAGTGTAGTAAGCTCCCATGTATTATTTTTGTTAATGGCATGAATCTCTTCATTCATAGCTTGTCACCATTTTTCATCTCTATAAGCTTCTTCGAAGATTAATGGATCATATCCTGCAAAAAGATAAAATAAAGAAAGTTCATCATTGTTAGTATCAATCCTTCGAGTCACATCATATAGGTCCTGAATCGGTCTTGCCCTTCTTATAATTGGACTTCTTGAATCATGTGACCTAGATCTAGGTGATGATTCGCAAAGTCACTTGTGTTTGCTTGTATTATATCATCTTCTTACGAAACTACGACTTTCTTATCGCTCATCACTTTTCCCAAATCATTTCATCAAACTCACCATCTCTTGACATCACAACTTTATTTGTGATAGGATTGTAGAGTTTGTAACTACTGGAATTCTCTGGATAACCTAGCAAAATGCATTTTTGGCTTTTATCCTCCAATTTCGTTCTATTTTCTTCTGGTATCTTGGCAAATGCAACACTTCCAAAAATCCTCAAATGATCAACTCTTGATTTTTGTAAGCTCCATGCTTCTTCTGGTGTAATATTACAAATTCGCTTTGTCGGAAACCTGTTAAGCAAATAAACTGCACAAGCAACACCATCACCCCAAAATTCTTTCGGAATTTTTCTTTTCTTTAACATGCATCAGACCATATTAAGGATAGTCCTGTTTTTTCTTTCCGAGACACCATTTTGTTGAGGTGTGTATGGCATGGTGAATTGATATAGAATTCCATTATTTCTACAAAAACTTTCAAATTCATTTGATGTATATTCACCACCTCTATCTGTTCTTAAACATTTAATCTTACAACAACTTTGTCTTTCAACCAAATCCTTAAATTCTTTGAATTTGCTTAAAACTTCTTTCTTTTCTTTTAACATGTAAACCCAAGTTTTGCCACTATGATCATCAGTAAATGTAAGAAAATACCTGCTTTCTCCAAGTGATACTGGATTGATAGGGCCACAAACATCCGAGTGCATCAGATCGAGTCGATGCCATGCTCTTTTTGTTCTTCTCACTTTGAAAGGTTTTCTTTCTTGTTTACCCATGACACATACTTCACATAATTTTGTTGGGTGATCAATTTTTAGCATTCCTGTCACCATATTATACTTCTCTAGAAGTTTCAAAGCCTCAAAATTTAAGTGAGCATATCTAAGATGCCAAAGTGTAGAAATATCCTCAATATCAACTTTAAAACAATTTGATTGATCAAAAATACTCAAATGTAGATGAAACATTCTATTCCTTGCCATTTTCACATGTGATATCAATGTTTTATTCTTATCACGAATTGAGAGAGACATATCTTTCATCTCAACTTCATAACCTTTTTCAAGTAATTGTCCCATGCTTAAAATATTATTTTTCATATCAGGAACATAATAAATATCTGAAATGCATAATTCCTTCCCATTATTAAGTTCAAGGAGAATTTTACCTTTGCCTCTTACTGGTCTTTGAGACAAATCACCAAATGTAATGTTCCCGGAATAACTTGTATCCATTTCTGAAAATAGCTCTTTGATGCCACACATGTGATTTGAGGCTCCTGTATCTAGATACCATGTCATAGATTGATCATTTTCCAAATTTTCATAACTCATTAGCAAAACTTGATTTTCCTTTTTTTCTTCCTCAACAAAATTTGTCTCATCACTTTGATTGTTAGGATTATAATAACATTCATAAGAGTAATGTCTATACCTTTTGCAAACATAACACTGTATTTCAGACCTTTTAGAGTTTACGCGTCCACTCGGCGCGTCCTCGACCATAACCTCGACCTCTTTGGCTAGAATTTTCTCTAGCCTCTTCATTATATGGAGATTCTTGATTGGTCCGATTTACGCCTCCTCTTCCTCTTTGTCCTCGTCCTCTTCCTCTTTGAGAATTTTATTCTCCTTTATTTTCAAGAGCAAACTTAGCTTGTAGTGCTTGCTCCATAGTTTTGTCTTCTCCTCTTTTTGTAATTCTTTATTCATGAACTTGAAGGGAACCCATAAGTTCTTCTAAATACATTTTTTTTCCAAATCTTTAGATTCTTCAATCATGATAATAAAATCAAATTTGGTCTAGAGATCTCAATATTTTTCTATTACTCTCGATCATTTACTTGTTCACCATTTCGTCTCATTTGATGAACAATAGAAATGATTTTAAGAAGTCGAAATAGCTTGAAATACCTTCTTGTAGTTTTTCAAACTCGTAAAACTTATAGGCAAGTTTCTTTATCTTATCAACACCACCGAATGCTTTTGAAGTATTTCCCAAGTCTCCTTTGAAGTATTTCTTTGGGCGATGATCTCAAATATTGTATCATCAAGCCCTTGGTAGATTGTGAACAAAGCCTTTTCTCCTTCTTCTTTCTTTCTTTGAGTTGCTTTCTTCTCGCATTCATTGCTCCTTCTGCTGGAGTTGGTTCAGCGAATCCATCTTCTACAAACTCCCATACATCTTGGGAGCCTAGAAGAACCTTCATTTGGATGCACCATATGTCATAATTTTCTTTTGTTAATCTGGGGATCTGAAGTTGGATGACACTTAAGGAAGAGGTCATAGCTTAACCTATGCTCTGATACCAGATGTTGATGTCGATAGGAAGAGGGAATAGAGATATGAAACAGAGGAAGAGTAGGACAAGGTTCAATCTTCTATATTTCTCTCAAGAAAAAACTCTTTACAAATTTCAGAAACTCTCTTACTCTTATGACCCAACATATGAGGTTTATATAGTCCCCAAAGATACATTATATTAATTGTATTCAAGATGAATCATTCTCTTTCAAGAAACCCTTTCAAGGATCAATAACCAATTTGACTTATCCTTCTATAGTCTTTTAATCCATTTTTTCTTTTTGATGTAATAAATCTCTCTCTTGATGCAATGAACCTCTTTTGATGAAATAAACCTCTTTATGATATTTGAACAAGTTTAATTCCAACAACCTCAACCATGAGCTCCATGTTGTGTTACAGTCTTTGGTAGTCTCATATTAAGTTCCCTCCCAATTGCCAAACAAAAGATTGTACAGTTGGAGAAATATTAGGCAGAAAAGAAATAGGAAGAGAAGAAAATTAATTATTTTTCTGGGTGAAGAGATGCCTAAATATTTTTATCATCTTTATTTGTATATAGGTCCCGTATTTTACCAATTAATTGATTATGTAAGTGAAGTAAAAAAAATTATATGATAATAGCAATGCATGAGCATAAGTTTTTTTTTTTGTTTGTGGAAATGTGTCGTTTTATCTATTTATCAGACATTTATAAGATAATGGATTGGAAAATGAAATAAAGAAATATGTAGATTAAAATGAGACAAGAAATATGTCGATATTGATCTGAGAGAGAATTTATTAAATAAATTGAATAAAAACAAGCAAGTATTTTGTTTCTATGCACGCTTGGATTTATTATTCTGTCCAAGGAAAGTAAAATTAAATTATTTTTACGGGCGAAATTAAACTACGCCCCTAGTTTTTTCCCCAAACAAAAATTGTAATTTAGAAAAAAAAAGGAAGAAATAGGGAGAGAAGAAAGAAACTTATTTCTTGGGTATAGAAATACAAGTTTTTTTTTTTTTCTTGTGCCACATAATTGGGTCAATCACAACTCAATAAGGAGACCCCAATAGACCAAAATTACTATACCATAGACCATTTTTATAAACATTTCTTGTCAGAGGAATGGGACTCGAAAGCATCGACTCCACCTGCTCACCAAGCGATCTAACACCATTATTAGGGTTTGCTCCTCAACCAGGAGAGTATGTCATATGGTCTTAAAACTCCTCCTTGCTGTTGCTTGATTGATTTCATCGTTAGGGGATTGTAAAACCAGAGCTGCAATTTGGAATCTTCCTATCATTGCTGCCAGTGTTGTGTCACATCTTGTTGCCATGACAGCCAAGTCAACACACTCAACTGCCTGAGATGCCAATGTTTCTTCTCTACTTCTTTGAAACACCCTCTTCAATTTTATCTGGTAGGATATGGCAGTGGCAACATCACATCTTTTGTTTGCAGACACTGTTTTCTTTGCAGGTGGAGGTGGGCCTCAACACCTACTGTTTGTAGCTTAACTATGGCATCAGCTATGTTCTTGAACGTAAGAGTTTGGTTAAAGCCACTATATCACACAGAGAGAGAGAAAACAAAGAAGGAAGAAAGAGGCAGATGAATGACCACCAAAACCCTAATCGAAGCATAGATCTACGTAGACATTTTATGTGTGTGTGCATACAGGAATACAATGCTTTAAGCACTCTCAAAGATTGACAGAAGCCACAAGGAATGGGTCGTCGAACAATATCTCCGGCCAGGAGGGAGGAGGGTTCCCACTACGAGCTTCCCCCTGAAGGTTGCCGATCGAGACATCAGCGAGAGGAGGAAGAGGTGGGATGAATGGCGATCCCGGTGAGGTGTCTCCCATTGGATTGGAAGATCGCTTGGTCTCGTTGCTTATTATTATAGGTTGATCGAAGAAGAAGCACGGTACCTGAAGCTCCGGCGATGGGTCGTCATCCCGTCTCTGGCCATCGATATCTCGATAAGGAGTCGGATAAGGGACCGAAGGGGTCTCCATGGCGGTGGCCAACTGTTGGAGGTGTTGGAAGTACTGCAGCTTTGCAACCTGGGCAGCCTCGGCCTGGAGCCGCGCAGCGTGGTCGTCCCAAGGGCGGTCGTCGATGAGCTCGCGGAGCTTAGCGACGGCGATGAGCTGTTGAAGGGTGGCGAAGAAGTCGGTCCTCGGGCGGTGCGTCATCGGGTCGAAACCCATCTGGATCAGCTTCTTCTTGAGGTGGGTGTTCCAGAAGTTCTTGATCTCGTTGTCGGTCCGGCCCGGGAGGTGGGAAGCGATCGACGACCACCTAAAGTGGTGTTGGAAGGCAGCTTACGCTCAGAAGCTCGGAGATTATGATCAGTTAACCAGTGCAGGAAATGCATGCTAATTACTTGTTGCCGAGGATGGAGTGGAGGTTGAGGATGGTCTGCTCTTCCTCTGCGGAGAACCTGCCTCGCTTTATATCTGGCCTCAAGTAGTTAGTCCATCTTAGCCTGCAGCTCTTGCCGCATCTATTAAGTGCTACACCAGAACATAGGCATGAACATGAGAGAGAGAGAGAGAGAGAGAGAGAGAGAGAGAGAGAGAGAGAGAGGACCTGCAAGCTTTGGGAGGGATCTCCAGCTGCCACGGCCATGCTTCTGGATGTAGCGAACCAGCTTGTGGTCTTCCTCAGGAGTCCAGGGACCCTTCTTGATGCCATTCTCATCACAGCAGGGGGATCTCCCCATTGAAGACGACAGCTGCCTTCTCTCTAAGCTTCTTCCACTATGCTACACCTGATGCATGGATTCTCCCTTATATGCACAAGTGTTTTGGTTCATCTCATCCAAAAAGTCCAACACGCCCTTCGTCTTTACCTTTCTTTCTTCTCGGAATGGGCAGTAATCATCAGACTATCATCTTTTCCCTACCAAATAGTTGTGCTACTGCTGCTGCTCCCACAAACAAACAAGAATATATTGTAAGATTAGGCAGAGTATGGTATCCTCGTAGAACATACATGCTTTTAATAAGAGTGGTGTGAGGAGTGAACGGAAGAGTGAGGGCAGAGGAGGAGGAGGAGAGAAAGGTGTGATGTGTATAACGTAAGATTAAGCTAACTCACTGTGCGAAAACAATCAATGAGGACGAGAGGCTGATGCCACTTCCTTTGACGATGTGGCTGAGTTAGCAAAGAGTTGGTGCTCCACCGTCTCCTTCGGCTTCAACAATCGAAGACGACAGTCTTCATGGCCGACGCACTTCCTCCCAACCCACAACCTTCTGCATCCATCGGGACTACTGTAAAGTCTCCTGTGCAGAGTACGAAGAACAATTCAATGCTTTCTCGAAGGCCAATTGTGTCGTCGAAGTTTGTAGACTATTTCCACTGCAAGTCCCTATAAACCTACAGAAGAATGCATCTAATGGAGGTAGTAGCATCACTAGCTACAAAGAACCAATGCAAGAGGACATAAGTAGAAATGCTGTCCTCTCTCTCTCTCTCTCTCTCTCTCTCTCTCTTCCCTTTCTGTTGCATCATTTGATGCCAACAACAAGCAAATCAGCAATATGTAAAAACCCAGTGCCAGAGGAATCAAACCCTACTGACTCTCTCATTCAGCTAAGCTTGTGTGTCTGATACTTTTAGGGTTTCTTCCTCCATCAAGGTTCCTGGTGCAAGGAACCATCCTGAGGTAACAAAAAACTAGAAGACATTGATCTATGAATCTAAGCTGGATTCATTCAGTCACTTGTCTACTGATTGAGGGATACAGACATCAATCAACTGGTCTGCCTTTAGATCATAATGGTCTTTAATAATGTCTCTCTCAGTTTCTGAACACAAACACATGCAGCAGAAGCTGAGACTGATTCAGGATTTACTAAGAACACAAATAATGCCAAGCAGTTTACAAATTAGACCATTGAACTTTGTAATGAGCAGATGCAATGATCCGCAAATCTAATGCTAACTTCATCATATCTTTTCCATTTCAATGACAATAACAGGCAAAAGCTCCTGATCTCGACTTCGCGAGGAGTTGAACCTTCAAAGCCAAGTGGTTATGACTTGAGCCCAGCACTGTCCATGTCAGTAGTTGGCTCTTCATTGCCAATGCATCATGATGAAGACAACAAGGATTATGACCTTAGAAGGAACAGTAAGAGAACAGTTACAAAGAGAAGGTAGGAATAAGGATTGATGTCAGAGACAACTAATGATGGGAAGTAAAAATTAAGAGCAAGGAATGCTTTTGACATGTTCTGATACATTTATTTGATGATGCAGTGCATCCAATGATCTCATGTTTTAACATAATAAATTTGAAGATTGAGTTAATTATAAAAATTTAAAATCATCAGAGTATAATACATTTATGAATTTAATATGTATTATCATTTATATTTATTTTTTAGTAAAATATAACTCATTACTTAGATGGTTGAATGATTCAATCTATAAGGAATCTAGAGGCTCAAGCTATGGTTATGCAAATGATGTGTTTGAAAACATGAATCCCTTTGCATCCATAGAGCCTATAGGAGACTCATCCATGGAGAGATTTTTTTCATGTGAATGATAATAATATTAAGATTGAATTGTTGAAGTTTTATGGTCATCTTCAACATGAAGAGTTTTTTTTTATTGGTTTAATGTCATTCAGAAATTTTTTTGAGTATAATGAGATACTCGAAGATGGATAGTAGCAATTGTGAAAATATTGTGTCTCAAGATATAGTAAATAAGCTCAAGCTCAACCATATTCTAAATCATTAATAATAGATTGCATGGACAATGAGATGCATATTATTAATCAATACCTAGTTTTCTGTTTAATGGGCAAAAATTATAAAGATCTATGCGGTGTGAAGCGCTATTAATACATGTTAGGTATATTCTTTTGGAAAAACCATGCCAATATGATGTTTAATGTCCATGATAGTAGAAAGAACATCTATATATTTAAATTTAATCAAATTAGAATTATATTTTTGCCAGGTTCTAAGACCAATAAATCCAAGCTCAATCCTATCAAATTTTAAGAAGATGATTCATATCTTGAGATAATTATGAAAATTCAAAACTATCAAAATATAATACATCATACATTTAATATGTATTATAATTCATACTTAATTGTTAATAAATTATGACTCATTAATTATGTGGGTGCCTGATTTAATATACAAAAGATCTATAAAAAGGGAAGGAAAAATGATTGGTTGAGCATAATCAAACTTTTATATTTCGAGCTACTTGCTATTAGTATTTCTTGAAAGAAATATAGTTTTCTTTGTCCTCTCATATCTCATTTCTTTTTTAGCTCTCTATTTTTTTTTTTTGGGGTTTTACATCACTTGATTATGATTAAATATGATTTGATATTCAACCTAACAATTTTATTTTTTTTATCATTTGACTTTTGAGAGAGAAAAAAAAAAAGTCATGAAGGAATAAGATAATGAAGTCATGACTCCATCAAAAGAAGAATTTATGTTAAGAAAATACATCTATTTGGGTTTTATCTTAATCCGTTTCTGCAAACGAGTGCTAAGGACTCGTGATTAAGGTAAACAGTGAGTACCATATAATAGTAATAATGTTATGCTCTTATATCCATATGAGTGCAAAATCTAATTTTAAACAAAAGCCACAGCGTTTAAATCTAATTTTAAACAAAAGCCACAGCGTTTAAATCTAATTTTAAACAAAAGCGACAGAGTTAAAGCGACAAAGTGCAAAAAGCTTTATTTTACAATTTTGGACGACCAAGTTTTGATTTATTGTGATGAAGAAGGCTCGTAAGATGTTCGAATATTTAAATCTAATTCAATGAATTCAAAATGAAACATACTTGATTTTACAATTTTTTTTAATTAATGAGAGAATATTATTCTCATACATATATTGTTGATGTTGTAAATTCAATTGACACATTATCATTTTCTCCTTTAATTAATTAAAAATTATGTGAAAATAAAAAAAATCTTATCATACCAATTTGAAAAAGTAAAAAAAAATATATATATATACTATAACATAATTATAATAAGACTCTTGGCAATGTAGATAAGTTCAAAGATATATAACATCATTTAGCCATGGAAAGATGCACCACTCAAAATTGATGTCTTCTCTATCGATCTAAAAATATTTAACTCAAATGTTTGAGAAATTTTTTTTTATTTTTTATTTTTTATTTTTTAAAAGAGAGGATATATTTTAAAACGTCTAAACTCGAAAGATTAAATTGTTCGTACTTGTCTCATCTTCGTTTAATCAAATCGTAATCTAACCTTATCTTATTTTGTTCGAATAATTTGAGTTGATTTAATCCAACATAAATCACATGATTCGATGGTTTTTTTACTCTTGAATTTATTGAAATATAAGTTAAATCTGAGCTCATTTCCATCATCCCCATATAAATTTCTCCGAACAAAAAATTAATAGACCGGTGGGAGTAGAAGGAAGCAAATTCCTCTATTGGTTTACAATACATATACAACATATTTGATATTTTGTTTTGATGCATCTATTGCAATTGTTACTCCAATTTGATCCAACTTAATTTAGAGAGTTCAATCTCTTCTTCAAACCTAAATCAATCTTTACATTGATGTTGGAACTAACTAGCTCACTATAATTTTTGTAATTTACCCAAATATAAAAATTAGCACAACTCTAAGTCAAATTCAATTTGTCAAAATTCAAACTATTATTTTATAAAAAACAAAAATAAATACTTTAAAATATATAAAAAATATTTTATAACACAACCTATGGTAATTGATCGATTAATTTATTGAATCTTAATCATCATGTCTTAGTCAAGCTCTTCAAATCAAACTAGAGTTGTTTCAATGACATCTAATTCTGTCTTATCATTGATTTATACATTTATTTATGTATGTTTAAAATAATTTAATAAACATAACCGAGTGTATTTATGAGCCTATTTAGTTTAGTTTTCAAAAATATAAATTTAGAAGCATCGACCGTCGTTGATTCCCGCGTGTGGTTCCATGGACGGCTGAGATCTCAAGGATCAAGGTCATGTGCTGTGCGCCAACGCAACGCAATCGTCCAACATCGACGGCGGCGATGGCATCGATCACCACATACTCTCTCTCTCTCTACCTTCTCTGTTTGAAGAGGAGACAGGAGAAGGACGGCAGCCTTTCTCTATCACTCTCTTTGAACCCTGCTAAAGCCCTACCGGTCTTCGTTCTCCGACGATCGGATCGAGCAGTTCCTCGAATCCAATCGGGATGGAACTCTGCAAGAACTGGAGGCCGGGGAGGAGCAGCCCCCCAAACGGCGCCAAGGTATGGATTGTCCTGGGGATCACCGTCGCCGGCGTGATCATCCTCGCCGAGGCCACCCGCCGACGAAGGCGCAGGTCGAGGGGCGTGCCGCGCCGTGTCGAGTTCTTCGGCGCCTTCGTCGAGCGGTTCGAGCTGGGCCCCTCCCCCAACCGCCTCCCCCTGCCGCTCGCCACCCCCTCGCCGACCTCAAGTTCGCCGTAAGCGACAAGTCGGTCGCCTTTCTTATTTGCCTGCCTCGATCATCTCCTTCTTCTGTTTCCCAGCAAATTTAATGTGGCCGGTGTTGTTTCTTTCGTTTGAGTCCTGCAGTTTTGACATCAAGGGTTATGTCGCTGGGTACGGGAATCCGGATTGGAAGAGGACGCATGAGCCTGCTACCCAGACGGCAGTGGTGGTCTCGGCGCTTCTGGAGCGTGGAGCAACATGCGTCGGGAGGACTGTCATGGATGAATTTGCATTCGGGTCAGCATTCTCGATTGAATGATAGCTTCCTTTCCCCTTACTTTTTTGCTGGTTTATCAGCTATAGGTTCTTTTGGCATGCTAAGTGATTGCAAAGGGGGTTTCTCTTTTGAAGTATATGTTCTTTTTTCTGCTTCAAGATTCTGATAGCTAATATGCATACTGAGGAAAAACCAAAAGTTCGTGGCGATTTATTTGTGCACGTAGTGCAAAATATGAGTCATTAATGCTGTTCAAGTAGAACTAGTTGTTATATGCATTTGTTTCGTTATTTATGTTCCTTTCATGCAGAATTTTTCTTTCAACAAAAGTTTGGAAAAAACATGAATCTGCTCACTCTAGCACTAGTTGATACATCTCTTTGGAGATCTTATATGCATATTGAGGAAAAACCAAAAGTTTGTGGAGATTTATTTGTGCACGTAGTTCAAAACATGAGTCATTAATGCTGTTCAAGTAGAAGTACTTGTTATATGCATTTGTTTTATTCTTTGTGTTCCTTTCATGCGGAACTTTTCTTTCAATAAAAGTTTGGAAAAAACATGAATCTGCTCACTCTAGCACTAGTTGATATATCTCTTTGGAGATCTTATATGCATATTGAGGAAAAACCAAAAGTTTGTGGAGATTTATTTGTGCACGTAGTTCAAAACATGAGTCATTAATGCTGTTCAAGTAGCAGTACTTGTTATATGCATTTGTTTTATTCTTTGTGTTCCTTTCATGCGGAACTGTTCTTTCAATAAAAGTTTGGAAAAAACATGAATCTGCTCACTCTAGCACTAATTGATATATCTCTTTGGAGATCTAATATGCATACCGAAAGTTCGTTGAGATTTATTTGTGCACGTAGTTCAAAAAATGAGTCATTAATGCTGTTCAAGTAGAAGTAGTTGTTATATGCATTTGTTTCGTTCTTTGTGTTACTTTCATGCAGAACTTTTGTCTAAAGTTTGGAAAAAACATGAATCTGCTCCCTCTAGCACTAGTTGATACATCTCTTTGGAGATCGGCAAATAGGGTTTTGGAGGCATCTAAGTTGCTCACTCTAGCAAGTGTTAGGACATCTGTGACCAAAGTTCAATGTTAAATGCAAGTGATAAAGATCTCATGAGCATAGAGAAGAGGAGTAGCAGGTGAGACTTCTGTCACGGGCTTAGCTGATTTTGCCGTGCGGCACCCATGCGTATCCGTCCGCAAAGGTCAGCCTTCCCCGAGATCTCCTAGGGTCCCTTAGACTTACAAAAGAGAAAACGGGCCAGAAGAAACAATTCCAACGGGATCCACAAGCAATTGCTCAAGCAAACACTTTATAAAGCCAAATACAAATTACAACCATGGACAATACAAAATCAGAAAGGTTGCACACAAAGGATAATGGTCCATTATAGACCGAAGTCCTTACAAGTGCTTACAAGACACACTCGTATTTACAAGCCAAAGTCGGCCACAAAGTAAACCAAACTAGGGCTGCTAATCCTACTGCAAGTCTACTACTTGCTGTACAAGGTACGTACACAAACCGAAGGACACGTACAAACATGAGCATTTCATCGAACACCTTGTTTACATTGTTGTCCGTGACATTCTTCCCCACTTATTCCTTCGACGTCCTCGTCAAAGCCACTGTAGACGCTGCATCTCCTCACATTTTGCTGAATCTTTAATCTTCTGCTTTGGCTGCAACACGCCCCTTTTGGCTCCCAACCACTCTCCGCCGTTGTTGTTGAGTAGTCGAACTCTGATCCACTATGTTGCTTTAACTCACCAATGACTGAATCTGGTGTGGGGTTGACTGAGTTGCATTGATCTTTGTTGGTTCTCGCGGATCCTTCTGATGAAGGAAAAAACATTCCTTATTATGCTCCAGTATTGCAGTATACTCATGTTGCTTGAATTGGGTGGATGCTTGTTGGAACTTTGACGAGCATCGCCTCGCAGACTTTTAAGATTTTTGAGGTCCTTCCTCCACAATGTTTGCCCATTGATCCTTCTTCCACGTTTAGTTGTCACTTCCAAGTTTAGTTGTCACTTCCAAGTAGGTTCGCATCACTCTCGCTTTCAATTGACATTCAATTGGGAAATGAAGTGGACAATCTACTCTCAGTAGTACTGATCACCAATGGTGAGGATTTGACAACTATTGTCTTCCATAAGCTTTCTTTGAAGGGTCACTGAACTTATGCAGAGCTCCTCTGCTGGATAAGTAAGAGAACTAGGATACTCGATTTCATCCATTCTCTTAGTGGTTGAGAAGGCAGGGTTACTTGGCTTTGCTCACCTCCTCGAGTTAAGAGAATTGGGGTACTCAGTTTCGCCCATTCTCTTGAGTTGAGAAGGCAAAGGTTACTCGATTTCCCCTGCCTCCTCGAGTTTGTACTTCATGCATTGAGCTGGTTACTAATATTTGCTCGCTCTTTGCTCACACTTTTGAAGCACTAGAAGTGTTTGCACTCCTTGCGTTGAGTTAGCTACTGTGATTCGCCTTCCCATTGCCATTGAACTTCTGGAATGCAAGAAGTTTTGTCTGAAAAGAGCAAAAAGTTTACCCAACTTAGAGTCCCCCAACTTGGAGTAAGCCTTTGATAGATCTGGTCGCCTCTGGGATTGTGTCGTCTTCTCCATCACCTTTGTCGCCTACTCCTCTGAGTAGAAAAGGTACAGTATTGCGTATTGCCTACTTTGTTCCTTGGTTGAGCACTCCTGCATCAACCCAAAGTCCCTCGCTTTTGGCTATCTTGATGAGAAGCCCATCGACATCGGTCTTATGAAGTTTCTTGGCCTTTGCCCTTCCGCCCTGTCTTGGTACTTGGAGTTTGCCTTTGCATTATCCACCTCCTCGGCCCCTTTTACGACCATTACTCTCCCTCCATGAGAGCAAGGGATCGATGACTCCACAGAAGTCCCGCCTCTGCGTACCATGGTGCTGCCAAGCCTATGACCCTACTATCCGTTGCCTTGCATCTACATCCCTTCCTTCGCGATCGGTAGATCCGCCTCTGTAGCACTATGGTGCTCCTCCGAGTCCACCTCTTTTCTAACCGACACTTTGCTTTTTTTTGGTAACTGAGCCCTACTGAACTCGTTGTCCTTCCTCGCCCCCTTTCAACCACCTGCTTCAACACCACTGTGTCCTCCTAGCAGTCCTCTTTGGTCGATGGAAAGACAGACTGCAACTCTCATGTATGGCCTCTGCCATCATGTTGCAGGGCTCGCGCTGATTCTGTTCTTCTTAGCTTCCTTGGTAGCAACGTTCATTTACTCGGCCTTGTCCTCTGACTTGTCGGGCTCCCTTAAGCGAATGTGAGCAATGAAGCAGTCCAACTCTCCAGCCGCTCCGATCATGCCTTTGTATAATCAAGTCTTCTCCATGGGGCTCACTGGTACTTATAATCTGACTTCTCCCTCGGTGGTACACAACCCCCATATGCTGACGATTAAGGCTTTCATCTGATGCACGCTTCGATGTGCACACACGGAAGACCCGCCTCTACAGTACCATGACATTTACCTCTTGAATCCACAGCCCTTATTGCCGTTGCATTGTCCACCGAAGTGGAGCTCCCAGCAGCTCCTGATCATTTACATGATCACGTCCCCCTCCATGGGACTCACTGGTACTTGCATTTGGACTTCTTCCTCGATGGTATACAGCCCCCATATGCTGATGACTAAAGCTTTCATCCAATGCAAGCTCTGATGCACACATGAAGACCCGCCTCTGTGGTACCACGACATTCACTCCTTGAATCCATAGCCCTTCTTCTTGTTGTGTCGTACACCAAGTAGAGCTCCCAGTAACTCCTGATCATACCTCCGCATGATCGTGTCCCTCACGGGACACGACCGCATGTGTTGCATTGCTACGAACTATTCTACTACGATCCGCTGCACCATATCGCCTCCTGGTGACATCTCCATTGCATACAGATTCTCGTGTGATGAACTCAGACTACGACTTCTCCATGTGTGGCCTCTGCCAACACCTCGTAGGGTCTCCGCCATCTTCGATTTTTGGTTCGCTCCCTTGGCAATTCACCTTCGTCCACCCACTCTTAGGTCACATCGGGACGAAGCATAGCTCTAGGACAATCTGTCGCCTAGTAGCTCCTGAAGTCCCATGACTTTGTTAGAATTGGTGCGCCATTGTTTGGATCCTGGGCCTCTATCCCCTACTAGCACAATCTTCGCTATGCATTCCTAACAACTCGAATGACAACACTATGACATATTCTTCAAGAGTACCCGCCTCTGCATCCTCTTGCCCCATGCTAAGGTATCCTGATCCTAACATCGTCTCCGTAAGTTGAATCACCTTAGTTACTCCATCAAATGCATCTCTGAGGTAACTTGCATGTGCCTCGAAGCTCCACACAACCCAGCTAGGTCCCCACGTTTGTATGGCGAGTGTTTCTATGTATGCTTGTCCTGCTCTGAGACTACAATGTCATGGGCTTAGCTGATTTTGCCTAAGCTATGCGACACCCATGCGTGTCCGTCCGCAAAGGTCAGCCTTCCCCGAGATCTCCTATGGTCCCTTGGACTTACAAAAGAGAAAACGGGCCAGAAGAAGCAATTCCAACGGGATCCACAAGCAACTACTCAAGCAAACACTTTATAAAGCCAGATACAAATTACAACCATGGACAATACAAAATCAGAAATGTTGCACACAAAGGATAATGGTCCATTACATACCGAAGTCCCCACAAGTGCTTATAAGACACACTCGTATTTACAAGCCAAAATCGGCCACAAAGCAAACCAAACTAGGGTTGTTAATCCTACTGCAAGCCCACTACTTGTTGTACAAGGCATATACACAAACCGAAGGACACGAACAAACATGAGCATTTCATCGAACACCTTGTTTACATTGTTGTCCGTGACACTTCGGACAAAAAACTTGCTGAACATGGCTTAGAAACATGGTTTTTACATTGAAATTTGAAAAGAATGTTGCATTGGTTGATTCCCCTATTTCCCATGTTGTGGTTCTAGTGAATTTTATGAGATGATATTTTTTGCGGCAATAAAAAAGCTCTTATGATTATAAACCATCTATCATAAACTAATATAGTGTGATCAGTTGCAGACTGCAAAACCAAAAGGTTGTTTGTTGCATTCTACCGAATCATTAGTTTTGCCTTCTCATGTGGCTAATAAGTAAAATGGTTCATGTGGATGATACAAAATTTGGTTTGGTACACTTGTCATAGTCTTTATTCAAATTGAAGTGAAGAATTTGAAATTTTGTGGAAAGCTAAGTTCATGTTTGCCTTTGGCATCCTTTTTATATCTGGTAATGCCTGGTCAAGCTGCTTTTATGTTGTAACAGTGTAACAGGAGATAACTTGCACTACGGTACCCCAATTAACCCAGAATTGCCATCTCTGGTCCCTGGAGGATCATCCAGTGGTTCTGCTGTAGCTGTTGCTGCTGAACTTGTCGACTTTGCTCTTGGTATGTGAGTGAATCGTGATTAAAACTATCTACCAGTATATTAGTTCATCGTTTCTCGAATTGTGCTAAAATGTTGGCCAGCGCACTCATCATTTATCTCCTTCATATTCTTTTGGTTAATTCCTCATTAGTTCAGATATTGGTTATACAGCTTGATCTGGAAATTTGCATCACTAGGCATGATTAATTTGCTATATAAAGTACTCCCATCTTTTTATTTGCATCTTTCATGCCTCGGTACGGCCTGGTTAGAAATTTTTCTGTTACTTTTCTATGTGAATTAGTGCTCAAGTTTTTTATCTGCTCCTGTTACTACTTCAGAAATCATTTGTGACCCTTCTTAATGCAAATGCTTTTGTAGGATTCAGCTCATTCCTGATTACCGATTTGATTTTTGCCTTGAAATTTCCATCACTCACATACATCTCACAGTGAATGCATAATTATTTAGTTGCAGCTTTATGCTTTTTTAAAAGACTCGAGAGACATTGGTAGTTGAAATCAGGTAGAATTTTATGGCATTTTAGGGTGACAGCAATTTACCATGTACTTCGTGTTTCATGGTTTTTAGTAAAGGGGCATTATATGCCTCGTTTTCATGGGTTCCTTTTCTTAATTTGCAGCTTTGATGCTAAACTAACTGTTGCAGATATGCCATTTCTGTATCTGCAATAATGCTCTGGATCCTGCTCTTCTAGTAGCGTTTCCTAATTTTTTGCTTACTTGTTGTAAAGAAAAGTATTTTATGCTGCTCTTTCATTTTAAATTCAAATTGCTTGATGAGGCTTACGGTTTTATAGGTACTGACACCATTGGAGGCATGAGAATTCCTGCATCTTTTTGTGGAATTTTTGGATTTAAACCCTCTCATGGAACTATATCTAGCATTGGCGTGTTAACAAACTCACAGAGTTTAGATACTATTGGTATGTCTTTGTGAACTTAGCTCTTTTTTCTGTTTGACTCGCAAATTGAGAAGCACGACATGGTTTTGCAAGCATTTTATCTATCATATGTTTTTCTTCAAGAATATTGGCAAAGTGCTTCATGTATCTGGACTTATTCAGAATTAAAATTTATTTATGATGCTAATGTAAAAATTATCTGGAAGAAAGGCATTTGTTATTTAGTGTTATGACTGTCATGTGTAGTTGTTAGATCTTTATATAACATAGTTAGAAGCTGTCTGTAGTTGCCTGTGGTAATCCAAGTGCATTGTCTTGAAGAGCAAGAATTCAACTGTGTATGTTAATTTGTTTGACACTGGTACTTTGTAAATAAGAGGGCATAAGTTCTGGATCTCTGCTTTTTGTTGTCTGAAGTATTTAAGAACAAATTCATGAAATATGCTATTTTCATTATACTTTATCATTTATGTCCATGTCAGCATAGGTCTTCCCTCTCTGTCTAGACCTTTTTGAGACATATTGAAGATTACTATGCTACTGCAGCTGCCACATAGCTTTGTTGGACATCCACATTTATCATTCTGTAACTTCTGTTATCATTCTGTAACTTCTGTTATTTCATGGCATGGCTAATTTATGAGTTGGCGTTGGAACTTTACTTCCCCTAATAAACTTCTTTTTCTCATCCTTCCACTATGGTAATGGATGCAGATACAGGGTATGGATGACATGTAACTGATATGCTATTACATCAAATCTTATAAGAAGTAACATATATACAACATCTATATGGCAAAAGGAAAAAGAAGTACAGTGTTGTATATGTTAATCACCTAAAAGTATTCATGCCCCACAGTCCTCGTGTTTGCTGCATCAATCTCATAAAATGCCATCCTTCTAGGCAATGTCATGACATGCCAAAATATCGCTGGCTGCTATAAAGTTTTCTTTATTGTGCCTTGAGATAAAAGAGTGTTGACTCTTAGAATCTGCTGTCACCACTTATTGGTATCACAATCTATTGTCTTAGCATCATCAGTGATTTTAAAAGGCGCTCGGGCGCTCACCTAAGCACTCGAGCGAGGCTAGGCGAGGCTCGAGCGCCTCATATGAGGACCAGGTGACGCGCTTCAATGAGGTGCTCCCTGGGCGCTCACCCGAGCCCAAGCGTCGGTCGCTTCAGGCGAGCGCCTGGTTGATATAAGGCAACCGAACCAGACTTTTTTAAGTTTGGTTTGGTTAAATGTGTGTTAGTTGGTTCAATTGAACCAACTGACGCACGCAATTACCTTAAAAGCTGCACGCGACCCCGACTCCCAACCCTAGCGCGTGCCTTCTCCCTCTGCCCCCGCCGCCGACGATTTCTCCTGTTGCCTTCGTCGTCGGTGCTTTCTGCTGCTGCCTCCGTCGTAGATGCAGTAAACTGAGTCTTCCTCTATCGCCGATCGAGTCTCCTCAGCTTCCTCTGCTATCCGTTGTCACTATTGTTGTCTGTTGTCGTTGCTGTGTGCTGCCACTATTTTGTTGTTGTCTGCTGTTGCTGTTCGCAGCGTCCACCGCTACTGCTGCTGTCGTTCGCAGAACTGTCGCGACTGTATTAGACTAGTCCCTCGCCATTGCTGCTGCCACCTTGCAGCTTCTCACTACTGCTTCTTTTGCCACTTTCGTGACTTTTTATATCCCTTTACTGTTAACAGTTCTGTTCTCCCCTTCTAACTACTGCTAACAGTAAATAATATACTATTAATGGTAGATTTTCTCCCCTTTTCTTCCCGTCTAACTATTATTAACAATAAGTAATGTTAATGGTAGATTTTTAATTTAATATTATATTTTTATTTAAATAATTATATTTTATTATTTATATTTTAATATTTTAGAGCGTCTTGAGCGTTTTGGGACCTTGATGCTTTTTGGAACCTACGATTTTTAAATCACTGAACATCATTAAATCTATGTACCATCTAAAACAGTTAAAAAGAATATTGTGCAATCAGAGTGCAATAAAGGGCACTGATGTTGGAAGAAATTAAGAGCTTTTAATTATTCATGGTAACCATAGAAGAAGGTTACCATATTCCATTTGTCCTGCTTATGTGAAATGTAAAATCTAGAAACACTAATCATGTCACTAACTAATGATGTAATATATAATCAGAAAAAAAACATATCTGAATATTTCACTGGAGGGTTAGACTTATCATTGCACCCATGCAAACAAAGCTTTGACTTTCTTCTGCTTTGCTGGGATATTTTCTCTTGTGATATAATGAACTAGCTGCAAGATTTGCAATCCTGTTTTTTCCCCACATTTATATGATTTTTTTTCTGACTTATATTCAAAAGTTGTTCCCTCTTGGTACTTCTATTTTGGATAATTTTGGCTCTCCGAAATGTAAGCAAAATGTTTTTTTTTTATCACAGAACAATTTAACTTGGTACACCTGTATAAGCAAAGAGGTCTTTCCCATAGAATGGAGCATCTTAATATGTCTACATGCATTGGAGGGAATATGTTTTGTCATCATATTAGTAATTTTGGGTTTTTATACTCTTCCGTGTAATCCCTTTCACCTTATTGTTTGTTATCTGCTGTACAAACTTCAAAGTTCCTTCTCTATTCACTGACCTGGAATCTGTATCAGGATGGTTTGCACGGGATCCATCTATCCTTCATCGTGTTGGGCATATATTACTACAAGCATCTGCAACAGGACCAAAAAGGACCAGGCGGTTTATATTAGCTGATGATTGCTTTCAGCTTTTAAGGGTTCCTAAGCATAAAACGGTGCAAGTTTTAGGCAAAGCTGTTGAAAATTTGTCTGGCTGTAAGCCATCATGGCTTTAAGTTTGCTGGTTCTAATAGAAATAAATAATACTCATTTCATAATCACATGATTGTGATAAACAACTCATGCATGCTTTTGATTAGAAAATCATTTGCTATTTTGTGCAGACCAGCCTTTGAAGCATATGAACATCAGTCAGTATATCGCTACAGATGTATTGAGCTTGAAAGAATTTGTTAAGCCATCCACAAAAGTGCAACAAGGAAAATCTACTCTGAGGGCAATTTCTTCAGTTATGGTTTTGCTACAAAGGTAAAAGAGTCAGTTATGTTTAATACAGTACACCATAACTCAATTTCATAAAATGGTTTGTTCTTGACTCTACCCCATTTGGATCTATTTGTGTATTATTAACACAAATATCTTCGGTCCATCTTTTTTTTTTCTCTTTTACTGTCACTGATAGGTTTCCAGTAGGCAGAACCCTACATCGTGTCACATAAACCATATAATTTTGAAGATGGATAATATGGTTTAGTATGGACTAACATGATCTGCTGTGTGCATTAAATTGTAATTGGCAATGCCTTATTATTCAGACATGAAGATGGTATGATCCTTATCCTTGTAATTGTGTATGCTTTCATGATTGTTCTTTATTAATTATGTTTTTGGCATGTTATTCATGTTTTTCTGATAAGGAATAAGGTAGTTGTCTGTCTCAGTTTCTTAGGGAGTAGTATATAAATAACGAGACATCGTCAACACTTTGATGCATGTGTTTGTCGGCAGCTAGTTGTGACTAGGGGCTTTCTCGTCTGACATATCATTCACCTTTCCAGATATGAATTCAAAACAAACCATGAGGATTGGTTTAATACAACAAAGCCCAGAATCGGTATAGATATTTCCTCTCAAGTTCTTGCAGCTGTGAACTCCACACAGGATAACATCAAGTCTTTGTATAAAGTGCGTATAGAACTGAGAAGTGCATTAAACAAACTTTTGAAGGTACTTTTTCTGGTATTTGGTATAGCAGTATTGTATATCATAACTTGATTATACTAGTGAAATCTTGTCATTCTTTATTTGCTGTACTCTAAATATTGTGCTATTGTTTCTTTCTGTTGATGACTTAAATATTCTTCTATGTAATATTAGTACATATCAAACAGGGAAATATAACTTGTCTCCTGGACTAACTGATTGATGGATGCTTGGAATTTTGGTGATCGAAAAATAGGTTTCTGACGTGGATTTAATTACTTATTGCACTTCTCGGTTTCACTACTTGGTCAGAGTATTCTGTCAGAACGCAATGTTCTCTTGCAACTGTTGTAAAGTACTTGTACAACCTAGCTTTTGTGGATTCTTTTACCGTCCATAAGGATCCAGTCCTGTATGCCTCTTATGGTTCTAATATTTTTGCTAATGATATCATTTTTTTTTTTTACATCTTCTCAATGATAATAAGCCTAGGATGTTTGCAGCTTATTCTTATTCTAAATCCCCATGGCTACCATGTGAACTCACCTCGCTGTAACTTACTCATAACCTGGAAGAGCATGTACATCTGTTCCAATTTGAAGAAGTTTGGGTTCTTTTGGTAGAAATGTGACAATATTAAAGGTTCTGTAGGTACTAGAAGATGCTAACAATTTGAAATTGTGAGTTCATGGTGTCCACCTATATACATTATGCATTAATAAATTTGGCATCCTCGATGGTTAATATTTATTTAATATATATTCCTTAAACATGGGAAAACGTCTTCTTTTACTTAGATGGACTTATTTGTGCCGTCATGGAAAAAAAATGAAAATTGCATACTTTTTCGGTTCAGCTAGGTTCCATTTACTTGAATCGTTGATTGTGGAGAAATCATTATTTTGGTATTCCACATAAGCACACTTCTTTCCTACCTTCAGTGTTGCTGATCCAATTATAGTTTCCACCTTTTTGCTTATTATTGCACATTGCTTCCTACTTATTTCTTTCTGCTATTGTTTATTTTGTTCTGATTATGACTTTTTGTTGTCTTTTATGTGTTCTCCAGTAATATTGTATACTCTTGCAGGATGATGGAATTTTGATAATTCCAACAATCACAGAATTTCCTTTTAAGTGTGGTTCTAGGAAAAAGATAACTCCTGATATTGAAGATCATCTACATGCATTATTGAGCATTGCTGGGATGTCTGGCTGTTGTCAGGTACTTGATTGCATTTCTTTTCTAGTTTATAGTGGTTCAAATAAGTTTTGAAATCTACAAGTGATTAAGTCATGATAGTTCTAGCTGGCTACTCTGCAACTTAACACTACATTTTTTTAAAAAAATTGCAGATCACAGTCCCTTTAGGAAAGCATGAGAGCTATCCCATTTCTATATCATATATAGCAGCACATGGAGCAGATAAGTTTCTTCTTGACACTGTTTTGGATATGTATTCGTCTCTCCAAGAACAGATTACAATTGCATCCAATTTGGTGCCAACACCTGATACCAATGGGGTCATGGATGCATCGGAACTATTGAAAGAAAAGGTCTTTTTTCCTTTTACTATATGCTGAATCTGGTATTACTGATGGTTTGTCATTTCTTTTGGAAATTTCGAACGTGGCTAGATCATATGCATGTTTTGCTTGCCTCTCTGGTCCTTGGAGTCTATCATGCTTATTACTGTAGTTTCATATATGTGATAATCTCTTGTGGAGTTTTATGCGTCTTTTAAACCTCAATGTAGATGTTTGGAGATATCTGTTCTTTAATTCCGTTGTTTGTCTAATCCTTCCTTTGTTTGGAATCTTTGTGAACCTTGATAACTGTAGAGTTAAATAGTGTGGTTACATGTTCCAAAACTTCTTAAATCACATAGTAGAAGGAATTAAAAGGTATTATTAGGTCTTGAGATTTTCCAGTCTGTTATAGTGATCTTTCAGTTCATGTCATTAATGTTGTAACACATATCCTATCTGATCAATAAGGGATCTTGACATGCACCTCTTTTTCTCATTTCCAATCGTGGTTCATTGAAACTTCTAACTCAGTTTAATCAGTGAGATTCTTAGTTGCTTGCTCTCACCTTTTGCCTTCTATTAGCACAGTTAAATTTATATGCTGTAGGGGCCCTACGGTAGTGAGACAATAAAAGCCTCTTCTGGATATTTTGCCATACAGATCAAACCTTTCCACAATTAACAATCACCAATGTGAGAAAAGGTGTAGTTTAATTTTTCCTACCCTAAGATCCAAAAAGCTTGATATGGGTTATGCCAGAAGTTAGTAAATGAGGGTTTAATTGACTTTTAAGGGATTGTGTTTTCTTGACGGCCTTACTAAGTCCTTCAATTACTATAATGTTCTTCCACATGGTTAAAGACACTACAGCAGCTTTCCTTGCATATTGACAGTCTCATAGCCACTGTGATCAATCTGGAGCCATGTATCTGATAAAAAGCATGATACCTGATCTAATATCTTCATCAACAGTTATCTATGGCAAAAGTCTGCAAGGTTCGGACCAACCACAGAATTTATTGTTGGGATCAGTTCAAATTGGTCAAGTCAGTTGGATCAAATTATGTGTATTTCTTTTTTTAAAGCTGCTACCTTTCTGTTTCTGATGAAATGACTAGAAAGAAGTTTGGATCATCCAAAGATTACCTGGAAACTGACAATCTGCTGAAAATCAGTTGGAAATCAATTTGGATGAGCCAGGCGAGATCATTGGCTGATCTCAATCTCAATCAATCAGATTAAATCACTGCCTATCCTGAAAACTCTCAGATAGACCTAGCCATTGAGATATGTTGACAAAGAAGACATATCATGAAACGATATCTACTCCATTACTTATTTCCTATCATTTTCAAGTTATGGTTGTAGTTTGTTAGGAGATAAGTATAAATATTTGATAAAATGCTCAATAGAAATTCAACATAAGGTTATATAAGGCTTTTTCTCTGCCCGTTGAGATTTAAGAATAACACTTGAATTTTCAAAAAATTCTATCACAAATAAAATATGGTCCTAATGATGTAATAGGGAAATGCTGCATACAAGGGAACACAGTGGAACAAGGCTGTTAGCTTCTACTCTGAAGCTATTAAACTGAACAATGCAAATGCAATATATTACTGCAACAGGGCAGCAGCTTATCTGAAACTGGCATGGTATGTTTTATATTGTACTATTCTTGATTGATTCATCAGTATGAAGCAGTCAGTTTGACAACTTTGTCACAGCTTCCAGCAGGCTGAAGCAGATTGCAGTCAGGCTCTTTTGTTGGATAAGAAGGTGAGAACCCCCTTAAAAGAGTGTTTCCTTAACCTCCTACATGTATTTAAACTTTCTTCAATCCTTTAAATTACTTACTATTAACTTTCCCATTGCACTCATGAATTTCTTTCCTTCACAAACTATGAGCTGTTCTTACATCTAATGCCTAATGCTGGATGGCTTCGCCACCTAATTTGTGCTTAAGTGACTGAGAAATAATCTGTCAAAGGAAAGATTGAATATAATCCAGAAGGACAATTTACCAAGTGCTAGTCATACAAATGCATATAATATGAATAATAGTTGATATGAGTGAATTTATAGGTGTCTTTTTGAAGTTGAATGCTATAGGCTCTTTGCTGATCAAGTCTTTCTTGCCTGTTCTGATGAATGATTGTCAGAAATTGCAGGCATGTCACTAGGATGACAAGTGTCTTTTAGTCTTCGTAGATTATTTCCATCAAAGACAGAGGAAAGGTCTATTTTTAAGATCTCTGTTTGGTTATCAGAGCCATGGTTGCCACCTTGGTTTTTCCATGTGCAATCACTGCTAGAGGTGCTACTTTAACCTTTCTCGCCTGACTAGAATGTGCCAGCTATTGTCCTAGACAAGTGGAGCTTTGGGAATCCTGTAGTGAGTTCACAGTGTATACCCATTCTGATTTGTGCTTGTTGGCACACACCATTTCAGCATGTATGCAGCAAAAAGTTTGCCACAAAATAAAAAAATCTTGCTCTAATGTGTATCAATTGAGGAAAACTATATTTGCTGGACAAATGTGCATCATATGTAGGTGATTTATTTGATATTCTATCTTTAGCTTCAAGGTTTCAAATGTTGACAATTACTGATGCAACTTCACTGATTTTGTTGAGTTATTTTATCCTAATTTTGTGGGTGTTTATCTCCTGTTGACTGTTCCTTAATCTTACTTTAATTTGCTTTTCATGCGAAAACTAATGAAGCTGAATAGATGGTGTCAAAGCAAAATATTTTGCGTGCAAGGGTTGCTTAGTCTAGATTTATGAGAATCTCTTTGTAATTAGAGATAATGCTTTGTCTCTAAAAGTCTAACATCTCTTTATTTCAACTGAACATGGGAGTCCGGACAGATGTGACTCTATATATATGACAAAGATAGACCGTTTGGACCTTTAGATGCTGGTAAATCCTTGCATTTGTTTTCTGATTTTAAAGTTAGCCAGACTACTGACGTCGTACCTAAACATAGTTTTGCTCTTGGTATCTAGTGAATATTTTAAACAGTTCTGAAATTTATGTGGTATTTTATTATTGCTGATATTGTAGCTATAAGCCTCTAGCATTTCCTACTTCTCAACGATTTCTGTAGCTTTAATATGACTCAATAAACCTCTACTTTTTTGACTGAAAAAAAAAGGTTTGTGTTCTTTTCTAACTGACTGCATGTGCTGTCATTAGAATGTAAAAGCATATTTGAGGCGAGGAAGTGCCAGGGAAATGCTCTTGTGTTATAAAGAAGCTCTTGAAGGTGAGTGCCTAATGTTACCATCATCTTCTAGATTAAAATTCGTTTTTGTCAATAGTGTTCTTATCCGTTCTTGCAAACATTATTAGCCTTAGGCAACTTCTGTGATGTTGCTTCCAGTGTTATTGAGGGCTGTAGAACTACCTCATGCGATCATGCCTTAATGTTTACATTCATTTGACATATTTAAGCCCAAACGGTCTGTAACTGGCATGTCTTGGTTATAGAAATGTTATGTTAACCAAGATCGTATGTTGAACATGAAAAAGATGTCTTACATGCAACACTTCGCCTCAATGCCAAATAAATAAGAAAAGGAAATAACTTGCAGCTTACCTGAAACCTCCAGATCTGTTACATTTAACAATTTCATTCTCCTGTTTGGTTTTGTCTTGGTTTCTGTTTCCCTTCCGTTCAACCATTTGTTGATTTCTAACATGAGTAAATCAGATTCTTTGAAGAAATTTTGATCTGAAAGATTGTGATTCATTGTAATCTTCCAAAGGCTTTCTTTTGTTTCTGTTTGCTCGAGTGCTTATTAGAGTTGATGAAGGTACAAATGATTAACTTCACCTCAGATCTGATTTGGCTGTTGCAAAATGCATAAATGCTTACTATATTTAGATGACTTGACTTGGTCCAGAGACAACACAATGCACCTCTTTCTGAATTGAACCCATTATAAAGTTTTTTTTATGAAAAAAAATAAATTGAAATGCATCTCCCAGTCTTGACATGGAGAGATAATACAAAGTTGTTTACATGTTCAAGTTGCTGGATGATTGGCAGTACTGGAAATCTTTCACCCCACCTCACAAAGAAGGGTTTTCATGTTCATGAATCATGGAGTTGACCAATAGTATTGTATAGCAACAAGACTAGTCTGTCAGACTTTGCTTTTGTATGATTTAATAAAGAAGCTTCCATATATTGATCGTATCTGAAATTAAGATTTACAGAAGACTTAATGAAGATTGCAAAAATAAGAATATTTTCTTGGAATTTGTTACCATTGATATGGTTTTAATGATAAAAGTCAAACACTGGTTTGTACAAGTAGAGCCATAAATTAATTGTGATGAGTATCTGAAACTGAAGATGGACGAATAAAATTGCTCCATTGCAGAAGCTAAGCTTGTCTTTAACGATCAATGACAACTTCTCCTTTTGGATTTGTCGGTCTATGTAGATTTTAAGCATGCCTTGGTTCTTGAACCACAAAACAAGGATGCCGTTGATGCAGAGAGGAGATTGAGAAAACTGATGGCCTGAATCCACGCTCAACAACCACTCCCGGAAGTGAGAAAGCATGAAGCTCATCAGAAAGCCGAAAAGTGTTTCGGACATCCCAAAAATGATCCAGTTCTTTGGTAAAGCTCTTAATGTGTGTCTCGGCAATCTTTGCCTTTGCCTCAAGTTAATTACCAGCTATCATAAGCATTAACATAATTTTATTTCAAAAAAAAAATTGCTGTAGTTTTGCAAAAAAAAAAAAAAGAGAGAAATGTGCCCTGGAATCATGAAACTGTACTGTAAGAGTTACAAATACTAACTACATTGTGATCTCCTTGCCAATGAGCATGCTTTCATTGAGCTTTAACATTATTATTTTTTCCTGCAAATTCAATGCTCGTGCTCCAATGATGACCAAATGCATATTGGATATGGATTAATTATTGATCTTAAAATGCATGATGATAAAAGCTCCCATATGCATCCCAAGGCGAATAGAGATGGAATCACGGGAATCATATGAATAAGAACCACAAGATTAGGTATGAAGAGAAGGCATGGAAGGAGAAGGGAGATGGATGGATAAAAGAGAGAAGCACGAGAAGCATAGGGAAAGAAGAGTTGGAAGTTTGGGAACCACCTGCGGTCCTACGACGAGAGCCACTCGATCGATGGAAGGAATTTTTTTTTTTTTTTTTTTGAGGGGGATTGAATTCGATATCGGTGTCCCATTTGTTATATCTTATTAGAATTCGAGCTCACTAAATTAATATTTCGATATGACATACAAGTGTAGTTTAATTTGAATTCTCACTCACTAAATTAATATTTCGATGTGATGATATACGAGTATAATTTCATGTCAAAGAGGAACCCACAGATTTTTTTTATATATATAAAAAAAAATTATAAGAATTTTTTGTTACATCCAAATAACATAATTCTAACTTTGTAATAATACGGGAATCAATTTGGATACCTCCACAAACACAATACGATATGCACCTTCGAATCGACGAGACATCCGATCTCTGAGACGTCATGTGATGATATCGATTGGATTGAACACAGAATAAAGTAGGATGGGATGACACACCATCATTACCCATCATCATCTAAACAAATAGGGAACCATGCAAATGCCAAATAGAAGTAGTCTGACAAAAAATTGGTGGAGTAAACGCTTTTATTTTTAGAACCCATCAAACAAATCTACGATCAAAACAAATGAGCAAAAGCATGGCAAACAAATCTCTCTCTACACGAAGCACCGAGCCGACGATTGCCTTCTTTCTTTCTATCTATGATGGAAGCAAAACCCGTTCCTTGGCAACGAGTTTGCACGGAACAGCAGCAGTAGGTACTCTTTAATCCGCCAACTTCCTTCGGATCGACGATGCAACAACCATTTTAGCCCACAGCTGTAGCAACGCTTTCATCTCCTCCAATTCACCCATCTCCTTCTTCTTCTTCTTTCCAACATCTATCTGTTTGACATCTTCGTGTTCTTTTCCTTGGTCTATAGCTTGATCGACGTAGTCTGCACCTGCCATGGTTATAGCCTCAAGCGAAGTGCCCATCTTCTTCTTCTTCTTCTTCTTCTTCTTCTTCTTCTTCTTCTTCTTCTCCTTCTCATCATCCATCGGTTCGTCTTCTTCATGGTCGATAGCTAAGAGATATGGAGGAATCTCTTCGTCCAATGTGTCGAAGTCTATAGCACTATCCACATAGTCTGCACCTGCCATTGCTAGAGCCTCAAGTGATGCACCCATCCCCCCCTTCTTCTTCTTCTTCTTCTTCTTCTTCTTCTTCTTCTTCTTCTTCTTCTTCTTCTGCTTCTTCTTCTTCTGCTTCTTCAACTCGAGCACTGTTTGAGATGGATGCCACATGATGATCCATGGGTATTTATAGCCAAAGATCACGTATACGGGTGCAGGTCAAAATAATCCCAGTCCAGAGTGAAGAAGTCTTAGGATGTCCTCAGACCGGGAAGCTTCAACGCCCATTAAAACCTTGTGAAACCTGTGATGAGCCACTTGGTGTATGCACCCACACGAACGGCAAAACATACGGCCGAAGTGTTTGACGCTCCTACGTGGAATGAAGAGCTATCCATGCACCACACATGCATGGGAACGAGGAAGACTTTACAGTCACAGTAAGACGACCACCATTGCTTGCTACGTATCTCCTCACGCTTCGTGAAACCTGTGATCGGTCAGCCACTCGTTGTGCCGCCGCCTGCACTCGTCGTCGGTGTGCTCGGTAAAACGTATGCAAGAGTTGAACGACCGACGTGGGGAAGAGGACGACGACAAGTTAAGTGACTCATGCAGAACGTAAGGTTTTCTGCTGTTGTGAGGGGACGTCGTCGCTCATGACATCACTGCTGCCGTACTTTTACGTGCGAAATTTTTGTTGGCTTCGTTTTCGCACCAAAATATCATAAATTAATGATAGAGATGTAATGTTTTAGAGGTTACGTTGAAGGAAAAAAAAAAAAAACCCCTTTATTTTTGGACTTTTCTGTCGAGAAATATTTTTCATGTTTCCAAAGACCATTCTCTATTTGTCGTAATCCTCGAAACAACGAGAGCCGTTAGTTTCACACGTTGGTGGGGTAAACCCATCTAATTCCTTTTATTTTTTTAATAGACACTCTGCATATGCCTGTTCAAAAATATTATTAACTAAAATATATAATGATTGTTTTGATTCCTAAATTAATAATGATATCTATTTAGAATTATGCGAAATGATTTCTATTGGGTTTTGAGCCCACTTCACTTGGCTTATAATGTTTGACTTTGTACATTTTACTTACCTTTATGCAGTTGACTTTTAACGGTTGACTTCTTTATGTTTAATTGCATCCAATTTATTATTTTTCTTGTTTAATTGCCAAAAGTCACAAGCTTCTAATCCTGTCTGTGATCAAGCTTTCAATGTTACTAGTCATCTCAGAAACTGTTATTTCAGTTTGAATCACAAAGAAAAAAAAAAAATCTTGCATTTTGAGACCTTTCTCCATGTTGAAGAATTCTATAGGAGCAACAATTGGCCACAACACTGGCAACTCAGTAACTTAATGGTGTTTTTTCTTACCATTGACACACTGTTAGCAATAACCAAATTTCTTTGATTGATGCATCAATTCAAAATTTCTAAATCAAAGATGAAAGAAAATAAAAGATCATCACAATTTAGAATTCATATACCACAGAGGCTACCCAACAGAAGAATCAGCATCTCTCTTGCTGGTCCACAGCCAATCCTGGAAGGAGACAAAGTTCATGTGCAGCACAGGGTAATCTGTAAAGGGAAGAGGAAGATATAGAGAATGAGTGTTTTCCCATTCATGGCATCTGTTTAGATTTTGATACAAATAATTGGAGTGACCTCCATAGTTGATCAGCTGGACCTCAGTACAAACATATATTTATGAGCATTTTCACTGTAAAATACAGCTCATGTTGCACCATACAACTCCTTATGGATTAGAGGGATTGGACATATTGAGTCCAGACATTTTAAAGTATAAAATTGTACAACACACATTCAATCTAGATTTTAGTGGTTCTAAAACGCACCGGCAGAATAGTACTATTGTCGCCATGGAGTCTCTTGAAGCAGAAAGCAACAGTCATGGAGATGGAGGCCATTCAAAGCCAGCAGAGGCATCACTAAGACCACCTCCATAGAACCTAACTTCCAACCCCTCTAGTGCTTGCTCATCATTCCAAACACCATCATCATCACTTTCTCCATCGTAGATATTGATCCCGTCGTCCATGAAATCCCAGGAGTATATAGAAGAATCAGAGTAGTCAGAGCAATCTTCCCAGAAGCTCCGCTCGTAGCAGTCTGTGACATGTGGTCCCAATACCTTCAATCCGGGATGGAACTCCTTAATGTACTTCTCATCAAGCTTGACATCCCAACACCCTCTTAGGTCCAAGTACTCGAGATCCCTGCACCGCGAGAGAATCTCGAGGACCCCTGTTGTAGTCAAAAGCAGGTAGGCCATCTCCAACTGACGCAGCTTGGGCATTGTCTTGGCAATGGCATAGGCCTCGTCGTCTTGGCAGACCTTGTCTGCCACTTCTATTGGATGCATCCTACGCCGCAGCCCGACAAGGAATTTGCAATTCCTACCAAAAGCTTCTAGCGCATGGGCACCTATCTTTCCACAGTAGCTCACATCCAGGAAAGTGATATTCGACAACCTTGGGGCAACTCGTTCTACTATCGAGTCACTTATTTCACTCCTTGGCAACTCCAATCTCTGAAGGGAATCAGCACTGGCAAAACAAAAAAGGAAAAGAAAAGCCATGAATGCAAGAAAAACGTTAACCATAAGAAACAACAACAGCAAAACCTAAATAAATCCCTTTTCTTTTCTCTTTTTTTTCTTTCTATTTTCCAAGTTTGTCTCTCTTAAACACTAGAGTTTGGAATTTAAAAAATGAAAATTGAGGAAACAAAAAAATTGGAAGACCAAAGAGATGAGACACAAATTTCCAATTTAGTATCATCACATTTATTAGTTTTCCTTTGATGAACCCCAGTGACTACCTGATCGTTGTTTCCTATTGTAATCAAATGCTATAATGGCCTGCTGTATGAGGTGTGGGCTATTGAAGAGGGGATGGTGAAGGCTATGGATCTGGGAGTTACTAGCCTGATTGTGGAAATGAATTCAAAAGCTAGCATTGATATTTTGACGAGGCATGCGACACCGCCTTGGAGTACTGCTGTGGTGTAACAGAACATTCACCCTCGAACAAGGCATTTTTCTGAGTGTTCTTTCGTCCATATTTGGCATGAGGGCAATCATCTGACAAATTGGCTGGCCAACGTTGTTAAAAACTCTTCTTTTGATCGTAACTGGCAGGAGGTAAAGAAGGTTTACATCCTGATCTAGATTTTTTGGCTGGCAGTGATGCAAACTGAGATGGTTGTCTTGGACAATGCTAAGTTTTGATTTATATATCTTTACTTTCTTGGAAAAAAATGCTAATGAATTTTTTGACATTAAAAGGCTGAAGGTAAACATCAAGGTTAGCAAGCGACTATGATATAATAAACAATTTTAAGACAAAAATATTTCCACATAGTATGTGTATATTAATGTAATAAGCAACACATAAGCAAGCAAGCATAAAAGATTCGTTGTGGATGTATGTGCCAGGAATAGCTGTAAAATAGTAACCATACTTCCAAAAGTTTCGGAATCGGTACATGAATCTTTTCTAGCATTGATTGTTGAGGTGACATTACTATTTATCATTTTCACAACAAGTATCCTACTTAGTACACTTGACGTGATGCCCGATAAATACAAATGAATGGATCTTTCCAAGAATTTCAGATTACGATTCACACTTCTGATATCAATATTCAGAATGTTTAAAAATATTTAGTTATCTACACAAAGAAATATCAAGGGATATTCTACAAATAAACCTTCTGTTAAGATTCTCGAAACTTCAACCTGCAGCTATGTTCTACCAATTCTATGAGTCCTTGAACAAATTATGAAGTTATGTGGTCACAAACAGAAAGAAAATGCCAAGCATGTGAGAAGTCGATCTTAAACTATAACAAAATAGGCAATCTCATGAACCAATTCAAAGAGTTTTGAGGAAGAGATACTTGAAGAAATGCAACCCACACACTACTTACTGGTCAGCAATGAAGGTAAACATGGATTCAGTATGAAGCCCAGAGATGCTAAGCCGGCGAAAGGAACCACAGCTTCGAGTTACAAGCATCTGAAGCATTTGATCTAGCTGTTCCGGTTTGCACCGCTGGCTCCATTCCTCTATGTCAATCTCTTGCCAGCAGTAAGGCCCCAAAACCACTCTGCGCCAAGATTTGCATACCCTGGGCACCGCAGTCAAAATCTCTTGCAATGAGAGGTTGCTGAAGATTAGCCCTAGAGCATCAGGAATCAGCTCCTCCCAGGCTCTGAATTCACTGCAATCTGCCATCCTGTGAGCAAAGAAAGAGAATCAACCTAAATCTCTGCTCGAACACCCAGATTAAAATAATGTGTACTAACAATACAAGATATTCCACCCACAAGTATGAACTCAAAATGTTGCAGAGCAAATCAAGAGCTTGAAACCAAAGGGGAAAATTTTTCTTGGAATCAATTGGATGTGATATATAAGCTCATCATAAGAAATTAAATATTAAAAAATAAAAGAATTTGGAGAACGAAAACCATACAGTAAAAGTGATTCAAAAGGTGAGATCCAAATTATAGACCAAGATGGAAATGCAATATAGCAAAATAAAGTGTCTCATCATTGTACAATGGTTCGCCTGGAAAGCTTTGAACCAGCAACCACTAACTCGAAATCAAGATGAAAAATATGGTTAATAGGAAGAGACGAAGAAGAAAACAGATGCAATTCTCTACGTCGACTCTGGCCCTTGTTCACCACCGAAAGAGAAAGCAAAGACCCCTCTTTTAACGGAACAGAAAGGACTATTATAAGGACCTAGTTGAAGAATCCACTATGAAAATGAAGCAGGCCGAGAGATCAAGAACCCTAAATTCCAAGAACAAGGACGAATATACTTCTGCTAACTAAAAGCCATCATCTTGAGTCAAAAAAAAGCCGCTCCAGACGACGAAATCAAGATAACAAAAGGCGAAATATCCAGATATATGAGAATATAAATCAAAGAATTTGCATCTTTGATCTCAAATCAATTCACGCGCAGCGACCAGCAAACCACATAAAAGAGAAAAAATAGGGCGAGGACGGGGAACCACCACCCAGACGCGGCTGTTACTTGCAGCGCAAGAGAAGCCGTTCCCGAATCCCAATCACCAAAAGAAGACAACAGCCTCAGTGAAGAACAGTGCGAGATATACTGCAAATAATGGCATTCACAGTACGAAGGGACAACATGGGTGACAAAGCCTCGTGCTTTAGATTGTCTATAGGAGAAAATAATGGCAGTCGGAACCAGTAGACACGGGAACGGCGGATTGGAGATGGACGAAGCACTCACGAAGAGCAAAAAAAGAAACAATTTTGATGGGTCTTCGAAACTGGAGAGGCGATAAATGGGGTGGGAATTCTCACCAAAGCCCGAGGAGACGCGGAAAACTACAGCAATCTGCAAAAGACGCACGCAAGAAACCCTTTTATCTCGAGGTTGTGTGATCAATTATTTGCCTCTTCTCCACACCAGAAGCGTGCAAAGAAATTAATGGGGAAGAACTGAACCGGGCTGAACAGACGTCGAGCGACCGGTTCGATTGCAATGAGGGGCGGTCTGATTTCGACCCAATCAAACCCAGCTCATGTAATAGGAAATCTAATCCGACGATGGGCTCAATCATGTAGTACAGTCCAAATGACTCGGTCTGCCTCACTGGACCGGATCCAAATCGTCTTAACCCATCAGTGCCGGTCGGTTCGATTTTGACTCGAAAACCCTCACCGTGGCCATTGAATGAATGCTCCCAAGATGGGGGCCTTTCATCCTCGAAGCGGCCGCTGACGACCCCTTGGAGCGCGACTTCGGGGCTCCATTTCGGCATCATCCAGGAAGCGCTCTTCGCCTCACAATCTCAACCTCCGATCGGGTATGATTATGCTTCCCTGCTCTTTCGATCGATCTCCGAAGGTTCTTTTTTCGGCGTTGATCGATGAGACAACCCTGCATATCTCGTACGAGGATCATGCATTGGTCGTCAGAGTCGATGTTCTGTTTGATGTGGTGTCTTCCCATTTCTTTCTGGGTAAAGGTTAAGCAGGATGCTTGGAACAATAACGAGGATAAATTTCTCCATCTTCAGGATCTGCTTGTCTTGGTTGAAGTGAAAAGAGTTCAACTAACACCTGTTAGATATGAATTAAGTTCCAAAACAAAGATCAACATTTGTAGTTCTTGTTTGTGCAATCCCCAAAGGAGTAGAATTCACTTCGAAATCCACTGTTTGGAATGGTAAGGCGACTATAATACAATTAAATTGGATGGAATTGAAGTAATTTGTTATAAACAATAGCAAATAACATGATTTGTGGATTTGGATAAAATCCATTTATCTGAGACCTAACTCCATGCTTCATTGGATAAATTGTGCTCAATTTATATGGGGTTAAGAGATGATACGGGGTTGCTCAATGATGGCTTGAGGTTAAACTAGAAGGAATGGAGTAGCGCTTTCTGTTTACTGACCTTTTGGGTTTTCTTGGGCAACCTTTTTTTTTTCTTATTTAAATTTTCCTTGATGGAATTCACCATTAGTTTCAGATGGCAACCACTTGTGGATGTCTTCAACTTTTTCATTTTTCAGCTTCTAGCCAATTCTATGATGATAGAAAAATGCTTTTCCCTTTTGATGATGATGATGGGATGCTTCTGTGAGAATGTTTCTAATATATGTTGCTCTCAACATGCTCTAAGAGATATCACATCCGATATTTCTATGGAATTCTTAAGGAACTTGTTTAATTGTTGCCAAGGCATCCAAGTGGTGCACACGCCAAAAATACAGAGTAATTACCTAAGTGTTCAAGTGGACTGCTCACCGTAGTTTGGTAAGAAAATCTGGAAAATAAAAACCCAAAATCACTAGTGACATATGAAATGATAATTTTGAACCAAACATATGATCCACAAAAATATGAGCAAAAAGGGAGCTTAAGTTGATTGATAATAAAATATGATGTCTTTAGATATTATTCCATTCCTTTGCCACTGATGGAAGACAGCAAACGACATTGAAGCACGGACTTCTGTGTTTTAATATGGAAGGACTAATATGGTCCCATATAGAGTTAATGAGAAAGAACAAAGTTCCACCTGTGGAAGAAAGCTAAATGTATAACCCAATTGAAGCAGGAACTTCTTGAGTTGCAATAGGGAAAAAAAACTACTTAGAACAAAGGAGATATTTACTGACTAGAATAATTAAGCAATAACAAATGAAAAGAATCCAGAAACGATTTCTGAAACCAAAGACTCAAGGTGCAACAAAAATAACACAAGATAGAGGGAGAAAAAATACAACAGCATCTGGTTACAGTCATTTAATAGTAGAACACTAAAGTGGTATGACATGTCAAAGTAGAGGGAAAAGAGCTACTAGTACTAGCAGTGTCAACAGCAGTAACAAATTTAAAAGAAAATGGATGAACATTACAAATAGAAAATGTAACCAAAGCATTAACATAAACGAAATCGAAAAATAAAATGAATGGGAGAAGTATCAAGACGTATAGATCAACAAGCAGTGGTAAATAAAGGACAGACGTGAGAAATTAAAGGAAAAAAGAAAGAAATAAGAAATGTATGGGTATGGATCAAAATATGTATGTTAAGCAATGTGTAATTAGAGAATTTGGGTGCCAAGATATAGTTTTGGTTTTAGTATTACAATTTGGTCAGCTTTTGGTGTATTCTTGCAAAAGGTAGCTTGCTAGGAAATTGCAGCAAAATAAAAACCAGTCAGCATCGTTGCATTTACTATCCTCAATGATGATGTATGGTGGCATTGCACTGATCAGGTGTTACCATCTATGTATAGGTGTCAATGATGCAGAAGCAATTTTCCTATCTCTTACCTACCTAAAGTCATGATAACTTGATAACTAATCCACAGACTGAACATTGTGAGTGCATTCTTGTAGTGTATTATGATATCAACCTTGTTTACCCTTTGTGACTCGATCTTAACCAATTTGTGATTCCATATTCAATGGATTGTTATGAATGCAGAAATGACCGACAGTTGCAGCTTTTTTGGTCTTTGAGATGTTCGGTCCAGGGATAAAGTGGAACGCACCGATACTTGCTCGATGGCTAATGTACATACGTTAAGTACAAACTACATTATCAAGATTTATCCATGAGCTGTCTCTTTACATATTTTTAGGAAAGAAAAAAAGACTAGACACGGTTTTTTTTTGGGCATTTCGAATCATATCAAAAATTTGAAAGTGACTTCTGTTTCTGTCATTCTTGATATGGTGTTTATTTTTTTTTATTTTTTACTTTTGTAAAGGTAAGTGACGAAGGCGAGACTCGAGTCTAGGACCCTGCGATAAACTGTCGAAGTCTTGGCACCTTCGACGTGATTACAGCTGTGCAGTGTCAAGCTTGATGAAAGAAAAGCCACCCTGTTGCAAGGTCTCGTTTTAACATGATTACAGCAGGTATATATAAAGCCTTAATAACTCAGAACCAGTTCAGACTAGTATATCTCGTCTTATTTGAATGGCACTGTTATCTTTTCTTCCTCATGCATTGCTTAGCTCGAAAGTAGTAGTGGTCAGTGAACCTATGAATCTAGATATTTACAGCTTGTCATAATATGCATGTAAAATAAGTTGGCATAGTATCTGATTGGTTGTGCTCACTGCTTAAAGTACAGAAATCTTAGGAACTTGTTAATGGAAGTTACTGTAAGGTATCTTTCGTTAGGTAATATTTTAGCTCCTTCTATATTGATACTAAATAAGTCACCCACATTTTGGTGATGGCAACTCATGCTTGTGTCAAGGACCACCATCTGTGGACCATCTCTTTGACACATCACTGTTGACACTTCAGAATTCTGAAGCATCCCATAAGGGTCAGATAAAACTATATTTATTCAAACAAGAGAATAGTCTTTTTTTTTTTTTTTACTAGGCTATCAGTTTGTTTTTACTGCTCCCTCCATTATTTAAACCATTAAATCCAATTCCACAAAAGATGTGGGTCATCTGGGAAGTATCATGACCTCTTACCTATTTCTAAGTTTCTATAAAGAATGTCAACATTCATGTGCAAATCCCAAAGGTTTAGGAATAGAATGCCAAAGAATTGTTATGGATATTTTGGTTCACAAAAAAAGATCATGTTTTAAAAAACTTTATATTTTTTTGTAAGCAAGGACACTTGAAGGATTTAGCAGATAGTTGGGCTAATTGAAACATTTTTTAAAATGATCCTGATCTGGGTTTGTGTCAGTACTTGGAAAAGAGTTTTATCTCTGACAAATGCATTAACATAGGTTGTGATTAACTGGGTATTTTTTTTGATATTTTCAACATAGGTCATGATGCTTACATGCCAATGGGACAAAATCTACCCCATCCTTTTTGCTCCTTGTCTTCTTTCTTCTCTCAGTGGAATCACACCAGACAACTAACTATATGATAGGTTGCTGCAGGGTTAGAGGCCAAGCCCCTGTGATGGGTGTTTCTGCCCATTCGAGTAAACCTTGGAAATCATACACCTTGGCATCCTTTAATGACATTCTATCTTTCTCCTCCTCCTTCCTACATATTTTTTGTATTATTACAGCAGGTCATGACAACAGTGGATTGTCATCTGAGGAGAGGTGAAACCAGACAATTCCTTGGCCCATACCTCCCTCGCTCTCTCTCCTGTCCCACATCTCCCATCCGTTTGACTAATCTCTATCCTCACTGTGCCGAAAGTAAGGAAAGAGACTATTGAGAGTGAGACTTGACCTCTCTCATAATTCTTTGCACCTTTTTTCTCAGGGATAACTTTTGCATGTGTCCTCTCTTACACCTCATGTCAGCCACTTGAAGACTGTTAAACCTAAATGCCTAAATGATAGTGAGTGTTGTCGTTTAATTCGATTCATAGAGCTTTCACATGCCATCTCACAGAGGGTTCAGTTGTGCGAGAGAGAGAGAGAGAGAGAGAGAGAGGGAGACTATTGTTGTCGTCCCTTCTATCCCTCTCACCCTCTGTTGGTGTTCTCTTCCACTTGTCTGTTCTCTCTCTCTCTCTCTCTCTCTGTGCCGAAGACCATCACCATCTCTCTCATTTACTTTGCCTACCACCTTCCCTGAGTAAGCAAGCTGGTCTTAAGCAGTCTGAAGTATTCAGACCTGCCTCTCTTTCTACCTCGATCTGAACTCATGGCACGATGACATGATCCCGTTACAATGAGCTCACCGAGCTATGCTGTTCTCCTCGCCACCGGCCTCCTCTTATCTCTCCTGACTCTCATCCCCGTCTCCTGCCTGGATAAGTCGCCTCTTCCCTCTCCTGAGGTATCTTTCACTCCCATACTTTTTTCCTGGTTTTCTCTGCCTTAAAACCTTGAAGCTGGATTACAGGGAATGCTGCCGGAGCAGAAGATCCGGTTAGGCTCCACGCCGCCGAGCTGCTACAACCGGTGCAACCGATGCAACCCATGCACGGCGGTGCAGCTCCCCACCTTTCCTTTCCAACCCAACCCTGTCCGCCCCAGTCGGGTCAAGGATGACCCCTCTTCTTACAGCAACCAGTACTCCAACTACAAGCCCCTAGGGTGGAAGTGCAGATGCGGCGACCACCTCTATAATCCCTAGCTGCAGACGAGCTCTTCTCCACGGATTGGTCCGCGTGAGAAGAATCGTTGCTGCAGCTTCTTCACACTCGTTCTCTTTTTTTTTTACCGTTTGAAAGAGTGTAGGTTGTCATTCTTTTTTAGGCTTACCATGGCTTCTTGCTATGAGAGAGAGAGAGAGAGAAAGAGAACAGCTCTCGTTCTCCCTCAGATTGTACTGTCTTCGTTCGTCCTTTCCTTTCTATTATCCGCAGATGGAGTTGCCATCTCGGGATTCTGCGTGATGGATTGATTGATCGTGTCCTAGCGAGGACAAGTCTCTCTCACGAACTGAGCGTATGTTTGCGATCGCTGCCTGTGTCGGGCTGTTGTATTGGATTTGATAGATCGAGTCCCCACCTGGAATATGATATTAGCCTCACTGACATCCTATCTTGGAATGGGCTCAGTGGGCAGAAAGATTTTGTCATGATGTTGTCACAAAGTGGGTCAGCGTACCAATAAATCTGAGGGGCGATGTGGGACGATAAAGACCATTTTTATTTGATGTATATATATATATATATATTTTGTTAACAGCCTACTTAGTTATCACTATATTAATGTTTGTTCTAATCTTTAGTTTGATTCATCCTAATTTTAGGTATCAGAGAGTAATCTTATTGGATATGTTGTGGGGTGCCTTCTGAGTCTTGTAGTTTCACTGGTTTATACTCATCAGTTGGATGTGCTCCACATCAGAAATAGATCCACATGGGACTGACATGTTACATAGATCTAAAAGACTAAACCTGTCATCATCATTGGGAGGGAGAGAGAGAGAGAGAGAGAGTGATGACACATTCGGGAAAAGAAATATTAAGAATTCATTCACTTGTAGTTTGGTCAATAGAGGAGGGTTTTAGCTGTAGACTTACTCAAGCTCCTTGCTACTGAGATTTTAGACCGTGTCAAATATGCTGCATGTTCCAGCTTCAGCTCACTTCTTGAGCATGTTGTCACAGCTTGGTCCAAAATTGGCCCATTAACCTTCTAATTCTGATATGATGAAATAACTAATCTATTAACTTGATAGGCATCGAGTTACAGGACGGAAAACAATTTAAAAAAATTAATTTAATCATGAATTCATCATCTCAGACCTATAAACTATATTTCAGTGTGTGGGGTTATATTGCGGGGTGCCATTATGTAATTCATTGACTATCAGAACCTGTCGTTAGGACAATTTTTTCTCCTATGTAGTACATTAAAATTGCATACAATCTGCTTTTACATGGATATGGATATGAGATCTTTCAATTGTGTAATAGTGGGCTAAACACCCTACTTTTTTTGTTTTTTTTAGAGGAAAAGAATCCAAGTTCAAACATCTTGTTCCATCTAACCCTTCAATTTTTAAATAATTCAATCTTCAACTCTTACATGTATGTTTATGCATGCCTTTTGTATTTTTATTATGCCAACTTGTTTATGTGGAGTCCCATCACCTTAGATCAGAAAACGCTATTTCTTTATAGGTCTTCGAAACTAAAGTTTTTATGCATTATGATTTAGGCTTTAATGTTGACTTGGGTTTTTTGTTAGTTTGTGGAATAAAAAATAGACCTAGTTATGACCATTTATTTAACCTCAACAATTTTCATATGTCCACCAAATCACTAGATTTCGGGTCATCTTATAGAGGAATGCAAATTAAATGGTCAAATATAGAGTCTTATGAAATTTGCCTAAGTCATATAGTACCCCAAACAACACTTGGTCAAATAGTCTAAATTGCAACCTCATGCTGGGCTACAAGACAAAAAATGATCAGTACAAGAAGCAAACACACAAATTGGAAACTATATCTAGAGATGTGATGGAGCTGGTAATTTCAAGCTTACTTTCCATCGTAGCATAATAATTTGCATTTGCATATCTAGAGATTTTTCTCTGATGACTGACAGTTTGGATGGAAACTATATTACCCTTCAGAGAATAGATCTTTTAAACGGCAGTTTTTCATGAATTTTCGAGCAGTAGATTCAGTTTTGGGAAGATAATCTCAAAATGAAAATTTGAGATTTAATTCAAAGATGCACCGGACAGATGTCTTACAAAAAAATAAGAATTAGGGAGGAAAAAGAAAAAAAAGAAGTTTGGAGTCAATGACTGCTCATCATGGGGCTTTTGAAGTAGTTTCATCACTGACTTGGGAGATAGATCTTGATGCAAATTTTCAACTCAGGCTTTTAAGCTTTTTGTCACACAACTTATTTAAATCCATGTTCCCACTGTTCCTTGTGATCAATCAGAAGGGTCGATGAGCAGAGAGGTTATGCTGGAAGGACGTGAATTGTCACCTTCAAGCATCCTGGTTTTCGGTGGTGATGGCTCCAGTTGCGGAGGAGGGTTGCTGAGGAGCTTGTAAGTCTGCAGGCATTCGTGACAAAAAGGAAAAAGGTTAGTAATTTTGATTCCATGCTGAAAAAGAAAGAAAATTGCAGTTTCATCAAGCTATGATTTATTTTTGTTAGAATAACAAACACATTTAAGTTAGAAAAAGTATTTAAAATGTTGTTAGAAGCTGTCCAGATCTCTTGCGAGCCAGTAAATCTTTAGATCACAGACGAAGAAGGTGTCGTTATAAATGCGGGCAGAGGATGTAGATGATGTTTACCTACTGGTGTGCTCAGGGGTTGCCTTGCCTGTGGTGGGGGTTGGAGCTGAAACGGGTGGTGTTGCGACGAGGAGGGAATGAAGGTCCCCTGCAAGTGGGGTGCAGGATGCTGCAGCTGCTGCTGCTGCTGCTGCTGCATGTATGGTGGACGTGGGCCTTGTTGTGCTAGAGAAGGAGACCCCGCCCTGAGACTTTGCATAGAGTACCCCATCTGAGGGTAGTGGTGGTGGTAGGGTGGAGGTCCAACAGTTGATGGTGAGGTTGGTCCATATAGTTGTTGGTAGTAGTAGGACGCCATTTGGGGACTGTACATAGCAGCCTGTTTGCAGAAGTCAGTCAGAGACAATGGCATTAATTAAACGTTTGATTAGATAGCAGGGGATGATGCACAAGGCTGATAAGAAGGGTGCTCCATGGAATAATAGACTGTGTGTTTTAATGAGAGAGATTTCTTGTAGAGTTTGCTCGACTCGACACACAAACACACAGCTTGTGAACTACAAATTTTATAGTGGATGGGGGACTTTTTGTACTCTTTTGTTTCTGCAAAAGATGCAGTGCCAAATTAAATGTGGATCGACGGCAGGTATCCAAAATGCAGAGGAACTCGAACAGTATAAAACCAAACAAGGAGAGAAGGGAGCACTGTACCTGTTGATATCCATATTCAGACGGGTAGGTCAGATACCTGCAATGACACAACAAATCCATTAGATGCAAGTTACCCTACTCAAGATTGTTATGGAGCACATTGATGGATAGATAGATAGATAGATCGTGACACTGTGAGCCCACACCATCAGGAGGAAAAAAAGGCAAAGTCTCTATGGTGGGCTTAAAGGGGAGGGAGGGAGGAAGAAGAAGAAGAGAAGTCGGCTGACAGAGGGATGAGGGTTGGCGGGTAGGCGATGGGGTTTTGGAGGGGGGGAGAGGGGACGTGGCAGGCATTAATTGGAGCGGAGGAGGCGCCCACCGTTGGGGCTCACAGAAATGGGGGAGGGGGAGAAAAGGGGCGCACGCACTCACCCGAGAGGAGCAGGGTAGAAGACTGGGGGCCCCACTTGGGCTGGCACTCTGCCGTAGGGTGGTGGTGGTGGGCCCCGGTACATGCTCCCATCTTGGCTCCTCCCTGCACACAACAGTGACACGAGCGGATCGATCAAAGAGCGGCCACCACACCGTCGTTTGATGCATTCCCCATCTCTTCTCTTTCATAAAGAGAACTCGATCGAGAAAGGGGTTAAAAACCTAAGATAAAAGGTGAAGACAATCAATCCCCTCTCTCTCTCTCTCTGTGTGTAGTGAGATGGAGCCAACACAGGCTCGGCTGGAGCTAATAATAATAATATTTATTTGGACAAGCGAGGGGATCACAAGTCTATGCCTGCAATGAATCAGCCAACTTGCCCCCCTGCGCCAAGTCCTGCACCTTTGAGCTGGCAGCTCAGTAGTACTCCTCTTGTATGGGTGGGTGTTTTGGCACTCGCTATGCCTGCTGGCCAATCCCCTTCCCTGAGATGATTCAGTCGAGGAAGATGACATCCACCCCTTCCTCACGCTATTAGGAAAGAGATGGAGATGAACACATATCCTATTACTAAGCAAGCGTGGTCGGAGAAATAGTACATCCTTTTCCTAGCATGGGGAATGCACAGAAATATTATACCTAGGCGTGGCGACGGCGGCCTTGGCCTGCCCAAGGCCGCAATGTTGCAGTTCGCTCGCCTGCCGCCGATCACCGGGTTGGGGTCCGCCACTGACCGCCTCGCCGACTCCGGCTCCCGGAACGTCACCTGCCAAACCCTCCCATGGTTAGCCCCCCTCGCGCATGTTACGGAACACGAGCAAAACCAAGCTGTGAGAGAGAGAGAGAGAGAGAGAGAGAGAGAGAGAATTCTTCTTCGTGGTTTATGATGATAGAAAGGAAAAAAGTAATATATGCAGAAAAGGCTGTGTAATGTGAACAGTTGAAGGAAGGCCAAGTGAACCGAAGAAGAAGAAGAAGAAGAAGAGAGAGATCAGTGATAAGGTTGGTGGTGATGGATCATGACGAAACATGGTACCAAAAGTTAAGAGATGCAGATAAGATTACAACAGGAAAAGATCAATATTATATACTACTGTCGATGGATCGTCGACAACACAAGAGGAGAGAGAGAGAGAGAGAGAGAGGGTGGCTCACGAAGCCGTAGCCTTTGGATCGGCCGGTGAACTTGTCGGTGATGATGACGGCCTCGAGGATTTCGCCGAACTGCTCGAAGTAGCGGCGAAGGTCCTCGGTGGGGGTCTCCCAAGCCAGCCCTCCCACGAAGACCTTGGTCAAGGTCGTGTCGCCGAACCTCGATCGGTACTGCGGGCTGGAGGTCGAAGAAGAAGAAGAAGCGGAAGCCATACAGCACGCCCTCCCTCCCTCCCTGTCCTTCTCCTCTACGCGCAAGGAAAAGTCGGTAGCCCTAATTCACGGAAGAGGAAGAGATGTCCCATGCGTAAGAGGAGGCCACAGGAATGGTTGACTATGTTGCCATCCACCTAGCTTGCTCACAAGAACACGGTCTTCCTTCCTCCTCTCTTCCTCCTCTTACTTGCCGGAGGAGCCCCCCTTCAGCTCCTGCTTCCATGACCCGCAGAGGCATGCAGGGAGAGAAGAAGGGCGGAATCTAACAAGGCTGAGATGGGGATCCGACAGGTGGGAAGGGCTTCCTTGCTGTATTGGAGGCTTGGATATGGGATGACAGCTGCATGACCTCTTCCCACATCTCCCACTTGGGTGTCTTATTGTCCTCCCTGTCTCCGACTCAGCCCTTTCATTTTCTTATATACCTCTCTTATTACCACAAATCCTCTCTCTCTCTCTCTCTCTCTCTCTCTCTCTCTCTCTCTCTCTCTCATCTGTAGTTAATGACCAACCCAACTGAAATATATTGAAAGCAAACAAAGCTGGGCTGGTGGGAGTTAGGAAAGGATGGGAGTAGTCCCATGGCAACAACAACAAGTGCTGACTCAGTAGGAGTGGCTCCAGCTCTCGGTGTCAGCCATTTCATTGCTTGCTTGCTCGGCCACCTGCCATTTTGACTTCTTTGGTGACGAGCTAATGGGTGATTAAAAAGCTGGGTGTTGTGGCCAGTTCACGAGCACATCCCACTGCGCTCGAGCAAGAAAAGAAACATGGCCAACTCTGGCACACAAATTTTTATATATATGGTCTGCCGTAATATACTTGTGCACGTCAACTCAAGCAACATGACTTGTATTTTTTTTTATATATATACATGTGTGTGTGTGTGATAGATAGATAGATAGATAGAGAGAGAGAGAGAGAGAAAGCCTGGCTAATCTACCCATAGCAATTTTGAGATCTTAATATTAATCAAAACTCCAAATTTTATGGATTTTAGGTATAGAAATAATTTTATGTCTCAAATTTCTCTTGTGATGGCTATGGTAAACTCCATTTCCAATCGTCCCAAAGTATCAGTAGAGACATTCTTAGTTTGAGGCTCTGACAAAATGGGAGAGAAGTCCAACGAGGGTGGCAGTGCAAAAGCTCAACAAGAGGAGAATAAAAGGACAACAATTATGCCAACTTTTCTTCAAGAAAGAAACAAAAAATCTAATTATGCATCACTCTCATTCAAAAAAGAATCCGAGAACACAAAAATGGAATTATCCGTAATAGCAGCAATCCAACATGTCAATCATCAAAGATAACAACAACATTGTGGGTAGATTAACCAAAGTGATTCCTCATTTTAAGGACAACTGAGAGTTCTTTTTATTCTTTTTTTCAATTATTATTATTTTTTATTTTCCAATTTAGAGGAGCATAAGTGTGTTGTGGCGGATCAATAGAAGTGCAAGTAGGACCCGAGAGTTGACAAAGCAGGTAAGCGCGTGGGTAGGTGAGTTGAAGTAACGGTTTCGGGGCCATTAAAGCGCTTGGGTTTCCCGCACGACATCGCGAGATCGAAGCCTGCGTCGCGCGCTTCCCAACTTAAAACCCCTCCCTCTTCTACCCACTTCCTCACCGCCTGCAGCGGCCACCAAAAGAGAGAGAGAGAGAGAGAGCCCGCCATGGAGGAGGAACCCGATTCCCATGATGCCCCAGCCATGGAGTCTTCCCACAATACCCCTTCCCCTTCCCCTCTTCCGGCAGAGGATTCCGAAATTACCCATCCCGTCGACGCTCCCCGAACCACCGCTCCCTTGCCGGGAAGCGGCGGAGGCGGCGACACCCCTCCTCAGGGCGTGGGCGCGACCTCCGGTCGAAAACGGCGCCGCCGCGACAAGCAGTTCCCCGAGATGATCCCCACCGCCTGCCTCCGTGTCCTCCGGCCCACGACCGCCCGCTCCGCGTCCGTCGTCTACAGTGAGAAGCTCGTTGACGAGCTGATCCGGATGCAGGTCAACGAAGCCGCCCCACGGCGCCGCGGCCGCGGCCGCCCTCCCTCGTCCTCGCTCCGCCTCGCCCGCGAGCTCGACGTCGAGGCCCTCATCGCCATGGCCGTCGGGTTTCCTGTGGATTCCCTGACTGAGGAGGAGATAGAGGCCAATGTGGTCCCCGTCCTCGGCGGCGCCGCCCAGTCCAACTATATCGTCGTCCGGAACCACATCCTCGCCCGATGGCGTTCCAACGCCTCGGTATGGATAACCGAGGCCCACGCCATGGAGTCCATCCGGTCCGAGCACCGCGCCCTTGTCTCCGCTGCCTACGCCTTCCTCCTCGATCACGGCTTCATCAACTTCGGTCTCGCCCCAGCCATCATTACGGCCCCTCCGCGCCGCCCACCGTCCCTTCCTGCCCCCTCCGTCCTGGTCGTCGGCGCTGGCCTCGCTGGCCTGGCTGCCGCTCGCCACCTTCTCTCTCTTGGCTTCAAGGTCGCCATCCTGGAGGGCCGCCGCCGCCCTGGCGGCCGTGTTTTTACCAAAAAGATGGAATCTTGCGCCTCCTCGACCACTCCCGCCGTAGTTGCAACAGCTGACCTGGGCGGCAGCGTGCTCACCGGTATCAATGGGAACCCTCTTGGCGTCCTCGCTCGCCAGCTTGGCTTTCCCCTACACAAGATTCGGGACTTGTGCCCTCTCTACCTCCCTGACGGCCGGCCAGTAGACCCTGCCATCGATGCGCGTCTCGAGGCAGCCTTCAACCAGCTCCTCGACAAGGTCTGCAAGTTCCGCCAGGCTGTCACCGATGAGCTCAAGTCCGTGGACGTCTCGCTTGGGACTGCCCTCGAGGCCTTCCGCAAAGCTTACGGCTTTGCCGACTCCTCGGAGGAAAGGATGCTGCTTGACTGGCACCTTGCCAACCTCGAGTATGCCAATGCTGCCCCCCTCTCGGACCTCTCCATGGTGTATTGGGACCAGGACGACCCGTATGAAATGGGTGGCGATCACTGCTTCATTCCCGGTGGCAATGCACGCTTCGTTCGGGCCCTCGCAGAGAACATTCCCATCTTCTATGGAAGGAGAGTCACCCGAATTCAGTATGGATGTGACGGGGTGATGGTGTATGCCGATGGACAAGTTTTTCGTGGCGACATGGCACTATGCACTGTACCACTTGGTGTGCTCAAGAAGGGCTGTATCGAGTTTGTGCCTGAATTACCCAAAGAGAAGCAAGAGGCAATCAAAAGATTGGGTTTTGGATTGCTGAACAAGGTTCTGATGTTGTTTCCCCATGATTTTTGGGGTGGTGGGATTGACACTTTTGGGCACTTGACGGAGGATCCACGCAATCGTGGTGAATTCTTTCTGTTCTATAGTTATTCCTCGGTCTCTGGTGGACCACTTCTCGTTGCTCTCGTTGCAGGGGAGGCTGCAATTAAGTTTGAGACTTCGTCTCCAATTAAGCATGTTGAAAGGGCACTGGAAGTTCTGAAAGGTATCTTTGCTCCCAAGGGAATTGAGGTCCCCGAGCCCCTTCAGGTGATTTGCACCAGATGGGGGTCGGATAGGTTTACTTATGGATCGTATTCTTATGTCGCTGTTGGGTCTTCGGGTGATGACTATGACATTTTAGCTGAGAGTGTGGGGGATGGGAGGGTCTTCTTTGCTGGTGAGGCAACAAACAGGCGGTACCCGGCAACAATGCATGGAGCTTTGCTCAGTGGTTTCAGGGAGGCAACTAACATGGCAAGGGCCACAAGGAGGAGGTCCATGATGCCAGTAGGAGAAGGTAGATGTTAGGGAGGATAGTTGGTATTTGGATTACCTCTTTTGCTAGTGTTTCAGTTCTTTGTGATCCATGTTATTCAGGGCCTGACTCTATTTCTTTGTTGTGGTTGGGGACTGGTGAAAAAGAATGGCTTCTGTTTCTCTTTTCCTTTATAGTTTGATTCCAACGAAAAATGATTTGGACTTGGCTGAAATCGATGGAGATGACAATAGACTGGCCATGGTAAATCATAGCTTTGGCACAAAACTAGTAGGGAGGAATCACTTGTGTAGTGTTGGAGATTTTTTGTAGACAACATTGGAGTTGCAAGAGCAGCTATCTCAAACACTTGATCTGGGTTGATCCGGGAAAGAGGAACATCATGCTCAAGAAGTTGTTTGGATGGGGCAGTGGACTTAGATGCATCGTTCAGAAGAACAGATTTGGTCATTGATTCAAATAATCTCAGTCACCTAGCAGAGCAGTGCATAAGTCTACAACTGAAGCATGGGAACTGCATTCAATTATTTTTATGCCCAAACTTGGTAATTAGTATCAACTCTTACCATTTCTAGTAATTTCTTATCTTCAGTTTTATAAGTTGGTAGATGTGCACTCCCTCCTGGGTATCCATCAAGATGATCAACGGTTATGTTTAGGTTTGGTTGGAATCATGCCGTAGATGAAATGATTTTGCATTCATTTTACTGGATGTGCAAAATGCATCTTGACGAACAGTCTCTAGCCATCAAATTGTCATTCAGATGAAAGAAAATCTATTTCTGTAGTTGACCATTTTTCATTAATATGAAAGTCACTTTTTTTTTACATATATTCATTTCATTTGGTCTATTTCTGTGCTATGTTTCAAGCAAAATATACTGCAACTAATGATTTATATGATTAATCAAGATAGAGAATAAATAGCTGTGACAGAAGACTTTTCAGCCATCAAACAGATATATTGGACAACTTAGTCATTACTAGACCTTTTTGGGACATTCAATTCTCAGCTCTTAGTTCGTATGCATGGGAGGACCATCACAAACTAAAACTCAACTTAAATAGTAAGACATTTTGGCAGGCACTGATCAACAGAGGTCTTGATCAGAACATGTTTGCTATTTTAGTTGTTTAGACTTTAGAGAACATAGGATTTATGAGAGGAAATCTCTGAAGGTTGGCCAACCGGATTAGGTCATTAGCAGTTGGTGACTTGCGTTAAGATAATTTTCCACACTGAGTGTTGTTTCTTCTTCGAAAATTGCTCCACCATTGCTCTAGAGTCATGTATTATTTTCTCCATAAGGTTCTCCAGCAACTGGGAAGAGAAATAACAAAAATCTGATCAGAGTTTGGCCATCTTAGAGACTTCCAGTGAACTTGTGATGTAAGCCATCTAGTTCTGCATGCTGGTATCAGTTGATACTGTCTTCGTGGTTTTGATCCAACAAACTCATCTTTTATGCATTAGATATGTCAATTGGCTTCTCTTTCTCAGTTCACTCTACTGCAGAATTGCTAAATCTCATGTCACAGTATTACCGTTCGGATGATAAATCAATCAATTGCAACCACATGTTTAAAAATATTTTTTAAGAAAATACAACTATATAAAGAATATAAAAATATATACCAAAAAATATGGGATCATTTTAAACATCTTGAGTTATAATTTTATCATGGCATAAGATAATTTATGATGTTGATTCCAAGATCTCAGGATCTCTTTCCTTCCTTTTTTTTTATATATTGTTAACAATCTAAAGATAGGATTATCCATGATGACTAATATAAATAGGACTAAAAAGTTTTTCATTGTTTTAGAATCATTTCAAAACCTGCCTGCTCTAACTTGACCGATTGGTTCTTTAGATTGAAACCGGTTTATTCTGATTGTTTTATCATTTTTGAAGCAATTGGTAAATCAGACAGATCAAAAGTTCGCTTCTCAATCTTTCATTTGATCCAGCCTGTCTGGTTCATTTATCAGTATGAATAGATAGAGCACGGGGAGGTGTTCAGCTTTCTCTTTTAAGTCCAGAAATGGTCCGGTCTTCATAGAAGAGGGAAAGAGGCAATAGAAAATATATAGAAAATTAAAAGAAAAAGGTTGCATTCTCTTCTTTCTCTCTTAATTTTCTGTGCCTATCATGGGAATCCAATGGAAAAGCTCTTGGTTAACAAGGAAAGCATGTTTTATCTTCTTCATTCCAGTGGCTTTGCATCTATAAGATCAACCGAAGCAGCTCTCTTTTGATTTTTGTGCAGCTCAGTAATACTCGAAGCAACTGTAATTTGATTTTTATGAAAATTCTTGGATTCTTATATGCTTTCCTGGGAATGCTACATATTACCTTTTGCTACTGTTTTCTATTTTCACAATTTTTCTTTTATTCATTTTCACTGCAATAGACAATAACAATTCATTCAACATCTAGCAAACTACTAGATGTCCAATATCAACAAAAACCAAAACCTTTTATAGATGAAATCATGCATTGTACATAATTCTATGTTATAATTGGTGCTCCTTGTCATAGATCATTGCTTCTTAACAAATGTGTATATTGACACCACCATAGATTGGATTGGATTTTATGGATGACATACATCTGAGCTATGAAGAAACAGATGTTGATGACCTCTTCCCCTAGTATGAGATGGAGTTAGCTGCACACTGAAATCTTCTGGTTTGATCCTCAATGCATCTGATCATATGAAACCAGGGTCCAGGATTCTCTTAGTTTTTTCCTTGGATATATACAGTGGGACCTCTTGTTATGCTACTCAACCATATCAATGGAAATCCAAAACCTATGATGCACTTAAAACCTTTGGGAGGTTAATCAAAGGAAATCCAATAACTTCAATGAGCTTAGGCCTTTGGCTAGAAGATAATGGATGAAGGTAGTGACTAAACATCCAAAAAGTCTCTCGAGATATTTACATCTTCTTTGGGAACCTCAGTGTTGACAAGAGAACAGTGGACAGAGTTTGCATGGGGGGGTATTGCTGATTGGAACCATCCTTTTGTGGATCATTAGGCCTAATCTTCTCAACAGTGGCCCTGCCACATTTGCTGAAGATTTCATCAAGAAGACGACGAGCTTCTTTGCCGGTTGATGTCATCAAAGTCAAATCCCTGTCATCCTTCTATTGGTGGCTTTCTTATGCATAGAATGTTGGAGTGTATGTGGCTGAACTCAATGCTGGACTGGATTTGCTGACCAATATACAGATTGCTATATGCTTGTAAGTAATGGGGTATGGGGATGGAAATTGACCAAGAAATGAAGAGAGAACAAGGACTTCATGGCGGATCAATGAAAATGGAAGAAGATGGCAGTACTGCACCTGAACTTGTAGCAAATTGATGACATTAATGAGGGACTTCAATTCAGACAAATAATAATGGTTTCTCTTCATTGACAGTTGAAGATATGATACAAAAAGTGCATAGATATTGTGCTGGATTGTAGATCAGCTGCTGGTTATGTTTAGTAGAATAATATAGATTCGGAAGCCTACATGTGATTAGTGTTTATCACGATTGATATGGAATGTCATGGAGATTGACAGTAGATTATATCAGTTGAAGTTTATGTCAATTAAAGTTCAGTCTCTTATGTGCTTGCAGCATTAAACAGCTACAGAACATGGGAAACTTGATCTAATAGTAACCACTGGAGACTCAGTTCATGTCTTTGAGTTGATTCAGAAGAAATAACAAAAAAGGAACATAGACATATCCAGATTTATAGTTGATCAAATTCTTGACTTAATTCAGGCATGCATTTGTATATGCTGTAGAATATGTGTAATGGACATATCCCGAAACTAGATAGGAACTTTTACTTGAAGATGAGAAAGCCAATTGGTCATGTTCTGAGAAAGAGAGATTAATGAAAAAGGAGCATAAAGATGCAACAAAGATTTCCTGGGGCATGTTCATGTTGGTGTTTGAAGCCTTCATATCGATGAGCATGTCACTTCTGTTTTCATGTGCATCTATAAGAGCATCTCTAGCTGCGGAAACAGTCTCAATCTCACCATAATTTTTTACCTGAACAATGGAGGATTTGTGAGCTTCTGGCATTACAAACATATCTGATTTGCCTGTCTGATACAATTTTCCTTTTCTATATCATACTGCTTAACCAGTAAGTACTGCATTGTTATCTCTGAGGTTGTCAAATACCTTCCTGCTAGAGATACATACCGAAACAATGTCTACTTTGCCAATTTTGGATCTCTACTTATGTAGAGATTTTTAAATATCTCCGTTTGAGTCGGGTAGACATATTAAGATACTTTGGTTCTCATAATTGTGCAACCAGCGACAAATGTATGGAACTGTAAGATTATGATTTATGCATCTTGTTCATAACAGTTTAAGCAACTTAAGATATGTCAATGTTTTAATGATACTTGCTGGTCCACATGCAGGATTTGGTGACACTCCCTGATACTGCCCCGCCTTTTCTTTGGATCTCCCAAATCTGAGCTTGAAAGTACCACCACAAATCAGCAACTCGTAATCTGTCGCAAGCCTTTCTTCAAGGAAGAACAATAACTTAAAACAAATTTCCAGAGTGCAGTTTAGAATCAGACATTATATACATAATGGTTATGCAAACAATAGTTCCTGCAGAAGAATTAGAAAAGTTTGAATCAGTGATGCTTCATCCTTATTGTGTCACAGACAACAATATAAACAATGTGTTCGATGAAATACTCATGTTTGTGTACATATCTTGTACAGCAAGTAGCGGGCTTGCAGTAGGCTTAGCAACTCTAGTTTGGTTTGCTTTGTGGTCGATTTTGGCTTGTAAGTACGAGTGTGTCTTGTAAGCACTTATAGTGAGAGTAGATTGTCCGCTTTATTTCTAATTGAATGCCAATCGAAAGTGAGAGTGATGTGAACCTACTTAGAAGTGACAATTAAACGTGGAAGAAGGATCAATGGGCAAACATTATGGCGGAAGGATCTCAATAACCTTAAAAGTTTACGAGGCGATGCTCGTCAAAATTCTAATAAGCATCCACCTAGTTCAAGCAACATGAGTATATTGCGATACTGACACATAATAAGGCAGGTTTTTTCTTTCATTAGAAGGATCCGCGAGAACCAACAAGGATCAGCACAACTTAGCCAACCCTATACCAGATTTAGTCATTGGTGAGTTGAAGCAGCATGGCGGATCAGAGTTCAACTACTCAACAACAACGGCAGAGAGCGGTTGGGAGCCAAAGGGACGTGTTGCAGCCAAAGCAGAAAATTGAAGATTCAGCAAAATGCGAGGAGATGCAGTGTCTACAGTGGTTTCGACGAGGACCTCGAAGGAACAAGTGGGGGTGAATGTCACGGACAATAATGTAAACAAGGTGTTCGATGAAATACTCATATTTGTCCGTGTCCTTCAGTTTGTGTACATACCTTGTACAGTAAGTAGCGGGCTTGTAGTAGGCTTAGCAGCCCTAGTTTGGTTTGTATTATGGTCGATTTTGGCTTGTAAATACGAGTATGTCTTGTAAGCATTTGTGGAGACCTCGGTCTGTACTGGACCATTATCGTATGTAACTTCTCTGAGTTTGTAATGTCCATGAGTGTAACTTGTATCTGACTTTATAAAGTGTTTGATTGTGCGGTTACTTGTGGATCCCGTTGTAATTGATTCTTTTGGCCCGTTTTATCTTTTGTAAGTCTAAGGGATCCTAGGAGATCTCGGGGAAGGTTGACTTTTACGAACGAACACGTATGAGTGTCGCATGACTTAGATAAAATTAGCTAAACTCATGATAATAAGATATATGATTGATTGTCATATCAAAATTCTTCTGAGATATGAAAGCTGTTCATGATCTTTTATCATCTACAGTGTACTGATGATTACATTTCTTTTCTTTTTTCTCTTTGTTGATGAACAGCCATTTTGTTCTCGGCAGTGCTCGGTTATGTATCCTGCAACGGAGTTGAGTCCTGTGAAGTGGGTTGAGGCAGACACGACAAAAATGTAGCTCTTTTGGACTCTTGTGATTGGCCGCCGCAAATGTTCTGCTCTCAACCCCTCGGAAAGGGCGTTTGTGAGATCATCGACCGGTGAAGGTGTTGGAATCTGCTGCTGTCTCGCGCCGGGCGGCGAACTCGAAACGCCGGCGGGGTCGGCGATCGGAATCCCTCCCCGACGGTACCTTATCCGCTGTGGGCCCTGCTCGCCTCGTCTTCTATGGTCGTACAGCGTCCGATCCGAAGCATCGGACGGTTGCGGTCTCGTCCCCACTCGAACCCGCGTCCGCTTAGCCGCGTTGGAAGCATGGGGAGGAGGAGCGAGAGAGAGAGGGGGAGAAACGAGGGGCGCAGGCCATCGCCGGGGACGAGAAGTCCGCCTCGTGCGAGCATCTCCCGCCGCCCCTCCTGTTCGCCTTCTCCGGTTCGCGGAACCGAATCATGGAGGGAAAACCTCGGCGCGCCGCGCTCGTTTTCCTGCTCGGCTTTGTGGCCGTGGCGGCGGGCTCGCCGGCCTGCCCCAGGCCCTCCGTCGTAGACACGATCCTGGGTCGGCCAGACTCTTGCTGGGATTCGGATTCTACGCTGCCCCTCGGTGCTTATCAGATCGGCGTCGTTGAGGTGCTCTCCCACCGCTTCTTGGGATCTCTGGTTCGGTTCCTTTTCTATATATTGCACGTTTCTTTCTCCTCTTTTTTAAGTTGTAGTTTCTTGATAAAAGACGCTCCTTTTGGAAGATTTTTTTCGTGTTATTATGATTTATAGCGGTCCTGAACTCCATCGATCTTGCTTCCCGTATCGGTAGCGAACGAACAGTAGAAATCGCAGAATAGTCGCTTTTTAGGTATCAGACGATTTGGGTTGGCTTGTTCCTCCATAGCACTTAGTTCAGGTTGACAATTGCGTGACACCAAGAACAGGAGATGATACTGACAGCTATAAAAAGACAAAACAAACAAGCAAAATCTACCTGGAATGTGGTTCATAATCCTCATTTTTATTCGTTTTCTCATAGACAATTGGGTAGTTGGTTTGACCAAAATAGGTTTTTTTTTTAATATCTGTTTTGACTTGATTAATCTAAATAATGGGAACATATACTGATGGCATAAATGGGAGGTTGAAATTTTTCTTTTTGTGTTAAAGATAGATGAGGAGCATATATTTAACGAGATTGTCCTTGAGATTTGACTTAGCACACAGAAGACCATTAGAATAGGGGACTGTTAAATGCTAATTTTTTTTGGAAGCGATGCTGCTTTAATAGTATAATCTGCACCAGAATCCTTGGAGGGAAACCATTTGTTGTTGAACTAAAAGAAGCAGCATAGGCCAAATGGATGGGCATATGACCATTGTGGTCAATCGGCAACGAAGATTGAAAAAGTAAAGAAGTTTTGACATAAGGATTTGTTTGCTTTGGAAGATGTTATATTTGTCATAATATGTTCATCGCGTCAGGTGTAGGTCCATCACTGAAACTGGTCTTCCTGGATAAAGTCATAGGATCCACCACATGATACTGAGCTCAAAGAAGACATGCAGGAAAACAGCCAGTTCTGATGGGCAAGATCACAGGAGAAACTGCTGCAGCAGGATGGTTATTTGGCACTGGCGAGCGGTTTCCTGCTGATGAGGCTGCTTTACTGTCTTGTTCTGAGACTTGATGCATGTTTTCAGCGAGCTTGGAGGAGGCAGATGGGATAGGAGAGGGTGAGGAATCTCTGGAACTATATATTATTTCCAGGCATACACTGAACAGGCGAAGCAGGTTGCATCCATGCCGGCGGCACCATCTGAGTGCCAGAGCCTAGGCTTCCCAGACCTAGGAAAATGTTTATGGTTGGTTGGCTTTAAATGTTTTGTGTAAGTTGGTTCCGTAGTCCAAATCCGTTTTGTGTTTATGGTTATTGGGTGCAGCAATTCTTCCAGTCTCTTAATACTCGAAGGTGCTCAAGTTTGCCCGCCCGGTGACCCCTGTTGATGATGTTATCAGTTGCAACAATATTCTTCCACATTCTTTGTTTACTCATCAAGATGCTTAAATTTGCACGGTGATCCTCCTTGTAGATAATGTGTTATCCCGGCTGCAACAATTCTTCCACGTTCTCTTTTTTTTTTTTACCCAAAGATGATGATGCGTAGCGATTCTTCCACATTCTCTTTTAGTCGTTTGGTTCGAAGATGCTTCAATTTGCCCGATGAGATCCTTGTTTGATGATGTCCTCTAATACTCGAGGCAGTTTTGCTGATGTTCCAAGTTATTTTATCATGTTCACGGTTTGGCCGAATCCCCAAAATTTGCTCCGAGTTCTGTAGCTGCACAACTTGGAATCACAAAATGTAACATTATGGACACAAAAAGTTTGAAAGCAGTGGGAAACTCCCATCTTGCAATGAGCCGTGGATAAAAACTGCACATTGCCACATCACAACATATTTGTTCATTGGTAGGTAGTAAGTACTACCTACAAATAATAGACAAATCACAACCGATGGTCATATTCATGCAGCCATTACGAGGATGCCAAAAAGGTAACGGCGTCAGTCACCTTGGCGGAATGGAGGTAGGATGCTAAGATATAATAAACTCAGTAACCTATATAACCTGCAAAAAAATAAAAATATAAACCGAAACCAGAGTTTTGAGGAAGGACATTTAAAGGCAGAGAGAAATAATGAGATATACCGTATCTCCATAAACATCCATCTAAACAATACTACCACAAAACACACAATCCTAGAGCATCCGATATTAGAATTCATTACATCATCACCGCCACCCAACTAAAGATCAACAGACTATAGCCAATAAACACATGTAAAAGCCATCGGATCACATGACCAAACCACGCATCCCCTATAGTCGTAATACCCCACCCGTACACAGTTAAAAAGCATCCAAAAACTAAATAATAATAATAATAATAGGGCATCTGTTACTCGTAAGAAAAAGTTAAAACACAAAAACAGACGGTCCTCAAGCCCTTTCACCTCGGATCCTCCGAGCCAACTGGATGTCCTTAGGCATGATGGTCACGCGCTTGGCGTGGATGGCACACAAATTGGTATCCTCGAACAAACCCACCAAATAGGCTTCCGCAGCCTCTTGTAAAGCAAGCACCGCATGGCTCTGGAAGCGCAGATCCGTCTGCAACATATACATATATATACATACATATACATATCAGTGTGTATTAGGTAGGAGGTAGGCCAGCACCGTTCATCATACACATTACACTACCGACCTTGAAATCCTGGGCAATTTCCCTGACAAGCCTCTGGAACGGCAACTTCCTTATCAGAAGCTCTGTGCTTTTCTGATACTTTCGTATTTCACTATAAAAGTTTCAACACCAAAACAAAACAAATGCACACAATTAGTAGAAAAGCAGCAGTGTGATATCTAATGGTACAGAACACCCACTTATATGGCAACCACCACCAGTATCAGGCATAGCATACCGGAGAGCTACCGTCCCAGGACGGTATCGGTGAGGCTTCTTCACTCCACCAGTTGTAGGGGCTGATTTGCGAGCAGCCTACAGAAAACACCAGAAAACAGCTAACCACACAAAGTGGCCAGCAAAGAGGATGAAAGGCTAACATGATGATAATTTTGATTGACCGAACCTTGGTGGCAAGCTGTTTCCTAGGAGCCTTCCCTCCAGTTGACTTGCGAGCAGTTTGCTTGGTCCGAGCCATCTGCAACACATGGACAAATCAATCCATTAGACATGTACTCCAAATATGATGGTTTGTGATGTCAAGACAAATCAATAATAAATTACATCAGAAAACAATCAAACCTCAATAAGTTTACCATATGACTAAGGACTGATCACAACAAGCAAATAATAACAATGAACAAAGATTTAACTTCAAAAGAAGTTCACCCATAATTTTTCCATATTTGTGAGAAAATCTCTCTTGTTGTCGATGCCATACATACTCAGGTCAAATGGAAATATAGTTGTAACCATGATACAAGAAACAAAGGAAATATAAAAGAGAGCAGGCATGTGTAAAAGCAGATAAACTAATTAATCACCAATGAACATCACCAAGGTTTCTGAAGTACTTAACAAACTCCATAGACCACTAGTCTAATATGATACATCCACAAGGTCAGCAACAGATCCATGTACAACAAATTTTTTTTTTTTAAATTCAAGCCAAACATACACTTTCAAAAGCTAAGATCAAATCAGAATTCTGAAATAACAAAATATCATATTGACAAGAAAAGGAGAAATAAGAAAATTCATCAGCACTTTTGTTCTAACACAAGTTATCCAGAGAAATGTTGCTAAAAAAAACCAACTTTTAGCTCAAAACTCAAAACTAACATATAAAATTACAAGTACCAAATATTGATAATAGGAAAACAAAAAGGCATATAAGTCATTTGAATAAGATATTAAACATATAAGTTTAAAAAAAAATTCAACAATTATTCAATCCCAAAAATATCATTCTACATTGAAGAAAAAAATAATGTATGCATCTCAAAACAAGTCAACAAAACCAATTAGATTTTAATCAAAGAGATATTTTACAACTAAATGAATCCGGTGTTCAGAAACCCTGGACAAAAAAAATATATATATATATATAGAAGCCCTTACTTCAGATTTCAAATCTGTTCACACAGCTGAAGATCCACAGAGAATCAGACCATCAACAAATCAAGAGATCCAACAAAGTAGGGCAAACCATCTTAGTCTTTGCATTATTTATAGAAACATTCATATTCAAGTCATGCTAACTGAGGACACATTCTAACTCCAAGCACACACATATATCATAATATTTACAACCATTAAAAAACACCAATAACAGCTCACAAAAAAATAATCAATTTGTCCTATATAGACTATGAATCATTTCCTTTCTCTTTATTTTTTTGCCTATCACATTTGCCCTCTAGTTTTCTCACTCAAGAAACATCATTTGTGAAAGGGGCTATAGTCGTTATTACCTGTGACACATTCGATTGGGGTATTAATAAATTCACAAAGTTAATGGAACCATCTGTTAAGGAATATGAATTTTTCAATTGTCCAATCAATTTCACCCCAAGTTTCCACAAAATCATCATTCTATAACCCACGTTGGCAACCAAGGGATAAAGGTTTGATTTTCTTTCTGAATTCTCCAAGCAGATACCACGCATGAAAGTTTGATTTCTGTTAAGGAACATGGATTTCTCAATTATCCAATCAATTTCACCCCTAGTTTCCACAAAATCATCATTCTATAACCCACGTTGGCAACCAAGGGATAAAGGTTTGATTTTCTTTCTGAATTCTCAAATCAGATACCACGCATGAACACATCGTATCAGCTATCGAGTCCCGCCAATCAGTTAATCCACAAATCACAGGACATTTCCAATTAACAGGAGAACAAAGATCTCAGTTTAGAACGAACATACTAAAAATTTCAAACCCCGTAGCACCTTTTGTGACACTCTCACGTTAAATTCAAGGCAATCAGTCCTAGCGCCTCAAGGAAACTACATGACCACGACTAAGTCTAAGCAACCAGAATCACAATAGTTTTTAGGTAAGTACGCCGAAACTTCTCTCCACCACAATGTCTATGCAACCAAATGACCAACGCGGTAAGGCAGAAAACCAAAGAACCAAACGCGACACCATTACCCAGCTACATCACAGGGACAACAACAACGCCTTAAATCCCTAGCACTCCGCCAAACCCAAAAAAGCATTAAATCCCTCCCGAACCGAGGTTAATTAGAAGAACACAACAATGATTGTCAGATCACATGAAGTCACGCAGGAATAAGACGCACGATCAACAAATCCGAAATAAACCAGAGAAATTAAACGAAAACAGGCCTACTATACAGTACCTCTCGCGATCGCTTCCTTTTCACTCCCCCTCCCAACGAAGCTTCAAATCGTAAGAGATCCAAACTTTCACGGCCTTGTAGGTCGAGCGCTATTTATAGGCCCTCTGCGGCTTGTGGACAGTCGAGATCCTGTTTCGCTGTGTTTCTTTGCCGTGAAACGAACGGCTGTGATGCGTTACACGGCTGCGAAGCGGATCGAGACGTGTTTTCGGTGGATTTCTATTGGCCGCCAAGCTCGTCCACGGATCGCCAGGGGGTCGTCATCACGTTTGCGGTTTTGGAGGGACTGCCTTTAGACACGTTCTTGGGATTCGTTATGCTTCCACCGACGGCAAACATCATTCTCGCCAAATAGATGTCGCGCTAACCAGCACGACAGTAGGCCCCACGCACGTCAAATCACGTACTATAAGGATATATTTATACTGTATTTTGCCCTTTATTATTTCCATAAAAAAATAAAAAATAAATCTGAGGTTTCTGTTAGACAAACAAAAGGGCCTATCCGTAATTGCAACCCATAAAGATGTGTTATTATTACCCAAATGCCACCATCTTCACCAAAGAAACACCAACGCAGCAGCAGCAGCAGCAGCCTCGTAAGCTTTCACGGCACTCTGCCTTCAATTCTCTACCTTGGATTGCCATGTCTGTAACCTGTAGCTTCATGGTCGTACGTAGGGCAACCACAGCTCTCCAAATGCTCCTTCTTCACGTCGGTCGATCGGCTATGGTTAAGTCATCAGCAACATCTAATTCACATTGCTAACAAGATGATGATGGCCGGTGGTGTCGTCGGATTCCGACCGGCACAAACAGTCCGGTAGAGGATTCTCGTAGAATGCTTCTTCGGACCGAAATCTTTCTTTCCCTCGTGTTCCAGATATGGGACCTTTTCTCTTGCGAGGTGACCCTTGTCTGATGCACAAATGCAAACGCGATCAGTGTCGAGGCAAGAGGGGGGGGTGGACGTAGATGGCCACATACCTTCCTTTGTGGACTTCAAGAATCATGTTCGATAGCTTTTTGCCTTCTTTGAGCGATCCACCATCGATCTTATCAAACAAATGAACAAGTGTTTTCCTGCATCGAAATAATAACATATAAAAAACGTTCTTACGTAGATTTGAACGAGCAAAAGACCTATCAACGGTACAATAGAATGTGTAAGTTTGATAGGATGTCTTGAAGAGTTCCATATCGAAGGTCAACTCACACCTATCGGGAGTGATGGTTTTCCGGTGGCCCAAGAAACGACGGTGACCCTCGACCGCCCTTGCCATGTTTCCCAGGTATGATGGAACGAAAACATCGCTTTCCACTGAGACAATGTAATCCAATGCTGCCATTTGAGATGCATATGGTCTAAAAGGATCAATCTCTTCTGCCGAAGCTAACTTTTCCTGCAAAGGAACATCCACAACCTTAGAACTCCAAGAAAAAGATTGATCAAGAACGAATTTTTTTAAGGCATCTCATGGTTTCATTTGCAAAGGTTTTGTTTCCCTGAAGACAATGAAAAGAAAAGAAAAATGAAGATATCATGCTAAATAAAAGAAAGATGGAATGCAGATTTATTCCACCAAAAGGAGAGGAGTAGCTAATCCATTAAGAACACTATATCAGGAAATGTAAGTCTGATACTCTTGTGTTATCAAAAATCGTCATAACACTTACCCAAACATATGTAATCATGCTTTCATATCCTGCATTTTCTATATTTTATTGTCATCGTCATAAATCAATGTCATGTGTTGTGAACAAATTTAAATAAAAGGCTTCACCAGTTTTACTTTGTATAAAGAAAAGAAAAACATATGAAGAGACTTCATGTAGCGTTATCAAATGTCTTAGTACCTTGCTCATTAGTATCGGAAACCGGGATTGGAGATCAGCCATGTGTGAATCACCTCCATATATACCACCTGCTGCAATATATATTGGAGTACTTGACGGATATCCTAGAGCAGAAAGGAAAATTCCAGCCTCTTTCGGCGTAAGGGGACAGTAACCTTTGGATCTCTGTTGCATGGGATCAATGTCTTTCACCTTCCAGTATGGTGTGTTTTCTCTATAAATGCAGAGAGAGAGAGGGAGAGAGCAGTGTGGATGAACATAATGCCAGTGAAGAGGTTTCTCGAAAAAAATGAGACATTACTATGCAGAAGTTCTTACCTAATTTTGGTTAGCTCATTAGCTTCATGAGGACTCAAACCATAAGTACAACCACTAAAAGCGAGCATGTCCTTCTCGAAGCGTAAGTGCAGAGCAATGAATGGACCATATGATCTCATTCTCTCGACCAACAACTGCAATTTGCACAAAAATCAGGTGAGGGTAAAATAAGCTCCAAGTGTAAGTATTGTAATACATCATAAAATTTAGGAAACATAGAAGCTAAGCTATTACTTTTCCTAGTGCCTCAATGCTAGGGGCGAAACGAAGAGACTCATAGAAAGCTCGGCAACGGAGCTTTTGTATGTCAGAGGGCAAATTGTTGTTAGCAAGGCGAGAATCTGATTTAGCAGCTCGAATGACCTGTCAGAAAGATAATATCAAAGATAAATTTTATACAGCCTAGTAAGTAAAGTTTTTGTGTTTTACAGTAGTACAGAGACCACACCTTATAATCATTCCATAATCGAGATATCTCATCCTGGTAATATTCTACACCAGACCAGCTCTTAAAATATTTCACTATTTTGGTAGATGCAGCTAGCTCCTTCGGTAGTTTCTTCACGATTTTCACATCATTTGCCAAAGAATGTATAAAGTGATCTTCGTCAAAGACATCTGAAAAGTTGCTGCCATAGAATAATATGTCAATTGAAAGAGCAGATATTCTCAAACAATACAACATGAGAATTACAAGTACCTGGAATCTTGCCAAAACGAGCTCTTATCGAGTTTTGGAATCACAAGAGTGGCATTGATAATCCGCACAACAGCTACCATGTCAGAGATCTGCCATGGAAAGCTTAGAACATTTATAAAAATTTATGGAAAAATGGTTATACAAGAAATACCCACAACTTCCTGATGAATTTCTACATAAAATCCAGTCATGTTTCCAAATAAACATTAGGTTTTAAGCTACAGAACTATGAAAGAAGACAAGGAAGAAAGCATGTTCTGGTAGTCAATGGTGCTTTTTTATCTTTTTTTTTTTTATTCCCACAACCATTTGGGCCGATAGCCTTAAATGTAAAGAGAGTGGTTATGTACAAAATTTTAGTTAAATAAAATTGAAAGGTGAACAAAGCCATCATTACTCGAATAACTTACTTCTTTTAGTCTAGAATATTCAAGAGCTAGCACATCCATGAAAAGTTTAGGTGCATCGTAAATCTCTAAGACATTTTTTATGCAGGGAAGATGGCAGGTTCAAGTTTCTAAACTTGTGAAGTGAATGGTCAGAACCACATGAAACATTGGCAATAAATTGTTAGATACCTGTCATAGGCTACAGTTTCTTCTGGTGGAATTTAAATTTAATTATTTGTCCAAAAAAATAACAGAAACAGTGACCAAACATCTGGACTGACAATCCTAGTTCAGTTTTTGTTTTGAAACAAATTACGAAGAGAGTAGGTAGCAAGCCGAATCAGTGAAGCATCTTGACTGTTGCAGACCTTATTGACTAGGTTGAAGAAGACAAGTAGGGAGATTGCCATTTTCTAGTAGTCAGTTCAAATAGCACAACTACTGTGGATGAATGCAATCACAATTTCCATGAAGCGGCCAAAGAGCAGTAATTATCTATTAGGTATAGTCGTATAGATAGGTTCCAAACAAATTGCTTGAAAAATAAAGTCAAGATTTCAACCAAATTGCCAGGTATCCCATCTCAAAATCTTGGTTTGGCATGCCTAATTCACATATGAAATCAACATGGTTGACTTAATGAAACTACTATGCAATATGGCAACTGAAGGACATGCGTTTAAATTTTTTTTTTTTTCATCTCCTTTACCTCTTTTTTTGTCATTTGGCGATCAAAATAATAGGTCTTTGTACTTGTTGAACAATTATAAATGGTTGTTATCAAGCTGCCTCATGTTTTTTTTTTTTTGTTAGATCATAGGTGTTAAAGGTACTTGTTCATTTTTTTGTATTACAGAGTACCATAATATAAAATGCAATCAACTACACCCAACTATACTGATCGATAAAAAAAATAAGAAAGCAAGGATAGTGACAAGCATGATAGTAGATCGGAATTTGCTTTGCAACCAAATACAAGGTGCAAAAAACTCAGTCAACCACGTGTCAAATTAAGGGTCCCCTATCTACAGCTATTGGAATTTTGAACCATCTTAGGAATACTTCCATGATAGAAGGCCTTTGGCACTATAAATTTAATTTACTCGTTGCCCACTACATCTATATCTGGTTTCTTAGTTTGCAGAGAAAATGCTACAATGAAGCAAGCAAAGACTTTTCAAGTCATATGCAGTCATCCAACAATATGTCAAGTCAAAAGGATTGTAACAATGGCAACCAATCTTCTCGAGAAAAAGATAGCCAGTCTCACACTAAGATTCTTGTTAATTGTAATGTTCTGACATATATTTTTGATGTTCAAACCTAGAAACACTATCTTCATGTTTAGTCTGCTTGAGGACGATTCAACTACAGATGAATTATACTCTGAAACAAGTTAAATCACACAACAGAATCTTATGATATGCTATATGTCTGCAGTTAACTCAATTTCTTTTCTGGCTACTAGATTTAGACAAAATACCAATCAGAATTGGAATTTTTCTTTGACCATTTAGAATGGAGCATGAACAAGCAACACAGGAAGATTGATTACCCCTGCCCTCATCTGGTTCAACCCACCATTGGTGCTCACTAACAGGTAACCTCTTGACTCTCCAGGAGCTGCAGTAAAAGAGAGCGTTTCTTAAGATATATGCAATCTGCCAAAGTGAAGAAAGAATGTAAACAATCTCAGGAAATGGTCTAGTTTGTTACATGAATACGATGAGCTGGGTTTAGTGCAAGGCACAAAGCCGCGATCTGATGGAGGCTTCCACAGCTTCTCGAATTCCTCCATCGTCTCCTGGCTCGTGCTATCCCACTGTCAATTCTAGAGGAGTGAAAAGATTGGAAGAGATGGCATGATTGCTTAGCACTCCAAATATTCGACTAAAAACCACCATGAAGCCGTTAGCGTTAAGAGATCAGATTGAGAAAAATTGCGACTTTGGCATCAAATTGAAGGCGAAATCCATCAAACCAAGAGCTGATGGAGATCGAACAGAGAAATAAGTGGATCACCTGATGATGAGCAGCCGACGCCTTGGAGAGTTGAGGAGGAACCGCTTCTTGCACCCATTTATGCTCGGAACGCCAGCTTCCATACCCAATCTCATGCCTCTGCTTACAACAAATCGTTAACTCTCGTAGAACATTTCTATCTGACGCTAAAAAACCTTTTTTTTTTTTTTGCGGACCAAAAGAGAGAAATGAATCAGAAAGCAATCAAAAAAGATCTGCAAATGTGAGCTTACCAGCTTCTAAACAGAATCTTTGGCTAAAAATAACAAAAAAAATCGGTTTTTGATGTCAATGCGTCAAGAAACATAACGAAAGATTTTTCTGATGCTAAACATCCAAAAAGAACTACATCGAGAGTTATTATTCCGAAGAGATGTAAACATAAAAAAAGATTAAAAGAAGGATTCCAAGAAAGGATTTTTATTGAGCGAGAAAAGCGTGCATTGAGAAAAGGATGTCTTAAACAAATCCCAGTATATTGTGACTGTATAAAGCGCCGGCCTTCGTTTGGAGAACATCAACGATCAAGAGAAAAGAAGAGGGAGAAGCAGCGACCTTAGGGAGCTTGTAAGCACCGGGAGAGGACGAGGAGGAGTAGGAGACCGAAGGGGACACGTGCACGACCAGCAGCGACACCAGGAAGACCGTGCCGACGGCGATGGTCAGCAGCAACCGCATGGCGGTCACCCTTCTCGGCCGTACCCTGCGCCTCTGCATCCCACCCCACTCTCTCTCTCCCTCTATCTTCGTCTTGAGGGGTCTGCTTCTCTTCCTCCTTTCTTCTTCTCCTTCTTCTGTGCCGCTGCTGGGTTCGCTTTTTCTTTTACTTTGGGGAAAGGAGAGGCTTGTATGGGCGCGTGAATGCGCGTCCGCCAGAGCAGAGGATCAAATTAAAGCCTTGAAAAGACAGCAATTGCAGACCGCCGAACCCAAATGCGCTCCTTTTCTTCCTCCCATCCTCCCGCGGCAGATGCTTCACACGTCCCAATACACTTGTTGCTGCTGCCCCACGCGGATTCGACGAACCCACGTCTCACCACCTGGCAAACATCAACCTTTTGGCCCCCCCGAACTCCCTCGGACTCCCACGACTCCACCAAGAACCAACGACCTGCCATTTGCTGCACTTCCACCGACGACAACCCGGCTTCTGCACAGAGAAGCCGCGTTCGTCCCACAATTCTGCGCGCGCTGTGCACAGAGAAGGAGCGGCGGAGGAAACATGTCTCTGACAACCGGTGATTTCGTGCCACGTGGCAGTGCAAAAGATCTCGCGGTGAAGAAAAATAGTTTGGTAGATTATTTTCTAGATTTGGTAGGATTAGCTTATCATACATACTCTAATCCAAATCAGGAAACAAAAATGTCAGCCGCACTAACGTAATAATCTTTTGGCATATGATAATTTTTGTCTTATAATTCTTCCCGATAACACACAACACATACAGTCGTCCCTTTTACTGTGAACATTTTGATCACGAAAGATCCGACTGAGTTAGATGTGATCACACCATACGTAGTAATAATTATGGAAGTCGACTTGCTCCTCGAGGGAACCTCTTCATCGTTTATTATTGAAACATAATTATATTCCAATTACTTGGATGATCATGACTATGAACATACCGAAGCATGTAGAAAACTGACGAAGACGAAGACATCCTACTCTTCCACTTTGTTTGGTTTGTTCTACTGCTGTCTTACATTTTGTTGGATTACATCAAAACATCGTCTTATGGTGACCAAGCCATTCTATTCTTCCTTTCAATTTAGGCTTTTTTTGTACTCTGTCACGGCATAATTCAGAGCTCAGGAAGAGCCCAATGGCAGTCCGGCAGTGACCATGCCATTCTCTTCTTCCATCTGTCTTATACTCATTTTATACGCTTCAATGGCCAGTTTTGGGATGCTAGAAGAGTTCAGATGTTGATGATAGTACTCATGGACTAGGGATCTGTTGAGTGTCATTTGCATCTCACCTTGCCGGTGCAGGGACACCTTTGGTCACAATTTCATATGATTAAATTTGCATGATGAACCTTATGCCATGACGGAGATGTCACCATAGTTCAGTTTACTATGAAGGCTATAGGATTAGTAGTCAATCTTATGAAGGCTCTTAGGTATCGATAGAGGATCACTCACTCTCATTATCATGAGAGCAATATCTCATATGCTATCGCTCAGGTAAATCTCTGATAAGGTTGGTCAGATTGAGAGAGTTCTATGAGAGACTTAGATGAATTAGAGCCAGACTTAGACGGATTTCGTATGTGACCTGATAGTACAATATCCGGTATATGGTCTATATGATATTAGATGAATGAGAGACTATAGATACATAGTAACCCAAGGATAGACAGGTCCAATTGATAAGATCCCTTGTACCATTTGAGGATTATGACATAGTGACCTAGTACGTCTATAGTCGATGAGTCGAGTGAATTATTTTGAGATAATAATTCATTGAGTCAGAAAGAATTCTGATAGGGAAGACTCATGGCCAGCCGGTATTGAACCTAGAGAGACACACACATATGGTGGATGCTTCAGCGGATAGAGGATTCGATAGAGATCCAATTAGCCTTTATTCTCATTAGATGATACCTGACATTGATAAACTCTCTTCATGAGGCCCAATTAGAGGCCAAAGGAGATTATTGGATACAGATCCAATAATCCAAGGTTAATAGATAAGTGGATGGAGATCCGATACTTACTAAGGCAGGATTCCCTAGGGTTTTCGGTGGCTCTCTATAAATAGGAGGTAGGGGCAGCTATTATGTGATACATTATACCTTTGGCCACCCCCTCCTATTCTCCTCCTCTTCCTCTCCTTCTCAACCGATCAGCCCCTCTCTAGCATGAGAAGGCAGTGAAGAAGATATAAGATCTTCTTTTAAGTTTGTTGCGAGAAGCTATGCAAGAGTTGCAAGACTTGGGACTGCGATTGGAGGAGTATCGCTACAGCGATCCATCATGTGGATACTCCTAGAGAGGAGGACACTTACCTCCTTTATCTTCTCCATATGTATCTAAAAAAATCAAGATATACAATCTCCCTAGGTAAATAATCTCTCATATGATGCATTTTTTCGATTTTGTGATTTTTTGATTTTATTATCTTCATTGGGTTAGCACCCCGAGGAGGCCCTTCTCCATGATCTGGAGGAAGATCTCCATTAATGACAATTCGGGGGTGTTTGAGGGGGCTTGGTAGAGACTGCTTGGTCGATCTATTTTCCTCCTTGGTGGTCCCGAGGATTGTCCTCGAGATTGCTCTGCGAGGCTGTTTATGGTCTTCTCATTTTTTTTCTCACTAATGCTTTGGCAGTGATGTACTGATTTGCCTGCTGGAGCATCTCGAGAACTATTGATGCGGACCTTTCGATCAGCGACTAGAAGAATATAGATGATCGTAGACCCATCATATATGCTTGCATGATTAACGAGGGGTGGGCATCAAGCACTCAAATTTTGGCAGCAAAATGAGTGATGAACTGGGAGAGGGGTTCATTGCCCTTTTCACTCAACCCAAGGAGTAGGGCTGCAGATGGCTTGGGTCGTGCACTAGCTAGAAAGTTTAGCTCGAACTCCTTTGTGAGCTGATTAAATGATGAGACTGAGGATAACCTCACTGTACCACATCCGAGTTGGGCCCTGAAGGTGGTAGGGAATGCTTGACACATCAAGGTTTCGGAGGTGCCATAAAGAGCCATCTGAGCTCAGAATGCTAGAACATGTTCTATCGGGTCCGAGCTGCCATCGTAGGCCTCCAACGTTGGGAAGTGAAAGTTGAGGGGAATGAGTTTGTCCTGGATCTCTTGCACAAAGGGGGATCCTGCTAAGGCGCCTTCTCTGAGCTCCTCCTTTGATTTAATAAACTCCCTCTGAACCTCATCTAAGCGTCGGGTAACCTGACGCAACTACGCCTTGAAGGAGTAAGTTGAGTCCTTGTAGTGGGTCGGGAGCCAGGGATGTGGTGCTCCGCTATTGGCCTTAGCACACTTGAGAGCTCCTCGGTCTGTGAGTGGGGGTTGCGAATCTCGGGTTGCTGCACGACGGAGGGTGTTTCCGGTGGTATAGTGAAAATATTTAGCTGGGCCATCGGGGGCATTTGCCGAGGAAACACCGTTTGCTGGGCCAATTGGGAGATAAGAGGGATGTGGTTTGCACCATCCCTGCCAAGGCTTAGACTTGGCACCGGGAGGTGAGAATATAGGATCGTTGAACAACCTCTAGTAACAGCCTGGGGTGGGGGTTGAAGTGTTTACTTCTCGGTGATGGGGAAAAGAGAGTTGTCCCCCGAGTTCGAGGGCATGATGGCTGGTTGGGATTTCCTCTCCAGGACACTCGTTGGGGTTACTTGGCTGTGGATGCTCTTACGACATCGGACCTTCCTTCTAGCATCAAAATATTGGTGAATCTTACGTCTTGAGAAGTCGACGTCATCTCGCGTGATCTAGGACAATCTATATGACTCAAAAAGCCGACGTGGCTTGGGATGCATAGCCACGGGAGTAAATCCATAAATTACCCTATCACATGCAAAACTCATTGTTTGGCTGGCTTATCTCGTTGGTGAATAAAAATTCTTTATGACTAGCGTGGCCTATGGATCATATTTAGGTATCCTGTAGGTTCCATCAAACATGGGTTTTATCTCCTGCAATCTTGTAGTTTTTGGATAACAACAAGTTGTTCATTCTTATCCTTTTGTAGTTTTTGCTGTGTCTTTTATGTTCTATTATCTTTTCCCACACCAAGCATTACACAAAAGTATAACTGAGAATGAGAAATATAGATCATAGTATTAATCATTCAAGGTTGCATGTTAGCTGACTAAGTCTACCGCCAACTCTATAACTGAACGAGCCAATCTCGTTCATTAGTTGAGGAAAATCTTCATTAGTTGAGGGAAATCTTTCCTCATCCGTGTATAAATAGACGATGCATTTATCAATAATATCAAGTTTTTATTCTCTCATTTCCATTTCTAACATGGTATCAGAGCCATAAGAGAAAATTATTCTCTCTATCAAACGACAGAAAAATAGTTGCCATTACATGCTGCCTCCTCTACTGCTACCTCATTACCGAGGCAACGCTACTTGCTGAATCTTTCAAATCTACTATCACCGCAAACTCCAGATCCACAGTTTATAGCTCTCGCAGAGCGCTTCTCCTCGTGCACGTCTACCAGTTCTCTGTCCTTTCGGTTCAGATTCCAAGAAGGCGTAATTCCCATCTGCGCTGTACCTATTGGACCGTTGGATATTCTCATTCGCCACTCACTCCGTATCTACCGGTGTTTTCTACATTATTCGATTCGGTTTTGTTAGCCACCTTGATCTATGCTACTACCTACAACTTTATAGCCATTAATTGCTTTTCTTTTCTTTTCTTCTTTTCTTTTCTTGGTCACCGGTTGTGTTATTGTTCTCAACTCTCGCGCTTTTGTGATTTCCTAATGTCTTTCTCATCCACTGATGTCCCTACTCTTTTCCTACTAATAATTATGTTTCATCGTCGTCTTATTTCCATTAATGCTTCATCTTTAATCCCCTTTAAGTTATCTAAAAATGGCAATTATGCCTCTTGGCGTGCTCAATTCTCTAACCTCTTGTTTGGTTATGATTTATTGGGCTATGTTGACGGTTCACTTAGTTGTCCACTAGTCATGATTCATGTCCCAGAGACCCTAGCCCAAGACCCAAGTTATGGCTTCAGATCGACTAATTCTCCAAGCCATTCAGCCTCTTCTGGATCCATCGCTCGCTTGTGACCTCCTGTACCACCGCGAAGCATGGAACAAGTTACAGACTACCGGCGAACCGCTCTGACTCGCATGCTTGGACTACTCTCTAATCTTATGACTCTCAAGCAAGAGGAAGTTGTATTCGATTACTTACAAAATATCAAAGTCATTATCGATGACCGGCTTTGATAGGTCATCTTCTTGATGAAGAGATCTTGGTTCACACGCTCAATGGCTTAAATCGAGTACAAAGAACTTATCACGCTCTTGCGTGACTCTCCTATCCTCTTTGAAGAACTTTATGACAAGTCGGATTATGAAGCTTACTTAAAGCGGGACACCAAGCTATCGGGACCTTTGTCAGAACCTCCCATCACAGCTCAGTTCACCCAAAAACTCAAAAAGCCCAGCCGTAAATACCACAACAATACTTCAAAAGGTGTAGTCACCCAACCTCCCACTACTATGATGCATACAAAAAGCAGGATGTTTTTCATATTTCTTAGTTCTTACCTAATATTCATTCACAAAATGAATACACTATATTATATAAGTATATAGCAGCAGAAATATTTTGTGCTTTACTATGTCTTTCCACATACAAATCACATAAACTAACACTACTCCTGAATTATGTGAGGGGAATACAAATTAATTCAGCAAAGAAACTAAACACTTAGAGATACATATGTCCCTTTACAAATGCCAACAGGGTGGCAGATCCAACTTCCAAGTATATAACCAAGAAAGTGTTAGCTGACTAAGTCTACCGCCAACTCTATAACTGAACGAGCCAATCTCGTTCATTAGTTGAGGGAAATCATCATTAGTTGAGGGAAATCTTTTGACTAAGTCTACCGTGTAATAAATCTCGTTCATTAGTTGAGGAAAATTTTCATTGAGGGAAATTTTTCCTCATCCGTGTATAAATAGACGATACATTTATCAATAATAAAATTTTTATTTTCTCATTTCCATTTCCAACGCATACCACCGGGATTCACATCATCGAGATCGGCAGCAGCAAGGAAGCACAGAAGGGCATGTGATAAGGACCGGCAAACACAGCACTCGGAGGCAACTCGCATTCAATGTTCATCTCGGTGACTCATGCATCGAGACAGAAGACAACGTTGCTGTCAGGACCAGCGGAATCCGTTCACGAATTCAGGGTTGCAGAAACTTCCTGCACGCTCACCATTGCCGTGTGGTTGCAGCCAGTGAGTGACACTGCAGGAGCTGTCCGTTCTTGGTCGATGGGTGAGTTGTAATAGGAATGACTGAGCTACGGGAGTAAGTGAGACGATGGAGCTGCACAGTTGAAGGTGGTTGATCTGCAAGACTGGAGAGTCCATTACGAACTCTCAGCAATAGGTTCTTGCGAGGAGACCCTCTCGGTGTTCAGTTCAATGAACACTCCATCAAGAACTCGAATAGAATTATAAGCTATCTATCGTAACTTTGAGCGTAAGCTGATGGATTAGTTATGTGGGAAAGGAAAAAAGATGGATGAATCACTGAAGAGGAAATGAAAACAAAAGCATGCAATTTAAGTTTCAGGAACTAGAAATCAACTACATTACAAACTCAGCTCTGGTTTACTGTTACTATTACCATCGATATATATATATATATATATATATATATGTCTCCATGTACGGCGGTGGCTACTTGTAATTCCAGTCGTCGGAGCACCAGTTGAGAATGGGCGGCTGCTCGTCGGAGAAGAAGCTGATGAACGGCTCCTCCTCCTCCTCCTCCTCCATCATCAACATGTGGTGATGTTGATGATGCAGGAATCCTTCCTCCTTGATGGCGCCAGAGAGATGATCCGGAACAAGAAAAAGTGGCGCGGAAATTGTCTGAGGCAGCGGCCGCACCTCGTCCATCGACGAAGGCTTCCCCCGTCGAGGGATGTTTTCGTCGTTGAGGACGGCGCTGGAGTCGCTGTCGGACGATCCGTCCTTGTAGAACAGAGCCGCGGGATCCTTTTCTGACGACGAGGGCGGCGCGGCCTTGGTCTCGGCTTCCGAGATCACCGGCTTTTTCTTCGCGGAGAAGAAACTGAGGCGCTGCTCCCCCGACGACAACTTGGCCTTGAGCTCTCCGATCTGCATCACGAACGCGGAACGAGTTCACGAGTAAGAACCTAAATTGCATAGCTCTCGACGGTTGAACCGATGGATTCGTGACTCGCCTGGGTGAGGAGAGACTCCTTGTCGCGGCGGAGCGAATCGTAGTCGAGGCGGAGGGCGTCGTAGTTGGCCTCGAGGGCGGCGTAGTCGCGCTCCAGCTGCTTGGTCTTGCACCGGGCCCGGCGGTTCTGAAACCAGACGGCCACCTGCCGCGGCTGGAGGCCCAGCTGTTGTGCCAGCCTCAGCTTCCGCTCCGGTTCCAGCTTGTTCTCCACCTCGAAGCTCCTCTCCAGAGCTCTCACCTGCGCCGCGCTCAGCCGCCGCTTCTTCTCTCCTTGTACCGCCGCCTCATCATCTTCCACCACAGACTCACTGTTCTCTGTAAGCATCCGACATGAACAACCAACAAAGGTGAGCCTCGTGTGTATGATTCGTCATCCATCGCCCTAATTAATGAGAATTCTCAAGCTCATCAACGACCAAAAACAACCGAGGCATGCATGCAGTACCAGATGGGCAGATCGGCATGAGCCACCCCCGGTCTGCGATCGGCCTCTTCATCTTGTAGATCTAGCCAGCGACTCTCTCTCTCTCTCTCTCTCTCTCTCTCTCTCTCTCTCTAACAAGTAGCAAACAGAGTCTTGTCCTAAATGGGCAGCTCTGAGTGATAGAATAGGAGTAGGAGGGACTCTTCCGGTACCACTCTCCTTCAGATCTCATCACCAGATGCTACCATAAGCAAATCCACAAAAGTCCTCGTAACTACTTAATACAAAGTAGAGAGATATATATATATATATATATATATCTGTTGGAGATCTAGAAGAAGGTGGCAGAGCTGAGAGCTCAAGGCAGCAGCAGCAGCAGCAGCAGCAGCAGAAGACTCTTTAAGGGATGGATTAAGAAGGGTGAGAATTGGGTTGCAGGGGATGAAAACGAAAGGAAGCTCTTCATTGTTCATGTTTCAAGATTATAACATTATATATAAAAAGATATAATATTATATTAAATTAAGGTTGAGAAGAAGAGAGAGTTGTATGAACACAAGGACATGAAGAGACCACATGGCTGATGTACCCTAACTTAGTTGAGCCACCCTTGTCACAATAAATAAGTTGGCTATTTCTTGTATCATTTCCCCCATGCAGTGTTCTCTATCTTGCTGTGAGAACCAACAAAAACTTGTAGATATGACAAGTGAAGTCTCCAAGATGTTAGAGTCCTCTTTAAATTGGCTTCAGATTCAAAGCTTGTTGTAGGTTTCTGGCTTCATTTAGACACCCAGCAATGCTGCCTGCAAACATGCAATGATCATGTTTTGATGGTGGAGCAAAAAAGTTTGCTGTAACATTGTACCTTATTAAATCTGATTCATAACATATCAGCATTATTCACAAATGAATATTACTTTTGGAGTACTTGATTTGATGTGATAGATGAGTCTTGGCAGACATAAAGAATACCATCAATGCACATCAAAATTTACTGTCCCGTACAAAGTTTCTTTATCCTAACTTTTAATCAATGAGAAAAAAAATCTAAAATAAGTATTAATCAATCATTAGTCTTGTTGTTGTAATTTTGTGCATCCAACCAGCCAGCTTAATCTCACAAGAGTGTGGCCAAAATACATATGTTTTTTTTTTGGTTGCCATAGTCACAGTGTGGTCCAAAAGCTTACAAGAAAAAGAAAGCTTTAGATGTGTGTGTGTGTGTGTGAGAGAGAGAGAGAGAGAGAGAGAGAGAGAGAGAATTGATTGATTGCAACCTAGAAGATGAAAGACAACAGGTGCATTTGTCAAGTGTATAATAAAGTGTGTGTGTGTGTGTGTGAGAGATAGAGAGAGAGAGAGAGAGAGAGAGAGAGTTGATTGATTGCAACCTAGAAGATAAAAGACAGAGAGAGAGAGAGAGAGAGAGTTGATTGATTGCAACCTAGAAGATAAAAGACAAGAGGTGCATTTGTCAAGTGTTTAATAAATCCAATTTGGCAGAAGATTTGGTGGCATAAAAAACGAATGGAGCACTTCCACGGGTGGTGGAGATGGACATGACCATGAAGGAAGGCGTTTTAGCATAGCACTAACAGAGTCACCATCATCACCCACCCACCATGGCCATGCATGTTGATGACATGGGAACAGATGGTTTAATGGTGGGAAGGTAATGTCTCCATGCAGTGTAATGTGGTGCTGTATTCTGGTGCATGTTACACATGGGTGGCTTATTCTACCCTTTTCTTTTAATTATAAATCTATTGAATTTAGATGACACAAAATTATTCAAGATTATTGTTTTTGTTAGTGTTATTTTTAGGTTCTACTGAATACCCCAATTTTGATTTTTTTTTTATAAAAAATTTGGAATACATAAATCTCAACTCATGTGCACAATGGAAGCCTAAATCATCATCATCATCGTAGAACAATCATCGAATGAAATGGTTAGTATGAGAAGGGACAAGAGGAAAAAATAAACGGTGACACATGCTTAGTGCTTATTTGTATTAATCATGCAGGACAAAAGTGTTGAATGATGAATCTGACTAATAAATCATGATGTACACTAATATTGACATAGAAAATATTTCAATTATTGACTTTGACCATCAAAGTATTAATTATCGAGTAGAAGAGTTAGACATTGCATCGAGAAATTATCATGTTAAAAATCAGATATCGAGCCAAATAATTGATCGATATGCTAGAGATCAAATTTTATGTTATAATTTTGGGCATCATGTCAAAAGCATCAAATATTATGACAAAAAATTGAATGTTATTAAAAAATTGGTGGAATGAGCGATATGTCAAAGGAAAAGGTGATGTATCGAAAAGATCAAATTACATATTAGAAGAGCATACAATATGTTGAACGCTTCATAAATATGCTATATGTGTGATTGATTTGTCAAAGTGATCATTTTGGATTAATTTGAGTTGATATTGGGTCAAAATAATATTAACTTGTCAAGAAAACCATTAAGCTTAAAGTTAAGTCAAATTAGGCTCATAAGAAGACCACACTAGTGGCTTAAAGTAAGCCTAAGCAATGATACCGTTAGATCCAAGCGATAGTAACGCTTGAGTCAGCCAATAAGTATTGTTTGTGATTGTCAGCCTTTCCGATAATTGTATTGCTTATAGTGATGATAGTTCCACTTATTGAAATAGTAGTACTTCTTAGGGCGATGGTAGTACCATTCAAAATTTAAATTTTATGATGATAGTATCGCTAGAGTCTAAAATTACGATATCAAAAGTTATGACAATGGTATCACCCAATACTGATAGTAGTACTACCAGTATCCCATAATATTGGAGATTTAAATTTTTTGGCTCCATTCTCGAAGTCTTTTAGAGCCTATAAATATCTCGCTCAGGGTTGGTAGATGAAGTGTTCATTCTTGAGTTTGTGAAGTGTTGTAACTCTTTCTTTCAGTATTATTTTAGTCTCCCTTTTTAAGTTTGCTTGTGATAGATACTAAGATATAGGAGACGAGAGATCTTTTATAAAAAAGTGAGTTTGAAGGTTATTTCTTAAGCATATAAAAAGGAAAAAAATTGTAACAATAATAATTAATCTTTACCCATTGAAAAAAAGATCGATAGTTAAAACTAATAATCTTAAAGGAAGGAGAATTAGGATTAAATGTAGATCGACTGAACTACTATAAATCTATTTGTATTTCTTCTTTTTGCTTGTGCTTCTTGTTTCTAATCACTTACTTATTATCAATCATCTTACTCTTAGCCTTTAGGTGCACTCAATATTTGGTTAGTTATGTTTTTGACATAGAATCTATAATCAAATTTTAAAATCGAATACAATTTATCATAAAACTAATTCATTCCCATCTTACTGTCATTAAAATCATAGCAAAAGGTAGTATGTCTGAAAAATGACTATGGGCATAAAATTAAAATAGCAAATTATGCCAAACTTCCAAAAACTGGATCACTGCTAAAATTAATAGGTCAATAAATTAAGACTGTTCATTTAATGATAATGTTAAACATAATTGAATAAAATGTATCACTCTAATATAATGAGCTATAACTTGATTTGAAGATATATATATATATAATTTCAAATACTATGATTTACAACTTGATTTCAAAATCTTAAGGTAATTGATATTAAAAAAAAAATTGGGGATATTTTTGGGGTATTATAAATCTGGCATGAAATATGTTGGAAGTAGTACGAGATCTCTGAAACCCTACTAATTTTTAATTATAATAGTTAGAGTCAATACAAATAAATAATTTTCATAAAAAGACCAAAGTACATGATGTGATTTATAAGATTTAGTTTGTCCATCACCATTCGGAAGTGTTTAGTCAATTATTTTGCACTACTCCACATCAATTATTAGATAACGTTGAACTACTACTATGCCGTCAGACCCCCCGCCATTACAACACCTCTCTCTTCATCTCCATTAGTCTCTCTATCTACCGATCCTTCTCCCACACTTGCTAACACCTGTCATCATCTCCATCAGTCTCTCCATCCACCAAGCACAAAAGATCCTTCTCCCACGCTTGCTAATGGAACCCCTGTGGCCTACCTCCTCCCATCTAATCTCCTCTCCGAAGGTCTGTCATCCTGAGTCAGTCAGTCTTATTTTACCGCAAACTTATTCTATTGATACCTGCAACTTCGATGCCGAACTTGTTGTCAAGATTGACAAAAATCCAAAAAATTTATCCTCTCGCTAGGTTTCGGTCCCATGATCCAGCTGAGTTGCAGCATATGCGAGAGAGAACTAGAAATACCATACGTCTCTCGGAATGCTATTCGACTTTGAGTTGTTGGCTCTTTTAAAGTTCAAAAGGTTTTAGTTACCAACAGAGCTAATATTTATAGAATCCTTGTATACATTGTGGCTTGTATGGACAATCCGTTTAGATTATAGTTGATAAATATGAGAAGAATTTGTAACTTGAAGAATTCGATACTCATGCAATAACTCGTATGCTAAGATGAACTGTTCGTGGTCATCCCAAGACGATCGAAGCTCGATGTTATGGAGCATTAAAATTTTCTTTTCCATATGAGAATGATATGTTTGTAGGAGGTTGAATTGTATAATAAGTTTAGTATATTGCTAGATTTTGAGAGGCGCAGCTATGTTATATTAGCGAAGAGTCACAATCTAACAAGTGAGTTCGTGGGGGCATATCAATGCATAATTTATTCAGGAAGACGAAGTGATCTAAGAGGATGGTGGCCTTTGAAAATTTCAAAGGGAATGATGTGAAAAGAATAATTACTCCAATTGGATACAGATATAGGAGACATAAGTCTCGATTCTCTAGAGCGAGAATCATGTGCAACATGATGACACATGTTGAGCATCAATCACAATGCACACTGGGGGCCCCTTTAGGAAAGTGATAACACGTAGCACGTGCTTGGCATGTGGGAGGAGCGGGACCCACGGACGCCACTTACAAGCGAGTCGATACAGCTCTCGCTGCTCTTTGATTGGTCAAACATAGGGACCCGCATTTCCCCATCCATCAACACATCCCCCCCCCCCGACGTCCGCAATCTTGATTGGTTGGCCTTTACTGGGACCCGCACGTCCGCTCCCCTCCCCCACGCTAAGCGATATTTACACACAAATGTACCCACATGATCATTACCGTGGGAAACTACTGCCACTGAGTCGGGTTTCTTTTCTATTGGTGTCCGTCTCACCGCCCGGTTCACGATAAACAAACCACATGAAGATGACAACATAGATAAGAAGAAGTCGTTGAGGGGCCACACATGCGTCCGAGTTCCCCACTTCCCGAGTCCGCTCACCGCGCAGGTGAAGTCTCTCGTCTCTCGACGAAGAAAGAAAGAAAGATCAGCACTAAGTGGCATTTCCGGCGATCAGATAGAAAGCTTTGATTTTTCCACCAGAAACCGGCGGATTCCATCGACCCAAAGGCACGAGAACAAAAACGACAACTATACATCCAGTAATCATAGCGAATTCCAAACAACTACTTCGAAATCATCAAAACCAATAAAAACAAAGCATCATCTCACCACGGGAATCCTGCACCGGATGTCGCGGAAACCGACGGACGAGCCGCACCGGCACCGAGAAAACCCTAATCTCGCCACCGGGACGGCGCCGTCGAGTCGAGCTTCCTCAGACTTCGAGGTTTAGAAAAAGAATACCAGAACAAGAACAAGAGAAGATGGTTTAGTTGTGGTGGAATTCTGTGGGAGGGAAAGGAAGCGGAGAGGGCGGTCGGTAGCAGATGTATCGGTTGGGAAGGGATGGTGGGGGCTGAGGAAGAGGCGCGGTTTCCTTTTTCTTTTATGTGACTATATATTGCATACAATTTAAGTAAAAAGTATAAGATTAATTTGAGAGCGAAGCTTACATGCCAATTTTGACCCCTCCCCTTTCCAATTTGATAAGATTTTTTTTCTTCACTTGTGGGGAAAATAGCCAGTACGCTTCTTTCCTCTGTCACAAAAAAAAAAAAAGAAGAAAAAAAAAAGGTTAGGCCAAAATTACATATTTAATATACATTCATTCCCCTTTGTGTAATTAATATTGGACGAAGGTTCAGAAAAGGTTTTTTTTTCTTCATTTTTTCAAAAAATCTCTTTGTTTATTTATTTACATAATATCTTGTATACATTTTTCTCTCATTTCCTATACACCACCAGTTCATAAGGTGAAACCGATCCGATTACATTATTATTTTTAATAAAATCGAATTCCTCAATTCATCTTATTTAGACTACGTATTTTAAATACGATCCTGCTCGTAAAATTTTAAAAAAATACGTAGTATAAAATTATTACGTTATGATACATTTATATTGCATTATAATAGTTTTTATATTATTAATAATATTATAATATAAATATTAAAATGAATAAATGGACCAGTTAACCTTATGGATTGGTCTGTAAGGAAAGTAAAAAAAAAATGAAGTAATGATTGAAGGGTACTTTTAGTATTAGATTAAAAAAATATTGTCACAAAATTTTTAAAAATAAAAATATTTTCGAAATTCACCTATTAATCTTCCTAAGTTAGCTAGACGGTTAACAACAAAATAAAATAATAAATTCAAGAAAACACTATGATTATAAAAACTCCCGAAATAAAAATCAGATATTCGCGTCTGTTTTGTTTTAGTTAACTGGCTTTTTAGCTAATCTTAATAAAAATTATCATATCACAATATCAATTTTGTTTTTTGCAAAAACTTTCTCCGTAAAAAATTGTTTCGCATTAATTCCCTATGCATGTATCTGATTTATGGAACGTTCAGTATCCTTCCAAATAAGACGAAGAATGGAGTGATATATATATATATATATATATATATATATATATATATATATATATATATAATTTAGCTAATAATGATGTCGGAAAATAATTGAATTTGTGAGTGGGTTTGGTCGCAGACTTTGAGCACATCAGTTTTATTGTACATGTCACGGTGTCAATTTTATTGGATAGACAAATAGACCACGTCGTCTCGACTCAAAACGTGTCACGAATGATACAACGGATATGCCACAGGATCAATTTAATAAAATTGATCAGAATTCAGTGCGCCCACAAAGTTTAAGAGACTTCTTGTCATTCATGTTTGATCTTATCGTGCCCCCATGTGCATCATAAACGAACGGAGGGGAATGATCTATCGCACGTGTTTTCATCGTTCGACCGTCGCGAGTACCAATGTGCTTGTTGGATGCCACAGAGGGTTACGATAACATGCTGTGAGTTTTCGGTGCGAGAAGCCGAGAGAGGCACGAGAATGTAAGTTATGCTAACCGCGAGACCTAGGACTCGCTTATAATCACATGGCGGCGAGGACCATCACGGGACCCAGGACCCACTTATAGTCACATGACGGCGAGGACCACCACGTGAGTAGGCCACAAGTTGGCTGGGCCCTCGGGAGGATGGTGAGCGATAATGACCATTCGATCATTCGGTTCTTTTCTTGATCATAGTATAGTGAAACAATGTTATAAGTACTTTTGGTAAAGATATGATAATTCTATTGGTCAATTTATATATCTCAAATAATATGATTTTTCTTATTTATCTATCAAAATAATTTTAGTTTAATGAGAATATATAGAATATTCATCTCTCGTGATACTAATACAAGATTTTAAAAGTTTCAAATCCAACGTGAAAGAATTATAAAATCTTTTTACTTCAGCGTAAGGAAGGAATTATAAAGATCTTATTCTGCTTCTGGCCATTGAGGTCGCTCTGCAGAGCAAATCTTGCTGCTTTTGGAGAGCTAAACCACCTCATTTAGCATCTGTTTTGAGAGGTGACCCACCTCCTTTAGATTCTTCTTTTTTGCCTGAGCGACGACCTCTGCATTGAGAGGGGCCTCATCCTCCATTCTCTGCATTCACTCTTCACTTAATTTAAGCAGTTTCTTCTTCTTCTTCTTCTTCTTCTTTTTTTTTTTTATAAAAAAACATCAGTTGGATAAACATTATGAGCATATAAAAGTATTTTTCTTTTGCACCACTCCGTACCGAATTCTTGACATGCCTAATATATGTCTCCACCTTTTTATGTCTTAGTGTTGCAAGAAGCTAGTATTCCCTTTTCCTATACCTTTAGATTGACTTATTCTGTCTTGAACAAGTCAAAGTCCTTTCCCCCTTGAGATGAACAATGACCGAGTATTCATGATTCCTTGGTAGATTATGGCATGGATTCTAAAGCTCCCAAGGATTTATATTACTAGTTTATTCATTAATGTGGTTGACATCATAACTAAGTTTGGGTAGGGCTAATATATTATCTTTGACTTTTGTAACATTTAACGAAATATATTTATTTATTATATATATATATATAATAATAAATTTAAAAGAAAATCTTGAATACAAGAAATCTTGAACATTAGCTCATAATGGTCTTATATTGGATGCAGATGAAGAGTTAGAACGTATTTATATGGGCTCGATGACTATGATATCGGGTGGCTTCTGTTTAAATGTATCGGACCAATAATTAAAGTTTAACAAAGTTGATAGATGAATAGTAATCCCATTAAATTAGATTGTGACAAGTGATATTAGGGCTGACCTAATATCGGATGTGATGAAAATTTTAAGTAGAAAAAAAAATTTATGCATGGATATAGAGTCATCATTAGGCTTGTTCTCAGATTTGTTATATTATGATTTGGTCCTTAACATCCTATGTTGTAAGTGTATGAAGAACTCAATACTCTTATAAGATCTTGATGATCGTTCTATCATCACCATGAGTTTAGTTTGATTAATTGATTTAAATTAATTAAGGGTTTATGATAGTGAACTCAATAATATTTATATCTTTTAAATTAAAATTAATTTAATTCGATTCTAGCTGATTAATTAAACTAAAAATGACACCTTCGAACCACAACTATTTATAACCTTCAAAAATTAATAGTTCTTAAATTGATTTTTTTTTATTCGATTTGAATAACCCTAAAATTTATAGGTCAATGATCTTGAGTTATATCTTTCCTTAGCCTAATAGATAAGAGGTGAACGGAGAATTGAATGAATTTATAAATAATTAAAGGTCAACGTAATCTCATTAATTTAGAGTTCAATATTTTTAGATAACCTCAATAAATTTAATTGGGTTAGGAATCTTATCAACCTAATACTTAACTCCATGGCTCCAAAATCATATATATATATATATATATATAGAGGGAGAGAGAGAGAGAGAGAGAGAGAGATCTTTTGCTGCAGGTGGTAGACATGGGCATTTGTTGCACTCACGTTCCCACCAGTTCAAACTGCAAAGGAGAGCTCCGACGTGACCTCCTCCACTTTGAGGAATGGATTCAATGGCGTCGCCCGTTTGGGCGTGGCCACATCCTTCCCCCCCCTGTCACAACGACTGCTTTGGCTACGTGATGCCACGGACTTGTTTGTCGGGGATGGAGGACGGTGGAGGGAGGAGGGCGTCAAGAAGGGATGTGGAGTAAGTGGTGTCGCTAATCTTTCCCCTTCCCCCCCGGAGTTTTATCTCCTCGCCATGATTGTTGCATGAAGTGCTGCTCCTTGACGTGATCTGGTGTGATGACCACAGTGATTGCTGAGTTGTTCATGGCGTAGGGGGAAAGGAGACAAGCACAAGTGGAATCCATGAACTGATTGCAGGGTGTTTGATGGGTGCTGCCGCTGTTTCCACAGTCAGGATACTTCTCATGCTTGCGTTGTTACTGTGTGCGAAGGAAGGAACTAATCAACATGGACGTGTCGCAACTTCGTGGTTCGTCTACTAAACTTATCAGGAACAAAAGGGGGGAAGAATCCCAGTAATTAATACAGGATTCTGACATGAAAGAGGTTTAAGCCATCACCTTCCTTCTTACTACTTCAGCAGCAGCACTAGGAAAGTGATAACACGTAGCACGCGCTTGGCATGTGGGAGGAGCGGGACCCACGTACGCCACTTACGCGCGAGTCGAGACAGGTGGCCGCTCTCGCTGCTCTTTGATTGGTCAAATGTCACGGGGCCCCCGCATTTCCCCATCCTTCACACTCGGGTGAGAGGGTGCACCCCGTTTCCCCTCCTTGACGTCCGCAATCTTGATTGGTTGCCTTCACTGGGACCCGCTCCCCTCCCCCACACTAAGCGATATTTCCCGTAGAAATGCGTCTCCGACGGAAGTATTATACACACAAATGTACCCACATGATCATTGCCGTGGGAAACTACTGCCACTGAGTTGGGTTTCTTTTTCTATTGGTGTCTGTCTCACCGCCCGGTTCACGATAAACAAACCACATGACGATGACAACATAGATAACAGAAAGGAAGGGGGAGTCGTTGAGGACCGCACATGTGTCGAGTACCCCACATCCCGAGTCCGCTCACCGCGCAGGTGAAGTCGCTCGTCTCTCAACGAAGAAAGAAAGATCAGTATTAAGTAGCGTTTCCGGTGATCGGAATCCACCGTCTCTCCCCCACCTTTTATCTTCTTTTTGTTTCCTTCGATCTCTCAATGGAGTGATCGGAATCCACCGTCTCTCTCCCTTTTTATCTTCTTTTTGTTTCCTTCGTTCTCTCAATGGAATCCGTTCTTTTACCCGTCCGCACTCAAGCGATAAAGCATCCCTGCTCGTCCTTCTCTTCTCTTAGTTGTCGAAACAATGTTCGATTTCTCGCGTCGGTGCCCTGCTCCACCCGCCGCCGCCCAGTCTTCCGAAACGAGATGGGGTAACCTTCTCCTGTTTGGTAGGAAAAGTTTGGCAACCACTAGTAGGACCGCTACGGCATAGTAGCCCTATACGATGGGTTATTTTCATGCATTTTTTAGTCCTTAAAGTTGGCATATTTAGGTACGATTTGGTCCGTCTGGTCCGCCCCTGTGCGATCCATCCACTACCTTAGTAATTACAAGTGTCGGAATCAATCATCTCTGATCCTCTGATCGTTAGTTGCCTTCCTTAATTCTTAGAAAGATGACTTTCGCATCCGGGTTGGTTTGAGCGATCAACTCTCTAGCTATTTTTTGACGTCGTTATTTCTGAATTGAGGATTAAAACATGAGCAAGTGTTGCAAATCTTCTGATATAGTCAGAAACTCGAGGATTATTTGCGAGTCAGCTGTGAATAATGTGAAGCAATGAGTATCATTAATTTTATCATTTTTAGCTGCCAATATTTATAATTTGTTCAATTGTTAAGTAATTTGTAGAGATATCTCACGGTCTCTTATGGCTATGAGAGATAAAAAAGGGTGCATTTTGCAAGACCATTGAGAAATGCAAATCGGAAAGACCATTTTGAGTTTCTACGATATGGTAAAATCGAGAAACTTTTGCATATTGACTTTTTTATTTGATGTAAAAAAAGGTGATCATCCAAAACGCTAAGTTCTGTGGTATCAGCTGAGTCAGAATCTTCGTCCACCATCATTGGAATTGGCTGCTCCAGGATGATCTGGCTAATTTGTGCCTTTCCCACTTGACATTCAGCTGGCTGATGGTTTGATCGCTCAGTTTGATTCTGGATGCTTCTAAACAATCCCAATGAACTTGGCTGATTTTAGCCTGTTTTGCTGAATTTACCTATCCTATCTGACTTTTTAATGTTTTTAATTTTATAAATTCTCAATGACCTGATTTCCCTAATGTCATATTTCCAATCATGAATTTTGTGGTTGATGCAAAAATTCATTTCTTCTATCAATAGAAAATTGAGAGGAAGAATATTTAAGATATGACCTTATTGAATTTTGATCAAATCGAACTTTTTCTTATGCTTTTTAAAGTGTAAGAATATTTTAAATGTGTTATTTTATCCTTCTGAATTTTGAAAACCATATAGCTTTCTCACCATAGTGACAGGAATTCATTTTGCATATGGTCCATGCTGCACCTTGGCTTGATTTTGCATTAATTATATTGTAACTCCTTTCAGACTTGCTGTTGTTTATGTAGTGGTTAGTTCATTTCTCTCTCCCATATTTCCTATTCGACATAACCCATGATCTTTTCTTGATTTTCCTTGGTGGCCATGATGCTGGAACATGTTGAAAGAAATATTGATGGCTATGTATTTTGGCAAACTTTTTGCAGATTGAGATTTAGTAAAGCTAAAATTGCTTCAGGGTGGCAAAGGATAATCAGCAAGGCATGTCTTGATTCTTTGTTGCTTTTCACTTGTTGATTGAGATTTTCTTCTCTTTTTCCAAAACTATGACCATTTTTTATTGTTGGATTAGGTCAGAGAAAGATATATGGTGAAGCCTGGAAATGTTTTTGGCCATAGTGTTGAAGAATCTTTGGTAGAGGTATGCTGAAGTTTTTGGTACATTGCTAGCAGACTTTCTTTGTTAATTTGGATGAACAATGTAATAATCACAAGCATTTTGACACCCATTGTAGCTTGCAATTCAAAACTAAAGCTTGTATTATGGTAAGTATATGTAACTATATAAATATGTAACTATGTATATGTAACTATATAAATATATGTAACTATATAAATATCTATGCCTTTGATGTTCGAGCATTCTAACATGGTAGATGGTGTAACTCGTCTCATTGAACTCATCAACCCTTGCTTGAGGTGATGCACAAAACGAGTCTCAGTATGCTTCATGTCCTGTTATGCTTTTGATGAAAATGAAAACTATAGTCCAGTGCATATTGGTGTTAATACTAGCGACAGATTGTAAAAAATTAGATGCACTACGCAAAATTTCAATTAACTAATCTTTCTCATTTCACTAAAGAAAATCCTTAGTTATTTTCTCCAGATGTTGAGGACTTCTATGAAAATCCAAATTGCAATTTCAATGCATAAATACTGCAATGTTTTGTGCATTGTTTTGTATATACTGAATCCCTTGATTACTACTATCATAATTTATATCCAAAATATATTCCAATATCAATCTGTAACATGACACTTACAAGTCAAGTTCTTTTGTGCAAACCACTTGTTGTGGGTATTTAGAACATTTTAAATATGATTCATATCTAAATAAGAAAACCTTATGTACTTTTGAGTCTATCTGAAAGTAAAAAAGAAATGTATATGTAAGCGTGGTTCCTTAGATGTTTCTTAGAAAGGTAAAGTACTGAACCATGTTGGTTGAAACATGGGAAGCATTGGCTTGGACATGCTTGGCACAATTTATATACCTCAAAATTGCATGGTTCACCACAACCCAAATTGTGTTGACTGACATGATAGTCCTTTTGGTCAAGGTATGTAATTTTAAATTGTACCACCCGTTATGGGTGGTACGTATCGTTCCACCAGTAGGCTGGTACATGAATCGCTCGTTACCGGGCGATACCATGGTTTTAGCCCTGTACCATCTGGTACAGGATTGTATTGAGCGGTAATGGTTGAAATTTCAACCATTACTGCCCGGTACAGGTCGGTAACGATTGATTTCGATCGTTGTTGCCTACTGTCGGGTGGTATCAGCCTAGCTGCAGTTGGCTACGGTGAGGGAAGAAGAAGCAAGGGAAAGAGGGAGAACCTCGGATGATGCCCCCTCTAACGGCGAGGCGGTGGCTCGACTGTTGGAGACGTCTGCGGTCGGAGAACCTCGAGACGACGTCGCGGATGAGGAGAACCTTGTGAGGCAATGACTTATTCGTTGCGGTCTTCTTCTCATTGCCTTCTCCTCATTTGAGGCGATGAGGAAAAGAGCGAAGCGTCGATGACTTCTCACCCGTGCGGGGAGGAGAAGCCTCAATGACTTCTCATCCGTGCGAGAAGAAGAAAACGAGACTTCTTCTTCTCCCAGCGCGGGGAGAAGAAAATGAGGCGATGTCATCCTTTTTCTTTTTTCACTTTTTTTTTAAAAAATATATATATATATATATATACACACACACCGAGTGGTACACCCTGGCGTATCACTCGATGCGCCCTAGCATACTGCTCGGTATACCGATATGGTATAGGATAGCGAACCTTGCTTTTGGTGAACACTTTTTTCTAGGTGGTAATAGTTTGCGGCCTCTGTGTTTGTAGTAGAAGTTTTTAACATTAGCAAAATTAATACTTCTCGGTTGCCTTGGATCAAGCTGAGCACAACATTGAACGTTATTTTTGATCCATTAAGTGACAGTGACTTGCTAACACTGTTTGTAATTCCACAATAGGAGAAGGTTACACCAATGTTGGGGACTGATGTTCCACTGAAATATTCTCCTGGCATGGCCTTTCCTCTTGGAGCTTCAGAAGCTGAAAACGGAATTAACTTTGCTATATTTTCTCGACATGCTTCGTGTGTCACACTTTGCTTGTCAATTTTTGGGAGGTAAAACATACAACTCCTTTTGTTAAAAAAGATTTATGTTGTTTGTTCAATTTGCAGAGTGGTTACAAAAACTGTCTTCAGGCAAAAGTTGCCATATGTAGGTTTTGCATAGATATGATATTTATAGTTGCAACTTGCAAGTCACATGAGATATATGTACATTTAAAGATTATTGATTTTCTTTAATGTTCTAGCAGTTTCTGTTTGCTGAGCTTTGCTTCCTTTTTCTTAGAACTTTTGCATACACTAAAATGTTCACTCCTGTAAAACCATTTGAAAAGCACATGAAATATATGTACATTATTTGCTAGAGTAGATCACATTGAATTAGCTTTGTTATATTTTCTCAACGTGATTTGTTTGTCACACTTTGCTTGTCAATTTCTGGGAGGGAGAAACTACTACTCCTTTTGTTAACAAAAGTTTTTGTTGTTTGATTTGTTTCATTTAATTCAGTGGTTAAAAAAAATCATCTTCATGCAAAAGTTTGCTGTATGTAGGTTTTACATAGATCTGATATTTATAGTTGTAAGCGACATGAGACATATATACTTTAAAAATTGTCAACTTGCTTTAATGTTGTAGCAATTTCTGTTTGCTGAGCTGTGCTTCCTTTTTCTTAGAACTTTAGTGTACACTAAAATGTTCACTCCTCTAAAACCATTTCAAAATCTATTCCTCACTTGCCACTCTGTTTCTGTTGTTTCCTGCAGTCTGATTTGTTTGCAAGCTTTACAATTGCTGTAACAATGCAATAACCCTTTCTAGCCTTGATATCTGTTGGTTAATTGCTTCTGTGTGATATGATGAAGATTTAGTTTGTTGATTTTCTTATGATAGAAACTGCTGGATGTTGAAAGGCACATAATTGTACTCGCTGCAATTGTGATGACAGATTATAAAGAGAAACTGTAGTTTACAATCTTGACCAGTAGCCATGCTAAGCAGTAAAGGATAGCGCTTTGATTTGCTTGTGGAATATTCTACATTTTTTTTACTGTTGGACCCTAAAAGCATAATTATCTTTTTTGGTGATGGATAACTTGGATGGCTTTCACTATTAACTACTAAGACTTTAGAGATGCTAATCTTTTTCACAGCTAGATTAGGAAGCATCGATAAGTTAAGGTCATTATGACTCATATGGTGCATCTTTGCTTGCCTTTAGAAATGATCTTGTCGGGGAAATTTAGATACTCCACTGAAATATTCATAATCTCCTGTAGTATAATCTTCTCTTGGAAGCTCCCTCAAAATGTTGAGGCCATTGGTTTTGGTTGGATGTAGATGATGTAGATATGTGGTAGCAACACTGGTACGTAACCAGTTTAGCATTTTGGATTTCTAAACACATTTATGTTGGCTACATTCCAAAGTTAAACTAGCCTTTAGGAGCATCCTGCTGAAGTGTACATGGATAAATCACATTTGGTCCACATCTTGAAGAAGATACATGAGCCTTCTAGTGTTATTCAGAGTTTTGTGTGCTGCAAGAAAAATGACTAAATTGTCACATAAAGTTTTTAGTATATTGCCGTAATGTTCTCATGCTAAAGCCATAAATTTAAGTGATGTACATCAAAATCGTCATTCCATATCATCTGAAACTTCTCATTTTGATGCAGGAAGGCGTTGCAAAATAGGGCTGTATCCATGACCCTATGGGGTTTAGTTATGTAAGACCTAGCCTTTAAGCAACTGAACCTAATTGGTCTGGTTCGCGTGCTCAAATTAAACTGATGTTTTAGGTTCTCCAATTGGCTTTTGTAAGAATTTGTGCTATGTTGTCCTTACTACTGACTGATGGTTGTATAGTAAGTTCTCGCATGAGAGAAAATGCAACAAGAAAAATCTGATGTTTCCAACTATCTGAGACCAGTTACATATATTGTCTCGACAAATAAACTCTCTGAAGGCAGTATCTTTTGATAATTTACATACCTAATATATGTGTGTCTTACTATGACTGTTGTACTATCTCTATTGTTAATTGACTCATCTAACCTGAACGATGTTGCATGTTTTTTTTTTATATGTCCAAGTCAACAATTACCATCCGATGGCCAATATGGTTCAACATAATGTTCGTCGTACCACAGCATATCACTCGGCACGGGTGATACATATCATTCCGACAGGGACCGGTATAGGTGGTGCATCAGTATGTCCCCATGTACCATGTGTCGGTATACTCGGTATGGCTTGGTACAGTTTAGTACTTACTGTAGCGACAATTGGTCAGTACATGAGTATAGATCGATAAGGCGAACCATGGTTTGACATACTTTCACGCTAACTATTTTAGTGGGAAAAACAGAATGTGAGACATAAAGAAAAATGATGACCCCGACCATTGATAGAGAATGATGATGGAACCATGGGACTCCTGTTTTTGTGAAGCTGGGGATGCCATAGGTTTTCTCATTTGTCTAATGCAATTAAAGGCCTAATGGCTCGAAGAGAAAATCTGAAGCTGGTTTGGACCTTTCCCTTAAACCAGTTGGCTAGTTCAACGATTGAAACAGATTGACTGGAAAAAGAGAGAAAAAAACTTAGGCTCTGTACATACAAGGTGATAACCATACAGCAGTCCTTGGTTCAGATCGTCTTACATGACTTTTCTTAATTTTACTCTAGGATCTACCCATAATTTTCCGCAATGTAATTATTTCTTATTTTGTAAATCTTGTTATTATGAAATTTATTTCATAGTATTTTCCTTTTTGATTTTTTTCACCTTTTTCATATGTGCCTTTTCAACTTGCTAGCATTTCACTTATATAGCATGATTGTCATTCAGATTCTTAATGCCTAAGTTTCCCTGACTCATTACATGGATAACTATTTTGGGTGATCTGAAAAATGTCAGTGTGGCTTATGCGTTATAAAAGCTGGTTGTAGAAAATTGTTCTATGGTATGCATTATATACTTGACATATGCATCAGCTTGTTAAATATTTGAACACCTGAAAAATACATGTGTTTAGGGATGGAGTTTTCTCTGATGTCTATTATCACTGATGGTTATAATTTTGGCTGAAGCTTTCTATCATTTTTAGATAAAATGCTGAATCAAGCAGTGCTTGCTTGATAGAAAGATTCTGCAAAAGTTGTTTAGATGGCCTTAATCCTTCATTACCTCATCAGTTTCCCAGCTTAAATCTATTGAATTTCTTGTGGTTGACTTTAGGATCCATGCATAATTTTCCTATGATTAAATTTTTTAAGTTAGTTTCCAGTGTCCAAGTACAATTTCATTTTCTTCAAATATGGTGGCTTCTTTATTGTTTGAAAAGCTTATAATAACTTTTATCCTAACTTTTTGGTTCTGATGTCAGTTTGTTCAATCTTGTGCCATCAGGGAAAAGAGTCAGGAAATATGTGATGGCATTGTTGAGATTGCACTGGATCCTCAGAAGAATAAAACTGGTGATGTGTGGCACATTTGTGTTGAGGTTAGTACTGACGTTCTGTAAATTGGTAGCTTAGGCCTGCGGATTTATTAATTTTCTTTATAAATTATAGTCTTGCTGTGTTGTTGTGATGGCAAATATCTCCATCATGAGGCAAATTGCTGAGAGATAGGTTGAGGTTGCAACTGTTGTAAACATGTTCTTTCTGCATGTAATTTCCTATAGATCTATATCGATATGCAACAGCATTACATGGTTTGTTTTCCTGTTTCATCACTCATCTTCTTGATAGCATCTTAATTATGGAGCATGAGATGACTCAGAATAATTGTAGTTATCGTTTCAGTACTTATGACACCATTGTCTGTCCACAAACTCCCTACAATTTATTTTGGACGGGATTTGGATTGTTCACAATGTCCCCACCATGAACTTCTTTTCCATGTTTAATCACATGATGTTACCTTACAAGGAACTAAATTCTGGAAGTACCTTATAGTATATATACCCAATCAATTCTGTTCACAATGTTTTAGTTAGTTCAACATTACCAGACTCAATTTTGACTTATATAAACCAAACTTTCCCTTAATTTTGAACTGTTTTTGCTGCCTTTAATATGTCATGCACTTCGGCTTTATTTGTTCTGCATATATCATATATATCTTAATAGTTTATTTTTTTTTTGTTTCTTAGGGTTTATCAAGATCTGGCATTCTTTACGGATACCGAATTGATGGCCCTCAGGAAAGGGAACAAGGGCATTGCTTTGACAACAGCATTGTGCTTCTTGACCCCTATGCAAAACTTGTTTCTGGTAGGAAATGGTTTGGGGATGTTGCAAATAAGATGTCCAAGTTTCTTGGAACTTATGACTTTGAAAGCGTGCCTTTTGACTGGGGTCCTGATTACAAGCTGCCTAATATACCTGAGGTAAAACTAACAAGTAGAACCTATTCAAAAAAATGTGTTTTCTCATACAACTATTCATCATTGTATGGTTTTGTTGCTTATTCTGCAGACTGATCTTGTGATATACGAAATGAATGTTCGGGCATTTACAGCTGATGAATCAAGTGGACTGGATCCAGAAGTTCGTGGCAGCTATCTTGGTGTTATTGAAAGAGTAAATTCTGCTGTGTTTTCTTAATATTAAGAAATTATATGATTTGCAATGGATAAACTAGTAGGTTATATTGATTATGCTTTTTTCCCCCAACTTGGTTGGACTTGACCTTGTAGATATTCACCTTATCATTTTATTTTGTTTTAGTAAACTGCATTTTGGTTTTCAAAGCCATACTTATTATTTAGCAATTGTAGTTATTAGTTAGCAAGGAATGCAATACTGAGCGGTATGTATCGGTCCGCTAGTTGATCGGTATGCGGACCGTCTGCTACCGGGCGATACACCGATTGTTTCCCGTTACCACTGAATCGGCGGTTAAAACCTGTCGTGATAATGGTCGATTTCGATCGTCGGTTTATTTCGATGTCGATCGAGGGAGGGAGAAAGAAGAAGAAGGAGAAGAAATGTCTCCCCGCATGGGGAGAAGGAACAAGGTGACGTCGCCCCTTTTTTTTATTTTTTAACTTTATATTTATATTTTATTATATTATATATATACCGAGCAATATACCTATGCATACCGCTCAGTACCGGCATACCGTACCGAGCTGAGCTTGTTATGCTGGTATGACGAACCTTGATAGTTAGTATTGATATCATTATATCTAAGGTCATGATTTCAGGCCATAAATAAATCTTTTCTATGCGTAGATGACATTATTCAAGGTTGAGGAATGCAGCATCGGGTGCTGGATCCATGTTGGTCCATGATCGGACTGGTAAGGATTCAGTCTGTACTGACTGACTAACACAGTATACTAGCATATAGCATGGTACTAAGAGGGGAGGAAGAGTAGAGAGAAGTACTGGGTGGCAGCAACACTAATTAGGGAGAGCGGGTAACTTGGCGCGGATGGAGTATGGGTGTGAGAGAGAGCTTATAATGAACAGTGGCCGAAACCAGCCAGTAAGCTCAGTTATAACCCAGTTGAACTTGCACCGGGAGGGTCCTGGCAAGGGGCCCATGCTTTCCATGTTAACATATATATGATGAGAAGAGTAATGGCACATATTTGGCATATTGCAAACCTCCATGCTGGCATTCATTGGCAATTAGCACATGGTTGCGACTTGGGACAATGATTTCAAATAGACAAATACCATTCTATATTTAATTTTTTCAATAATTTCTTTGGTTTATACCAGAAGGTATATGTGAGTATACTGCTCACTGCTCAGTACATTAATCTGGTAGGTTACTGGAACTGGTGCCTCAGTGATATTTAAACTCTTGGTTGAAAGCAAGATTTTTTGTTCGAATGGCACTGAGGTTTCACAAGATGGCCAGTATCAGCAACAATATTTAGTAAAACTGCACTTCATGTTCCAGAAAATTGTATTCCACTGAGATGGTCATTATCTTCCAGCATGGCATGTGTAGTATCAAAGAATAGTAGCCAAAGTTCTTAAATTGTTTACTTGCACTGTTGTAGAATATTTTTGTCTTGAGGTCCTTTATTATTTCACTGTTCATACTTTATAATTCAACATTCTTATCTCTTAACACCAGCCACTGAGTTAGAGAGTAATTCTTTGATAAAATTTCCTTGTAGATCCCACATTTATTGGAACTTGGAATCAATGCTGTGGAGCTCTTGCCAGTTTTTGAGTTTAATGAACTCGAATTCCAGAGGTACCCAAATCCCAGAGATCACATGGTAAAGTTTGCATCTAGTTTCTGATGTAAGAATAGTTTGTTGTAGCAGCTACTTGAATATATCCTTTTTCCTCAATGATATACTAGTGCTCAAACTGTTGATATCTTTTTTCAAGATTAACACCTGGGGCTACTCCACCTTAAACTTTTTTGCCCCCATGAGCCGATATGCTAGTGCTGGTGGTGGACCGTTGGTTGCTTCTCATGAGTTCAAACAGATGGTGAAAGCTTTGCACAATGCTGGCATCGAGGTGTTATCCAGTATCGTTTTCATTCAATTCTGAGACAATTTTTATTTCCCTATCTCTATTTAATTTCAACAGTAGTTTTTATAATAATTTTTTATATTACAGGTCATTTTGGATGTTGTCTATAACCATACTAATGAAGTTAATGATCCTCATCCTTATACTACTTCCTTTCGTGGTATTGACAATAAGGTGATCATATAGGAAATTTTGATGTACACTAACACATTGGCATTTTTTATAATTAATATGGATTACTTGTAAGCTATTATTATGCTTCATTTAATTGAAAGATCATGCAATCCAAATCCAATTTTCTCTGGATAGTGCATATGGATGTTATGTAAAATGATATCAGTGCAGTTTGTGCTTCCACAGGAGTGGAAGTAACTAATTTGAGGACAATAAGAGGTTGGTCTGAGCATCTGATAGACAAGCTGTGAGTTAGCAGTAATGTGATTGAGAATGTTGGATTAGTGATGCACTGAGCATCATGAATAAATATTTGCAAATGAAGAAAAGCATTTATGATCTAAATGTGCATCAAAGCTTGTAAATGAAAAAAAATGATGCTCTAAATTTCTTGATCTGTTAGTTGCTTTTGAAGGATTTATTTTTCTCATAATTTTAACTTGTTCATGCATTTTCTTGTTTCAAAATTAGCACAAAGTTCTAAGGCCTCAAAAGAAAAAGCATCATTATTTGGATGGACAATTAGTATGGAGAGTGGTAGCACTTCTCTAGTAATTTGTTTTCTTCTGTCTTCCCTCGGAAAATTTATTTTCCTCTGTTATTAATAAATAAAGGAGTCAAATACTTCTGTATTGCATGTAGATAAAACAGGCATTATCTCTTATATTTCTCGATACCTATGGAAATGATAAGTCCCATTATTTGCATCAGAAGGTTAATGTTGTTATTATTAACACTGGAGTGTTAAGTGTTCACAACATGCAGAAGACGGTTTTCTGTTATGACCAATTTCAATCGGGTTGGGATAAGATGGACTGGGATTAGCTGGTTCAAGTTTGGAACTCTTTTTAAGTTTGGTTCCTTTGGGTTCAGTTGTCTGCAATTGTTTTTGGCTTTTTTCTAATTTGGCTAAATGGATAATTGGTATTGACTTGCTGATCCAACCTATTGGAAAAACTGAAAATCAGCCAATTCAATAGAAGCCTTCATATGACTTTTAGAAGTAAAATGAGAACTGCAGATTAGATAACCATCGAAACTATACCAGAAATGGTTGAAAATTCCAAAAGCAATTTACTAAACTTGCCAAACTTTAAAAATTAAACTGTTTGAGAGAAGCCAAAATTGAAATAAAAACCGAAACTAAAATCTGTGGAATACTGAGTACATTGAAAGCATATAGTAAGTACTAAGTACCATCATTTATGTGCATGCAGAACACAAATTTGCAATGCATATGTTCACATCTATGATCTTGTTCAACAACTTGTTGGTTTGTTCAATAATATATTAGTCCTTATCTTTTCTTCTGCTTTTAATTTTTATTTTATGCTTACAGGTTTATTACATGTTGGATCTCAATAATGGTGCTAAGTACTCGAATTTTTCAGGCTGTGGTAAATCCTTTAACTAAACACTTTTACTCTCCGGGATGCCTAGAATATAAGGCTGATATATGTTCTTAGTTTTTCTTTGAAATTGGATGTCTTCTCAAATCATACCCTCTTGCAAAATGCTTTGTTTGAATGCCTCTGGAGCACGTATTGTAGTTTTGATTGCACATGTCAGCAGGGGTTCAAACATATGGTGCCATGATGTTATCTTCATGAACCATGCTAAATTATAGTGGAGATGATGACATATAACATCCAGTTTTTGGTTTGTCTGCTACATAGGTCAATGCAGATTAGTATGCGATTGAAATCCCATTCTAGATAGTTATTGATGTGGCCTCATTCCATGATATTACAATCCCTGCTGTAGACAATACAGTGTGGTGATTGGCTAGATGCTATTGAATGTCAGCTAGTTTATCCCTTGCTGAGAGCCATGTTGGTGAACATTGAACTAGACCATGCCAGTTGCATTGATGATACTCAGATTTGAGCTGTCTTTCATATCCTTCTAAATAACATGGTGTCTTCATCCCTTTTTAATTGTACTTATAGTACCCACTGTAGCGCTTCCCAGAGTCTCGTTTTTCTACACTTTGTCTAATTTGATTTATATCTTGAATGATCAAGGAAGCTTATACCAGGATATATTTAGCCTTTGAAGTTCAGTTATTTGGAATGTGAAGGTGAATGCCTGAATGGTACTGCTATCATTTTCTTTTGCAAAAGAATCAGATACAAAGAAATTTCATTTTCATGATGAGATACTGCGTGCATGTTTGTAATGAATGAATGATAATGCTGTAATAAAAATGGTCCATATTACAGTAATATGGACCATTTTTATACCAAAATTATCCTTAAAATATTCATTATATGTAGGATATTTGGAAATCTGACTATGTTTATTTGGCAGGCAACATAAATTTTTTGCTTCATTAATTTTTTTTGAACTTTGAAGCAAGGTTTGCAATTTTGACCTGTATCGCCCGGTACGGGCAGTACATACCGGTCCGTCAGGTTGCTGGTCCGCTATCGGGCGGTTTCGGTAAAAATTGACCGTCGGTCGTCGATTTCGGCCAGCAGCAGTCGATTGAGGGAGAAAAAGGGAAGAAGAAGAAGAGTAAAAGAAGAAAAAAAGAAAAGAGGAGTACCTATTTCCCCGTACCATCCTCGTCAGCGCGTTGTTGTTGCCTGCGGGTCGCCAGCGCCCGCGCGTCGCTGCCTCCCACGGTTCGCGGGCGCTTTTTCTCTTGCGAGGAGACGTTCTGGCCGATTGAGGGAGAAATCGATCGTTGGCAGTCGATTTACAAAGAAATCGATCGTCGATGGTCGATTGAGGGAGAAAAAGGGAAGAAGAAGAAGAGGAAAAGAAGAAAAAAAAGAAAAGAGTAGTACCTATTTCCCCGTGCCATCCTCGTCGGCGTGCTGTCGTTACTCGCTGGTCGCCCGTGCGCCGCTGCCGCTGCCCATGGGTCGCGGGCGCTTTTTCTTCCGCGTGAGGAGACGGAACATATCCCCGCGTAGGGAGAAAGGTCGAAGCGACGTCGCCCCTTTTCTTTTCTTATTAGTATTTTAATATATTTAATATTATATTATAAAAATATTTATATTATATTTCCGATATCGGTATCGTATCGGTACTGAGATAAACTTGGTACACTGGTATGGATCGGTAAGTCAAATCTTGCTTTGAAGTTTTAGTTAGTTTATGATGACAGAGTTCCTTAAATAATAGTCAAAATTGTTAATTTAATAGAAACAAATCCAAGACATTTCCACTTTGTAGAGATATTAACTTGATTCCAGAGTGCCCTGTCCTTCCCTTGTATTCTCATCATTTGGACATAGGATCCTGGAGTGGGGAAATGAAGACAGTAGCTAAGATCCTTTGTATCACAGCATTCAGTTGAGGTTTGGTTCTCCAGTAGTTGACTGCGGAAGCTAAAAGCTATTAGTTAGATTATATTGTGACAAGGAAACAAGAGCCAATATTGTCACCAACTCACCATAACTGAACTTTCATCGGTCTTGCTACTAAAACATTTTTATTCCTTTTGTGACTTCATATACCCATAGGTAGTCATGGTACAGTCACATCTGAAATTACTAGTATGTCAAAATAGCAGGCATATTCTTTGCCAACTTCCGTAGTGAAAGATCAAATGACACTACACAAATACGGCCCTTGTTCAATTATTTCTGAGACTATTTTTGCTTTAAATTTTGTCAAATGCATCTATATCCATTGATTTTTTTTTTATCTTTTGGTTATAAATTACTTTTCTTTTTGACCTGTTTATTCAATTTAAAATTTTACTTCAATTTTTTGGCCTTATCCAGGAAATACATTAAACTGCAATCACCCTGTCGTCATGGAACTTATTCTTGACAGTTTGAGACATTGGTGAGTTCTAACATTGATTTTAATTTAGTTCTGCATATTTATCACATTAAGTCCTAGATTATGTGCTTCATTGGTGGCTCCTTTCTTGTACCTGGTCATTCCAAATATTATCCTTTATTTTAGATAAGCATTGTGTCTTATGCTTGATATTTTTCAAAATTCTCAGTAGTGCTTATGTGGAATAACTTCTTGTAGTTGTTGCTTCTGTCGTACTGACCGTCACTACTTTTAATTATTTGAAATTTCATGTCATCCATGTTTTTCTCTTCTATTATTTCCATATAACCACTTGCTTTTTTATTTCATTTTCTTTTGTATATCTCTTTTTTTGTTATCTCAAATTCAAAGGAACTTTAGGCAAGAAATATTGATGGTTTTCAATGGTATGCGAATATTATCTTTGTAGAGGAACTGACAGATGATCTTTTAAGGGTATTGTTTGCAAACTTCTTGATAATGTTTTAATTTTAACCTTTTCATGTACATGTAGAACCAGTTTGCTGTTGATGCAAGTTACTTCTGTCTATTGTTTTCAGATCATTTATCACTGGAGTCATGATGCATTCTTTACTTCTTGTTTCATATTTCCTCCCTTGAGTTACATGAATCTGCAACAATAGCACAGCTGAAAGTCCCATATGTGTTTGCTACATGTATCTTTTATATGAATCAGATAATCCATATCATCTGTTGATGAGATGCACTGTGACTGTTGTCCTTATTATTTGCATTGTCTTCTCTGAACCTGCCTTTTCTATGACACTTATTACAGGATTGATTTCTTCCTTATTCTTGGTGCACTCTGCAGTCCTTTTTCGGACATGTCATTGGTGTCATGATAATCTTTTCCTTGTCTCGCATTTTTTTTTAATGTCATGACTTGTTTTAGGTAATAACCTTTCATTTTCAGCATCAGCATCGATACACTAAGTTATCTGTACGATATTCCTAAATGATGAACATTGTCGTATAACATGTATTCAATTTCTAACTAATACTATAGAACTTTTTTTTAGAGGTATTCAGTGATCAGATAACATACCAAATAACTTTAGTCATTCATATGTTCTATTCTATTTATATGTGGTTTACTCTTTAAGTTTTCCCCCTTTGTTGAATTTTCCATACAAAGGTAGTTTTAGTAGATGTTTTTTAGTACTCTTGACTGTAATTTGTTAATTTCTTTTCTTTTTCTGTTGATAGCAAATAATATATGCTATAATATTTTGGCCTGAGTTATTCCTTTTTTTTAATGATTGGTCCAAATACTTCTGTTTGACTGGTGTTGATAACTTTCTTTTTCTGGATTTATGACATTTACCACCTGGAATTCTTCCTTGTTGATCTTGCATCTGCTCTGGCTGCTTATATTTACACTGTTAGAGTGGCTATACATTTCTCTTCTTTCTGATCAAGGTGATGTGTTAAAAACATTCTCTAGATGTATGTATCCTCATTGTGTTCTATATTCTGGAGTGGTCTCACATATCCAAATTAAAGAAGAATTATGATAGTACTTAGTGCTTGGTACCTGTAGAATCTCTGTTTACTGCAATCCTCAATGATTTCTTCTCCCAGTGGTGACCTTAATTGTCATGTGATCTAATTTATTGTAGTCAAATTTGTCGCTCTAAGTGTCAGAATGGTTACATCCATGCCGTGGTGCATGGTCTGAACTCTGAATAAGGGATTAAAATTTCAGTCTGATATCAGTAAAACAACCAGTCAGACCAATATATACCGCTATATCGGGTGGTATACTAATCATCTTGTATAAGCGGAAAAAATAATGAAAAACTGTAATGGAGAAAAATCACATCTACTTAGAGAATATCACAGTTAAATACTTCTATGCCACCTCCATAAGTATTTGAGCTTGGAACTACTATAAAGAAAGAGCGCATTAGGTTAAGATCTAATTCATCAAAAATTTTATGTTGTGATGTGAATGCAAATTTAAGTTCCTTGCTTTTATCTGCAAACTGAATATCTTTTACCTTCATAGTTAGCATTTTAGATGCATATTGCTCTCGTTGTTGATAGAATTTGTAATAAATTTCAAGAATTTATATCCATGAAGTATTGGAACTTCTATGTTTAGCTGTCTTAGCTGTTTCTTTGACTGATGTTAATATGTGATGGTCCTGTATAAGGGTTAACGAGTACCATGTCGATGGATTCCGGTTTGACCTTGCAAGTATTCTTTGCCGAGGGACCGATGGTTCTCCTCTTAATTCACCTCCATTAATCAAGGTTATTTTCGTCCTTATTCATGATTTTCTTTTGAGCTAAGTGAATATATCTATTTTTTGTCATATAATATGTTATTATTGGTTTTATCTATTTTGGAAGATTGATGAGAATTTATATATGTTGATTGTTCTCCTTTGTTAAAAGCTAATTATTGATGTTCAATGAGTTGAACTTCTAAATTCAATCTACATATTATTGTTTTCCTAATTCTTCAGTAGGCAATTACTATAACACCTAGCTTAGTAGATGCATTGTTCGTTCTCCATAACAAGGTTTGTCGTACCATAGTGTATCACTTAGTATGGTCGGTATGTACCAGTCTGATAGGAGACTAGTACAAGTGATACATTGATATGCCCCTATGTACTATGTGTTAGTATGCTCGGTATGGCTCAATACATATCATACTGATAGTTGGTTGGTATATTGGTACGGATCGATAAAATAATCATGCTCCATAATACCAAGATTTGGTGCTTGAAATGTTATCAGTGATGTTGTTATGACTGATTTTGTTCAATGCTTTACTGGTTGTCACCTCATGACCAAATTGTTGTGTTAGTTGTCAGTAAGATTTTGTGCAAAAATGAAAGATATTAACCAAGGTTTGCAATACTGACGGATACTGTTCGTACCGGTTCACCCGTTGCCCAGAACGTGGACTGCCCGCCAAGATTTTACGTATCGATCCGTACCGGTGTATCGACATTTTGTTGGTATCGGTATGGTATGGTATCAAGCGGTATGCACAGTGCATACCGTCCAGTATAATAAATATTTTATAATATTTTTACAATATAATATAATATTAAAAATATTAAATATATAATAAATCAAATAAAGGGGAGACGTCGTCTCGATCTCTCTCCCTGCGAGGGGAGAAAAGTCGCCCGCACGCAGCAAGGGCGCGCGGGCGAGGTATTTCTTCTCCTCTTCTTTCTTCTTTTCCTCTTCTTATTCTTCTTCTTCCTCCTCTTCCCTTTTTCTTCCTTAATCGATCGTTGACGATCGATTTCTCTCTTAATCGATCGTCGACGATCGAAATCGATCACCGACGATCGATTTTAGCGGTATCACCCGGTAGCGATCGGTACGTATCCGGCGGTATTGGCCTTACCACTCGGTAAGGAAACCCTTGTCGCTCGCCATCGGGCAATATCGCCAATTGGGGTTGTTTCCGCCTCGTTACCACCCGAAATCGATCAGTAATGGTCGATTTTGATCGTTGTTGGGAGGTAACAGTCAATTTCGACCGTCAGCGGTCGATTTGGTGGTATTAATCGAGGGAGAAAGAAGAAGTGGGAGAAGAAAAGGGAGAACCTAGAGTCTGACGTTGCTCTCCCAATCCTGATCCATCATCCGTAAGCGATTTCTTCTCCCTGCACGGGGAGAAGAAATGTCTCCCCACATAGGGAGAAGGAACGAGGCGATGTCGCCCTTTTTTTATTTTTTAACTTTATTATATATATATATATATACACACACACATGTACCGAGCGGTATGCCTAAGCGTATTGCTCGGTACCAATATACTGTACTGTACCAAGCTGAGCTCAGTATGCCGATACAGTACAGTTTGGTAAACCTTGATATGAACTACAAACAAAGTTTGCAATTTTGGTATTGGACCCTTGGCGATTGTTGATTGACCAGTATGGGTCTGGTATAAATTGGTGTACTGACACAAAAGATGAGGACAAGGAGGAGGAGGAAGTGTTGGAAAAGATGAGGAGGCAGCAGAGCGAAGAGTAAGAGGAGATGATGACAAATGAGAAGAGGAGGCACCAACCTCCAAGGTGGAGGATGAGGAGAGGAATACTCCCTGCGAGCGGGATACGACGTAGGTAACAAGAGACAGGCACATGGTTTTATTTTTAGGGTGAAGGACAAGTAATTGGAATCGGCTTACTAGGTGATAAGCCCGGTTCACTAGGTGTGAGCTTGGTTCAAATTTATCGGACAGTGATCCCTGTTCATGGGGCCCACAGGGCAATGAGTTCTACACCTCATGTTGACCGCCCGAAATTGAGCAATCTGTTTTTGCCAGTTCATGCCTGGACCGGTGAATATCGGTTGGGTTGTACTGGTCAGGTCAAAATTGTATTCCTTGACTACCAGATCTATGCTCAGAGCTGTCGTAATTGAGCTAAAAGTAGTGGCATGCCAGCACTTAAACATTATAGTTTTTTGATAAAAGATTGAGGTTGTAACTTGTAAATACTGTAAGACAGACCTTCGTCATGGTTCTATTTGTAATCTCTGAAGGGTTTGTTGGGAGTAAAGATTTTAAATCTCATTGGGTGCTTTACTGGTCGGAAATAAACTCCCTTTTAGAAGCTATTAATGATCAAATAAAAAAAGAAGAAAAAGAAAAAAAATCATATCAAAGGGCCCTTGATTGAAGGTTATATTCCCCTTATGCTCTTCTTTTCCATGTTGTCCTTGTCCTTGTCTTTTCCTACAGCTATGCTATGGCAATCTGTGGTCAGCCTGAGCCCTTCTCGTTCTCTTACCGTTTCTTTCATTCTATTTGGAGCTGAGAGATAGAGTATGAAGAAATTGTGATTTATGAACACGAACAATGAATCCTGAGTTTGAGATTGGATCTATCCGTTTTTAGAATTGAATCAACAGACTTGTTAAAGATCCTTGGCCAGTTTTAGGTTGGTTTGGGCCCAAAACATACATAAACATTACAATGATGGGGTCCATGGCATGTTAGCATGTGACATATTCCCTCATTGACCAGTGTGTGCTGCCATTCCTTCTCAAAAATCACTTCCCCACCTCTTTGATATCAATAACATCCAAGACTGTCCAATCCTGTTTGTCTGTAGAACCTTTTCTAATTTTTAAGTTTAATGATTGCTAATCAATTTTTAGGATTCATTTTTGGACAAAACAAAATCAGCTTACTCGATATTAGTTGTCATGCTTCCGATTTCCATGAATTGGCTCTTCCCTTAATCAATAGGATTCACAAGCCAACTTGAAGAAGATATGATATAGAATGAAGTGATATTATTGGATGTACTTAACAAAACAATTGGCTGCATACGTTGACCCTTCTCAGAATTCGGATTGGCCAGAGCCTCACTGAGTACACACTTTTTCTTTACTGAACGAGCCAATTGCAGGATTCATTTTTGTGCACAAGTTAGATTATTAGACATTAACACTCTTCTACCTCCTATTTTCATTACAAAGGCTCTTTTCCTTTTATCAGTAGGCTACACAAGACAATTTGAAGAAGGAAAAAAATGATGTAGAATGAAATGATATTCTTTTATGTATTGATCTGTCACGAAACTAACCTCCTTTTTAGGAGAGAAGATTACTTTTTCAACCAAAATATCTCGATTCAATTTTTTGATCTTCTGAATGTTGTCTTAAAATTAGCGAACTATATTGATTAGACAAACATCTTATTGATGATATATCCTGCAGTCTTTACTTAGATCTCGAGAGTCCACCAGCATCATCAAAACCTTGGCAAATGCCTAGGTAGCTTGACACCCATGTAAGTCGTTGAAACAATTATCTTGTTAAAAAAGGGATTATTTATAATACAAAGACAAACTAAGTTGCTTAACTAGTCCAGGTATCGTCTTGCTCTTTTTTTTTCTCATTTAATTTTTCAGTGACTATTGTCAATTTAAAATGGATCGAATCTGATGCATGCTCATTGTTTTCATATATATATATATATATATGTGTGTGTGTGTGTGTGTGTGTGTGTGTATTAGAGTTATGAAGGTTTGCACTTTGTGGTGACCACGTAAAATGTTGTACTACGCACTTTGCAGCTTTTTTGGCACTATAAATATTGAACTTGAGAAGATTCAGCGTGTAAGACATCATGTGTATTATATTGAATAGCTTGGATGACTTATTGATCACCCATATTATCTAGGAGAAATTCTTGCCCAAAGGCAATAAATATGGTGATAAAAATATTAAGATAGTGTTTTTTTGTCAGCCTTGCAGGAAGAAGCATAATCCTATGGTTGGCCACTTCATGAAATCATGTCTGCTTTGAAAGTGATTTTGCCGGCACTAAGGTCATAAGATTATCTTGAAGAAATTCCTAAATTGCCATTGTATAAGTCCATAAATGATTTTGCTAGCTTTAAGGTCATAAATTTGAGAAGGATCGACCCTGCTCTTGGTAATAAGTGACTAAATCTTGTTGAGTTTTGTAGGACAGATTTTGGTTGTATGATACAAGGACCTTGATAGGTGGCATTGAATCTTTGGGTCCATTTATTTTGGATGTATAGGAGATGAATAGACTGGATAAATATCTGCTTGACAGGCCACTAGTTGGCCGCGCAGGATCATTTCAAATTTGGCTGGAATTGGTAAAGATCTAGCAGTTCTGGCTAATATGAATGATTCAAGATCACAACTGGACTTGGTTCTCCATTCCGCAGTCCAGATTGGGTTTGTCATTCCTGCTACCTCGGGTCATGGTTCAAAATTTTGATACCGGATCCCAAAACTGATGGTGGTTGGACTGGTATGGGTCTGATAGTTACTGGCATATTGACACACTGCACTCTGGTGTAACGGTTGACAACTAGAAGGGAAGAGGAGAGGAGAAAGAAAATGGGAGGAAAAAGCTTGATCTGCATGCTGTTTCAAGCTTGGGGTGGTAAGTACCTCAAGGTAAGCAATGGTCCTAGCGAAATTTGAATCGTGTCTCATGTTTGGTAGGTTGCTTTTGTTGTCTAGTAATTTGATCAGCCTTGGTGTTGCCAAAATGGAGTAGTTGCACTTTTGTTTGTGGTGCTTGATTCTAATTGTCTGCTTGAGGAGTAATTGTAGAGAGCAAAATTGTAGATTTTCTGTCCTTAATGTATGCATAACTAAATTGATTTGTTTGAAAGATGTTGTCACATGTTTTATGCAATAAATCTGATCATGGGTTTAATCATATCAACTCACTTCTGAATAAAGATTTTTATTCTTTATTTACATTACTCTCCTTGTTGTCCAACTAGTTTCCTGTGAGGTTGGTGATATTACATATTTCCAAAACTACAGGATGAGGAAACACTGAAATTTTTTTGTGTAAAGTAATAGATAGCAATTCTGTATTCCTGGCCCATTCACTGTTCACATACTTGTTAATTTATTGGGATAAGTTACATAAAAGGTACTTATCTTGAGGTGAAAGTGATATTGTAGTTGCAACTACAAGATTCCTTCAGCTAATATCTGAGAACTGGAGTAGTGTTTGATCAGTTACTTTTGAGAATACTAGTGCGCCAAAGAGTTAGTTCAATTAACTCTCTCTTGTTGGTTTGATCAATTTGCATACTGTGATTTGTCTGTTTTTTTTATCATTTCAGTCTTGCTTGGTTTGCAATTTGCATAGGATTGTACCTCTGTAGGAGTACTGATGTTATATTGTTTATTCTGGTCATCATTTGTTATTGTGTTTTTGGATAAATTTCTGAGAATGCTAGAGTTATGTAAGTACTACCATATAATTTTTTTACTTGAGAATTGTGATTTGACTCACAGGCAATTGCTAAAGATGCTGTACTTTCAAGGTGTAAGATAATTGCTGAGCCATGGGACTGTGAAGGACTTTATCTTGTGGGAAATTTTCCAAATTGGGATCGGTAACCTTTATTACTTCCAACAAAATTAGGTTAATGTTGAAACTTAACCATTGTATAGACATGAACAAACATGCTTTTCTTTATTTAGAGCTAGTGATTTAAAAAGATGCTCAGGCACTCACTTAGGCGCTCGGGTGAGATAAGGCGAGGCTTGAGCACTTCACACAGTAGTCGAGCAACGTGCTTCAGGGAAGTGTTGCATGTGCACTCTCCTGAACCCGAGTGTTGGGCACCTCAGGTAAGTGCCTGGTTGAAGCAAAGCAACTGAACTAGATAATCAACTCTGGTTTGGTTGAATAGTAACTTAGTGGGTTCGATTTAACCAACTAAGCAAAACAATGAAACCCCACCCCCTGGCCCCCCTTCACGTGACTCGGACCCATAAACCCTACTTCGCCGCCCTGATACACCTCTATTACCACTGTTGCCTTCGTGCGCAATCACGACCTCTACTACCGATACACAGGTCTAGCTTTCGTGCGTAGTTCCCTCCGTTGCTGTTGCTGATATCTAAAGCTTTCCCCGTCGCTACTACCACCATCTACAACTTCCTCCACCACCACTGCCATCGTCCGAACGTTCCTCTTTCCCTTTGTTCCACTATCAGTGACTCTTTTCTCCCCCTCTAACTAATAGTGGACTAAATATTGTTAACAACAAGGATTGCCATAACGGTTTGTACCGACATACCGAGTTCAACTAATTAATATAATATATATTTATTATAATATAATATTATTAATATAATATAATATAATATAATATAATATATAAAAATAAAATTAAAAAAAATAAAAAGAGGTGACGTCACCTGTTTTAGACTTGTATCGCCCGATACGGGTCTGTATCAGGTGGTAACGATCGATTTCAATCGTTAGCAACCTTGTAACGGTTAAGAACACTTTCCCACCTCTTTTTAAACTAATCCTTCCCCCTATTTCACTCTCACTCCTTAAACTCTCTCACATTCTCACATTCCAAGCTTTCTTACTTATTCTCACATTTGCAAGCTTTTTATTTCTTTAATTAGAGAGTAAATAATATATTTAATATTATGATTAGTGTGTTTAATTTTAGTTTATTCAAAATTATATTCTTAATAGGTTAAATAGTTATATTTCATGCAAGGTTTGCAATACCAATCGATACTGCTTGTATCGGGTGGTACGTATCTATTTGTTAGCAGCTCGATACATGGTATCGCTCAGTATTTAGATTCTTAATAGGTTAAATAGTTATATTTCATGCAAGATTTGTAATATCGATCGATATCGCCCATATCGGGCGGTACGTACCGATCCGCCAACGCGGGCGATATTGTCGATTAGGGTAATTTTTGCCTCGTTACCACTCGAAATCAGTCGATATTGGTTGATTTCAACCATCACCAACTATTATGGGGAGGTAACGATCATCTTTGACCTTCGTCGATCATTGTCGGACGATAACAGTCGATTTCGATCATTGGCGATCAATTTCGTGCAGTATCAGAAGAAGAGGGAGAAGAAAAGGGAGAACCTGGAGTCCGACATTGTTCTGTCGATCTCGATCCATCGCCCGTGATCGATTTCTTCTCCCTGCTCAGGGAGAAGAAATGTCTCCCCACGTGGGGAGAAGGAACAAGGTGATGTCGCCTTAGTAAAGTCGCTTTCTCTTTATTTTTTAACTTTATATTATTATTATTATTATTATTATTATATATATGCGTATTGAGCCATGCGCCTAGGCGGACCGCTCGATACCAACGTACCGTATTATACCAGCTTGAGCTCGATACATCGGTACGGTATGGTACGGTACGGTTTGGCGAACCTTGACTTTATGTATATTAAATATCAGAGATATTTATGATGGTAAACTAGGTTTACTTGGATGATATTAGAGTTATTTAATGCTATGATGATAAACTAGGTTCGAAATTACGAACCTTGCACAAGACTATTCCTTAAAGCTCAAAAATGATATGTGTCACTATTCTTGCCTAGTCTACATTGGTTTAAACCTATACCAAATGTATATTTCTTTCTATCTTAAAAACTTTATCCTAACATTTTTTTTATTTTTAGGTATTTTTAGAGGTTTAAAATATTAATTTAGGTGTATCGTTTAGTACCCCGTACCGTATCATATCGAGCTCAGCTCGGTACATCGGTGTGATACGGTTTGGCGAACTTTGTTATTTAGCATTGCTAATCATATTTATCAATTTATTATATTTTTTATATTTTAATATTTCACAGTGTCTCGCTTCGCTTGGGCGGGCGCCTAGGTGAGCACCTAACGCCTTGAACATTTTGGGACCTGGTGCCTTTTGTCGCCTAATGATTTCTAAAACACTATTTGGAACCATGGTGTGTGTTTATGTTGATCTAGTCAGTCCATTAATAACGTTAATAATTTTATTACAATTTAGAAGAACTTTAGACTTGTTGAAATTGCTGGAGTATGGGCTCATGCTGGTGCAAAGGCATTGGAGTCCTATTCATGACTGGCTTAGATTACAGTTGGTTTGGAATCTTATTTACTTTGGTTTGGGGATTGATTATTAGGAAACTAGTAGGGTCCATTGCAAATGACTATATTAGGTGCATTGCAAATAGTAGTCGGGGGTCTCCCTGTTGATGTCATATTAGTAATTTAGGCGATTTTTTCCATGAGATATGACATGAAATCCTGGAACTTGTTTTAGTTGTTTCTTTTTTTAACCATGGAATTCTACAAACCGTCAAGGGTAAGTTCTTGAGATTTGAGAAGTTTAGTTATAAAAAGGAGGCTTTTCCTCAATTTCCTTGATGTGGTTCCATGATGAATATGCAGTCATCTGAAACTTAGTTGTGAGGCAATTTGATATCTTGATACTTATCTTCTTTCTTGGTGATTTTCTCTTTCGTTGTTTTTTCTATTGCAGTAGCATTTATCATATTAAGATATTCTTGGAAATCTTAAATCATCATCTTAGTGGTTTATCTAAGCATTCTGACATTGGTTTCAACATACAAATTTCTTGTTTAGGTTTTTGATGTGCGATAACCTACTGCCATCAGTTCAGTAACATTTCTGTTGGTCTATTGCTTTTTATAACTGTCTTAATTAACTAGCGCTCCAGTATTTTCAGTTCATTATCTCATTTCAGTTTAAAGAAATAACATCAGAAGTGAGTTTTAGCATGTACAATGTTGTTGTGGAGTCTTCTCTGATTCTAGGGAATTCTTTTTTCTCTTGATGACTACTGTATATAAGGTGATAATTTGGTGACTCTTTGCAACTGAGTCTGAGGATTGCTGGACTAGATATTCCATGTTTAAAAGCTATAGATTTTTAAATATATTATAAATTCCTGATCATCCAATAGTATGTAAGCTCTTAGGCCGTTCAAGGTAGCTAAAGGATAGATGTCACTAGATGCTGAAAAGCAAGTATGGTTTGCAACATCAAGAATGCATGAGTATAAAGTTCAAGTATATGAAAGGAAGAAGCTACTGAACATAGGATTTGATGTAAACATATCAGATAAATCATTGTAGTGCAAAGACCATCATTAATATAAATATAACTAATAGTTCCTAAACATAAATATAACTAATAGTTCTCACTAGAAAATTGTCATGTCATAGATAATAATATATCAATTATTGTATATCATTTCAAAATTGATGCAATCATATATTCCATATATCATTTGAAACCAGCAATATTGAAACATTTGTTCAATTCTTTTTAAATATAATGTTGCACAGACATTTTCATATTAATTCAGATAAAATAACTAAAAATATTTAAATTAATAAATAATTGTTCAAACCATGTGCTTTTCTAAATTGTTACCATCTAAATTTTTTTGCAATACTTTTAAATGATAAAGACTTATAAATCGTGTAGTAATATGCTTTTATCAATTCCAAACACATCCATTAATACTTTCGAAATCAGAGCAGAAAAAGTCATCAGATATTTACAAGAAAATTCAAAATCATAACTAATATGATACTCTTGGGCTCAATTTGAATCCATTTGATGTCAAAACGAGTCCTCCATAATTTTCATCTTATTTTTTCCTCTCTCTCCCTTATCCCTTCTCTCCTTCCACGAGATCTCTCTCTCCATCTCCTTTTTCCCTTTTCCCTCTTCCTTTCTTTCTATTTTCCTTCTCTTCTTTTCTCTCCATCTCCTTTTTTCCTTTTCCTTTTCCCTCTTCCTTTCTTTCTATTTTCCTTCTCTTCTTTTCTTCCTCTCTGTTCTTGTTTTTGGTCTCACCTGAGCCCCTCTCTCATATAGGGAGAGGTGGCAGAGAGAGGCAGTGAGTTGAAACTGTAATTTTTTTAATACTCTTTTGCAATTTGATCCTTGGTAGTTTCTATATTTACAATCAGGTCCTCAGATAAATTTTGGGTTGCAATTGCACTGCAGCTTATCTCATTCGGGGTGTAGCTCAGACCTAAGATGATGTTCTCCCACTATTCTTCTAACCAAACTTTGACATGCCTTCCTTTGAACCTGTTCCTTCAATAATTCTTGGAGCTTTGTATAGTTTTAACATCAATGATGCCAAATACCTTAAGTTTGGAATCCTTTCTTATTGCTTTTTTTTCCTACAAGATAGGCAATTATTGAGAAACAAATTGGGACTGCCTCTGTGCCTCAACTCGAGTAGATTCTGAATCAAATTTCTGAAACCTTAAATTTCTCTCTTTCAATAATTGAACTTTTCATATTAAAGATTAATAGATACTAATCTCCATCTCTAGTTGCAGTTCCTAGGATGAACATTGAATTGTGATGCATATTTGCGAATTGTGTGTTATTCTGTGCCATACTAAAAAATTCTTAATTTTAATGATCTGAACTGATGTTGAAAACGTCTTGGGGGTATTTATTACATACTTGTACAAAGAATTTTGTCACAGATTCTCTTTGTATGATGTGGATTCTGGTGTTGGTGTGAGACAAATTTTTGAGGGTTGATGATGTGATGGCTGAACCACAAATCAGTAGTATTGTAATCTATATTTTCAAATATGCCTTTGTTATATGAAAACATTTTCCAATATCTGGTTTCCAAGAATGTCTTTTCAAGGATCTCTTTCAACTATGTCTTCCAGGTGGGCCGAATGGAATGGACAGTACCGTGATGATATTCGAAGATTCATGAAGGTGATATATTGAAAGTTATGCTAAATGTAGTCACAGTTATTTCTAAAATTAAAAGTCAATGCATTAACAAAGTACCTTATCTTATGATGTTTACCACGTTGTCCATCTTACTAAGGTTTTTTTTTTTAAATTGCTATGTTGATGACCAATGGAAAAACATTACTTTTAGGGTCAATAAGTCAAATAAAAGATTGTCAGATTTGGGCGTTATGAAGGTCATATTATGCTGCATATAGTGTCGTTAATTGCTAAATGTGGTTCATTGTAATTATCATGGTGTCTTGTTCATTGTAGTTGGCATGACGTTGGCCTCCATGTCAAATAAGTGTTTGTTTGGAACAATATTTTCTATCTATGCAGTTTATGATATAAGTTGTTTATTACCAGTTTTCTAGCAATTAATAATAAGTGCTTCATTTAGGTAACTAAAGTTGTGTACAAGCAGCTCCTTGTAGGTGGAATATGATTTGCATTTGAAACAATGGCTACATCAATCAGTTCTTCTACTTGAGACTATCTTGCCATCGGACATATTGGTTCTATCCCAGTCCAATAGATTATTTAAATTTTAAAGTGGTACAGGACTCATACTTAAATCCTTAACTAATTCTTCTATTTTGGCACTTTTACCCTTGGCTTTCATTATTGTTCAATAGGTTATCTTTCATGGTACATTTGTTTAGTCTTTGGCATCTCCTAAAACCATGGAAACTTCTTAAGTTCTTATAAGTACATTTCTGTTTCTGAAAGCTGTCATTTAATAACTTTTGCCTTGGAAGGATAAAAAAAGAATTCCTGATTTCTTCTCACTCAATTTAACATAAATGAAAGTGATAATTTATATTTTGCTTCCAATCAAAAGTGGTGTGTTTGTCTTTGTGAATGTTAAAATATATCCTTCTGTGTTGATCGATCCAGAAGTAAAAAATTCTGTCCTTATTTCTTGTTAAATGTCTGGATATACTTCATCGCAGGGTGATTGTGGTATGAAAGGTACCTTTGCAACCCGTATATCTGGATCTGCTGACCTGTACCAGGTATCTCATATACATGAATGTTAAATTTTACATCATTTATATTCTGTTTTGACTATATATTTCTAGTAGGCAGTAGGTACAAGCTCATTTTTGAAGTTTGGTTACGGAAAGGGAGTGTATTTATCAAATCCAACTGTAAAGTTCTGAGTTTTTCACTGTTCCGTATGAATCTTGAGCTCAGTGCATGCTGGAAACCCAGATATGAGGATTCTAAATTGCATCAGCCAAGACTTTAAAACTAAGACAAATAAAGATTTCTTAATTGACCCATGCCTTTCTTGCTCCAAGTTTTGTTAAATAGTAAATGATTTATAGAACTTCTATCTTCTGTGGCTTAGAGCTTTGAACAAGAATATCGATTTGTCACTACTCTACACCGGAGAAGATACTAGAGAAAAGTGGTAGCGGAAAGTGGAAACACAAGATGCATGAAGTAGGAAAAATGAAGAAGTCACAATACCTCTTGAGGGCTGAATCATGATGATACTTCTCGGTGTTGGAGATAAGACTGGTGGCAAATCAAAAAGGTTGAGGTGAATGATTTGGCCTTTTTACTTGAAAAGTGGCTTGGGATATCTGAGCTACTGAATCTTAAATGATTGGCCAAATCATTATAACCTTTAGTTGATCTAATATTGCAAATGAAGATTACATAAACTGTAAATTCATTTAATTTATTTTAGATCGATGCAGGAAATAAAGCAGCATAAGTTTATTATGCAAAATTGATCAGCATAGGGTGACAACATTGCAACTCAAAGATCAATATTTGAAATTATCATTGCTTTACAGTTTAAACTTGTTTTCCATTTCACCTCGGTGGTAACTTGGGTTTACTGATATATGCCACTTTATAATTAAATGGTTCACCGTTCACATGCTTCAATGTTTCATTTATGTAATATCATTACCTTCTAGTAGTTACCTTGGATTATAAACCCTAACTATCATATGTTCATTGACATTTAGGACACAGAATACATGAGTTCAGTTTAACTCCTAAAGAAGGCATCTTGTTGTATTTTGGGAGAAAAAAAAACTACAATGCTTGGTATATTCTCTGTAGTTGACAATCATGTGATTGTTTCTCATATAAACTTGTCTAATAGGTAAACAAGCGCAAACCCCAACACAGTATCAATTTTGTGATAGCACATGATGGGTTTACACTGTATGATCTTGTTTCTTACAATGTCAAGGTAATCAAAGCAAATATTATAAAGTTAATTCAAATACTTTGGAATGTAGAATCCCGACAATTAATGTTTCTTGTTACCTGTTGGGCATATAGCATAATGATGCTAACGGGGAACGTGGCAAGGATGGATGCAATGACAATTTTAGCTGGAATTGTGGTGTTGAAGGTAAATGTTACATCCCATACTTCTATAAATCTTAAATTACAAATAATTCCTTTTAGCTGGGAGGACCACGACATACTGAATTTCAAGTTTAGCTGATGTTTTTTTGTTTTCTCTTGAGAAAATTATTTTGTAGATCAATGATGCCATTTAAGTACTGCTCTTATTATCAATCTGGTCCTCTAGATCGACTATGTACAATGTAAAAGATATAGATGGTGTCTTCATGTCTTATTTCTGATGCTAGTGCAACTAACATTCATGTTTATTTGCCATAAACTTGGGTTTTTTTTTTCTTTCATCTTTTAGTTACTTATGTTAAGTATATGGAATGAGTTTTCATGATGCATGCTATCCTCCAATGAAGTTCTTTTGAGGTTTTAGGAGTATTTTAGAAGCTAAGGATTTGTAGGTAGGACAAAGGAAATCACTTCTTAAAAAGTATATTTAAAGAAAAGTTATGACAAATTAATGGCAAAAAAACCTATAAGTACTGCAACTGAGGGTGAGATAAATTTCAAAGGTCATAACTCGTAAGTATATATTCAAGCAGCCATAATGATTGTTAATTCAAGTTGGGGATAAAATGTTAAGAACAAAGTGGTGTAACTTGTTATAAAAACACAATAAGATCCAGATAGAAGAGCAGTAGAAAGAGAAATATTTGTATAAAGTAGAAAAAAATACATGGTGACCATAAGAGTTCATGCATTTTCTTTATATCCAATTCTTGATAAATAAATACCCTGTGCACAAGGTTCTGCCAGTGCGGGTTTACTTGGATCAATATAGTGTTCAATTTAGGTTATTTATATGAGGATATTGATATAATTTGACATGTAGATGGAGATTGGTTCAATATTTTAGGTTAAATGTGCAAAGATTAATACAGATTCAATGTTTTAGGTTTCCATGTTCAAAGTTTGCTGGCAGCAATCGGGATTTTCCTTTCTATTCTTTTCTTATGTCGAAGTTTGATACAGATTTTAAACTTTCTGTTCTATTTACATTTGTTTGTAACCTTCATATTTGGAAAGGAAATATTGTTGTACCTTTTGAATGTTTACTACCATACTTAGATATAAGATTCATGTATGCATCTATGTAATAAATCAGTCAATTTAATTTTCTTTCTTTTTCTAGGAGAAACGGATGATGTTGATGTTATAGGTCTTCGCTCACGGCAAATGAAGAACTTCCATTTGGCCTTAATGATCTCTCAGGTTTCATTTTTCTGAATACTTTTTAGGATAAGGACCTAATATAAATTTCTAATTTCTCTAAACATTATTGTTTTCCACATAATTATAAACTTGATTTTTCTTCTGCATAATGGGTTCAACATGTTATTCACCATATTAGTAGTAAATTATTCATTTCAATTTGATAATTCTCATATTAAAATTTAATGCTAGTTTCTCATTTTAATCAAGGTTTGCGATACCGGTTCGTACTAGCGTATCGAGATTATCTCTCGATACGGTATGGTATACGGTACCAAGCGGTATGCACAGTACACACCACCCAGTATATTAAAATATATTATAATATTTATATAATATTATATTATATTATAGTAATATATTAATATATTAAAAGAAGAAAAAAATGTCGTGCCTCGATATTTCTCCCTGCGTTAGGAGACGTTTTGTCTCCTCGCGCAAGAGAAGAATTGCCTGTGGGCAAGGACGGCGCATGGGTGGCGATGATGCATCGGCGAGGATGGCGTGGGGATAGAGGTATGTATCCTCTTCTTCTTTCTTCTCCTCCTCTTCTTCTTCTTCTTCTTCTTTGCTTTTTCTCCCTCAATCAACCACCGACGGTCGATTTATCCCTCAATCGACCACCGACGATCGATTTTTACTGTACCACCCGGTAGTGGGCGGTCCGCATACCAGTCAGCTGCTGGATCGGTACGTATCGGGTGGTACAGGGTCTTATCCAGCGGTAAGGCAAACCTTGATTTTAATATAATAATATAAAATGTTGACTTCTATATTATTTTTTTAACCCTTTTATTCAAAAGAAAACTTAATAACCCAACCCCTTCCATGTCTCTGTGTCTCTCTATGTGATTCTCATCATGAGTGGAGATGGTTTGTCTCATAAAAAGCAGTGCTGCAGCTTGAAGGGCATCAAGGATGCTCTTTCAAAACATGAAAATTCCTTCCATGGTTCAGAGTAAAATGTTGTGTGGTCTAGAAAGGGAACTCTTCCATCATGCCTATTGTCCCGGATCAAATAGTCTCTCTGTCCTATCCAATACAATTTGGACCAAGGTTCCACATATTGGGTACCAGATCCATGCTGATCCATGACTGAACTGGAACAAGTCTGGTTCATGCTATTGTACCAACACGCCGGTACATTGGTGAGTTCCATGGTACAAGGGAGAGGGGAGCAAATCGAGGTTCGCAATCTCGTTCCGTACCGACATATCAATCAGCTGTTGGTACAGTACGTACCAAGCTACACTGGACTATACTGAGCGTACCAACACATGATACACTAAGGTACTAAGCTGTACCAAGTGTACCAGTCCTCTATGTACATACCGAGCATACCAAGCGGTACGATACGGTATTGCAAATCTTGATATCAAGTAATAGGTGATCCCGTGGTTGAATTTGATCATGCCAGCAAAAATTGAACCCATGGGTGAGTCATTAACTCAAGTTGTCTGAATGGAGTAATAGAAATATTTTTCCTAGGAATTTACCAAATGGAAACTCAGAGTAATACTGAATGCCTAAAAGGCCCAACTGTGAGATGAACTCCACTTGGTCTCTTCGAATATCATTTCCATTCTTGGTAACACTAGTTACCTTCACCTTAATAAATTAATGACAGAGAAACAAGAAATTTTGTTTTGCCTAGATGTAAGTCATACATCATATTTGAAAATAAGAAATAGATTCAAGCTTCCTTTAGGAGACTTCTGGACTCTTTATAGGTTTCACAAGGATTGGGTTTTGAGACATCTTTTGTTTGACCAAGTCTACTGGATTGATACTTTGAAGCATCAGTTTCCTCCTACCGTAAGAAATTCGGAGTCTCAGTATTCTGTAGCTTCTGGCATTTGTCATTGTAGAGAACCATTTCTGTTATCCTGTATCACCTCATACTTACTTTTACATGCTATTCCTGATTTAGTTTTATTTTTAGATTGCTTTAGCATATGAATATGAACACAATGGATATTCATCTGTGCTTGCAAATGATAATCTTTGTCCAGGGAACACCAATGATGCTAATGGGGGATGAATATGGCCATACTCGTTATGGAAACAATAATAGCTATGGACATGACACTTCCATAAACCATTTTCAGTGGAAACAGGTACGAGGCTTTTTTTTAATTTTTGACAATGATAAGTTGTTTGTTGCTAGCACTGTTTCTATTTTCCTATGCCTTATCTGTTTTTCTTTTGCTTCTTCTCTTTTGGTGTTGTGATAGTTGGAAGAAAGAAGGGGCAGTCATTTTAGATTTTTCTGTGAGATGATTAAATTTCGCCGCAAGCATCCCATGTTGCGACGAGACAGATTTCTTGCCAAAGTAAGTCTCCTAAACTATCTACATTTCATGCTTCTGGTAAATCAGATATTTGAAGCTATTTTTCATGATTGATTTAGAATATATGTGAATATAGAAAAGTATTTTATGTTCTTAACTGGTAAGTATTCGTACATAATATCTATTTTATGAGAAATAGTGGAGTATAACACTCTAGTGGGTGTGCCTTAATGATGTTTAACCAATGATATTTTTGTTGCGACATGAATCTTTATAAATAAAGTTACAACATTTCTCTTTACTGCAAAATGCAAGTTTGCACAATCCTTATCTATATATATCTGGGCATCTTATGGATCCAACTATATAAACTCAGAATAATAACTAATTATTGGTATCTACTTTAAAAGAATTGTTAAGTTTGAGCCTACCTATAGAAATTATTCAATTTCACTGGACTTTTACCTTTGGAGAGAAAATAATTGGGCCTTATGGCAGCAGCTTCTTAACTTCTTCAGGTGCAATTCGGATCTAAGTGAACCTAAACTTATTGAAGTTCCTTGAACTTTGCGATGTTAAACAATTTGCCTTATGGAAGCAGCACCTTAACTCCGAGGATGAGGTCTACTTATTAAAGAATGTATTTAGTGGGTATGAGGGATGCTTACAGCTGGCTTGGGCTACACGTCCTCTGCAACTGTTTGCCTACATGTGTGGACATGACATTAAATTTTGTTTGTTTTCTCATCATTTTCTATGATAAGCTTAGGGTTGTCCTCATTGGTTCCATTAACAAGTGATCAAGTTATTGTCACCTGAAGCAACCATGCAGTTATATAAACTGACAAAGTGAACATCTGTTTTGCAGAGTGATGTTACATGGCATGAAGACAATTGGAGCAACCATGAGAGCAAATTCTTAGCATTCACGTAAGAAAATGATATCTCCCATTTATATGAAATTATACTCATTATGCTATCATTTTCTTGCTAATGACATTTATTTAAAGGCCTTTTTCAGCTTGTCTATGGACACTTAGATTAGCAAAAGTCAAAAGTTTATCCTAATTTTCTGTCAACTTCTCATAAGAATCTTTAATCATAGGCTTCATGATGATCAGTTTGGAGGGGACATCTATTTGGCTTTTAATGCTCATGATTATTATGTCAAAGCTGCAGTACCTTCACCACCACATAAGAAGAGATGGCACCGAGTGGTATGATTTCTTTCACTATTTTCTAATTTCCTTGGAGTTGATAGCACAAACTTTTCCACGACTCCTTTCATGTAATTAGCAGCTGGATATGTGTTTACATTTTGCATTTCTATTTTAGGTTTATAGAAGATATTGCATTGTGATGCAACTTGGGCTGCAAATATTGTATAACATATTAATTGTCTCCTTGTCTCCTTGTATGCAGAGCAAAAATATTCATGCTATGACCATAACTTTAACTTTCTTATTTGAGAAAATTGGAATAAAGTTGAGAGAATCTGGTTTTTTTTTTTTTTTTCTCTTATTGAACTTAGATTTTAAGAAAGCTTGGAATACACCATCTGGTGGTATGAACACGATGGAAGATATGTTCCATTTTTCATGTCCTCTTATGATCAATTCTTGCGTATCCCTTCATGAACTGTGCTCCATATGTGCTTGCTTGTTTATGCTAATAACACAATGTGATCCTCTGTTATTTGTATGCAAGTCTCTTTTGAGTGCATTCTTGTTAAACCAACTTTACTGGTAATGCTATGGCTGGAGCTCAGCATCGTTATGCCGATTTGGTCTAGTTGAGCAAAGGCAGATACTCTAACCTAGAGAGTTTTTAGATTCTTACTTGAAGCATGTGAAACTTTACCGAGTTAAACACTAATGCAGAAATTATGGTTGTGAATTGTTCATATTTAGTACTGATTATTATTATTATTTCAATATTGCAGGTTGACACAAATCTGGTATCTCCCAAAGATTTTGTTCCCGAAGGTGTACCATTCAGCAACACCAGTTACAATATCGCTTCGTATTCTGCAGTTCTCCTTGAGGCAAAGCCATGATCCTGTAACATATGTTCTCCTGAAGCATTCTCAATAAAGGACTCCACTGTTTGTTCGTTCGACAAATTCCTACCTATGGGATTCCTGCATCATTAGTCAGTCCATCTGCTGACATTATGTAGGAGGTCGGATATAGGGGAGACTAAGGAGAATGAAAAAGGAGAGAGGCAGGGGGTTTGGATTGAAGGGAATTTATCTGCTACAACTATCCAAGAATAAGGTTTTAGAAAATCAAGACATTCTAAGAAATAATGTTCAGAACTTTTTCCTTTTTCTTATTTAGATTCAGGTGTTTAATCTTCTTCTTCTCATGTTCTGCAAATTCTTGTCGATCTTTCTGTGAAATGGCCAAGTAGTTTTCGCATGTCATGAGTAAATCTGTGCTGTAATAATTTCTACAAAGCAAACAGCTGCAGAGCAGAGGTTGCTTTGACCAGTGCGAGTATAGTCAGCAACTTGAAACCATCTCTAGAGTCCACTTGTTTGATGATGCTATTTAGGTCTGTGATATCGGGGATCTGAGACTATGGACTCCGTTGACTCTATTCTCTTCATTCTCTCAACGAATGTCTGAAAGTTAATTCATATAATAACAAACAATTTTTTTTTTAATTTTTGGTGGTCTTTATGGTATCAATAATAGCAGTAAAATACCGGAATTTGAAATGGCGTTTATTTCATGGAATCAATTCATAATTGAGGATGACAGAGTTTGGTGATACTGTGTGTTTAGAGCTCTTCCATGTTTCTTCTCCTCGAAAAGGTTTGAGGATGAAGCAGGCATTTATTTGGTGCCCTGAGAAAGAGCTGCTCCCATCATATTCTCCCAGCCATTTTCGACCCCACTAATAATTCCAGCACATCTCAGTGGATGGAGAACATCTTTTAGGGTTCTCCTGTAAGCATCACTTTCCAGGAAGCACATTCTCCTGCAGTCCAAGGGAAGAAGATAAGACGAACCCAACCCAAGCAAGCAAGCATATTTCCATGGGCACTTCTTCACCTCCCTCTTTCCTCACAAAAACCTTTGTGTCATTTGAGTGCAACACCCACCCTGAAACACTTGGCACAACAAGAGAACAAGCTGATCCATGATTGCCCTAACACTAAAAAACACAACAAGGATTAATCTGTCATCTGTCATAGTAAAATGTCGATCACCAAGAGTTGCCCATATTCGAGAATCTTCTTCTTGCCCAATTGGGGGTGACCCAAAGAAGAAGAGTATGGTTTACGTAAAGGTGCACCAGTTTCATGCTGTTGCGTCTCTCCATGGAGGAGAGTGCAGGGTTCCCTGATCACGTCCCCCCCCCCCCCCTCTCTCTGTCTCTCTCTGTGAGTTTGCCTTTCCACCTTTATATACACCGTCTCTCCTCGGTTGTCCAATCGCTACCCACTCTCTACTCTCTCTACGCTCCAACTCTACTTCTACCTGACAGTCGCGGCCGCCATGGAGTCCCCCGGCGCCCGCCTCCGCCTGCTCGTGGCGGCTCTTACCCTGCTCTTTGTGGCCTCCGCCGCTCAAGCGCCTGGCCCAGCTCCCGTCAAGCCCCCCACCGTAGCTCCTATCCCCGCTCCCACCGTCGCGCCCCCGACCCCGGCTCCCGCTCCCGCCCCCGCACCGTCGGCCCCGGCGCCTTCCCCCAACGTACTTGTTCCCGCCCCCGTGGCCCCGGGGCCGTCGCCTAAGCAGCCCGCCCTGGCACCAGAGGCACCGGCCTCCTCCCCTACCGCTCCCCCTCCAGCCAGCCAGACGCCGACCGAGGCGCCGAGCCCGCCGTCCACCAGCGCAGCCGCTGGGCTCTGCTCGGCGGCCTGGGTCTCCGCCGCTGTGGCTGTCGCCGCCGTTGCGTATGCGTTCTAAGGCCTGGGTCTCCGCCTCTGTGGCCATCACCCTCGGCCGTGGCTTCCTCACCTCTTTCTCCGTCTCTCTCTATTTAGATTCCTCGTGTTAATTTGTGGCCATTCTTGTTTTCTTTATCTCTTTTATGGTTCTCCTTCTGCATGCTTTTCTTGAATTCTTCTTCTTCTTCTTCTTCTTCTTTAGGCAACTTTGTAAGAGTGGCTTCTGATTAACCAGTGGGTGTTTGTCGACATAGCATTACTGTGGTGAATTCTTTTGTTATAGTTCTCATGATTGGGCTTTGCGCAACGAGAGAGAGAGTGAGATGCTAAGAAGGACAAACTTGGATGCTGAGCTGTATCTTTTCTTGTTCATGGAAAATTGAGGAAATATAGGAGGAAAAAAATAAGTTCGTGAAGTCGGAGAATAGGGGAGAGAGAGAGAGAGAGAGAGAGAGAGAGAGAGAGAGATCCCACAGAGTCAATAGCAGCCAGGCCGTGGAGGGAGGCGCGGCCATCTGCTGGTGGCCTCCCGGTTGCTCTTAAATGATGCTTTTGCTCTCGCTTCACCTGTGTGTGGGCTCTTCCACCACCTACTGCCACCTACCACACGATTTAGTTGGCCGGAAGACAGAGGTTCTTTGGTTGGTTGGTAGATTGCAGCCGGCAAAGGGAGCTCTGCGAAGGGGAGAGACAGATGAGATGTTGTAGAGGGAGAAAAGACCTCAAAAGAGAAATTTGAAAGATCATCAAGTATATATATATATATATTGACATAAGATTTAGACGGTTCGACTCCTTGTCCATATTCAATGCTAAATATATATTTTTTACGATAAGAAAAGATAAAATATAAAAAATATCTCTCTTCAGTTCTTTTTTTCCCAATCTTTTCTAGATTCATACGTCGAGAGCATCCTAAATATCTTTCTCTATATCTCTCTTGAACTATTCAAAAATTTTAAATTTAATTATTACTTCTAAAATATTTATCAATCCTAACAACAATATCTTTTTATCTTTGTATATAATTATTATGATAAGCTTTTCAAAATGATGTAAGAATGATATAAGTGGCAATGCAACTCCTAGGGATAGATAGCCATGTTCATAGCATATAATAATGTTTGTGAAAACATTAATGTTGAGCTGATCAAAATATAATTCGTTTGAGTGTTTTTTTTTTTTAATGTATACTCATTACGAGTTCTAATAAGATTTAAAGTACTTCAAATAAATTAAGAATTTAACTATGAAAGGAATTATAGTGAATAAGAATTTAGATTATTATATCAAAATTTTAATAAAAAAAGGTACGTAGGAAAACGCTCTCAAGTTTTTTAAAAATATAGTAAGAGAGGTTTGAAAGAAGCAGTTGTTCAAGATTATATAAAAAAAGTAGACGGGAGACTATGAGTATAATAGTTATTTTCATATTTTAATAAAGAATCTTGTTTTCTCTATAATAACCCAAATAGTTAAGACCTATGACTTTATTATTTTTCCTGTAATCATCGGTAAATTTTATTTTAATTTTCTATATTATTTCTAAATTATTACTATTTAAAATTTCTCTCTTGATTTCACAATCTTTTTTCTCAACACACCACAATATATTTCCTGACTTGTCCTAACAAATATTCCAAATAAATTTCACCATTGTCATAGCACAAGAGAATCTTAGCATTTCATGTCTCAACAAACGTTGCAAGGAAATTTTTGACGACAATTCATATATCCATACTCTATGTTTTCAAGAAATTTAGTATATTATTATTTTTAAAATTATATTATATATATATATATGAAAGTGAAATATTTAATCTCATTTTTTCTCACATCATTGACACTATTAATAAAAATATTATATATGCTTAGCAGTAAATCGAAGTAAGTTAAACTCAACATGAGGTTAGAGATAAACCCTAAGGTATTTTTATAAATAGAGTCGATGGTATTCACTTTCATAAATATAGTATAGAGATTCCTATATAATTTTTCCGAAACCCACAATAAGAGCAGAAGAAGTTATTTACTAATTTTCAATTCTCGATTTCATTTGTAAGGATTATTTCAGATATAATTGAGAGTTGGTAAACCTAATTTTTACCGCTCACCAACCCAAACATTGATTTGACATCAACAAAATAGCATTATACATTTGGTCAACATAACTTGATAACTTTGAACCCCCAGCAGAAAGTATTCGAGTCGAAGTTAACCTCTCACATTTCCATTTTGTGGTTCCATGTTTTAGAGCTTTGCATAATATCCTATATAATGTAGAGAATATTTGAACTATTATTATCTTGTATTTTATTAGTTCAAATTCTGCTATATGAATTCTCTATTCAATTGGTATATATTTATAGTCCTTTGTTTGTGATAGAAGGTTTAACATCATCCTAACTCTTTATCATAATACACCCAAACCCAGTAGGAGATCTGCACCAACTAATTCAAATTGTTGCTTTCAGCTCTGTCATGAGGACTTTTCTGCTTTCTTGGAGTAGGTAATTTGTTGGGCAGTCATGTCCACTCATTGTCCCTACAAGAAGATGGAGAGAGAGAGAGAGAGAGAGAGAGAGAGATTTTTTTTTTTTTTTTTGCATTGATAATGTTACCCTACCAACCCTGCCAGCCTTTTTTATTTGATTCTTTTCTGATCATAATTCAAATCAAATTGCATATATTTCTTCCCTTTCATTCTGCTGAAACAGTACATCAGTTGTTACTTAATAATATGGGAACATGTTAATTTTAGGTGCATCTGCACTTCTCATGGAAATGTGTTCCTTGCACTTGTCTCACTTCTCAGCACTTAAAGCAATGTTGTTGTTGTTCTTCTTCTTCTTCTTCTCCTCTCTCTCTCTCTCTTAGCTGAACACTTGAATGATGTCCAACAATTATGTTATATGAGGCCAATGTGGCTTATAATGTCAGAAAGCAATGTTACTTCAATGATGATGTCTGATCCATCCACTCCGACTGCCATCTTCTTAACTCGGTTCAATTGGCTTCTTCCACACATAGATCAAGTCACACTGACTCATTTTATTTCCTCATCTCTTCCTCACAATCGAATCAACAAAGAGAACATGGCAACCATGCGTCGGGATGGAACAACTCGACACACTCAAATCAAGCTGAGCAAAGACGATACAGCCATAAGGAAGCTCTCCGAAGTAGATGGATGATCTACCACCTACCTAACACAGAAGAAATGGAGAAACAGGAGCAAGAGCACTGTCTCTACCCTGGCCAACCCTAATGGAGCACCAGCTCGAGCGCCAGCAGCCCGGTTAGCATTGCCACGGAAGCCGAGGAGACGTATCCGGCGCTGGACTGCTTGTCGGCCGCCGTGGTGGTGGTGGTAGTGGTGGTGGCGGAGGGCGTGGTGCTATCGGAGGGCGTGGTGCTTGCGGAGGGCGGGGTGGTGGTGGTGGTGGTGGCTGCGGTGGGAGGCTTGGTGGATGTGGACGGGGGTTTGGCGGGGGAGATGGCGGGGGACGCCGCCTTGACGGGGACCGCGATCTTCATCCCGTTGCTGCAGTGGCTGGCGACGCCGCAGATGAAGTAGTAGGTGCCGGCCTTGGAGAGCTTCACCGTCGTCTGCCCGCTGCCGTCGGTGCTGAGGGCGTTGCTGGCGGAGCAGGAGCTGTAGTCGGTGGCGCTCACCTGGTCCACCGTGTGCACTCCGGCAACATAGTTGAACGCTGCAATGGCCATGACGTAGATTAATATCGAGACCTCGTGAAACGCGTCAACCACATGACGACGATGACTCGATATGTTCATAACCTCTAACATCTTACTGATGCTGTCGCCGGCGACGAAGGTTTTTCCGGAGGTCCACTTAGTGTAGTCAACCCCGTTAGCCCAACCAGTGGACCCTCCGACGGTGTGGTCGGTGGCGGACGCCGTCCACATCGTACAGCAGAGGAGGAGGAGGAGGAGGAGGAGGACGCCCATGGCTGAGGAAGTGCACCCGGCCATTTCTACGAAACGAGGTGAGCTGCACACACCATAACAGAGGAGGGAGGGGCTGCCTTATATAGACCGGCGTGGTTTGGTTGGAGTTAGTAGGAGCGTTGCTTCCTTCGCGCTTTGAGACGGCAACGGGTGGTGGGAGTAGCTTAGGGAATACTCCATGTGGATGCATCTCCATGGGTGGGTGACTGCATCTGATCTGCTTAGCTTTTTCTTCGTCCCCCTCCCCCACCTCTGGTCTCTATCATCCGCAATGATGATGACACAGCTCGTCAAAGGGGCTTCAACAGCTAGCATCAAGCTTTTGTGTTCCTCGGAATGCAAGTAGAGCTAATTAGGTGGATTATATGCTGCTGCTATTCCGGAGGAAAAGAAGTAAATAATTGATATGTTTGGGGAAATAAAAAAAGGAGTCAAGAAAGAAGTATTAAGAAAACTTTTAAGCTCTAATTCGCAGTGGCCATGTTGGTGCTCCTGAAATGGTGACATGAACAGCACGAACAACAAGTGCTAAAAGAAAACTTTTATGCTCTAAAAATCGAAACTGTTCTTCTTTGCATCTTTTAGTTTGGATCGATGTAAGATGGGAGAGCATTAGCTTTAGCAGGTGTTGCTTTTGGGTTGTGCAAGAGGATGGATATCCAATCATCCTCAGAACGTACAAAAGAGTCGAACATTATGGAGACCCGAGAATAAGTACATTGAGATGATGATGATGGGAATAGTAACCCACCAAATACACAGCAGAAATCTTATTTGTGACGGCTGTTTCACATTTCCGATACATAAGGAAAAGTTTTTGGACGCAAAACATTTCTACTTCATGTGTGTGTGATGAAGTGTTTTCCAGGTAATCAATCCCCTCCATTTCTGAGTCCATGGAAAGACTACTTGCCTCTCAAGACACTTTTGATGCCCCCACTTCCATTTTTTTCTTTCTGTAGCTTTCATGGTTCCTGTAGCTAAAGCTAAGCAGAAGCTTGGAGGTCAAGTCTGCTACTACCCCCCCCCCCCCCCCTTCTTCCCTTCGCCCAGCTCTGTATCCGAAGTCAAAATTGCTACAGGCTGATCTGTCTTGGTTCTTCCTCATTCACGGAGTTCATGATCGCCTGCCTGGTTATCGTTCTTTTGAGTCGCTTCTGATACATGGAACTGCCGCAATCAATCCAAGACATGCAAAAGAAAGGGGAGGAGAAATCTGCTGTGTTCTAAACGAGCTACAGAGTCGGGCGTACATGTTGTTCGGATACAACTCTGCACCGTCTCTTCTATCGACTACCTTTGCCTGTGTGCACAGGCATCGTCCTGAGTCGATCTAACTCTGCACCAAACAGTTTTGTGCGAGTCGTCGATCAAAACATGCATCGTCCTAACGCAAAGCCCACCCCGACAATGCCCAGGGACAAGGCGAGGGTGCACCACCACGTCATGGCGGCGGCCGGGTCGGAGCCTTCGTCCCCGAGCTCCCCCCCCTGCGCCGGCCGCAATATCCTCTTCTGCAACACCGACACCTCGGCCTCCAGCAGCTCCACCCACCGCCTGTAAGCTGACAACCTGAGGGAGTCGGCCAGGAGCAGCCCGACCAGGTCCTGGTTCCTGCTGCGCTCCTGCGACAACCTCTTCTCCGCCTCCCTCGCCCGGGTCTGCGACAGCCGCAGAGCTCTCGACAAGCTCGGGTTCTCGTCGCCGTCCCACCGATCGACCTCGCCGCCAGCAACACAGCATCCTTCGGACCGGGCAGCTTTCTTGTCATCTTGTTCGACGGGGGAGAAGAGTTTGAGGGGAGGGGGAAGATCGCAGTTCTGGAGGAGGTCACCGGCGCACAGGGAGGAGCGCTTCGAGAGGTCGAAGCCGAGCAACATCTCCCTCTCGAGGTGGCCGTCAGGCTGCCAATCCAACAACCATTTCTTGGTTGGCGTATGAGGGATCGACTTCGCCTCCTCCATGGGATAGAAGACAAGAAGAAAAAGATGCTCTTTCTTTCTTCCTTCCTTCGCTCCTCCTCGGGGGGGGTGGGGGGTGGGGAGTGTGAGGGAGGAAAGGTAGAGAGAGATGGGGAGGAGGGTTTGGTGGTGGGGGAGAAGGGTAGGAAGAAGCGTGCAGACAAGGAGAAGGATACTGCACAGCGGTAGGTATTTTAGTTGATGAAAGATTCTCTCTAAGTGGCGTGCAATTTGCCGTCTCGCCTAACACACACGCGTCATTCACTGTTACTCCAAAACAATTATAGACAGTAGTAATATATTAAATATTAATCAGATAACAAAATTCAATAATTTATCTGATTTATGATTTCCACTGACACAACGATTAAATACGTTTGATTTATAAGTAATATGTTTATTATTTTTTTACGTGAAAATTATATTTATTGACAATCCATAAACAAAGGGCAATTTTAAAGATGATTAGCATTACAAAAACTTAATAATCTTGACAGGAATAAAGAAGAAAGCTACACGCCACAATGTATTGCTTTTTGTCAACTCTCTTTTAAGGTTGAGTCTACATATAAAATTCATCATCATGGGATGTGGAGATCAAAATTTTCTGAGACTTTGGGATATTATTAAAAAGCTTTTATCAGAATTCTTGGAATTTGTTCAATTAATTACTCTCGCATGTGGTTTCGATTTGGTCATAAGATGATGATGAGATTGGAATTACAGGTACAGTGTGGCACATATCTTAACTTTTAAGATTGGAATTCAAAATAGAATAGAGGAGCAGTAGGTGAGCAGGAAGACAGCTTGAAGAGATCAAATTTACATACTTTTGCATTCAACAACTCTAATCTTTCATGTGGAAGGATTGTTTATTCCATGAATGAATGACCGAGAATAGTCAAACAATGCCATGTCAAGCTGACCAAATTTTTTTTTATTTTGGACAATAATATACAATTCCTAAAAATATGAAGAGCCATTCCTATTACCATGAGATATGGGGTTTGATGAGAATCAATAATGTAAATAAAGAACATGTTTCTGTCTGTCGATAATTAAATCGTAGAGCGACAAACCTCGTCGAGACATCTGTTATAGTAAAGATGACATGTCCGATAGGACGATATCCTATACGGTTGATACATGAACTTAGGATATCCTCTGTTAGAGTTCAATCACCTAATCATATTGCTTTCCTAGCAAGTAAAGCCAGCAAGTGGCCTCATACCTATCGACGACAATTTCAACCGACTTAATAAACAAGCACAATCGCCTATGGTCGTCAAAGGTGGCTACGATTGATCCCTACCAACGGACTACGTAACACCCCTATCAGGCATCCACTATAAATGAAGAACATGCAAGTACACTCGAGATACTATAATAATACTCGATCTATTTGACTAGTCTGATTTGTCCGACTAGTTCGACTTAGTACTACTACCTTGAGCATCGAAGGATCGTTGTTGGTATTACCCTTAACTTAGCATTGTAGGAATCCAACGACCAATGTAACAAATTTCCTAGAGATCGACTCGGAAAAAAAAAAAAAAAACCCCAAAATAAACCTGAGTTGGCCTCCAGCTCGATCCATCCAAAATCATCTCTAACAACATCTAATAACATAAATATAGGCAAGTTGGGTGGGAGGCCAACTTGATCTTTGTCCTATATTGACTCACAATCAATCTTCCCCTTGTGAACCTTCTTTTTTTCTTAATATCATCAACTTTAGTTTCTTGGGTCGAATCCTCAGGCTTCTGGTTCCGTTCAGTTCATGTCATTGTTTTCAGTACAAGGGAAGCAGGAAGCGGACGGTCATCACAATGAAGTCCTGATGCACTCTGAAGAGAGACAGAAACCATTTCTAATACTTCAATCATACTTCAACAAGTAATTAATTCTTGGCAGTATTGACAAACTTGGCTTATAACAAAACAAAAAAAATTAAAACAAGCATGGAAGTCCAAGAAAGTTTTAGAATGTTATCCATCCATAACTAAGGTTACTTCATTATCTGCAGACATAGCCTATAAATTAAATCTGTAAACCCTAATAATATAACTTTGCTATTTGGCTTCTCTGACAATTTAAAACAAGCATGGAAGTTGCAGGAAGTTTTAGTATGTTATCTATCCATGACAAAATCAGAGGTTTCATTATCTCAGTCAGTCTAACTGCAAACAAAACCTATAAATGAAATCTGTTCACCATAATGAGACAATTTCATTATTTGACTTTTATCTGACTTCAAAGTATCATTCTTCATGTTATAATTTGATCTTTTTTTTTTTTTTTAATGGAAACAGCAATGCTTATAAAGGCTTAAGAGTCAGGCTCCACCATCATAAGTATCTCAGGAATAAGGCTGGTTAATGTAAGAATTCAATCATATAAAAAAAATGCAAATCATCCACTGGATTTTTGAGTACCTTTCTTAGACTTGCCATGGTTCATGCTTTAACACCCTCCGCTTCTCACTATGGTTTTGGTGCATTCATCAATGAAGAAAGACCAAACCATTGAGACCCATAGATGCTAGCTCATGAACAGGTCGAGTGAGATCAAGTCAGACATCTAAAGCAGTACATGACCTGCCAAGGGAGCTTCAAGGTCTTCTTTGAGATCTACAACATCAATCTTCTGTTATGGAGAAATGTTGCATAAGTATGAGTGAATTTCAAAAGTAGTACGGTGCTGATAACATGCGTTCTGCCAACCAATAATTTACCAACTGCGCTCTCAGTCTCATGGCGAACACTTTTTTACCTGCTCTTTTAGTCGTTGTCAGAGGTTAAGATGCAACTTGCTATATAGATAATAGCCTATGTGATGTTGCACTCATCTTAATGTTAATTTCCACGCCATTTTAATGTCCATATTATTAAGATAGTTTCAGCAAAAGGTTATTATTTCCATATGTTTAACAGCCACTCAGTCAGAAGAAAGTCTACATTTCATTGAAAATCTTATAATAAAGGCAAGTAGCTATCACCGATAGAAATTTAAATAGTTTCCACCAACTAAGTTTCATGAAAAAAATGATCCAGCTCTTGAGGATTGATTCTCACATAAGATATGACTAGAAACTCACACTGATATGGAATATGATACACAAAACGAAATAAATTCACAAAAAACTGAAGCCAAGAAAATAAATACTGAACCAAAAGAGAAATATATATTAATGCAAAAAAACATGGATATATAATGTCACTTTTACATGCCTCAGTTTTCTTCAGCCATGTCTCATCTGGCTCTGGTTGCTCTCAGATAGAATCTACCTCATCTGATATCTCATCTGATTGCTCACAGGTATCCACCTTGTTTTCAGCGTCCACGGCTTGATCCTTACTCAACACCAAACGGATGGGTCTTCCCATCAACTTCTGCAGTGGTTAGAAAGGTGTTAACCGGATGATAAAATACAAGACTTATAAATAAACTGTAACTGGTAGATGGTTTGCTACATATGAATTGTTGAGCCATTTGGCACATGCCGTGCCGAAAATGTAATTGCATGCACTGAGCTAGTCTGTACTGTTGCATCAACATGCACAGCCATGCGAGAAAGGAATCTGTGTGCATCTGTCACAAAAGAGAAATCTCACAATAGACTAGAGACATAAACCTAGATTTACCTTTCCATTCAGAGTGGTTATTGCAGCTTCTGCTTCTTCTTCTGATGCAAACGAGACAAATCCATAGCCTGCTGATCTTCTTGGATTGCTTTGGAAGATGACTTCAGCAGATAGGATGTTCCCACTGCCATTAAACAATTCTCGAAGATCCCGAGATCTTACCCTCCAAGTTAAATTGCCCACAAATACATTATACTTAGGCACAGGAGCCTTCTTCACAGATCTTGCAAATTCCACCTTGATCACACGACCATCTAAATCCTGAATCACCAACAGAACTCATGATTAAGCACCCACCAACAGAATTCATGATAGAGGCCTGATGCTCTGACCGTAAATATAAGATGAACGATAACACCATTGTTCCCTGAGAACTTACATATGAATTCAGATGACTAAGTGCTGCTAGTGCTTCCTCCTCCGAGGCCATTGTTACGAATGCCAATCCTCTATTTCTGCTGCTGTTATACATCGACAGCTGGACCAGGAAGCAAGGTCTAAGTGACTATAATTTGGTGCTGGTGAAATAAGCCAAAATATCTTGAAAGCAACTGTAAAAGGGTCAGAGCAAACACATCGCAGGATACTCACCAAGGTCTACCAAGATTTTGACATATGCATAAAGAAGGACATCCCATTTCAAGTAACTTTTCAATGTTGATGCTAGTTCTCCCAATATCGAAATCCTAATGGTTGCCACCATTAGCACAAGAACATGTACTAGTTATGTCATGATGGGTGAACAATATCAAGACAGATTATTAAATAAAGAAAAGTTCAAGAGATATAATCCTAGCTAAGGAATTATACCAGTGGATAGAGTTCTTTTTGTTGTCTTACATGCTTTATGATATCATTGGCATTGCCAATCAATCAGCTCTAGTATTGGGATAAATCGATTTGGTTGTAAATTCATCAATGATGTTCGTATTCGCCATAACACGTAACCAGTGATAGTGAAATTAGTAAATTCCGACTTCATGGCGTCAGAATTATCATCCTTCAAGCTCTTTAGTTTTTTGCTTGTGCTCAGATAATAAAAAAAAATCATTTTTTTCACTCATTATGTACTCATAAATCATGAGCAGACATTAATATCTCATCAAGCATAAGGTCGGAAGCATTTAAAAGTAATCATACAGCAAATCCCGCTTAGAACTTAAAATGGGATGAGACAAATGGACTCGCGCTCAAAGATTCGATCTTTCCCAGAGGCATAGAGCAGGAGAATCCGAACCTCAACGTCGACGACAGTGCCGTGCTTCGAGAACAGAGTTCTGATGTCATCGGCCGTGCAGGTCCAAGGTACGTTTTGGGCGATCAGCCTCGTTCGAGCCGCCTCCGAGCTCTCCGCCGTTTCCACTGGTGCTGCTGGAGCGCTGCTGCTGAGAGCGGCAAAAGCAGATATCTCTCGACGGAGGAGGAGGAGGACTCCACTCGCCCTTCTAGGAGAACATGTCACGCGGGAAGGAGAGGGGAGAGAGAAGAATGAAGGGGAGGAGGGAGAGAGGTGTGGATTGTGAGAGGCAGGGAGTCGGAGAAGGGGAAGCGCCATGAGAACGGGAGGACACAAGAAAAGATCTCAAACCTTGGAGCGCTCCTTTTGCTCTTCGGATAAAGAACCACCGGCTCAGCTGTCCTGGCGTAGCCAGGGTCCAGCTTGGCTCCTCACAGTTCTCGGATACGTGGCAATTTTCGGACCTGACGCGTGTCGTAGACCGCTGCCTCACCGCTGATTCGAAGCAATAAGATTGCAAGAGCTACCGTCTTTTTTAAAAAAAAATAAAATAAAAATCTTTATCGATCAAAGTGGCCCTCAAAATTCAACTTTTGTTTCATAATAATTATTTTATCTCGTATAGTAAAATATACTACAAACGAAATAATAATAGAAACATCATCCTGTCTAAGAATCATTATAATTTAATTTGATATGATTTTTTTCCCTATTTAATAGGATAAAGGACGAGGCTTAGCTTCATCATAAAATGTAAATAGGGGACAGTTTTGAAAAATAAATCAGTAAGACAACAAGATAAATTTTTAAAAAGAGATTATTCTTTGTAATCCTTTTTATTATTTATAACCCCAACTTTGGATATTTCTAAATTATCGTTTATAAGTAGACATATATGTCCTTAATCTATAATTTAATTTGAATAAAAAATTTACTCCTCACTTATAACCTTTTTTTTTTCTCTTCTTTTTACCCTCATCCTCCTCATGACGTAAAATAACAAAAAAAAAAAAAGATAGATGATAATATGGGAAGAACAAAAGATCGAAAAGGAAGAGATGACAAATAATTTTCAACATTTGTTATAATAATTTAACACTTAAGATATATACATTATGTAATAACTCAAAAGATATCATTTTCTAAATCAGTTATATTGATTAAAAATATATTATGTTCTCGACTTTTGCAAAATATAGATAGAGATCATATATCCATAGATGAAAAGATGATGATAAACTTTATTTATTTTCTCCTTAGCTCCCAGATTATTTCATTGATAAAATGATATTTTCAAATCATTTTAATCAAAGAAATAATATTATTTTTTAGGATCTTTTCTTTATTATCAAAATTTTGAGTGGTTCTTCCACATAAATTTTTTTTTTTCATCAATCATTATATAATTAACCAAGTATCAATATATTTTACACATCAAACATATTAAATATCAATAATCCTCAAATTTTCTCAAATCATACATTCAAGAGGTGTAAACCTATCAAAAATTAATAATTTTGTAATTCATCAAAAATCTAATCTAGGATCCAAACTCACATTTGAGGATACTAAAAGAAAATTTAAATATCATTTAAGGAAGAAGAAAAAAAAGGGGTAAACACAAGATTAGAGGAGTTGTCGAGAGTAAATATTTTTTTTAAAAAAATTATAAACAGTAAGATGATTGTGTAAAAGTAAGAAGGAGGCTCTAAATGATAAACTTTAAAAAAAATAAAATGATGAGTGCTGTGGGACGAAGAATCTAAGAATAGAGAACATTTCTTAATCCAAAAATGATCGGGCTAAAAGTCGAAAAAAATAGAAAGTGCAAACCAAAACGCGACGATGGTAGACTTCTCGGCAAACAAGATCCAACTTTTTAATTATTCTCAGGCATATCAGAGCATTACGAGGTAGTCGAGGAGTGAAATGCGTGTCCATTGTGGACTTTTGAATAGGTTGTAGTGTTCTACAACATCAAGAACATAACCTGGAAAGATTTCTAGTGTGTGTACATTAAATTTAATGCTCTTGAATTGACCAGCAACAACACTCCCTTTCTTTTCTTCTTTTTTTTTTTTCTTTTTTGTTTGTAGGGGAAGCTTATCACCAAGGAAGAAATCATGTCTTCTTAGCTTTCAGACAATGACTTGTCCATAGTCAACACTGTAGATTCTTCTTTGTAGTGTGGTTTGCAGGCAAGTGTCTGGTTAAATCCATATAATTCTTTAGGTAATAGCTCGCAAGATATTTCAGATAACTGATGTGAAGTTGCTGGAATTCCAATAACTTGATTCTGTCCTGATAAATGTTGAATGCATTGATTGAAACTTCAAGAAAAGAATTCAGCAACCTCTGTGTCTATGCAAAGGAGGCTCAATGCATGAACCAAACGTCAATGCAGAGTTGGGTTGAGTTGAATGCTTGCAATCCACTTTCAACAATGAGCTGCCCTCTTATAAAACAAATTGATCCATACACTTGTTGTTTTCTTGCACTACATGTTTCTTGTTTAAGCTGCTTTCTTTTGTGATTTAGGAGGAGGACATATGGGGCATGAGCTCCTTCAATCATCTTGCATTGTACTGTTGGAGGGGACAATGAACATTCCTTAAAATGTGCATGTAAACAGGATCGGGGAAGACTTTTAGCCACAGCATTACACCCAACTCTGTTCATCAACAGCCTTCATGCTTTGTCTCAGAGAAGTAGCACATAAAGCAATCGCATCCTTCAACAGCTTATGTTGTCTTTTTCGAGTCTTTTCTTGACAAGGAAGAGAAACAAAGTGGATTCATTCAAACAGGATTACAAGATGAAATAGGAGAATTCTTGACATAGTGATCATATATGTTCATAGCTCATCAAGTACCTACCTAAGCTGCTTCATCTGAAGGCCTCCTTTAAGAGAATTAAACAAAATGATTCCTATGTAGCGTGAGTTTAAAGTGTGTAACGAGTGAAGTTGCAGATGGAACATCTGAATCTTTTCAATGAACCACAAGAAGAAAGAAGACATTATGGCAAGTCATGAACTGAGCTCTTACACAACCAGAAGCCATTGCATGCCATCTAACATATATCACAATGTTAATTTGGGAGTCATCAGAGCTCGTGGAACGATGATGGAGTCTCTCTCCCTCTGAAGCCAATTCAATAAGCAGCAAACAGCAATCTAAAAGAACATACAGAACCCGATGGGCACCGACATTACTATCACTGATGTGTTGTGATGGAGGCGGATCAGTGGTGAGCAGCCTCCTCCTCCTCCTCGATCCTTGCAATTATTTGGCGGACTGCAGTGGCGATCGCATCCACTGCTGCGCACTGGCAATCGTCTTCTACCTTTAACCAGCAAAAGCAGAGGAATAAAACAACAACTTGTGAGCCATGGCATCGAGAGAAGGGAAGGGAATGGAATGGAATCAAGAGGGTGGTGGGTCATCTTACCTTGAGACTGAAACAGTAGAGAACCATTTCGTCGACGCTGGTCACGTTGAGGTGAAGCGTCGTCAGCCGCAGGTTCTGCAGGCCAAGCACTAGCATCAGCAGCTGCCTGGGTCGCCACCTCGAGAAGATCTTGACGTTGGCATGGCTCCCGACGATGGTGACCTCGATGTCAGCCATGGCCGACGGGTTCCTGCCCGCCGCTTCGCCGGTGGCGGTGGTGTCGGTGCTACAAGTGCTAGTGCAGTGCGAGGAACTGGATGAGTACTGGGGGAAGGTGAAGAAGTCAGCGAAAGGAGCCGCCTTTGATCGTTCCCTGATGCGCTTCTGAGCCTCGAGGAATTGGACTGACTGCTCAAGCTCTTTGACGAAATTTATGGCACCTCCAACGATCGATGCTTGATCACCCTGCCAAGGAGGAGATGAACTGTTTGAGGTCGCTTCAACGATCAAAGATTATTGAACTGGTTTTAGGCCATATCTGTGCAAACATGAGGGGGGGGGGGGAGGGAAGATGGTGCCATTTTTTGCTGCATGACGATTAGAATCTTGATGAGATGATGAGAAAAAATGGATGTAAAGAGTGGAAGAGATTAGGAGAAGAGACGTCTCGGATGAGATGGAATCAATTTCTGGAAGGTGTAGAAGACGAACTTTTTGGACGTAGGAGGCGGGCATGAGTGACCGGAGCACGGCGAGGTACTCATTCATCAGTCTCCGCCGGTTGCGCTCCACCGCAATATGAGTCATCCTCTGGTTCTCCACCTCCTCTTTTTTGTCGAACCGCTTGGTGCGCCGCCTCTTCCTCCGGTCCGCCGTCCCTTCCTGGCAAACGGCAGCTGATCCGGCCTTCGGCGACCACGAATCCGCATCCCAGTCATCGAAGTTTTGCAGCATGGAGGAGCAACAGGTGTCCCAGCTGCTGCCGCTGCCGGTGCTGCGCTTCCCTTTTGCCACCTCCCTCCCTCGGTTCAGCTTCCTGGGACCGTCGCCGCCTCCACCTATCTCGCATCCCATGTTGCACAGCTCCTTCATTGTACAACCGAGTGCTTCGGCCAGTGCCATTTCTTTTCCGTCAATCACCTACCTATGGACAAAGCACACAAAGATCTCGAGCTCGCCTTTGCCTTTTGCGTTGGGGAAGAAGAAGAAGAAGAAGAAGAAGAAAGAAGCTGAACGGAGGAACCTTATATTAGGAATAGAAAGGATGTTGTTGAAAAAAATAAATCAGAACACCCTAATCTATTTAATATTTCGATAACATGTCATCATGATTTTAAATCATAGATATTATAAAATATATAATAATGATTCTATCAAATAAAAAATGAGGATTATAATCGTGACCACTTTAATTATGAAATAATTTAGATAGATATTTTATTTTATTATTGATTGAAAAGATTATATAATTATTATATTTTATAATTTCTCTATAAATTTATACTCACTATCAATAAAAATAAAAACTATTTTTTTTTATACTCTAACGGGTCTCTCTTTCTTGTAAACAATTTCATATTTTCTCTTCTTTACTTTTTTTTTTGATATGATTGATAATATCATTCTTAATTTTTTTTACTCTTAAAAATACTCTTACATTAACCTTATAGCCTAAACCCTTCTCAGACTTGCTCATTTACTCAATTTTATTTTTTTAATTAGTTATAATCTTATGGACTAGGTAGAATGTACACTCCATAAATAATTAGAGAGAATAATCTTGAAAATATTATTACTAAACATATTTTTTGAATCCATCAAGATCATCTACCTACAAATTACTATCATTATCTCTTTTCTCCTCTTATCATTCCCTATATAATCTCTACAAAATGAATTGTAGTCCAATTTTGCAACAATATATGACAACTAATCTCATGGTTATCTCATGCAGCTTTAAAAAATTCTCTTTAACCTTGTGGTAAACTTTTTTACTATCAAGCTTATCTTAAGCAAAAGTCACAACCTTCTAATGTTACTTCTATCATAGTCAATTTTGCAAACAAAGCTAATTCTAAGAACAAAGACAAGATCCACAACCAACAAGGTGATTGTCCAAATAATCATTCGATCATGCAATAATCCTACAACAAAAGTGTAAACAAATCTAGGAAACAATTCAACAATAGCCAATTAAACTAGCTTGTTGATTCTGGAGCTTCTTATCATGTCACGTCTCACTTGAATAATCTATCTCTTCACTCAAATTATGATAGTTATATGATATCATGATAGGTGATGGATGGTAAAGGTCTTAAAAATAACTCATAATACTTCTAAAAATTATTTTTTTTTCTTAAAATCCTTTTTAATTTCTAATGTTCTTTGTATTCTTGATATAAAGAATAACCAAATATATGTCTTCATATTATATTCTTCTAATAATATTTATATTAAATTCTTACCATCTTCATTTGGTGTGAATGATCTCAATAGGATGAGAGACTGAACAAAGATAGAATTGATAAGTGGCCAATTATTAATCATCTCTATCCAAATTTATCTTTGTTTGGCTATCATCAATGCTCTATTTCAAAAAGAGCATAATCTCTTAAATAAATATTATTTTAGGTTCCAAATCATATTATTCATTCTTGCAATTTATCTGTATCATCATCATCATTCTCATGCCATGTCATTCCTTTTTATATAATTCATGTAAATGTAATAAAATGCACAAGTTTTAATTTTTGACATCCTCTCTCATAAGTAATCACCTTTATATATTATTGATTAAACTTATGATAGATTTAACTACTATCTTATTTTTATTGATTAATTCATAAAGTATATATGGTTATTTCCATGAAGTAAAAATATAAAATATTCATCATTTTTTCTAAATTCAAACTTATTGTTGTAAAGTTGTTTCAACGATCCATTATTTTTATTTTACTTTAATATACTGGTGTATTTGAAAAGCAATGTAACTTTGTTGAAACTAATAAAATCTCTCATTTTCTCATCCCTCCACATACTCTTGAACATAATGGGATCACTTAACGTCGTCATCCTTGACTCTCTTTTACGTAGACTAACTTTCATTAACTTCATTGATTGGATCCTCAAAATTTATAAGCCACCTTATATTATCATTCTTGTTCAGGTTAAAACATCAACTCAATGTCTAAAGGATATAATGTTTTATTACATAAGATTACACGAGACTTAGTCATATTTTATCTAAGTCAAAATTTTATTGGGTGTAAATGAGTTTTTCTATTAAATGAAATCTTGATTTATCCATTAATAAGTATAAAGAAAAATATGATACAGAGAGATTTCATCAATGTGCCATGACACCCTTAGCCTAGTTGTAAAACTAATAATAATTTATATTATTTTATGTCTTATCTTATCTAATGATTAAGGATTTTGATAGTTAGACGTGAATAATATATTTTTTTATTATTTTATTTCTAAGAATGTATTTATATGGTAACCTTTAAACTTTATTAATCATAATCTTTCTGAACATATCTATATATTATAGAACGCTCTTTATGGTCTAAATCAGACCCCTCATGCTTACTATCATAAACTTCGAACATATATTTGTCTCAATTTAATTTCATAATTCTTAATTTGATAATTCATTATTCATTTATTCTGATGAAGATATAATCATATTTTTACTAGTTTATGTGGATGATTTAATTATCACTAATAATAAACCAATAATAATTTATTTATTTTATTTAATAAATTAGAAACATATTTACTATAAAAGATCTTGGATCCCTCAATTATTATTATTTTTTGTGTTTAAGTCATCTACATAACAAATAGTCTTTTGTTTTCTCAATAGAAGTATATTTTAACCTTCTTCATTATACCAAAATGTTTGAAGCCAATACTATTACTATGTCAATCTCTACAAGTGTTCCATTTTACCTTATATGAGAGTGCTAATCTCAATAACACCACTAATTATCATCAAGTTATTGACAATCTACAATATTTGACAATTACTCATTTGGAAATTGCATATATAATTAACTAAGTTATCTCAAATTCATACGCAAACCTACTTCCAATCATTAAACAATCGATAAATGTTTTCTTCGATACTTAAATAATATTATTGATTATGATTTATTTTTCCAAATACTATCTACTATTTATTTTTGGATATTGATTGGGCAAATAATAAGGATGGCATGACATCTACTAATGCTTATGCCATATTTCTTAGTCATGATTCGAATCACTTGGAGTTTAAAAAAATAATCCTTTATTTCAAGATCTTTTATGGAGCTTGAATATCAAGGGATTGTTTTTGTAATTGTTGAACTTTGTTTGATTCAATTATTGCTACATGGATTATTTGTCATATTCCTTAATCCTCCGTCCATATATTATGATAGTGTCGAGATAACATACTAAACTTCATTCATGATAAAATTTAAAAATAGAGAGCTACGAGTCTCTCATGTTTTATTTTCTAATAAACTTACATGTACTCATACTAAACTTTTGTCTCATCTATTAATTTTTTTTCTTATGTTTCGATCCAAGATTAGTATATTCGATGGGAGCACCATATCGTAGGAGCATATTGGGTAAGATATTATCGAGAAAAAATAAATAAAGATAAAATTATCCTCTCAATATTTTGATGATATATCATTATGATTTTAAATCATAAAAATAATGATAACATATTATCATGGTTCTATGGAATAACAAGGGGATCATCCTCTCCGAAGAAATGATTTAGATAAATATTTTTTATATTTATTATTAATTAAAAAATATATAATTTTATTAATTTTTTAAAAACATAAAAAAAATCGTACATATTATTAATAAAAGAAAATTTTATCTCGGGAAGGCAACGAAACAAAGGACAAGGTGGAGGTGGGTCATATAAGGCCAAGAAAGTGAAAGGAGACGAGCAACAAGTAACACCAACATGATGTGCTTACGGTATTGGGGATACGCGCAGAGAGGGAGGCCGACACGGAAAGGAGACGGCAATGGGAGCCTCAGATGCTCTCTGCATGGCCTGAGCGATGGGGGAGTGAGAAAGGGAGCCATAAGACCCACCTCGACAAGCTGTGTCATGGCATGCCACAGCCTCGCTCCCTTCCGATTCCTCCTCTTGCAAACATCTTTCTTCTCTCACTTGTTCTACGTCGCTCCTCTGCAAACATGTTTCTTCTCTCACTTGTTCTATGCCCTTGTTGTAATCACAAGCTTTCTTACCAAATAAATAATTACTTGCCAAACATCAACCATTGTTCGGATCATATGTAAAGAGACTCATTTTTTCTTTATCTGTCACTATTATTTAAATTTCAACATCATCAGAGAAGAGAAAACATTTATGGAGTCGTCCAATACATCCTCTCACTTCATGGCGTACATAGCAATAATGTATCGTATACTTTTGAAAGCCAGACAAATAAATAATTCCATACTGCACATAGCTAGTGTTTAAATTATTCCATGGTGGGGGTACAGTTCGCTGCATCCTGTTCATGTGGGTGGCCATGGCCAGGGAGAGAGCCCCGAAGATGACAGACCCGTTCCTTGAAGCTTCCCATGGTTGCAGGTCGAAATAAACAAAGAGAAAGAGTGTTTGCATTGGACTGACAGCAGCTTGTTCTGGGATTATTTTTCATACATGTTGCCCTACAGGAAATAATGATTCCTTGATCATCATAAGATCATCTGACAACTTTGAGGACACACCAAAACAAGAAGAGGTCGGCAGGTGGAGCAGGGATTTGTACTGACTGCTATGGCAGCAGCTGTAGGTGCTGCTGGTTGGGATAGATTCCCAAGTGAAGTACCTGCCTGAGTGCAGTTTTTGGTAGAATTCTTCTCATCATCATTTCTTTCCCCACACTCCTGAATTTGATTACAGGCACAAGATACATTAAGTAAAACAACATACAGGTAATTAGCCTACATCACCTTAGAACTGATTAGTGTTCTTGAATTGTTTCTGAAATATGTTGAAAGAGAGCAGAATTTTGTATTGAACATCCCATGAAATCTTTATGGGAGAATGGAGTTTGAAACCTCCAAGGGATCTTACTGCATTAACACACACACACACACATATTATGATGATGAAAAGGGTGATCCTTCATTTCCTACCACAGGAGAAATCAAAGAAGAAATGTTGGGGAGGATGGATTCATCTTTATCGTCTACCTCGGCAAGCAGCATAACCTAAACCTGCAAAAGGAGCATCCCATGTGTGTGTGTGTGTGTGGGATTTCGAGCTTGTCATGTAGTTATCAAATGATTGTCTACAAAGGGTTGGGCAGATCATGGATCTGTCTCTTTTGCATCAAATTATATTCGTGTAGGCCACACAGTCCTACCATGCTTCCATCACTAGTGCACTTCACTCCCCTGATGCATGGCATTCCACACTGGATTGCAAGAATCTACTTACTGTCTGGATAATGTTTGACATCCTTTGTGTTTTTGCTAATGCCACTCACTACCTTAGTGGGAAACAAACAATAGTTGGATTAGGGAAAACTCTTGATATAAAACAACTCTCATTTAAAATATTGTTTTGATAGATTACTTAAAGAATGTTCGAGATTCAACGATAATAATGATAAAGATGAGTTTTTTCGCCACTTACCTTTACCTAAAGTGTTTTTTTTTTTTTTTGAATTTGTTTTTTATATTGAAACTTCTAAAAGAGAGGAAAAGTGAGAAAGTTGAGTCTTTCCACCACATTCTCTTAGATCAATTTGTTCAATTTATGGAATATAACGATAAGCAAACATATCTAACACTCCGAGTCGGATTCCAATTGAGTCTTGGATTTGGGCTTGACTCTAAGTATTCGAGATTCTTAATCTTTGTCTTATCTTTTTTTCCTGCATCATTAATGCTGACTTGTAAATAAATGTAAACGCTGTTGTTGTGAGACACCCCTCTCAGTCTTTAGCCTAAGACACTTAAGGATGATAAAACTTTTGGATTATAGTCTAAGCCTCTAAGGTTGTGTATATTAATTATCATCAGACACAGTATTAAGTACAATCTTGTATTTTACACCATCCAATAAGAGGTTTTATGATATAAGATCTTACTCAGAACCTTCTGCTAAGAGTGACAAATGAGCAATCCAAGAGTTTAGGAACATATAGTTGTGGATAACATTAAATAACAAATCTATATAGATAGTTTTATCAATTTAGGCAACAACACTCTTTTGGTTGCTTTTGGAAATATGTTTATACTTTTAACAAATTAGAGTTAGTAATTATTTCTTATTTTAGATAATATTATAAAGTATCTGATTTTTTAAAAAAATATATATTATCATCCCACAAATATTGAAATGCTAATGTTATTATGGTGTAGCATCAGCACATTTCTAATACAATATCCAAGTCAAATATGATTTGAAAAAAAAAATCAAATACCAAGTCATATTTGAAATATACATTGTCCCTCAATGCACATTTCAAATATGCCCCCAAATACTTTATTAATTAACTTTCAATTTTATTAAAATCTTTGCCTATTTTGAAAGATGGATCAGTGGGAGTGTATTTCAATTTAGACTTATAATTTGATTGTTAGCTGAAGTCTAAATTGAAAATTAATACTCTTCTAAAACTCTTTATGATGGTACAAATTTTATTTATTTTTATATGAATTGTTCATGACTAATTAACGTCAACTTGACTTTTCTGGAAGGGTGTTCAAGGACAGATACATATATAGATTTAGAGAACATCTATACCATAATAAAATTTAATTTGCAGGAGCAAATATAGTCTTTTTTAACAATATTTACAAGCCCTTTAGGATAATAAAATTACTTTACATTAATGATCGAAAGTATCAGCCACCTTACATGACAAATATTTGAACATTTATCGTAAGATTCTATGTTTAAATCTTATCTTCATCCGTAACCCTTTATAAAAAAATTAAAAAAAAACCCCAGTATGTGATCTATTTGACAAGTGCATCAACTAAACTAAGCCCTCCAAAGTAAGAAAATAATAGAGGGATAAGTAGAAGTTTGGAGAGTTCAGTCTTCATCACTCGTTACTACATGTCATATCCATATGTCTGTCTCCGTTCGATGACGATGGAAAAGAATTCTCAACTATATCTGCATCAGCAACCTGCCAAATCAATCACATCAGGATGTGTTGAATGCACAAATATTCAAAGAAGAAACAAGACAAATACATGAATTTTTTTGAGCACCACATGCTTTTAAAAGTTTCACAAACCTTCTCCCCAACCCTAAATCCATAGACAAACAAAAAGGTAAATAAATGTCACACAGGCCGTGGGGTATAATTAATCTCATGGTCACCGACTCCACTAGTGAAACATCATACATCATATGTTTGAAAATATAGGGTTATATCATTTGCCTCCTTTAACTACCCCACCACCATCCATGCCTTAGATCACACTGTTAAGTCATACTGTCCTCATCCCTGTGGAGCATTAACTATAGCATCAACTGTAACAATGACCATGGGAATTTTTGGACAAACAATACATAATAATATACATCGAAAATACGGCTGGCACCCTTCAGTATATGTTGTTACATGGGAAAAAGATTGTTCTTCCCTCAATCTAATGCTTACTTTGGCATATTTTGCTGTAAGCAAAGGATAAAAACATATGCTAATGACAAAGCATTATGAGAGGCTGAAATATCTCTTTATCAGTGGTCCTTCTTATTAGTTTCAATTTTCTTGGAAGTAAAAACAAGAAGATGCAGAAGTTGCAGATACTGATGGTGGTATCTATCTGTATAGAGTCTAAGAGCATTAGCTTTATTAACTGTTAGCTTAGTTAAAAGGAATCCATACATAGTAAGACAGCAAGAACGAAAAGCCACACTGTATGTTCTATTCAACAAGCCGACACAGTGAGAGACAAATGCATGTGTTCCAGAACTGTACAAACCACAGCCTGCCTGCCTATCTTTGAGGTACACAAATGTCATGCATGCAGCATTCTATTCAACCAAACCAAGCAAATGGGAGTACTGTGTTTATGCATGGTGCATTATTATTCATTGTCGTCTTCAGGCATTGAATATATATATATATATATATATATATATATATATATATATATATATATATATATATATATATATATATCACTAGAACATGCCAAATTATTCATGTTGATGCAAAGGAATAAGCCACAAATATTCTTCTGGCTTACCTGCTGGCTTCAATTTATTTGGCCACCCAATGCAACACAGCTATCATATGTAACCAAGCTTCAAGTACAAGTTATACCTGCATGGCGGGTCGAGGTGATGATAACAGCTGGGGATGGATGATTGGAGCGGACGGCATCCGACGCCCGATGCCTTTAGTTGTTAGTTGATGAGTTGCTGCTGCATTGGGGTGGACAACACCTGCGAACACGGGAATCAGTATAACCTTACAGGATGTGAGTTACCTACGAGTCTTCTGGGACCCAGTCGTCGCTGCTGCAGGGCCCCATGCGTTATGAGCCAATCTGAGGACGTCTTTTTCTGATCGGTGACTTGATAGCCATAGGTAAACTGGAAGCGGTCCGCTCACCGGTGGTCACCCTGATGGTTTTGCTTTGCATACCAACGGAGAAAAAATAAAAAGGCAGAGAGGGAGGAGCGGCCTGTGGGTAAGCAACCACGTGTACGCCTGCCACCGATGCTCTGAAGCGTGCGCCCTGACGCGGTTTTGGCTTCACGTCGATACGCCTTCGCTCCCACTCTTCATCTTATCATACTCCGCCCCGCGACTTCATTCACTGCCCTCCATGGCTACGACGCACGGCTGCCGTCCGATCGCGTCGGCCGGCTATGTCGTCCTCCCGCTCGCGCTGCTTCTGCTCACTGCCAGCTGCGCTCACGCACAGTCCTCCTCGGCTTCGGTGCCCTCCGACAAGTACAACCCTTACTTCGGGGCGCCCAGCTTCAACCCCACCATGGCCATAGTTATCGTGTTCCTTGTGGCCGCCCTCTTTATAGTGGGGTTCCTCTCCATCTACATCCGCCACTGCGCCGGCGGCGCCGCCGACCCACGCGGCCTCGCCCGAGGAACTGCAGCCTGGTCGCGGAGGCTGCTTTTGCAGCAGCAGAGGGGGCTGAGCCCGGAGGTGCTGTATACGTTCCCGACATTGGTGTACGCGGAGGTGAAGGGGCTTAAGCTGGGAAAGGGCGCGCTGGAGTGTGCGGTGTGCCTCAGCGAGTTCGAGGACGACGACGCCCTCCGCCTCCTTCCCCCGTGCAGCCACGCCTTCCACCCGGAATGCATCGACGCCTGGCTCGCCTCCCACGTCACCTGCCCCGTCTGCCGTTCCAACCTTGCTGAAGCAGCCAACGCCACGGCTGACATAGAGACCCCGACCGTGGTCATTGCCGCCGACCCGGCTCCCGAGGCATCCCATCATCCGTCCGAGCGGCGAGTAGAAGAGGAGTTGCGGCGGCCGCTGGATCACCTGACGATCGTCGTGGACGAGGCGCCCGGGGAGGTCAACAATGAGGGATTGGCACGGATAGAGGAGAGGCAGAGACCGGAGGTGGGGTCGCGCTCGGGGCGCCGGCCGCCGAAATTACGTCGTTCCCACACGACAGGACACTCGGTGGTTCTGCCCGGGGAGAACGTCGAGCGGTACACCCTGCGGCTCCCGGAGCACGTGTGGCGGGAGATATATGCCTCTCAGAAGCTCCACCGGTCGACGAGCTGCGTCTCGCTTGCGACCGCCGCTGAGGGCAGCTGGCGTCGTGGGTCCCGTGGCACCGGCGGAGGAGGAGCAGGGGAGGGGAGCAGCCGCGGTGGGAGGGGCGTGCGGCTCGGTAGGTCGGACCGTTGGCCGTCGTTCTTCATCCGGACGCTGTCGGCGAAGGTCCCGCCGTGGGCGACGGCGAGGAGAGCTGACGGCGGGGATGGGTCCGTGAAGAAGGGGGAAGCGGAAGATTCCTCGAGCGGGAAGCTCACGGCCGTGAGAACGCCGTTCTACTGCCTCGGAGGCGGGGGCGATGGCGCCACGAAGTCCGTCGTCGCCGCGGCCGACGACGACGAGTCGTCAGCTGCCGGACACGCCGGGCGAGTCTGACCGAGTCGAGTTCTTTCGATTCCTGCTGCCCTTTTTCCCTCGCTGCATTTACACACTAATAACCAAAGTCCAATTCGAATGACGTGGCATTAGAACACCCGTTGAAGAAATGTACAAAAATACAAAATGAAGGGCGCTGTTTTAAAGGATCCTTTTTATTTTGCTCGTATTAAAAATAATAGAATTTTAAGAAAAAGATAAAAAAAGTAAAAGTTGCTGACGATAAGGCGTTAGCGTCGTTTTCTCGAGTAGAAGTTTGTTAGAACGGGGCGACGCCAAACAACCTCATGACAACCGTCAAATGGCCTCAACCACACTTATATAAACCCTCTTTTTATTGATTAAAATTTATTGTCATCAACCACGCTACCTCCCATAAGAGTTGCTGCAATCAATCTCGTCTTCTTTTGGCTAAAGCCGTCGTCTCGATCCGGAAACCAGTGGCAGCCAAACGTCAACATCATGATTCGTGCTCACATATCGCTAGCAACTTTGGATGAGAGCGCCATCTCTGGCACCAGTTGCAATCCCCAACAAAAATATCCTCCTCCTGTTCTTGTTCTTCCCAAGGTTAGAATGAGAAAAATATAGCATAAGTTAGCTAAAATTTAATGTGTGTTTGAAATCAAATTATTACGGATCTAACAATAGCAAAATTAATTTCATGTGTTTTTATTATTAACAACATTTCCCTATGTTAATTGCATAAATAATTATACTTCCACTGCAGTTTCCTTCTCCAATTCCTCTCCTCGCTACTATCGCCACGTCTAAGCGCCTCCACCAAATCCTCTCATGGCAACCGTGCAGTTCTTCTCTCCCCCCGACTCCATCAAACAACTATCTGATTCCGGAGCCTTCTCCTCCGTCCCTCCGCTCTATGCCTGTCGAGATCCCGACGCTCCCTCCGACGTCGATCCCACCCTCGAGGGGCAAATCCCCACGATCGATCTCTCCGTGCTGACCCAAGGAGATCCCGCCCGACGCTCGCAGATGGTGCGGCAGCTCGGCCGGGCCTGCGAGGAGTGGGGCTTCTTCGTGGTACGTCCGCAGCACGAAATCTGCGCACGCATGCTGGCTTTACACTGATCCACTCCGTGCGATTGCAGGTTGTGAACCATGGCGTGCCGGAGACGGTGAGGGAGGCGATGCTGGCTGCCGCCCAGGGGTTCTTCGATTTGGAGGAGGAGGAGAAGGCGGGGCATTCGGGGAAGCATGTCATGGATCCCATCAGGTACGGCACCAGCTTCAACTCGAAGGTTGAGGAGGACATCGGCTATTGGAGGGACTACCTCAAGGTGGTTGTGCACCCAGCGTTTCATTCTCCGGCGAAGCCTCTCGGTTTCAGGTATTCCTTCGATGGTCCAAGTTCACTACTTTCTTCATAAGTTCGACTCTGTGGCATAAACGCAAACACTTACAGGGAGGTGTTGGGGCAGTACGCGGCTTGCACTAGGGTTGTGGGCATGAAGCTACTCAGAGGCATATGGGAGAGCCTGGAACTCGATGAGGGCTACATGAACAACGCCTTGGACCTCGACGCATGCTTCCAGGTCTGTGTGGCCAACCTCTACCCTCCCTGTCCTCAGCCGGAGCTGGCCATGGGTCTCCCTCCCCACTCCGACCACGGCCTTCTCACGCTCCTCCACCAGAACGGCGTCGACGGCCTGCAAGTCAAGCATGGCAGCAAATGGGTTCATGTCAAGCCCCCGCCCAACTCCTTCCTCGTGAACACTGGCGATCACATGGAGGTAGTATAAGCTCTCTAGCACACACACCACTCCACAACTCCACTGGTTCTTGTGGCAAACTTGAGCTTGTTATGATGGCGGCAGATCGTCACCAACGGGAGGCACAAGAGCGTGCTGCACCGGGCCGTCATCAATGGCCGAAGCACGCGGATGTCGATCGCGACCGTGGTGGCTCCTTCGCCGGACACGGTGGTGGAACCAGTCGCCCAACTGGTGAGCTCCGAGACGCCAGCCATGTACAGAGGAGTGAGATACAGGGAGTACCTTGAGCACCAACAGGGGAACAAGCTCAGGGAGAAGTCAGCCCTCGACCTTCTAAGAGTGCAATGATTGCTCATTGGTCTCCGGTGATCGAAGATGATGAGCACACTACTCTGCCTCAACACTGTCGTCAGTATGTTCTTGTGAGATGACGTGATAAGAGTGGAAATCAACGACGTAAATGCGAAGACCAAATACATAAAAAGTATGTAATAAGATTAGACAAATAAGGACTCTCCATCTCCATCCGTACGTGTCCACCACCATGACTCCCACTGTAGCTCATGGCACAAATGGAAGTCCGTTGACCAATTATTCCTATATCTTATACATCTAACACACCATCTTCCTACCAACATGCACACCATGATTCCATCACTATAGCACATTCACCAATAAAGAACAAACAGTGGTTGTGTTGTTTCTATTCTTTTTTTTTTTTTTTTGTCGGTTCTTCCATCGCACAACTCAACCATTCTTCTTCAGGTTGTAACTCTTGTTGCAGATTAGAACACACAAAGCCTTGTGCTGATGTACAACTTAAATAACCAGTCAATCCATCTCTACGTTCCGATATGTAGCATGATGGAGCAGAGCTCCAAATCCTTCACCATCCCAAGATGCATCCCCTTCCTCTCCCGATCCCACCATAGCTCCGTATACTTCATCACCACCTTCGCCACCCTCGTCGTCCTGGTCCTCCTCCAAATCCAGGTCCTCACGTCCTCTGTCTCCACCTGTTCCCTGTCATGGCCTTTCTTCGACCAGGCGTTGCATCGCGACGAATCCTCGATCCACACCGAGCTCGGCCGCGCTCGATCCATGCTCCGGGACTCCGTCACCTTCCTCCCGCTGAAGGACCTCAGGTTCGCCAAGGAGCCCATGTCGGGCCACACGTGGTTCATGAGCTCCATGAACGATACCTTCGAAGGTGACGAGACTCAGCACCTTTACTTCCCGTCGGAGGCCTCCAAGGGAAGGCTGCTCTGCCTCTCGGCCCGCGACACCTCCGACGGGACCAAGAACTCGTATGCGTTAGCATGGCCGGAGGCCCTCCCGCAAGACGCTACGCTCTTTCCGGGTTTAACCTTCGTCTCAGACACCTACTACGATCACGGCAACCTGTGGCACGGGACGTCAGCCATCCTTCCGTTCGTATCATGGCACCAGAGGAAGGAATGCGCGGTTCCCGATCGCTGGGTGCTGTTCCACTGGGGGGAGCTCAGGACCAGCATGGGCGAGTGGGTGCACAATCTCACCGAGGCAGCCATCGGGGAGGTGAGGATCGAGGACCTTCGAGGACACGGCGGCGCCGGACCGGCTTGTTTCGAGAAGGCGGTGGTGTACAGGCATAACGAGGGGGCGATGAAGAAGCAGAGGCGGCGGGAGGTGTACGACATGATGCGGTGCAAAGCCAGAGCTTACTGCGGCGTTACTCGAGCAACCATGGATCCAAAGGCCATTCGCATGACGCTGCTGCTTCGATTGGGATCGAGGTCCTTCAAGAACGAGTCCACGGTGATCCGGATCTTCGAGAAGGAGTGCGCGAAGGTGGGTGGGTGCGTGGTCAAGGTTGCATGGGGCAACAACATGACATTCTGCGACCAGGTACGACTCGACCGGAGTCCCCATCTCCTTCTTCCCACCACCTCCGACTCAGGCACCCATCGTCGATGCAGGTGAAGCTAATGAGCGAGACGGACATCTTGGTGTCTCCCCACGGGTGCCAGTTGACGAACCTGTTTCTGATGGACAAGAACAGCAGCATCATGGAGTTCTACCCCAAGGGGTGGCAGGAGCTCGCCGGCGTGGGGCAGTACATCTACGGCTGGATGGCCAACTGGGCCGGAATGCAGCACAAGGGTTCATGGCGAGATCCCCACGGCGAGGAGTGCCCGCATGCGGACAAGCTCGCGTGCTTCCTCTTCTACAAGGACGCACAGATCGGGCATGACGAGGCCCACTTCGCCGGCTGGGCGGCCAAGGTTCTGGGCGAGGTGAAGGAGACGAAGTCGAGTGAGGCATCGAGCGGAAGTCGCCATACGGATCTTGCAGGATCATCGATTCCCTGCCCTTGTGATATGTGAAAGGTGAATTAATGTTTAATTAATTTTTCAAAATCGTATATTTCAAATGCTGATATTATCTCAATTTTTGGGAGTATCTTATGACTTTATCTAAATTTTTTTACAAATGATTTGATAAGAAACCAATAAGAGTTATTTTTCTATAAGATAAAATTTTTATTTATTTATTTATTTTTACAGATTATTTAATATTTATTTATATAATTACATTTTTATTTATTATATATTTGAGCCATAGAAAATTTCGTATTCAATTATGCACATTTTATTGATTTTAACCTATTCATTTAAATAAAAATATGTATTTTACTTTTTGATTAAATATTAAAAAAATTAGCAGGGTAAATTTAGCAAAAAATATTCAATAGATTTTTGAAATATAATTTTACCAAACAGCACTTACGTGAGTACATATTTAAAATATAGTTTTTGATCTATTGTTTATCAAATACTTGAAGCATTCCAGAGCTATACATCTACTCAAAATCTCTTTCTTCAATTTCATATTAAAAATATAAATATATATTGCCAAATACAATGGATATTTATTCTTCTTAGGCGTTTAATTTGATTGGTCATCTAAACATCCTATATTGTGTTTTAGCTATTTTTTTTAATTTATCTTCGTGTGTTCTCCATCTTTGCAAATTAATCCACCTTATATTTTATCTTCCCCGACCACTTTTATTGTTCTTCGACTCTCATGTCCTAACATATGGGTCAACATGGTAGGTAAGATCTCATTCTCAACGATGAACAGAAAAAATTTAAAGGAGTAGTACTTCACTTCCTCTTTCTTTAGACAATAATTTTAATGATTTTTTTGTCTGATACATTAATCACATTAAGAAATATTAATTGAAGTGCAAGCTTCTTAAGCCAAAGAATGCATAAAGCTAATTATCCATGCAAAAGAACTAAAAAAAGGAAAGAAAAGGGTATCCTACTAAGCTGTTTCTCGAGACTTCGTAATCAGCTTAATTAATTTAATAACTTTTTTTTTAACCCTAAGATATAAATTTATCTGCATGAGTTTTCGTTACGTCCATACAAATTACTCATCGTGACATTTTTGTTTTAATAAAATTCTAACGTGATATGACAACTAATTATCGAAAAAGGTTAGATTCGATGTTGTATTAGAATTTACCATAATTTTTAATTTTTTATATTCATTAATCAAAGTCACTTCCGGTTTAATATTTGACTTGATTGTTGTCTAGCATATCTTTAACTTTCTTTCACAAACTCTAGTCGAGCTTTAAATTGATTCAATAAAATAGTCGATTGTTTTCTTCTTCTTTTTTTTGGACCACACAGAATTATAAATCTTCATATAATAATAACAATAAACACTCTTCGTGAATAAGAATTTGAATTGACTTATAATGATGCATGTACTTAAATTTAAATATTTTGAATCAATAATTCAAATTCAATAGGACGATGAATCAATTATCCCAATTGGATGGCGATAATAAATGATATACGAGCTAATTCATTATTGGGCATGAATAGATTATATACAAAAGGAGTCAGAAGATACTTCCCAAAGTGGAACTAATGTAATATCTTATTGATAAAATATTTTTACATATTATTGATAAAATATTTTCTACACATTAAATGAGGTGTCAACTGAGTGGAATAATGTGTCGATCTATTTTGTTCATTCACTGATAGCTATTTATACGAGGGAAGAGAGGGATAAAGAGATTAGATGTTGAGGATTTACTTTAACAGTCTAACTAATTCAGTACTAGTTGTTACAACAGATGCTAACAACTCTATCATTTATCATGCCCCTACAAGATCGCGCTCCTACCAAAGACGCCTATCTTGGACCAATGAAGTGAGAACAACTTGCGGGAGAGTGGCTTCGTGAGAGAGTCCGCCATTTGATCGACTGTGTGAATATGAGAGACACGTAGTTGATGATTTATCACTTGATCTCGTACAAAGTGGAAGTCAATTGCTATATGTTTAATACGAGAGTGAAACACCGGATTGACATATAAGTAAGTAGCCCCGATATTATCGCAGTATATTGTAGGAGTAGCAAAGGAGTAGATGTCAAGCTCTTTGAACATATTCATTATCCAGTTAAGTTCAGCAGTTGCAATTTCAATGGAGCGATACTCTGCTTTAGTGGAAGACCGAGCAATCGTCTTTTGTTTCTTGGAACTCCAACTGATTGGATTGGCTCCGAGGAATATAATAAACCCAGATGTTGATGCTCTATCTTCAAGGTTCCCAGCCCAATCAGCGTTAGCATAAGCACGAAATTGAAGTGGACATTTTTTGTTGAGAATGATGTTATGTTTAACAGTGGACCAGTGTGTGGCTGATGGTCTATGCATGCATTGGGATGGCTTGTTAGCCGCAAATGAGATATCTGGGTGAGTGAGGGCTAAATAATGCAAGGAGCCAATCACTAGCCGATATTGTGCAGAATCTGTAGCAGGACTGTCATCATTTAACCGAAACGATTCACCAGTGAAGAGAGGAGTTGAGACAACATTTATATCCTTCGTGTTTATCTTAACTAATAAGTTCTGAGTATACTTCCATTGAGAGATGAAGAGTCCCGAAAATGTAGACATTGATTCTACACACAAAAAATAGGTCAAGGGACCAAGATCTTTAAGGGAAAATCTGGCGGCCAACTGGTTGATGAATGTTGTGACCTCTATAGAATTACTACCTGTCACAATAATATCATCAACATATACTAGAAGATATAGTGTACTGCCAGGTAGTTGATGGAGAAATAATGAGGTGTCAGACTTGGAGTTAGAGAAGCCGACGGATATCAAAAAGGAGCTTGTCGAAGACCATAAATGACCTTATGGAGTTTGCAGACATGTTTTGGATACTAAGGATAAATAAAACCAGGAGGTTGCTCGATAAAGATCTCGTCAGTTAAAGTTCCTTGTAAGGATGCATTGTTCACATCAAGTTATCGCGGTCGCCATCCTTTTGAAACTACTAAACTCAGAATCAATCGAATTATTGTGGACTTAACAACAGGACTGAATGTCTCAGTAAAATCAACACCAGGACATTAATGGAGGCCTTTGGCCACCAAACGATCTTGTACCGAGCAATGGACCAATCAGGGTTCCGCTTAACGTGAAAAACTCACTTACACCCGATGACATTTTGTGCAAGATGACATGAAACAAGTGTCCAGGTAGAATTATAAAGTAGGGCGTCATATTCATCAGACATAGCTTGATGTCAATGAGGAGACTTGTGGGCTTGAGTGATCGTGGTTGGTTTACAGGTCTCAACAGAGTGAGTCACAATCATGTGGAGATCAAGGACCTGACGGGGCTTTAAAATGCCACTTTTAGAGCGTTTTGTCATTAGATGTCCAAGTGGTTTAGGAGGTGATGGTGGAATGAGTGTGGGTGAAGTAGAACAGGGAGAGTTAGACTGTAGAACAGTAGTGGTAGTAGATTGAGGTAAGGAAAATATCAGATGTTGAGTGTCTGACAATCGGATGTTAGTGGCAGCAGAAGAGGGAGAGAGGAAGGAGGGAGGGAGATGTTGTATTGGAGGGATGCTCCATTCAGAAGTTGGAGTGGGTGATTCGTATGATGGTTCAATGGAGAAAGGCATCTGCCACTGATGCATATGCACCGGAGTGGTTGACACAATGGTAGATTGGTGTTGTTAAAAGGGAAAGGAAGACCCCACGAAGACAACATGACGAGATGCAAAGACCTTGTGAGTGGAAGGATCATAGCATCGATAAGCATTGTGTTCAAGGGAATAACCAATGAAGGTACAAGGCTTTGACCGTGGTGCTAGTTTATTTGATGCATAAGGGTGTAGCCAAGGATATCAGACACAACTGAAGACCCTAAGCTTTTGAAGATTTAGGGATCGATGAAATAACTTTTCAAACGGTGATTGACTATTGAGGACAGGAGTAGGCATACGATTTATCAGATAGACGACGATGGAAGCATGATGGAGAAGTGTGAGTCAAGTTTCAACTATATGCCGATGTTTGTGTTTGATAGAGCTAACTAACTGAGGAGTGTACGGAGGAGATTTGAGATGCTGAATATCATATGCTAACACGTGTGATGTTAGTGTTTGATATTCACCCCACCGTCAGAATAAATTATTTTGATAGAGAACTGAAAGACATTTTCTACATTTTTTGAAAGTAAGGAAAATGGTAGAGACCTAAGACTTATGTTGAAGAGGATAAAATCAAGTATATTTGGTAAAATAATCAGTAAAGATAACATAAAATCGGCATTTGTTAAAAGAAATACTTGGTACAGGGCCCCAAACATCAATATATATAACTTAAAATGGATGTGTGCAAGAAATAGAAGAATGAGCAAATGACAATTGATGACTTTTATTACTAAGACATGCATTATAATGAGAAATAATAGGACTAGTTTTAAATGAAGGAATAACATAACGGAAAAGAAACATTTGTAGAGTAGAGGTAGAAGGGTGACCTAGACGATGATGCCACATATTTGTGAAAGCAGCAACAGAAGAATAGGCAATAGGTAGAGAGGTGGATGGCCACTAGTAGATGTTATCTTTACTCTGGCCTTGAACTAACGATGCCCCCGTGTTCAGATCATTGACAAAAAAGTGGTCAGAAAAAAATTCAATAGAGGTATTATTTTGTTTACAGAATTGAGAGACAGAGATGAGATTTCGTTTGATATGAAGTGTGCACAACACATCACCGAGTGTAAAGTGAAGATAATTCAAAGTAAGCTTTGTGGAACTAGTATGAGTAATAGGGAGTCACTTACCATCACCAATGATGATGTCATCAGTACCACCATAGTTTTGGAGATCCGCGGTAACGTGATGATGAGAGGCTCCAGAGTCCAAAACCCAAGAGTATTGATTAGAAGGTAGAGCAGTAGTGAGATGTACCTGGGGCAGAGGTCGTGGACGAGATCGACAGACTTTGACGGAGTGACTAACCTTATCACAGAGCTGGCAGACAATCCAATTTTGAGGCATAGGAGCAGGATGCCAAGGCTGTTAGTAGTTGTAGGTGCTACCTTGAGGTATTGGAGCATGACGCTAGGGCTGGTGATGAGGGATGCTGCTACCACCCAGCATTGGAGCAGGATGCCAAGATAGTTGGTTACCATAGTTACCATTTGGATTGAGATAAGATTGTGTCTGCTCGGGACCCTTGTTGGCAGACTGATAGTACTGATTACTTTTTCTTTTGAATTTCTGACTTATGTGGGTAGTAATAGGTTGAGCTATCGCCTTATCCTCGCGCTTCAGATAAGTCTTATAGTCAATCAGCCTATCGTATAACTCTTCAAATGATAGCGGTGAGTCATGTGCTCAAATTGTTACTTGTAATTCTTTGTATTCAGCCTCAAGACCACTGAGGGTGTGGGCGATAACTTCATCATCACTAAGATAATGCCCAATTAAGACTAAGTCATCGATGATTACATTGATAGTTTGGAGATAATCAGTGATGGTACTTCCCTCTTATTTGGTGTTCATAAGTATGGAGAGAAGACTGAGCATGCGGGTGCACGAGCGATTTGCCAAGGTAGTTTGGAGTTTGCACCAAGCTTCGACAGCAGTAGCACATGAAGATATAAGTGGTGAAATGGAACCAGCAACTGACCCTTAAATCACTTGGAGAATAAGACGGTCCTGTCGGAGCTACATTTTATGCTCTAGATTCAGTACTTGACTTGTTATGCCGGGGATATCAATCATTGCTGGCGGGCAACTGAAGGATCCATCAACATATCCTATCAAATCATATCCAAAGAGAAAATTAGTGAACTGGGTGTGCCATGAAGCATAATTCCCTCTGGATAATCTGAAGGGAATGAGAATGACAACATTGATGGAGATCGGTCCCGTATTCATAGAGGTGCTGGAGCTTCCTGTAATAACACTGACAGAAACCGGAGAGGTAGTTGATGATGACATTATAGAGGAATATTGCTGGTTTTTTTTTTTGTGTCGCTTTGTGTCTCACTGCAGCAACGAAGGAGAAGAGTTCAATGCCGCAGATTTGTGTCTCACTATAGCAATGGAGAAGAGCCAATGGCCGGTGGCTGCATGGCTTGCTCACGACAGCAGAAGCAGGGTTGGCAGTGGTGGGCGGCAACATGTAAGCAGTAGTTGATCCTGATGATGGATCACTACTGGTGGCTGTGAAGGGCAGCAAGTAAGACGATCCGTCGGAGCAACACGAGCCGGTCCGAATCGCCGGGACAGAGGAGAACAGTAGAGAGTTCGGTCAAGAATAGAGAAGCAGTAGAAAGTTCAATGACGGTGGGTGCGCCGCTTGTCATCGGTCCTTCCGCCAGCGATCGGATCGTCGAGCGCACCAGGTAGATCACAACAACTAGGCTTCCCCTCTCGGATTCGCAAGAGCAGATCGGATCGGGAGGTGGACCTCTATTCGCAATCGCTCCGTGGAGGAGGAGCAACAGATCTGGCGTGAGCGAAGGATCGTCCTCTGATCTGCAGTTTGCTGTGATAGGAGACGGCACCGACAGTGATCGACGAAGGCTGTAGCAGGGGATAGATCGCTTGCCTTGATGCTCAGGCAGCTACCGAGGCAGGTTTGTAGTGGCTGCGGTTGCCGCCGAGGAGAATTAGGCATTGCAATCGTAAACCTCGAAGTGATTGGGGCTTTCGCTGCGTTTCGCTAGTTCAGCCCACTCGCCGCCGTCGCCGATCCACTCTGACCCGTCCTTCGGCAATCAAGTCACCAGTCGGATTTCTCCGATTCGATCGTCGGGGTGGACCAAGCTTTACCGGAGGAATACGTCTCTGGCTTCCACAGATGTGAGACAAGAAAAAAAAATGCAATAGTAGAAAACTTGCTGATAGAGAAGGCAGAAGTGCGGCGACGACAGATAGGTAGGAGTCTATTGTGGCTTCTGCCCACAGCCGGAGATTGTGAAAATTTGTTACTGTTTGACGGTGAGACGAGAGTTTGCTCTAGGCTAGCGGCTCTGATACCACGATAGAAATGAGAAAGAGGGTTGAGTGGAATAATGCGTCAATCGATTTTGTTCATTCACTGATGGCTATTTATACAAGGGAAGAAAGGGATATAGAAGTTAGACGTTGAGGATTTCCCTCAACAGTCTAACGAATCTGATACTAATTAGTAACTCTATCATTTATTATCAACAATTTAATCTAAGACCTTACATGAGATCTCAATAGTCATTTGATTTTAGAGTTAAATTATTAAAATCAATCAAAGACTTCCTAATAATGTTTGATTCAAAACATATAAATATCACGTTATATTTTTATTCTTTTTAAACTAAACTTTGTAATACTAAACTTTGTAATTATCTTCATATATTTGTGAAAGATATACCATCTTAATGTGAATATTCTTCTTTTTTGAGTTTGTATAATATTTATAAATCAATTGATTTATTTGATAAATTATGATTTAATCTTTTATTATTAACCACTAGTAATATCCAAAATATTATCAATATTTTTATTCTTTGATCTTAATTCTTTTTAAACACATATATACTAGTCAAGCCATTTAAATTTTACTTATCCTTTATTTATAAGATAGTAAATTTTAAATGAGCTAAACAAAGAAGGAAAAAATTAAAATTAAATTATACGTCAAAGATTCATCTACATTCATTCATGCCTAATATCTTTAATTTTTATAATTTTATCAGTCATAATAAGAATATATAAATTTCTCGAATATCATAATATTGAGCTATAGTCATTTCTATTGTTAAGGTGATAGTTAATGACTTATCAATTATTTTAAATCAATCTTTAGATATTCCGATGTGCTAGTTATATATTATAATAAAATTTAAATATTATTAATAGATATTATAAAAGTAAGTCTGTTATATTTTTTAATTATTCATCTCACTAAACTTTAATAATTAAGTCTATGATATTTTTATCAAATAAGATTAATATCTAACTCTCTATATAAATTATATATATGCTTAAACTATTTATAATAATTTAATCCAAAACATATAAGGACACTATAAGATTAAGAATATAATGAAAAAAATCACTAAAATAAAATAAAATAAAATTATTATTTTAGATTTTTAGTAAATATTAAATTATTGATATTATCTCTACTTTATTTTTAGATAAAATATTGACAAGTCTAGTATTCACATAAAATTTTATCATTATGGAGAACTAAAATCATCGTGATGAGTAGTATTATTATCTTTGATATGAATGTAACTATATCCAAAATAATATCATCTAATTCCATAATTATTCATAGTAGTTTATCCTTTACAATTAACAAAATCTTTAAATTATGTTTGACATTGTGAATTATTTTTTAATAGAATTTAAAATTAATCTTTAATATAATTTTATAAATTTATTAGTCTAGACTATGATGGGTACAAAATTGATACAATTATTAAAAAAATATTTTAATTTTTTATAAATGATAAAATATATATTATAATTTATAACATATAAGCCTATTCTAAGAAACTTTGGTGACTACAAGTCATATAAAATTTAGGGATATAAGGCACAAATAATAGTTATTACTTTTTATCAAATTATGCATAAATTATTTAAAAATAATCATAATATTTTATTGAACATAAACTTTAATCTACAAAACAAAACTCATATGATAACAATAATCAGAATAAAATGAAAGTCATGTCCATAATTTCAGAATACATGCATATGAATAATTATACAAATATCCATAAATAAAAATTAAAATTTAAAAATCATAAGCAATAAAAATTTTACTTATATGTTATATGAGAAAACTATAAAAGAAACTCATAAATTTTTTTTTTAGACTTCTTGGAAGGACCAAATGAACTAATCAATCCTATTTAATGTGACATCTCACAATTGAGTCAAAATGAATTGTGTAGTTGAGAACTGAACCACCCAAATTTGATTCAACAATCAGCCTAGTGAATGGATAAAATGAATTAGCTACTTAGAGTTTACCAAGTTAAAATTAGCCTTGTCCGGTCAAACATTTAATTTGGAATTAAAATCTAGTAGAACTAAAAGTAGAAATTGAGCTTCCAATCAAAAAGTTGATTTAGTCAACAATTAAGGTCAACATTAGTTCAAAATTCAATTTCGGATAGATAGTGATGCCAATCGTAATAAATAAAAATTATTATTTAAAAACATTTATGTCAATATTGAAATCAAGTAATATATATCAACAATGAAATGTACATATATTTTGAATCTACGTGATAATTGGTAATTGGTAAAATAGGTATTTAACGAAAGATGAGAAGAAAAATTATAAAACGTCTTAAGCTATATATACGACCATAGTAGATAGTCTAAAAATAATAATTATGTGAGTCCCTCCCATCATAACCAACTTCATATATACTGATCGATAACCTTTATTAGAATTTAATGAAATTTTAATATATATTAATCAATTAATTAGGATCAATAAAAAAATATTGTCAGTTGAACTATAAAAACTATAGAGAAAGATTACGGTAAAAAAAAAGTATAAAACATAAATGAAATATGTTTCTACCCAAATAATGAATTCCCAAATCTTCTATTCCTTCTTTCACTTGTCGATGGACAATAACTACGAAATATAGTTTTCTATATAATACAATCAAAATTATATATTAAGAAACATAATTAAATTAATAATCTTATAGTTGTTACTATGAATCCTCGATTGCAAATGGTCGTTAAGCGTCAATTTAATATAACCAGCCATACAGCATCAAATATTATGAGTGTAATTGGATCTATTAATGATAATAGATATGAGTTACTGTGTTTGAGGATATGATTTATAAATATATGAAGCAAAACCAATGTCTAATTCTATAGTTATTGAGTTGGTTTACCATAAAACTGGGTATAAATGGGAAACTTTATATATAACTCTGGTATGCTTGTTATGTATATCTTAACCTTATATATAAGGTTAAAATTAATTAATATTTTTTATAAACTTTAGGATATGTATCAAATCAGGGGATGTTGTTAAGGCTGCATATGAGGATACATTTGTTTGAGTAAAATGCATTGAATGTTTGGTAAGCAATAGATGAAAATTATATTATAAATATATATTAACGTAAGTGTTGTATGATAAAAATATATTTCCAAAGAATACTATGTGATAAATTTACCTTTTTAATGTTTTTATTTATTTATTCAAAAGTAAATGCATAATTTTTATTTTAAATAAATAAATAAATAAATTGTATGGCCTAGATAAAATGACTTAATACTTTCAGAATTTAAAAAATTACACTAATATCCTGTAAATGATTATATGCTAATCTTATCCTGAGTTAGCATTTAATTATTTTCAATGATGTAATTTATACAAAAATAGATCAACATTAATTCACTTAAATGTGCATCACATTTCCTTCCAAAGGCACCAAAGTTCTTATGGCATATCAACTCATTTTTATTTGTTAAAGATTAGCGATATAAAATCCCCTTTATATAGTAAGAAGATATTATTATATCCCTTTTTACATAAGTTTAACGTATACAAGTCTCTCATGTTCCATTGTATTGGTTACCCAAAAACCTTTGACCTTGTGACCGTCACTGTGCCGCTCGTCATGCCAAAAAATTTAGCTTCTCTCTCCACCACTGCGTCTCCCCCTCCGCCATGTCCGCCGTCGACCTCAAATCCTCCTCCAGCCACAGAACCTCCTCCTTCCCTGCTCGCTCCACCAACCGCTCCGTATGCTTCCTCGCCACCACCTTCATCACCTTCCTCCTCCTCGTCTTCCTCCTCCAGATCGAAACCCTCAAGTCCTCCCTCTCCTGGCCTTTCTTCCAGTTGCACAAGGACGAGTCCCCATGTCATGATGCCACGGCGGAGCTCAACCGCACTCGTACCGTACTCCGCGACTTGGTCACCTTCCTCCCACTCAAGGATGTAAGGGTCTCCGAGAATCCGAGATCAGGCCGCACTTGGTTCATGAGCTCCATGAATGATACATTCGAGGAGGAGGAGGACGCCCAGCACCTTTACTTCCCGTCGCAGGCGTCAAACGGGCGGCTGCTGTGCCTCTCGGCCCGCGACGTCTCCGATGGAGCCAAGAACTCGTATGCATTAGCATGGAGCGAGGCACTCCCACGCGACGCCACGCTCCTTTCCGGACTAACCTTCATCTCCGACACATACTACGATCACGGCAACCTGTGGCATGGGATCTCCGCCATCACGCCATTCGTGTCATGGCACCAGCGGAAGCAGTGCGCGGCTCCCGACCGCTGGGTGCTGTTCCACCGGGGCGAGCTCAGGACTCGAATGGGCGGATGGGTGCAGGCCGTGGCGGAGGCGGCGATCGGAGAGGTGAGGATCGAGGACTTCAAGGAGTACGGCGACGGACCGTCCTGCTTCGAGCAGGCGGTGGTGTTCAGACACGAGGGGGCGATGAAGAAGACGAGGAAGCGCCAGGTGTACGACATGATGCGGTGCAAGGCCAGATCTCGCTGCGGCGTCACGGCAGAAGCCGTGGGTTCCAAGGCCGCCGTTCGCATGACGCTGCTGCTTCGACGGGGGTCGAGGTCGTTCAAGAACGAGTCGGCGGTGATCCGTATCTTCGAGAGGGAGTGCGAGAAGGTGGATGGGTGCACCGTCAAGGTCGCATGGAGCAACAAAATGACGTTCTGCGATCAGGTAATCAAACAGAGTTTTCCTCTCCTCCTTCCGATCTCCGAACGCATCACAGAGTTGTGTGATCACCGATGCAGGTGAAGCTGATGAGCGAGACGGACGTCGTGGCTTCTCCCCACGGAGCGCAGCTGGCGAACTTGTTTCTGATGGACAAGAACAGCAGCATCATGGAGTTCTACCCCGAGGGGTGGCGGGAGCGCGCCGGAGCGGGGCAGTACGTCTTCCGTTGGATGGCCGACGGGGCCGGGATGCAGCACAAGGGATCGTGGTGGGATCCCCAAGGCGAGGAATGCGAGAGTACCGATAAGACCCCCTGCATCCCCTTCTACAAGAACAGACAGATTGGGCACGACGAGGTCTACTTCGCCGGCTGGGCCGCTAAAGTTCTGGCCGAGGCGAAGGAGCACAAGTTGAAGGAGGCATCCTCCGGCGGCGGAAGCCCGGAGGTAGGATCGACTCCCTGTCCCTGTAGTTAGGCCAGGTTGTGTTGGAAGCTCCTCGCGATTCAACACCAACTGTACTTTGAGAGAGAGAGGTGAATCGGGTAAAGGAAATAATGGCAGTGAGAGTGGGAAGTCAGTATTGATTTCTGTGTTCGTTCTTGTCAAATGAATCCGATGGATTTCCCTTTCCACACTCTTTTCCCTGTAAAAGAATGTATTGCCAATTATTATGGTTATTCCATGCCAACTGAAATGTCTGCCATGCAATTAACTCTAACATAAGTCAAACCTGATATATAAATATACCATTGACTCTTTTTTGGAGCTTAGATCCATCCTCGTGTGGCTTACATCTTTTGTTACCAACAGGTGGAATTGCTCGGGTTCATAACTTGGAAGTCAAACCTCTAGAATTGCTCGGATTCATGTGCTCTGGGCATAATCACCATCTGACAATTCATAGGTTGTGTTTAAAAATTGTCATTCACTAAAGCAATACATAGATCTAAAGATTATTCCAAACTCCAATTGAAACAACAGTGTTAGATCCATACAAGGGTTAGATCCAGACACTTTTGACATGCAAAGTGCAATCCAAGTCAACTGCCTCAGTAGATACAAGAGCTGGAAGATCCACAGACATGGATAAACACAATTCCTATGAAGCTCGGCATTGGTGTCGGAAAGCATAAGAATGAAAACTAGGATTTCGAAGCCATCATTAAGATTGTGATTTGTTTACATCATGCAAAACTTCCTGCAGGTGTGTCACAGCAGCGTCGTAACTAAGAAATCCCATGAACCAAAACTCATGACTGTCAGCTGAGATGATCTGAACGTATTTTTCTGCAGAATTTGTGCTGTTTATTGAAGGATTAGCTGCTCTCAGCTGATGCAAGGGTATAACAACCTGCCATGCAAGGAAGCTACATGAGTTTTAGACATTTCCAACCACAGTAAACTTCAAAAGCAACACTGGGTCACCAGTTTAATGGGCGAACGGGTTAGACTACTGGATGTCTATACTAATCATTCAAAATTTCATATATTCAATGTCAAACTAGTCCATCCAAAATTTCATCAGCTTCAGTAGAAGTAGTACAAATTAGAGATCTTATATGTCCTTTGCAAATGAATGCCAATGCATACAATTCATGCTAGATTTCTCCATTTTACAATATATCAGGTAAACGAACATTCACGCGAATGCGTAACATACCAGCCTTCATTCGTAAGTATCATATATACATTAAAATGGATAACCAAGAACATATTACAATAATGCATTTAACCATTTATACATGAGACAAACAAAGCGATTGGACCCGAAGAGACTTTCTTGTATTGCATTTTAGCGAATGTTTATTACTTCAAACTTTAAGGTCCAAAAAGTGTGGAAGTATTCTTCATATATGCATGTACCTATATATTAATTGAACAAGTATCCATGTAGTCATGCATTTGCACATTAGCTTGATAATTTCTTACACAATTAATGAAAAGATTGTTGTACATTCTGGTGAATGAATTGCATACCTTATAATAGCTCCACTCAGTTCGATCTCCTACTTTATAAGGAAGAGGGTTATCACCACAAAATGCAAGTTTTGCAGAAGAGAGGTACAGGATTCCCATAATAGGACCAGCTGATGTTGACAGATAGCAGGCATAAGAGTTTCTCAGTTGCTCATCGGGAAATGAATCAAAAGTTTGCCGAAAAATCTTCTCATAACCACCTTCTGCTATAACTTTGGTACCTTGAGCAATTCTACCCACAGCAGCATCGGTAAAGCTAGGGCCGGTTTTCACTGGATAGCAAAAGAATGACTCATTGCTAATAAGAAATTTAAGATACAATTTCAATCATAATATAGAATATTAATCCCTTAAAGTAAGAATGTGTCTGCAAATGATGAACCCTACAACTCAATAAAGGGGGCACTTGATGAACAAAATAGTAGTTAGTCACTACAAGATTGAACATGTTATAGTAGTATAGTTCCTTCTCCACCTTATTAATACCACAAACCATATGCTAGTCACACGTGACCCTGTGACCAAATTATTAAGTTATTTTTCAGTAGTTTGTGAGTTTGTGTAAACTTTTACTGTATCACTAATATATATATAAAGTGATACAGTAAAAGTTTACACAAAGTCACTAACTACTGAAAAATAATATAATAATTTAAAACAGTTGAGAAGAATCAAATTGAGAAATATCTCTAGTGAGCTAATGACCGGAAACTGAATTCCTTAACTAGCACAATCTGTAATGGGAACTCTAACTAGCCAAAGCACTTACCTCAAACAGGGAAAAAAAAATTGCAACCCTTCTTGTTTTTTATTCTTCCAATACACATCGAAATTCATAGGATTATCATTTCGGTATGCATGGAGATATCAGAGCTTCTTGTTCCATGGGAAAATAAAAATATGCCATTAATGAGATTAGCAACTAATGGATGGTACATATCACATAATATCGAGGCCCACAAAAAGTGATTGTTTTACCACATCAAGATCTTGCACAAGTCATCATTTTCTTCCTGCACAAGTCCCTTCTCAGACTCTTAGCCATCTAATCATCAACGTCAACTCCCTTTCATGAAGCCACCACCACACTCTTACGGCCATTGTCAGGCAACAAGAAGGCGAACGATGACCTTGTCAAAGTTGAACCTCTCATCAACTATCTTGATTTGCCCTTAACATGGAGTTGAATAAACAATTGCCTGAGAAGAAACCATAACTGAATTTGTCGCCAAGCACATGAATTTTGTAGATAGGTGACAGGAAAGCAGGCAGCCTAATTGTCCAACAACCTGAGATTGTTTATATGCATTGCGGTTGACACAGTGTGGAAACAGACTGCAATATTCGTAGGAAGATAGTTTTCATTGAAAATTCCATCATCTCATTTTATTCAGAGTTTGACATTAAAATGCTTGGTAGATAAGTACTTTTCCTGAACTAGAGGCAAAAACTTATCCAACTCCATCACTGAATCATTACTCTCAAAGTAAACAAACAATCTAAGTTCCATTAATCACTATTTCTCTAATCTTCATTAATTCAATCAAATGACTCGCTAACAGGAGCTGAAGAAGGAATTGATTCTTCCCCGACCCGACACAGAGCTTCAAGATGTCACAAATCATATGTTCCAGAAGCTACAGAACGAGTAGACTTAATTCACACTGCTGTATCAAAAGTTCCATCTTCAGTTTTCTTATAATACTTCTTACCCAGTTTATGCTCTCGTTGAGAGAAAATAGGCACGAAAGCTTAATGCGCGTGTACGTTTTAATGCAAATCCCTGAAGTTCCAAGAGCAAACATCAACAAAATCCACTCCAACATTTCCTAAATGTTCTTACTAAGATCAACCGATCAAGTAACAGTCTCTAACTTCAGGACACAAAAATCCACACTGGAAAATATCATCTAAAAACAAAAATTTTAAGCGAGAATTCCTCTAAAGATCGGACAGCTTACAGTGTTGCCATGTGTTTCTTGACAGATCCTCGGCCTTCTTTGCCGTCTCCCTGACTTTCTTCCCCCAACTGCTAAGCACGTTTTTGACCGTCTCCAACGCATCTATTCAATCGAAATTGCGATTGCTTTCAAATTCGACAGAGGGAAAGTAAGGCGAGAATGAGAAGAAAGACGGTACTTTGGTTGTCGGTAACTGCGGGTGAGGAAGCGATGTAGGGGTTGTGACCGGTCGGCACCGGGGAGGCCCCGCCATGGCCGTATCCGGCCGCGGAGGAAGGGGCCTCCCTCGTCAGATCGCTGCTCCAAGTGACGGACTTTTCCACCACCGGCGGAGGATCGGACGGTAGGGGTCGGACGGAGTCGGGCGGAGGGCCGATGTCGGGCGATCTTCCACCGCCGTCGGATCGAGGCTTGGCGGCATCATCAACGGCCGGATCCATCCCGATGCTATCAGTTAGCGTCCATCGCGTGGATTGGGATCGCCCAACCGCCGACGTCCGCTTCCTTCCTTGGGGACGCGGCTTGCGAGGTGCTGTTGTATCCACGAATGCGGTCTGCTGCTCCGGCGGACCACGTTTATGGTCGCCATGGAAAGTTGCCGCTCGCAAACCCACCGTTTTTTTACTGGACGACACCAAGGGACCCACTTGAGACTCGCTGGTTCCCAACCACACGCTCGAAGAAGCAACGTGTTGTAACTAAAGAAGAAGAAAATATATATATATATATATATATATATATCAAGGAGGGAGTCAGAATTAATATTAGGCGAGAAATGCCTGGAGACGCGACATAAGTCACGACGCAATTAATTTGGGCCAACCCGATCTGACCCCCTCAATGTGCAAAAGTGCGAACTCGAGTCTGGCTTTGAACCGGAGCTCGATCGCTCGAATTGGGCCATAAGTTATGGTCCGATCGGACCGTTTGTAATTGGAATCTACGACTGCAAGCGTTGACTTGCAACCCATTAATCACTAGTATTTTTATTTTACATTAAGATGATACACTACACTTCTGACTGCTCGATACGCAAGAGGATACAAGGTACATAGAATATGGTGTACGTATATTTATACGGGATATTAGACCACAGCCATATGAAAGAAGAAGGTATTGGGTCAAGTTCACAAATCCCTCTCAACACCCTTGCTCTATGTTAATATTAGTAAAAAAAAAATACCATGTTCTTGGCTGCAACTTGATGGGTTTGTGTGTAGAGCCCATCCATGGCCATGTGTGTGACCTGCTGCAACAATGGCCGTCTTCCCCAACAGCTAGGAAGAACCTGGAGCTTCTGCGTGAACCAGAGGCCACAAGTTACAGCCATGACCTGCACACACAGTCAAAAGTCTCATCATTCTGTTTGACCTTTGTTTTGGACTCTTATTTAAACTGGCTCTCCGAAAGTTCACAGCCTTGTTGTCTTCTTCTTCACCTTTGCATGCACCTGCGCAGCAGTGGATCCCAACCAGAGCAGGCAGGCACTCGTCCTTGCTGCAGGCATCATGGCACCCACTCGAAACTATCTGCAGCTGTTCTTTCTCTTCCTCCGTGAGAAAGCGCACACAGTGAATGATGGCACTGTTAGAACAGTGCATTCCGACCCCAACATGCTTCGAGAATTTGACTCCGCGGATGTGGTTTCAGTTTCGTGGGAGACGAATGAATGGTTCATTCCCACTCATCACATTCGAGCTGAAGCAGAAGATGAGGTTGTAGTCTGACAAGGATTTTTGTTGCTCTCTCATTATTGAATCACAAAGTGATGAACACAGTAAAATTCCTCTGCTTTCACTTTGCCACCGAACACCTTTTTGTCTCACATGCATTTCCCCTCTTTCCTCCATACTTCCTTCTGCCACTCATAAAACATTGCTACATTCATGTTAATCACAAAAATGAAAGGAAAAGAAAGCCTTCACTCCATCATCAAGCAGAACAACAGGGAGTTTTAGTTTGAATTTTGCTAATAGTATTACTGCAGCAGCATCTTTTTCCACATCAAAGAGACAATCCTTCAGCAAAACAGGAAGGTTTAACAACCTCATCAATCGAAACACCAACTTTCTGGTCTTTTAAGCAGGCCTCAATTTTCAAGTTCATATTTTTGCAAACAGGTTTTACAACATAAATCAGTTTGGTCTCCCATCATAAAGAGAATCAGCTTCACTACTATGACAATCTTGCAGTTCTGATACTGCAAAACACAGAAATAAAAGAGAGATCTGCTCCACTAATATGATATGATAATACCCCCAACATTTTATTTTTGTTGACTGGCACAGCCAGAAACTATTCGATCGGATCACTTGTCAAATGGTACAAACACATCATTATAATGTGAAGTAACTCAGGTATTAAAATATATGGGAAATGGATCTGCAGTTATTACACTCTAAGATTAGCTTGTGGCATTAATTACAAATAGATCTATAGTGCAATAGGTGCAATATGCCATGGGCTGTAAGGGAACAGATCTTTGGATGGATCTTCTAAGACCACCTCAAAATTCCAATAAGAAACACTAGAATCACCACTACATGAAGTTTTATATGTTCACTTCCCAAGGTTCATCATACTTGACTCCTCTTTTGTATCATGGAGGGAAGCAAAGTCCAGAGTCTGAGGCAGACAAGCAGTCAAACAATAGGATGGCAGACAAAAGATGTACAACAAGAAAAAAGTTCACTGAAACAATGTCAACAAATAAAACCTTTTCAAGGAAAGCTACTTCCTCCTTTTCTTCAACTCTATTCCTTTTTTTTTTCTTTTAATTTGGGTGGCAATTTTTGGTCGGCCAAAGGATTTATCTACTAGTTTCTCACAAAATGGAGAAAAAGAACAACAACAACAACAACAAAGACACTCACATCTAGTTGCCCCTATCTTGATCATGACACAGGTCTCCTCAGTCTTCTAAATTTCTTCCCTTGCTCCAATTTTTCCTTTGCAGACTCTGGAATTTTGTTGACTTGACAAAACTGGTTGGTTGCTGCTTGATTCATTTCCAAGGCATCGATAAAGAACTGAACTGCCCAGTTTTATTAGATCCTCCTTTTCCATTCATCTTTTTATCATTTTGGTTTTTACCAAAATTATAACCACTATACCCCACTAATAAACCAGACCACTCGTTGGAAAGTACCAGTGTCTTCAAAGCAGGTAAGTAGTGAACACAAAGTCTTCTTCATGAGATCGATGAGCTGCTTAATTTCCTCCTCTTACTAGCTGGAGAATCACCTCCACATGTTGCAAGCGATCCAGCAGTTATATCATCACTGTTACAGCTTAGGCATGCAGCATCCAACACCCCAATTGGGCTTTGTGGTAGAGAGGAAACTGATGGAATAGCAATTTTGCGTGGCCTAGACCTCACTGCCATCAACTCTTGGATCACCTCAAAACACCTCAAGACACCTTCCTGCAAAACCAACAGTCCAACACCAGGTAAGAACTCCAAGCATGTCAAATCAGTCGGTAATGGAACATAAGAAACACACAAATACGAAGAAGAGCAAGCACTTGGGATCATATGCACCTGCACAACATGGATGCAGCATGACAAAGCCTTCTCGACTTCTACAACCTGAGTTTCCCTCAAAGCTGACAGTGCAATGGCCGCAGCAACCTCAGATGGTCTGAATCCTAACAAATCGGTCCCTGAAAGACATTGTCTCTTGGTCATACAATTTAATCAACCAAACTCAGCGTAACAGGGTTGAGGAAAGATGAACATTACAGCTTAAACAATGAGATGATCTATATACCTCGAGCCATGCTTAAGATGAGTTCCACGGAACGAGACACCAATATCTTGCTCGGGGCACTGCCACCGTTGAACTTATGAAGGAAGAAATCTAAGTAAGAGAAGGGAGTCACTGCTTGCATCCTCCATTTAAGGGTGCTAAGCACCAGGAGCTCCATTCTTTGTATAGTCTTTGCTTCAAATATATATTTTGCATCGCCTACCTAGCGAAAGCAATGCACCAAAGATTCAGAATAACTACATGGTCAAAGAACATGACATGGAATTATAATTACAAAGCTTTTCTCACTTGTAAGTCCAGAGATAGAGGAACTTCGGTTTCCTCCATTTTGGCAGCCAAAGATAAGCAGGCCACGGATAATAGTTGTGTCATCCAAGCCTTTCCTTGCTGCAAATAGTATTAAATCAAGATAAGATTATTCCTTCCCACAAGAAAAAGGAAAGAACTTGAACTTAAAAACCACACTTTGCAGATCCGGGTACATGCAATGCGTGCTCAAAGATGAGATTACAGGCAATGTGAGAGTTCTTACAGGAAGCTCATAGCCAGAGAGGAACCGATCCAAGTAATTTACAGCTAAATATGCAGTGAGCGGACCAAAGCTGTAATGGGCATGAACCTGTTCGACAAACCACAAGGCACATTGATCACAAAAAGAGTTGTGGACCAAATTTTACAACAATATATGGGAAACTTTTGCAAGATAGAGTAGCACAAAATCCATCAACATTCTCAAGTGCCGAGTAGATGGCTCTTAAAAGAAATCGTTCTGCAAATCAAATCATTGAAGAATTCTACAAGAGAGATAAAAGTAATTATAAAGATCAGGAAGAAGGGCGCAATAAGTACACTGTTTTGTTTGAGAAGCCAACATTACAGATTCCAAGATCCAAATGTCAATATCAGAAAGGCAATGCTATGTTGACTAATAACCACAGAAATCCCAAAGACCTTACAAAGCTGGTACCAAAAACAAGAGTCTCATTCAACAAAGTCACCGAAGACGACTAAGAACAAGTAGCAAAAGAAAAAAAAAAACCCCACCTTCCAGATCCAAGCGATGGCATCCCTCCTGATTGCCAAGTCTAAAGGCCCGGACCGCAGCCTCTCGGCATAGTCCTCCCCCGGCAGATGCTCCGTTTCTCGCTCAACCAGCGACCCAAAGCACTCATCCGAGAGAACGGGGAAGTCCACGAGGAAACCCCCAAAAAAATCGGGACTTTTCACTCCGGAAAGCCAGCCAAACCCACGCCCATCCTCCTCCCCATCAACATCATCGTCAAAACCCAGGACGCTACTGTTGTCCTCGGCGCAGAGGAGGATGGAGGCAGCACAGTCAAAGCTTGGAGCCATCGCTAGGGAATAGAGACACAGATTGAGATATGGGAAAGATGGTATCTTTCTTGTCGAAATAGAGCCCCTGTTCTCCTTCCTCCCCGCTTCTCCTTCAAAGGTGGCTCCTTTTCATGGAGGAACGAGTTCAACGTTGGCAGTCCTCAGAGGAGAAGCAAGGAGGGAGCAAGAGGAGGGGAAGTGGGGATGGGGGGAACTGTTGCATAGGGAAGTAAAGGAGGGATTTTTGTAGGGCAGAGAGAGATAGCACCTGTTGGCATAGGGAGAGCAAATGGCAGACAGAATTATAGACAATAAGAAGGGGTATAAACAACATGTCATTAAAAAAATGATTTTTTTTTTTTTTTTGGCCTCCTCACTCTCCTTGTTTTTCTACTTCTTTGGGGGTGATGATTGATAAAGAATGATGAAGTTATAATTGATTGGTGGGATAGGGAGATTTAAGTGCATGATGTGGTTGTACAATCACATGATTTAGAAAAGAGAGATTATGTTTCATGTCTATGCAAAACTATTATGATTAGGGTGGGGTCTTACCTGCAAAAAAAGGACCATCTTTACAATTACCATCTAGGGTTCTCAATCAAGGATTTGAAGTGAAATGACAAGGAAAGCCAACTCACTTTTACTCATATTTGAGGAGAGGTGGAAGGAATTCAATGAGAAACAAGTGGTGTTAGATTTATTAGCAATGGGATTAAGGTAGGGTACAATTTAGGGCAATGGAAAAGTTTCCTAGATGTGAATCAACCTTAATTTGCTTGTCAAGTGTTGCCAAACTCTTCTATTAATAATCTAAAACCAACAAAATTATCATTCTCAAAGGTTAATATATCATAAATTTTTCTATATTGGATGGACTTTTCATGTGCTCAATGCTGTTTTTTTAATTTTAACCAAAGAATCATTTTGAGTTTTTTTAATATATATATATATATATATATATATATTTGCAATTTGGTCATGGGAACTATTTGGAAGATGATATATTTGTTCCACCTAATGCCTCCAATTGAATCAACTGAATCCCTCAATAGATGGCATACAGAGATTACATGACACTATTGCATATATTTTATGATACTTTGGAGGAAGTCATATGATCTCAGCTTCCTTCCATAAACCTCAGCTGGAAGCTGTATAAGTTGGCTTATCATTGTGTAATATATGTCACAAAATCAAATCTTAGTACAGATTTGCTAATCCTTTAAGCATTTTATGCAGTCTTCATCTGTGTTAGATCTATCATCTGTCTCCCCTAATCCATTACTCAACCTTAGAGACATACTGTCTACAGTGAGCACAGACCAACCTTAGGCATCAATGCTGCTGTTTCGATGACCAGACTACTACCTGCAACAGGAAATAAGAAATGTTTGCAGCTCGTGAAACTGCAGGAGTCCACTGTAGTGTGTGTGGCCTTCTCAGATGCAGCTTGGGGAACTCAATGCTCCATGAAGCATGAAGCAGTGAGAGGGTTTGCAGGAATCACCTCATGTCAGAGTGTACATCCGTGGGAAACAACCTGGAAGACAGTCAAATCAAAGAGGTGGAGAGAGCATCTACTTCTCATCTTGCTTCATAAATTTGCAGCTGCAGCATTCGTCGTCCCTCCTCCTTCTTCCTTTGCTTGCAGTGCCTTTTCTCTTCTTTCAATGCCTCTTTTTATGACCTAAAGCTACAGCCAAGTCAGGTGGGGGAGGAAGGCTTTAACCACATGCACACAGAGTTCTATAAGCTAATATATCCCATCCACAACAGCTGTGGAAGCTTTTGGTCTCAGGCCTTGTGGGTGAGAGAGAGAGAGAGAGAGAGAGAGAAGCATGCACGAGTAGTGTGAAGGGTGGACTGATCCCATTCTTTCTTGGCCTTCCTTGAGACTTCTGTTCTATTTGTTGGGTGCTGTTGTTTGCCTCAGTTTGAGATCCGAGCTCTGTGTGTGTACTGTTGCAGAAACAGATGCATCTCCTGCCTTCCTTCTCTTTATCATGCCTTCTCCTTGACCACCTTTCATTGGCTTCTACCTACAGCTATTATTCTCTCTCTCTCTCTCTCTCTCTCTCTCTCTCTGTGCTGTGCATGTATGTGTCTTGCAAACGCTGCACTACTGTTTTCCGTAGACCGTCAGTGTGTCATGCAACACTGGAGAAGAAAAAAAAAAAAAAAGTGGAAAAGGATATGTTCATGAACCATTTCAAATGGTGTTCGAAATTAGTGATCATGCAGAGAAAAAGGTACATGAATTTAGCACACATTTGGTAGATGATGAATGTAGATGACAACCTAAATATCTAAATGAATTCCTTCTTTATCAGATCATTAGTTATTTGTCAACACTATGTATGCATTTGGCATTTCTATCCCAAAAATTAGAATTATATATATAAATAAATAATTTGTGACTCCCTCAACTTTCTCTCTACCACCCTATCCAATCCTGACATGGACAACCAATATACTTGTGATGATATGGGAAGTGTGCCATGACCCATCACATCATTGTTTTGCTTGTTTCTTAAGATTTTACTTTATTGAATTCCTACTTAATATAAAATAAATATTTTGAATGTTTGGTGAATAGTATATAAAATATATATTTTAAATGTATATTGACATGAGTATTGCTTGGTAAAATTATATTTCAAAGGTTCTTGGAATACATGTGATACATTTACCCTTTTGATATTTTTAATATTAATTTTAAAAATAAAATCTTATTTTATTTTAATTAAATAAGTAAATAAATAAAATATATAGATGAATGTATGTAATCTCATGAAAATTTTAAATGGCTTACATATCTAATAAATAAATAAACATATAAATAGATACAAAATAAACTTTAAAAATAAATAAATAAAATTCTATCTTTTATAAGACATAAATCAAATAGATTCTCACTAAATTAATGTTATGATTTTAGATAATATTGTAGGATATTTTGACAATTTAAAATTTATATTAGTATCTAGCAAATCCTTAGTGTGGAGGCTAAATATAGTTTTAAAATGTATTCTAAAATGCGTCCTTTATCAAGTTATATATATATATATATATATATATATATATATATATGAATAAATTATCTTAAATTTTTTTATTATTTTGTGATTAAATTTTTATTTTTATAATATATTTTTTCTAAAAGATGAAATTATCCCTAACATTTTTATGGCTCTCTTCCTCCATCACCCTCTGTTCATTTTTCTTGATTTTTTTATTATCTCAATTATTATCATCATTGTCTCTTTTTTCATCCTCAATAGAATTAAGATTTGAAATAACACGGAGGAAAAAAAAGATACTTAAAGAGAACTAGGGTGAGGGCAATAGATTGAAGGTAGAGGTGACGAGGTAGAGGCTAAATATAATTTTTTTTAAAAAATAATATTTTACAATAGTAAATACAAAAAGGAGCTCTAATTGAAAAAAAAAGTAAGATAAAAGATTTTTTAAATATATTTAAAAAAAATAATTTTGTTAAATTACTTAATCAATCGAATACATTCAATGTTCGTCATTGTTGGTTTACATTTGCATGAGAACATTCGAGTATATTATAATAATCAATTAATTTATCATAGAAACTTTGAGGATGACTTTGACCTCTCATAAGGTTGATGTGATGGTTTTGACACATTTTATTATACCCCAATAGTAACATTGACACTTCCCTTAGTCATACCCTATATATATATATATATATATATATACCCTTAAAGGGTACATTTTGCTTAATAAGCTTTTAAGGAAAACTATGAAAACACGCTTTAGTACATATTGTATTTTTGCATGTGCTAACTAATTGTACTAATAAAAACTTTATTTAGACGATTGCAAAATAGTTCGATCAAAGCTTATCTTCATCATTATCAAGAATAATAATAATAATAATAATAATAATAATAATAATAATAATAATAATAATAATAATAATAATAATAGGAGAGTATCGATATAAGAGAGAGAAAGAAAGAAAGGTGGATTATAAATAGAGTTGCAAATGCAAATACATCTATTTGAAATCACAAAAGAAAAAATTACCATAGTTTTGCATATTATTGGCCACTCACATCCAACTCTACGATGCTCTTGATCGATCCGGGATGAATCAGGAGCCGTAGATCACAGTGGTCAATGGATGACTACTGTCGTTAGGGTGGTGACGCTCTTGATCGATCCGGGATGAATCAGGAGCCGTAGATCACAGTGGTCAGTGGATGACTAATGTCGTTAGGGTGGTGACGCTCTTGATCGATCCGGGATGAATCAGGAGCCGTAGATCACAGTGGTCAATGGATGACTACGATCGTTAGGGTGGTGACGCTCTTGATCGATCCGGGATGAATCAGGAGTCGTAGATCACAGTGGTCAGTAGATGACTATCGTCGTTAGGGTGGTGACGCTCTTGATCGATCCGGGATGAATCAGGAGCCGTAGATCACAGTGGTCAATGGATGACTACGATCGTTAGGGTGGTGACGCTCTTGATCGATCCGGGATGAATCAGGAGTCGTAGATCACAGTGGTCAGTAGATGACTATCGTCGTTAGGGTGGTGACGCTCTTGATCGATCCGGGATCAATCAGGAGCCGTAGATCACAATGATCAGTAGACGACTACCGTCGTTAGCGTGGTGTGGCATCTCTCACGACGACGGCTCCACTTGAGCGGTCAAGATGTGGTCAAACCGGAGAGAGTGGCGGATGATTAAAGAAGGCTGCCGCGTGCAGAGGCGTCCGCCGGGATGTGCGTCTTCTTTTTGCGCGCGCGCGGCCTCACACACACACACACACACGCACACACGCACGGGGCCAAGTGAAAGCTAGAAAGGATTAGTTTCTCCCCCCCCCCCTCCCCTTCTCTTTTACTACACACACCTCCATGCACGGCAGCGTGGGTGGGCGACGACCACCGGCTTTGTGGTGGGTGCCAACCCACTGCCATGCCCGAACTCCGAGAGATGGAAGAAATGTTATCCCCTGTTGCCATGTGAGTGCATGCATCCATCCATGTAGGAGGAGAAGAAACGGATGAGGAAATGTTATCTCCTGTTCCTCGCCATTAACGCTGCTGCTCCTCCTCCTCCTCCTCCATGAGTTGGTTCTTGCATTGACTTCAAAATTAGAGTTTGATGAGTACTTTTAGATTCTTGAAATCAACATCATCTGAGGGAAAGAAATATGTAAAATAAAAAAAAAATTCTGTTTGAACGAAAGAAGTCTTCAGAATCAATCATCAAGACTTGGTTATCGGATAGATGGAGATATCCTCTTGCATCTTAATTTCCCTTTTTTAATTCATAAATCATTCAGACTTTTTCTGTGATACCACACTCGTCTCAGGAACTTCAAAAATAAATACTCTCTCAAAAAAAATATTTGAATAATATTTTTCGTTATGCGATGAAATAATTTTTTTTTCTTTCTCTCGAATAAAAAACTCGATCAGAAAATTCATCTCGATAGAGCATCCCTCGCTTTAACACTCTAATAAATTTAGAGAGATTATTTTTTAAAAAAGATTTATGTAAGATGCCAAGGATAACAGCAACGGTGTGCATATGAAGTATTTTACCCTTCCCAAAAAATCTTCTGTGGCTGCACCCCACCAACCCTCAATTAATTGTTCATCTATGTTAGATATGAATAAATATAGAAAAAAAAAAAGGACCAAATCAAGCAGGCAATGGATCTCAGGGGACCTTCATAGCTTTCTTATGCATAGAATTTGCATTTGAATAAAATAAATGTTATTGATCACATCCTCCAAAACACTAAAGAACAAAGCAAAGCTTTATAAACTTAATGTTTTCAAAGAGCTAGTGATCATAGAATTTTGCGCGCTATCTTTTTCACTTGCCATTGCGCTTCTGCAAAAAACATTGAAAGATGCACCTTATTTATGCAGATTGTAGGGGCTTGATACCTCAATCCACCGAGTGCCGCCATTTTGCTTTACCATAATCCTGGAGATCCGACACCGAGGCCGTTGCATGTCAAAAAATCAGACCCTTGTATCGATCGAGGAATTCCTGAAATTGAAGCCAACAAGTAGAATGCTCAATTAAAATAAGCCACAACCTACAATCTCATGGCCTTACATTACTAAAAAGATCTTTTCAAAAATATAATGATAGAAAGTAATAAGTGCTTGAGATGAGTAGAAGTTGGAATCATGTTTCAAGCAATATTTTCCTTTTGATGTCAACTTATCATTTGCTTAAAACATCAAGAAAGATATCTATAAGTTGAAGAGAAACAAAATATGTCTTTCTTAAAATAGGAGGTAGAACTCATTTCTTTGGCCTAAAATTCATTCAACTCTCAAGTCAACTTGTTAAGCAGCAGCTTAGTATCACTAGCACATGATCGACCGCACACTGTGTAACCTATATGTGCTAAACTTGTAAACTGCCTTCTATTTTCTCCCCACAATGTTTGTGACAATAAACAAGTTTTTGTTAGATCTGTTGAAGTACTTCTACAAAGTTGTTTAACAAGTTTTTACTAGTCTTAGCTGCAAGCCGTCAACCCATACTGACATAGAAATCCACAATATGCAAATCTCATGCCAGAATTCTTCAGAACTAATCGTCCAACCTATATACATAGTTTGATGAGCTCTTTCGGAAGCATTGATCAAGAGGAAGCTATATGATTGCTAGGCTAGATATCTTAACCATCAATCATATGAGATTATAACTATATCATCTAGAACCCACAGAAAGGTGACAGCGATGGTCAAGAAACATCATAAACTAAAATCCATTTGGTCAACAATCCCTAGAAGACTTTGGGGTCGATATGAACTATACCACTATAACAGTCTACTAAGGATACCTCACTTAAAGAACAAAACAAAGACCGATATGTGGATCTAATAGGAATAAATTCCATGGACGTTAAGATTCCTATGCAGTTGTCATATAAATAAAAATATACTGCAACAAAAGGGACAGTAACAATGAGTTCATATTTGTTACACAGTGATGCATGATGCAGAATGTCAGCCAATATTATCCATTTACAAAAATCGCAGGCTACCTGGTTAAAATGGAGAGGATGGAGTGCGGGGCAATGATTGAGACTTTTCTAAAATAGCATGAACAAACAATATTCTTTAAAATTTTAACCAACCAAGTCTAATGAAAATTAAAAGGGTTTAAGGTCCAAAAGCAATCAGATTTGTGTTTGTATAATTTAGGTCTGCACACACAGCAACTAATTGGGCCTTGGCGTAGTCATTGATTCACTTTCCATCTTGAAGAGGTTCTGGGCTTGACTTCTTGTATGGTTGGTACCTAAGTATCCTTCCTAGGTAATAACCTTCATTTACAGGGAATAGCATCAGTTATTTTGTAGCAGATCCAGGTAAGCTAAAAAAGTAGCAGGGAGAAGCATATATCTATTTCCAATCATGTTGATGCCTATGGTTTGATCCAGGAAAAAAGAATGAGAATGGAAAGAAATATAAGAGAGGAAAACAGATTTTAAGGGAAGAATCTCCAAGTAACTTCTTTATTCAACCTCGTTTGTTTTTCTTCAACCAGAGCCACATTTTGCTCATCCAAGATCTTCATTACAAAAACAAAGACAACCACCCTAAGCTCTTAAAATTAAAGTTCTAAATCACTTCAGCATATGCTATGGGTAATTTTGACGTAGCCAAAAGCAAGAAGGAAACTGCATGCTGAAAGTACTTGTAATTTCTAAAACATATAGATATATATCGGGACCCGACCAAAACAACTAAAACTAAACTAAACCAAACCGATACATACAACTTGCATTCTGCAAGTTGTCAACATGGTAAGGTAAATGGAATTTCAACTTGACCTGAAGAAGTGAACCTTTGCCCATCAAGGTTCTTTCTTACAGATACATGCAGTCAATGTACGAACTCAAGATGCAGTTTAAGTATGGAATTTTTGTAATTTAAAATTCTGAGAAACAAGCTATACTATCTAATGGACACCTGAAATGATTATACAAGATAAAAGTAAAAATATGCTTATTATGACATTGTAGTCTTGGATACCATGAAATCCTTTCCTGTCATACTGCCGTCTCTTGTTAGGATCGCTTATAACTGTTAAAACAAAATATGTGATAAGAAACAGTATAAGATTACCTGAATATAAATGAGCAATTTTGAGTGAGACGAAAGAGAACAGTGGTTAAAACTGAGCGTGTTGGCATTTAAGGTGGAGTTGGAGTTGCACCCAGGGCAGAATCTAGAAAATGGTATCCCATCAATGTCTGATACAACAGAGATTAAAAAGAAAAAAAAGCCAAGCAACTGCAATTATCCAAAAAGTGGAATACAAACCCAAATAAGTAGAAGACCAGTAGCTCAATTGTCCCCACTTAATATTAGATTAAAAAAGACTTACTTTCTCTTTTTACTCCATAATTAAGGAAACCTAGTTTATAGTATTGCATTTGAAGGTAGTGCAATTGCAACATCTCATTACAAGCTCAAGCTGTTGATAAGTTTTATCCACAGCCCATTAGTTCTTGCCAATGGCAGCATTCATCAACTGAGAAGCCTGTGGTCTTACATACTGGCAGGAGAAAAAACATCTTTAAGCACATCAAATAGGTCAATTGAAGAGAGAATTAGATCAAGTGGTTGTCTGGAGTCTATGGGAGTCAAAAGGATGACTAAGCTCTAATTGATATTTGCAAAATGTTATAGCAGAAGGAAATAAATGATTCAAATAACTTCTCGGATGCGGAGTTTCCACCTAGCTCATTAGAGCAAATCAGGGAAAATCTGAAGAAACTAAACAATGCATTCAGCAATCAACATAATCACAGATTCCATGATTGAGATGCATGGGTGAATGAATTGGCAGGAGAACTTCTTCAGTTGCTAGAACATGGCTGACGATCGGGAATTGGCATTGACAGTCAAGGTACATAGAGCAGATCCATGCCTGATATTTATCCATTTGCACAATGAAAATAAATATTGCTTGCATTAGCAACTCTTCCAATCAAAGGAACACATTTTTGATTGTGTGGTATTGAACAGATTGCAAACTTTTCTATTCCAAGACAACTAGACAAGTTGATTATTGCCAGCAAAAGATGGAAAACGAATCAAACGTGAAAACATACAAGATTATTTAAAAACATGCTGATCTAGAGAGAAGCTTTTCTTCCACAACTGTTTGCCAAAAAGAAATGCATCATCCACATGTGATGAAAGATAATAAAATATGAACAGTTGAAAACCAACCCTTGTATGCCTCATTGATATCTTGGAATTTCGAAGTACCTTTGGGTTCCATTTTCTTATCAGGATGCCATTTCTGCAGAATGTAAACCAAGGACAACAAAATTTATTCTCCATGTGAAAATATGTGGTGTTACATCAGACCGAAGGGTGGTCTAAGAAATTTTCATGTCAAAGATTCAACAAAAGGCATCTAAGTTTTATGATACAGTCACTAGCTAGTTGGTGTTTAGGTAGCAAAAGTTACATTGGATGATATTTAAATTAGCTTATGCATTAAATCATTGAAGAAAAAGGAAATATGAAGATAAATAATAATCAATGCTAGACGTATGTAGTTAGACCGAATGGCCTCCTCAGTGCATCATAATCAACTTCCAGAATTTTGTAGTAATCCTAATAATGACATGAAAATTGAACGTCATGAATCTTAGTTCCTCAAACAAACAAAAGGAACGTTTCTTTCAAATATATGTCAAAACACAGAAAACAGAAGAATTAGTTTTACCAATATTACAGCAAGCTATATTGCCCTTAACTCAAAAGTGCCCGTTTAAAACATTTCATATGTTTTTCCGTAAGTTTCAGAGTTAAGGATCAAATGAATCAGATGAATAAGACCTCAATCTCCAATAGCATAAAGTTCAATAAAATTCATATGAAGCACATTTACAACGTACTGCACAGATTTCAGTTACTGATTAGGGGCCTAGATCACGGAGCTGTTCCCATTTAGAACATACCTCTGATTGCGCTGCACTTTACCAACATGACCAACCTTAATAGTTGAAGAAAATATAAGAAAAATCACATTCTTTTTTATTTTCAAACCAATTCGAAACATACGAAAGAACACGCGAGCGCCAAAATCCAGATATGACGGCTCAGGGGGTTCACAGATAAAGGAGCTTGTATTAGGCAGAGAGAAGAATCCAATGGTCGGATCATCAGTAACGACTTAAAAGCCTATACCAAGGAAGAGGAAATTTTTTGCACTCATCAGGTTCGACTTTGGAGCATTTATTTACCTTTGTTTTGTCCTCCCTCTTCTTCTTCCTCCTCCAAAGCTGCATAGGCTTCTCGATCGGCTTCTTCGTCCCACCACATGTCTCTTCCGGCTTGCCCTTTGAGTCGACTGCTGCCAAGAACAGGGCGCGGCTCGGTGCGAGCGAGGGAAGGTCCGAGACTTGTTCAAGCTCTTCGGCAAGAAAAAAGGAATCCTTTCTATTTCATTCTTAAATTATCATTTTATATCAAACCTATTCATTCTTAAAATTTTTTTGACAGAACATTTCAACTTTGAAAAAGGTATGAAGAGGGGTTCGGCAGAGGATAGCGGGTGGTGATAGGGATAGAATACTTATTTTGAAAAAAAATATTTTTAAAAGTTGGGATGCTATTTAAAAATTATCAAATTAATTTTTATTTTAAAAAATTTACCATTAAATTAATTTTATAATAATAACCTAATTTTTTCATCTATTATTATTATAATTGACAGATAAATTATTATATATATATATATATATATATATATATTTTTTTTTTTTTGAAGGTGACATCGCGATCTATTGGGTCGACGTTTGTGTAGTTCATCAAATAGGCTTTCATGAGAGAGACGTTCGACGTGTCCAAAGGCTAATAATGGAAGGGCAAATGACCCCTCAAATCAATTAACTATATTCCATAATTGTTTTTCCGCACGTGCTCCATCCACAACTTAGCCATTGGCCAATGATCTCCTGCCACGTATCACCGTACGCAAACGTCCACCGACGATTCAAGTATCTCTCTCTTCTGCAATAAGACAAAGCCAGCGGCCAGCGGGCTCCACCTACCACGCGTGCGAACCCTTTCAATCGTCCTCCGCACCTGCAGACGCAGCCTCCTCCGCCACCGTGTGCCGCTCGCCTCACCTGTGTCCACCGGCACAGGCAACAGGTTCCCCTCGCTCCGTGATGACGTCAGGAGGTCGCCCTGTTGCGTTGGCAGCCGTGACTCGTGCAACAAAACCCTGGTCCCTAATTCGAATGGGCCAGGGGAGCCTCACCTCACCCCTGTCTCCCTCCCGTTTCGTAACTCACCTCGCCGTTGTCTCGTGTGGCCCAGTTCGATGTGAGCTTCCCATTTCTTCCTCTCCCCATCTCGTTGTCTCCGCCTCTAATCTCTACACTTTTTGCTCCATGGCGTCCATATCCGGCGTCTGCTGCCCTTCCTCCTCGTCCGCCCTCCGCCATCGCCGCCCCCTCCTTCCCCCGAAACCCATCCCTAGTACCCGGCACGCCGCCGCCATCCCGATCTTCCCCTCCGGTCGCTCCCCCCACCTCGGTCCGGCCCGATCCATCGCCGACATTTCGCAGTCCCCCTTGACCTCTTCCTCCACCTCCCCGCCACCGGAGAAGAAGACGCTGGGCATCGAGAAGGATCCCATCAAGCTGTGGCGCCGATATGTGGACTGGCTCTACCAGCACAAGGAGCTAGGTCTCTTCCTTGATGTCAGCCGGATAGCCTTTACCGACGAATTTCTCGCTGAGATGGAGCCGAGGCTCCAGAAGGCGTTCCACGCGATGCAGGAGCTCGAGAAGGGCGCGATCGCGAATCCCGACGAGGGACGAATGGTCGGACATTACTGGTTGAGGGATCCCAAGCGGGCTCCCAACTCGTTCTTGAGGTTACAAATCGAGAATACGCTCGATGCCATCTGCAAGTTTGCCGACGATATCATCAGTGCTAAGGTAAGTCCCCCCTTCTTAAGCTCTTATTTTGTTAAAAATTTTGGGATATTGGGATTCTGTTTCATCCTCAGATTGGTAGTACAACTTGCTACTGGTCATGGCTGTTTCTTTAGCACTTGGCTAAAGATCCGGATGTGCATAGTTTCTATATACATTTGTGTAGTCGTTTGTTTTTCACTCGGGGGTTGAACTTTTAACCAAACAAAGTTAATTTCTTTCTTCAATGCAATGCTTTGGCAGCATCTATGATACTTCATTGGCAGGGCAAATGGTGAATTTATAACACCCAACTTTTGTAGAATTAATTATGTTTTCTCAAATTTATACGATAAACTACTATATCTAACGAATGTCCATGCATAAATATTTTGTAAATAAAGTAAATTTATTGGTTAGTTATATATCTTGCAGATAAAACATAATTTCATGTATGCATTAAGCAGAACAAGAATCTGTATCACTTTGTTGATAACATAATTTCCATGCATTTGTCCCTTCAACACATTTTTTAAGTTTTGGTTATAGCAACTGAAACATAACTGTCTGAAATAAGCTGGCAATCTAAATAGCAAATCGGTCAGCTGTCAATTATAAGTCTGCTGAAAGAGTCCAAGTTCTTAAAAATAATTTACATAGTATATCCATGATCAGCCCATCAATTGCCAATCAAGAATTACCAAGCAACGTACTAGCTTCCAAATATATTATAAGAAACGTCAATTATTGAATATTACTGGTTTTAAATGTAGGGCCAAAGGTTCAGTTGCTGTACATATCTTCATATTTGTTTCACTCATTGATTTCCAACTTCTACCATGTTCTAACTGAAATCAGATTAGTTTAAACCTGACAAAGTGATGGAATCTTAATGCTTCCTTTTTAATTCATCATGCTGGTCACAAAAATGTTGGTCTACAAAAAGAAAAGGAGTCTTGTGTCTTGATTATTTTTCACTAGAGTCTAATTGATTTTAACTGATATTTCTCATCTATCATTGATAGAGAGACATGCAAACCGCATCATGATACATTGCACATTTTAAAAACCATCACTTTTAAAATAAAGTGCCTCTAAAGTCTAAATTATTCTATTGATATTTTTAAATGAAAACAGATTAAACCTCCATCATCTCCCGCTGGTCGCTTTACCCAAATTCTTTCTGTGGGAATTGGAGGCTCAGCTCTGGGACCTCAGTTTGTTGCCGAAGCATTGGCTCCTGATAATCCTCCTCTGAAGGTTTGTCTCTGGCCCTTGACCAAATCTACTGTTATCTTATGGACTCTTCAGTTTAATGTCCCATTGCTATATCCTACCATGTGACCCTACTTTCTATAAGGTGTCTTAACTTGATTAATGGTTTTGATGTTATAGTGTCTGGTTTGCATAACTATCACTGCCACTCACTTGAAATCATCCCTTTGATTGGTTAAAGATCCTGTACAGATTATATGGATAACTATTTCACCTTCTTTTCTATTAATTAGACTATTTATTGTGCTTTCTAGAGCTCTTGTTTGAGTTTCATATATTTGGCTATGATGTGAAGGATCTGGATTCTATTCTTCAACAAATTACGAGTTTTAAGACTACATTGTTTGTGCACTTGTAGTTGCTTAATTTACATTTTTGATTATAATCCCTTCCTAGCATTTCTAGGAAGTTTCATGCTTATTCATTATCTTTTTTCGTTACTTAGTATACTGTTTTCTATTCTTTGCTCCATCATGCGCTTGTAGTTTTTACTAAGACCACTTTCCATTTTGGATTCCTGGGAAATTTATAGCACATTATATCACTTTTCAACGATGTCATAAACACTTACGATGTTTTAGCCTCATGCAAAATTTGCTTCAAACATAATGTGTTTAGCTAGAGCATTATTGTTTTAGTCTCAGGATAACGCAAAACAGAAATGTAGATGACAATATTTATTATAAATGTTTGTTATGAAAGATTATGTTATCCATAAAAACTACGGTATTGACTAGAGTACTTGAAGACATTGACCTGACAAGTTCTGTTTATCAGTATTTTCTATGTACATTTAGGAAATACTTTTTCATCTGGTTTTCTTCACTAATCATGTAATAGGCAACAAGTAAATCATATATAGAGTCAACTGTTTGATTCTTAGGATATGCTGGCTCGACTGTCTACTTCATAAACATGCAAATCAATTGGCTTTTCATGTTTAACAAGAAGAGAGGATACAGAATCTAAAGTAACTTTTCTGTGGACAAGAAAGGTGTTTCATTCATTACCATATAATTCCATCTAGCAAGGAGCATCTAGGTATTGCTGAAGGCTTCTCCTATTCTAAATTATCAATCTTTAATTGGTTTGGACCCCTAAGTAGTCACTTTATGTTTCCTGTATGTTATCCACTTTATTATATTCACAATTGGATGAAGTATTGGCTTATTGAAATCTCATTTTGAATTGCCTGTCCTACATGTAATTATTTTTTCTGTTTCTAATTTTCATGATGTGCCAGATAAGATTTATTGACAATACAGATCCAGCTGGAATTGATCATCAAATAGCACAGCTTGGTCCTGAGCTTGCATCAACACTTGTAATTGTAATATCAAAGGTTAGTCATGTAGAGTTAGACTTCATTTTCATGAGTTATGATATCTTGGAGTGAGCGTTATGCATAATTCATTATTATGTACCAGAGTGGAGGCACCCCTGAAACCCGAAATGGGTTGCTGGAAGTACAGAAAGCCTTTCGAGAAGCTGGGCTGGATTTCTCAAAACAGGTTTTGCTCTCAGGTTTTTGTTTTGATTTTTAATTTTTCTCCATATTTTATTGAAAGAAGCTTGTGCTTAATTCCTTATAACAAGGTTATATCATTTGTTGATGTATTTTCCTCAGTTGATGCTATTTAGAACGTTTTTCTGAACAATTGTAAGTCATTGATATGTTCGACAATATACAGCAAGCAATTGTAATGTTTTTTCTTTTGCATTATGTTCCATGTATTGGAGCAACGTTCTCAAGTTTCCTTTGGGATAATTGTTCGTTTTGGAGGCTAGTTTATGCTTCCTTTTGGTGTATGAATTATGCTTAGCTTAGGTTAATTATCTGAGCAGGAGGCCATATACTTGTACAAAAAGTAGACTTTTGCCCTCTTCAAATATAAATAATTGGTGATTTGTTGATTCCTCTGATCCATAATAGACAGTTGCATCTTAGAGCACTTAACTTGTACATACGTTTGTATTAACATGGCCTTAATGTAGGCATCTAGTTAAGGCTCAAGAAGGAAAATTAGAAATTATTCAGTACTTGCTAGTTTTAAGAGAAGAATTGTGGTGGGGTGGTTGACATTATCTTGACAGCTAACATAATGTACATGGCTCAATATTTGCTGCTATATAAATTGCAACCATGTCCAGTCCAACGCTAAAGGTTATACTTCGTGGATCTATGTTGAATTTCGACATACGGAGATAAGGTTTGAGCATTATGAGAGGGATGAATGATTTCAGATGGCCTTTGTTGCTTCAGATGATCGTCTTTCAGTTAAAATTGGTAAAATATTAAGAAGTTTATTGAAGTCGTGCAAATTCTTTTGTTTACTTGCAATAGGAATGATAAACATATTCTTTGTTTTTTTTTCTCTTCTTTATTTGCAAATTGACATGAGGTAATATGTATTTATGTTGCCTTATTTCACTAAAGCATCTTCTTTGGAGTGGTAGATGGAAGATGGATGTATTTGTCAAAGGTAAGACTAAGTTGTGGATTTATACTACAGCAAATTTTGGAGAATTAAACAAAGTATGTCTGTCATGTCGGTATAATTGGAAGTTGAAGTTGTATTATCCACAATACATGGTTATTTGATTTATTTGACTTAATCTGACTGATACAAACACCAAACTGATGTTAACTAGGATTCTCTGAGCTTGTTTGAAGTATAGGAACTTACATTTACAGTCCATCTGAGCTCCAACTTTTTTTGTGAATGGTAGCATTATGCTTTCTGTTTTTGCTTCTGTTGCATTTGGGTGGGATACAGTTCTCTCTCTTTTTGTTTCAACATAAACAAATAACTTAGATAAGACAATTTTTGCAGGGCGTTGCTATCACACAGCAGAACTCACTATTAGATAATGCAGCCAGAATTGAGGGGTGGTTAGCAAGATTTCCCATGTTTGACTGGGTTGGTGGTAGAACATCGGAAATGTCTGCTGTGGGTTTGCTCCCTGCTGCACTCCAGGCATGTTCTCTTATTTGCTTGAGATGTCAGGGTGTCGGTGTGAAAGTTTGACTAACTATGGTTGCTTGTTGTCCAGGGCATCGACGTTAAAGAAATGCTTGTTGGTGCATCAATGATGGATGAGGCAAATCGGACAACTGTGGTACATATCCTTCTGCATTCTCTGAAAATTTTAGCAGCATATTTGTCAGAATATTACAGTCGTTCAGCCCTATGCTATCTTGTCTTTTCTTTTTACAAACTGTAATTTTTTATCCAGGTCAGGAATAATCCTGCAGCCCTTCTTGCTCTATGTTGGTACTGGGCTTCTGATGGAGTTGGGTCCAAGGTTTGCAATCCTTTCTTCGACCATTGTGCGTCTCGTCTCATATTATCTTTGTCGTTAGCTCTTCTGATTCAGTCATATACTTGATACAGGATATGGTTGTTCTTCCTTACAAGGATAGCTTGTTACTTTTTAGTAGATATTTGCAGCAGCTGGTCATGGAATCACTTGGAAAGGAGTTCGACCTTGATGGGAATCGGGTCTGTCATTTTACTCTTTCAAGATCATCTTTATTTTCTAAGATTTGGTCTATGGTTCCAATGTGTTCTCCTCTTGAATTCTAAATTGTGACTCTAGTTCAAATGGTGAATGGTTGGAACTGCATGAATTTGTTTTGTGCATTTTGATACAAGGTCCAGTTAAGTTATTTCTAAAAATAACCCTGGTGATTGGGCATGCTTTTCAATTTCCAGTTTAATTATTTGGTTGACAACCCAATTAAATCATCTGTCTGATTTCATGGGCAATATATATCAGTGAGAAAAAGAGGGAAAGGATTGCCTTAGTGGCATCTGGTGGCAGGACATTTCCAGTGTGGAAAAAAGGGTAAGAGACAAAAGGAAAAGTTTACAGTGGGTTTACTGTAACTAGTTTGTCTCATTTAGTCTCTTGTACTCATTTGATCAGCTTGTCATTTATCTCAAATTTCCCTGGAGTCGTAAACCTAATCCCTTGATGGATTGACTTAAGGATCAACATGTTCAGCTTTAGTTGTATTATGAGCATGCTGATCAGTTTGTGGTTGAACCAACAAAAAGCAAAAGACAAAAGTAGACAACTTAAAAATGGATAATTGAATTTTACATAAACTGGGTACATGCATCATGTAATTTAACAGCATTCCTTGCAAAAGGGAAAGGTGGATATGATGATGCTCAGTATCTTTCTTATCTTGCTGCTAGTAACATTTGAATTATAGTTGAATTGTTGACTTTGAGCAGGTGTTTCTCCATAAAGCATCAGTTGACTAAGATATCAAGTCATACAGCAAATATAGTCTATAACTTTCCAGTCATACAGCAAATATATTCTATAACTTTCAAGTCATACATCAAATGTCTTTCAATTTAAACACCTGAAAGGCTACGGGTCCTTGCATATAAATCATCATGATGTGTGCTATATGTACATTGCAACTGTATTGCCCTCAACATCTTTACTGACTATTATTAAGGACTGCCTGTGACAAACCACCATTGCCTTCGCCGCAACTCATTTCTACTTCATTGTTGGAGTTTGCAAATATTCACTGGATTTTTCACTGGCCTTTGCTGATGTCACTCCAATTTCTTCATAATTCTGTCTATCTCCATCCCCCACCTGCCAACCAACAACAAAAAAAAGAAGTATATGTCAGAAGTCGTTCATCTATCTTTGGAACATATGTTTTGTTTGCTATATTATTATAAGCTACATGCTTCCATTATATTGTGATTTTCACAAACCTTCTCTAATTGTAGAAAGTTTTGTTTCATAGGTTAATCAAGGAATTACTGTTTATGGAAATAAAGGAAGCACTGATCAGCATGCGTGGGTATCACTTCACTTTGTCTAATATTTTCATTGATATTTTGAGTTTGACCATTATATACTATTATCTTCTTGTCAACAGCTACATCCAGCAGCTGAGGGAAGGTGTCCATAACTTCTTTGTTACTTTTATTGAAGTATTACGAGACAGACCCCCTGGTCATGACTGGGAGCTTGAACCAGGAGTAACCTGTGGTGACTATTTATTTGGAATGCTACAGGTACATCTATATTGTTTCTCATGATATTCACTGGTCAATTTCCACTAGATTGACATAATTTGATTATTGATATGATATAGTAATTAGTAAATACTTGCCTTTTTTTTACTGTTATGTCAATTATTTGGAGTTGATTATCGGAGTCCTTTTTTGCCATTCACTACTGAGGTTGATATTAGTTGTCGAGTCATGGGTTGAGATCTTGACTGTGCTATCTACCAGTTGACATCTATTGACACGAGATTTGGGGCTTGGCATCTGAATTGTCCTTTTTGTTCACTAAAAAACTTCTTTGGTCGTCTGCTTGGAGCCCATAAATCTCTGCGTATGACAAAGTTTTAAAAAGTATTCACAATTTTATATCTTTCTGTTGTTTATTGTATTAATTTCACAAACAATGTAAAGTGAATACCAGATGTAAGAGATAAAACATATTTGGTACTCCTTACGTTACATTTAAGAACACATCTATGTGGAATATGAACATTTTTTGCAAGACTTTCTTGGTTATATACTTGGAAGTTGGATCTGCCACCCTGTTGGCATTTGTAAAGGGACATATGTATCTCACATAAGTGTTTAGTTTCTTTGCTGAATTAATTTGTATTCACCTCACATAATCCAGGAGTAGCGTTAGTTTATGTGATTTGTATGTGGAAAGACATAGTAAAACACAAAATATTTCTGCTGCTATATACTTATATAGTGTATTCATTTTGTGAATGAATATTAGGTAAGAACTAAGAAATATGAAAAACATCCTGCTTTTTGTATGCATCAATGTCATGATGGAGGTTCCAATAATTTTTTGTTAATCTCCTTACCCGCAAAGGCTAAATCTGTTAGTTATGCCCAGTGAAATTGATGTTTTCTTATGATATGTGTCAGTGTTGTCTCCAGAAGCATGTGCATGTTAGCCATGTTTTGTTGTGGTTAGGCATGCGATCATCGAAGTAACAAGCCAAATAGTGGTAACCATATTCGAGTCCAGAAAGTAGACAAATGCTAAAAAACCTCTTCAAGGTATTATGATAATTTTGCTGATCTTGCTCAAGACACTTCTGTTTGTTATATCTCTTGTGAAATTGTCAGACGCCTTTCCATTATCTTTTTCTTATTTTGCTCCCTTTGTGTGACAGTAGGAAGTACAACTTTAACCCCTTTCTTGGTTAAAGTTTTCTTGGTAAAAAATAAAACTTTTAACCCCTTCTGCAGGAATTGGTAGATACCAGTTACCATAGTATGCGCTACTTTCATCTAACTGGCTTCCTTTTACATTTAATATAAACATTTGATGGTAAGTATGGAAATGTTTTTTGCCTCAGCAGGATATTTAATTGACATGGTTTGATTTCCATGAGCTTATCGGGTTACAAGCTTTCCGATAAAAACTCTTCTGGATTCTTCAAAATTCTACACCAAGTCTCCTACAGGCAAAGAAAACTCCGTTTTTCTAGTAAACCATTTTTATGGTATCATCAGGCAGGGAATGTGCTTATTATTTGTGGGATGGTTTTATTTTCTCCCTTGTAACTTTAAAATTTATTCTTGTACACATCTCCTACGAAGCATATGATATTTGTTCAAATATACTTATCAAATAGCTAAGAAGTTATTGAATATGAGCATCTTGCACAGGGAACACGTTCAGCCCTCTATTCAAATGATCGTGAGTCCATTTCAGTAACTGTGCAAGAAGTAACTCCCCGATCTGTGGGAGCACTAGTTGCGCTTTATGAGCGAGCTGTTGGAATATATGCATGTCTGATCAATATCAATGCATACCATCAACCTGGTATGTGCAACATCATATCCTTGAATTAGTTAAAATGCTTTATTTTTTCCTTCAAAAGTTGCATTAGTTGTTCATTTTATTATGTTTTCAGGCGTGGAAGCTGGAAAGAAAGCAGCAGGGGAAATATTAGCACTACAAAAGAGGGTTCTTTCCATTTTAAATGAAGCAAGGTGCGTGAGCTCTCATTGGGTGTTAACGTCTGCTCTAACCTTTTATCAGCAAATCTCTGAAATTCATACATGGCAAGTGATTGTCTTTATCAGAATCGACTAAGACCATTGCAACTCTTAAAAACTTGAAAAAGAATAGGAACATACTATTTTGGCTGTTTTTCTAGTATAACAAAATTTGAACACTGCAAGCAGGGATCTCGAGTAGTCGTGATTAGTAGTTCACTATCTTGATCGTGGACTTAAATTTACCAGAATGCAGTTTTCCAGTTTTGTTTTGTAATGTACTTAGGAATATCACTATCCTTTTTTATTTGAAGAAATATCACTATGTCAGCTATCTCAGAAGCCTTGACTTCTGACCGATAGTGTTTCTCTTAGCTGAAATTTGAATAAAGTTATTGGGATTTGGTGGATGTCAAAATGTACATAGACTAGACTCTATATGCATGGAGGCTATTTCAATGACTTTTCAAGTCTGGAGTCTGGACAGTTGGTTGCAGTAAAGCATCCTTACCTGGCCACTGAGACTCACTCTTGAAATTGATAGTTTCCTTTGTTAATTTGATGCAGTCACCTTAACTCACCATCTGCTTATCCAAAATTGTGATTCTCACTTTGTCAGAACAGAGAGTAACTAACATAGTTTGCTCACTATCATTTCTTTTTGGTGTCTTGCAAATATTATTGCTTTACTGTTGTTCTTTCCTTTAACATGAACCTTGTCTCTGTCAGCTGCAAAGAGCCTGTCGAGCCTTTGACACTTGACGAAATTGCAGAACGATGCCATGCCCCAGAAGAGGTACCCAGTGCTTGATTGCCCATCAAATAATAATTACTTGGCTATTTTATAATACTGGTCACATTCATAGAGAAAAATGCAACACATACTAATCTATGAAACTGAATGCTATCAGGAATAATCCAAAGTTTTTTTATTTTTATTTTTATAATTATGGGTAACAAACATCAACTAGAATCTGGCACCATTAAGGAAATGTACATATCCCTCCTCATGACGCATTTCATGTTGAATATATATATATTTTTTAATACCCTCCAAAGCTTCTTGGTCACCGGTATATTCTGTAATTTTATAAAAGCGAGGAGCTTCAGATATTTAGAGCAAGATCTTCTTGGTTTTCTGATGCAAAGCAAAGTTGTAGTTAGCCATAATTATGTGTTGGTATCTTGACCCTCGATGTTAAAGATTTCAGCTGTGCTTGAAGTATCTATCACCTATTAGAATGTGTTTCCACGGAATCCTGGATGATACGGATCCTAAATAGTTCAGAAAAATCCATCCCATATCATTTGAACATTTACTTGAAAAATTTGTAGATACTAGAGACATTGCAGTTTATTGCTTTTCACCATTCTTTTATTTTACAAACACCTGAACTCTTTTTCTTCTCTCCTTACCATCTGAGCAGATTGAAATGATATACAAGATCATCGCACACATGGCCGCAAATGATAGAGCACTGATAGCTGAAGGCAACTGCGGCTCACCTCGAAGTATCAAAGTTTTCCTTGGAGAGTGCAATGTGGATGAATTGTACGATTAAGCTTATTTTACTCACAACAGTGAGTAAAAAAAAACAAAACAAAACACCAAAAAAAAGAAATGCTCAGGATCAAAGATATGACAATAATCGTAGGGAACATCACTGATCAAATTGAATTACTAAGAACTATTGCAGGCTGCTCTCAGTTCTAGACCCTGTGGTGAGAGTGTAAAATTCATGTTTCTTTCATCAGGATAATTCATGTTTCATGTATTTATATTGCTTGTTGCAGTATTGTTTAAATCATCGACTAGTTTGATTAACTAATTCTCTCATTTTTTTATTGTTTTTTGCTCTGTCCATATCATTTCTCTGTCATTTTTATAATATCATCATTCATATATTATATATTTAATATAACATAGAACTATATTTTTTTGAAAAAATTATTAAACAATTAACCCATGCCCGATCCTTCAATCAATTATAGTGATGATGGTGTGGGCAAAACCATATTTCAACGTTTAAGGATAATTTTTATCGATGATTATAGTAATTTTTCTATCAAAATTAAAAAGAAGAAGCCGTTATAAATTATAATTAACAGTATATATAACTCCACTACACACCACAGATAAAATCAATGTAACGGCCGTTATTTATCGCTTCTGCTCACCACCAAAGTCTTTCTGACGTCGGATCCTCGAATGGCGGTGAGAATATCACCGCTCCGCCTCCGTTCCCCTTCATTTCTCGTAACTGCGTCGAGATCGCAGGAAGCTGCAACGCCGTGCTGCGGCAGTGGCGGCGGTGGTGGAGGAGGAGGGTTTACTGCCCGCGCGATGTCTTCTGCGCCGTCTCCGTACACGACTCTAAAGGAGCGCGTGAGCTGCGAGCGAGAGATCAAGAAGAGCAAGTTCCTCGCCGTTGCCGCCCCCATCTCCGACGAGCGCTCCGCCCATTCCTTCCTCTCCCAGGTTCTCTCTTCTCCACTCCCTTCTTCTAGGTTCGATTCTCCTCATCGAAGTCCGACACGTGCGGAGCGATTAGGGTTTGATTTTCCCCCATCGATTATCTGCAATGGAAAATGATCAGTTCGAGTCATATTCATTGAGCTTTCTTTAGAGCTGCCGAGAAAAAAAAAAATATCAATTTTTTATGTGCTATCGTCTAATTGTATTATGTGGTTGTTATTTTTAGAAAAAAGATATATTATTGTTTTCAGCAATGTACATGGAGAAATTATTTAATTAAACGTAGAAGTCTTGTTCTTTCTCGTCCTAAGTGGTTCAAATCGCCAAAATGTTTTGATATTTATCGACCACGGTGTTGTTTCAGTAGGAACGGGAGTTATCCTTCTCACTGTTAGATTTTGTTTAGTTATGCTTATACCTGCGCTACCATTTTTATTGTCCACATTCAACAAGTTTTCGATTGTTGTTTGCACATTTTTAATCGGTTATTTGTTATCATTGTGAATTTAGGTCCGAGATCCGCGTGCCACACATAATTGCTGGGCCTACAAGGTGACTGTCATTCACTCTCTTTCGTTGCCAGTGAAGCTTGTATGCATGATGAATTCCTTATGCTTGTAACCGGACATGTTCTGCAGCTTGGAGACCAGTATCGGAGCAATGACGACGGCGAACCGTCTGGAACAGCTGGAAAACCAATATATTCTGCCATTGTTTCTTCGGGACTAGATATGGTGATGGTGGTTGTTATCAGGTATTCCTTTTGTGTAAAGAGTCAATTTGTTTCCTATTGACTTTTGCATCCAACATGATGAGCGGGCTGAATCGACTGATAGTGCAGACTACTGAAAATTTATTTGTACTTGCATGTATGATTTGTTGTTAAATTTAAGTTATCTATGTTATCTGAATTCCGATGTGGAAATTCCTATCCTTATGAGTTCTATCAAGCATTCTACTCTGATGTTCTTGTAAAAACATCTCATGATCACATCCCATTTCATCCATGCTTATATTATCTACTCATGAACATAAAAAAAATATCTTTGCATGATTAAGTTGAACATTTACTTCTAGGTATTTTGGAGGTATAAAACTAGGAACTGGAGGATTGGTCAGGGCTTATGGAGGAGTTGCTTCAGAGTGTCTCAAAGGCGGTGTAACATGTCTTGTGAAACCAAAAGTAATGTTCTATTACCTAAACTCTCTTTTCTTTTTAAGCTTTTGCTTTAATTGGATTATTTGTTGACTTCACAAATTCTTTTATTCTGATTATAACCCATGTCAATTTATTTATCTGTCTTAATTTCAGTCCCTGATAGGTATTGAGGTTCCATTTGAGTTGTTGGGGACAGTGTACCATCAGGTTTTTATCTAACTGATTTTTCAATTTTCCTATTTAGATTCCCCTTGTTGTGGAATAAAATAGCATGCTGTAGTGTTATCATTAGGCAAAACAATGCTGATTGTCAAATAGAATGCAACATATTGAGATTAATTAGCTTATTTTACTTGGTATTAGTCTCTTGTGACTGCATTTTCCATGGTTGCATGTATGTAATTTTGTTTCAGGTTATTTTTTATGTATGCAAGTATCTAAACTGAGCAGGGCATTGGTAAAATTGGTGTACTTGTTTGTCAGATACGTGAAAAAGGTCATGCTTGTAGTTAATAGTGATGTGTTTTCTTCCTCCCACCCCAAGAGTTGGTGACATCCTAGGGCTACGCGTCTGCAAGTTAGTGTAACAACTAAAAGGGTACTCCCCCACTTTGACTGTTAAACTGAGCTGGATATGTTTAGTATGCTAATTCGATTGATTTATGCACCAACTCAAAATGCCATATGGTCTTGTCCGAAAACGACCTACATGATCAGATTCCATTCCGTAACAAAGCAATTTTGTAGCAACCACCACAATTATATGAATTGAAGAGGCCCAAGCGGATAGCAGCATCCTGTTTAGTCCTGTTGCACTGTCTATGTAAATCTGTGAAAATAAAAGAAATCAGAATTTGAAGATGATGCTTGATATATGAATGAAGATCAAATAAGGTAATATTGGAATCAAATTAGTTAAGATTTTGTCTTTTGCTTTATCTGTATGGCCTATGAGTATATTTTATAACTAACATTTTAGGTACATAATTACCAAGCCATAGTTTGAATCTGACGATTAGATTTTGGGATACATGAATACACCTCTTGCTGAAATTTGTATGAGGGGATAAGTTACAGGGTTGTGTTGAGAATTGCTTCTTCTGAAAATTGACTGTATGACTAACATCTTTGGATAATCAAGCCCCAACTCATATGCAAGTACTTTTGATTGATGATCTGTCATTCTCCCCAAAAAAAAATTACCACAAAAATTTAGTAAATGATGGGCATGAAGAACATTCAAAACATGCACAGCAAATTATTCAATTTATATCTGTCAACTATGTTTGAATATATTTGCTGTTAAATATATCTCCAAAAATTTATATAATCAGAGAAAAATGTTTGGAAGTCACTTGACCTTTTTTTATGCTTAATTAGTCAAAGGGATGCAATTACTTAACAAGTCCATGAAGTACAAGCATTTATCTGTTTACTTCACCGTAGTACTCTCTTAATGTGTCAATTAAATCTGTGTAAATATTGAGGTTGCTCAATCAGTTAGTCCTGTTTCCTCGGAAGCATGGGATTGTACTTCCTGCAGATTCAGACTAAGCTTGCTTAACAAATTATTACCGAGCCATACTGGTGTTGGTCATCCTATGGACAAGGTTCAGTAATGAAAGATGTAGCCTTAATGGTTGTCTCTTATCCAAGCAACATGGATTTAGAACTGACTAACTTGTAGATGTTTGCATACAGTCAGGCATACAAATGTTTGCTCTTAGAAACTTGTGTTTTCTTGTCACCCGATCATATTTCATGATAGATGCAGAAAAAGTTCTGCATTTTAGTTATGTTCATGGAGCTCTGCCTTCATAACTGTTAATAACCCTATTTTTTGCAAGATACTGCTGAGAATGACCTTAACTGAAGTGTTCTTGGACTTGGATTATTATCCCTTTGGGAGGATTGAAGCTTCGGACCTTCCAGTTAGTATTAAAACATGGGTTTCCAAGTCAACGATTAGCACTGTTGAACATGACCAAGAATGTTAAAAAAAGTTAATATTCATTGCAATTTGAAGATTTCTAATCTGAATGTCAAACATACATGAAAATCTTCAGTTTTAGTAGCATGGAGTCATACACAATGTCTTGATATAATTAACAAAGTATGAACATTAAAATAGAATGAATATCCGCATGCATCTTAGATCATTCTGATGGTTTGGATTCTTGAAATAGCCTAGAAAATGTTTTAGTTTCAGATGTTTCTTGCACCAATTGCTTTTGTTGATTTAATGAACATGCAAATGTTTGTGAAATAGCAAAATGTTTGATTTCTAGGACTTCTTTGTAAATGCTATACTTCACAATCAATGATGCTGATTGATGATTTGGAATCTTCTAGTTTGACTTTCAGTTGGAAAAATTGAGGTTTGAATCCTCGGCCATTTATTATTTTCAAGTAAATGGAATTACTGAAACATGCCACATTCATATAAATGTTAAAAAACTGTGGCTGTGTCCCATATCACAGTGCCTTCCAGTTTTTATTGATTTTTATTAGGTTGTATTTTAAGCCTTCTCTTTCCTGTTCAAATGGTCTGTCACAGCTGCAACATTTTCAAGCTGAGGACATTAAAGAGGATTATGATACCGGTAAAGACGGTGTGACCATGGTTACCTTCAGAGCAGAGTATGACAAAATCGAGAGCTTGGAGGATGCAATTAATTCCGCTTGCAGCCGGAAGATGGAATTTTACAAACGCTAGCAGATATTTCAATAATCTTATATACGGAGATCATGTTTTACAGAGCTAATGGAATCATTTACTCAAATGATCACCAAGTTGATTTCATTACAGAAATTTTGCCATCATCTCTTCAAATTCAAACTGCATCTTTGGCAGGTTCTTTAATTATTTCTGCTTCTTGTCTTTGGTCGAAATGTCCCACTTGGGGTTAGATAGGTGATAATTGTATATTTTGACTGTCATATATAACCAAATCTTGTTCTTGAAAAGATGATAGTATCGGACGTCGCTTGTTTGCATCTTTGTTGCTTGCAAGTTTCACTGGTTTTTGCTAGATATTTAAGCGAGCATGTTGATTCACCAAATTGTCTTTGTGTCAGTGATGCATTGTTTGCTCGCGTGCATGACTGATGGATTGAAGGGATGCAAGTATCATCATTATTCTCATGAGTGCAAATGTGGTATTTTTTTCATTAAGCTGGGAATTCTTTGATGAGTCTTATCATAGTTTAAGAACAGGGGATTTGTTATTTGTTCAAGGGAGAAGACTTGATGAGGAGCGCGCACAGAAGTGACACAAGTCAGCATCCGGTAGTCAACGCCTCCTCGATCACGAACATTGCGGCCGGCCTCGAACTTGACGACGAATTATTTTGTGACGGTAACTCCCACTATCTTGGCACCGGCGAAGCGCGGGACGTCGCACGAGCAGATTTGTCGTGCAATCCCGTCCTGCCACTACACCACGATGGGGGGAGACTTTTACTAGAGATTCAACGTGTCGAACTAATAGTGGAAGGATCGCCCGTTTTATGTCTTGGCTAAGACAGCTTGTCAACTGCTCTTGGGTTCTAAAGCTCTCAACGACCAACCGAGATCGGAACAGCGGACATGTAACCTTACGTTTGCTTGCTTGTGTATGGAGTTTCTATGCGGGAGCTATTCTACACACTCCGATGCACTCGTCCAGCGTATCTCGGCCGTCCATATATGCATCGAGTTGCGTGCGATTTCTCTAACGGATGGGATTAATCCAAAGCACGGCATGGACGGCATATATTGGATCGCATAGGAAAAATATGCAGACATAAGTCGGGCAACACAGCGAACACCATTAGAGCTTTTAAAACGGTGCGGTGCGTCTTTTGCGCCTCTTGTTTTCTCCGTTGCCGCCGCGATCGATTCCTCTTTCCTTCGTTCGCCGCCCTTGTGCTCTGAGCTCATGTGATTGAGATCCTCCATACACTAAGGTCCCATTAGCGCCGGTTTCCCCCCTCCTCCCATGGCTTCCCTTCTCCGTTCTCCCCTCAGCTTCCCCGCCTTTGACGCTTCCTCTGCGGAGGCTTCCTCCCGGTTCTTCTGGAAGCCTTTGGAACCATCAAAGGTGAGGAATTTCTGGCCTTTTGTTCGATCTTTTCTTTCTTCGTGTTTTCATTGTGTTTCTGGTTTTTATTGTTTGTGGGGTTTCTCTTCAGATTGGCAATTCGTCTCTGAATTTGGTTCGAACAAGCAATGCGCGCCTGAGAATTCGGGGATCCGTTGAGTAAGTTTATTTAGTTGTTGTTTGAATTCGTATTTTATAGTGGCGATGATCTGTTAGTTACTTTTTATAATGTAATTGGATCTGGAATGAACCCTTTTGATTCAGAAAATTATCTGAGATGTTGATTGGTAGAAAGGAGACTTCTGACTTATTGGTAAAGAAAAATAAAGAGAAAAAACCGGATTATGATTTCTTTGTAAAGAAACTGGATGGATTTGCTGGGAATCCATAATGGATTGCTGGGACCTTGCGATAAACATTATGTAGTTTTCACTGGACCTCGTTCTTGTTTAGGCATGGTGCTCAAGAAACACTGGTTCTTACATGTATTTTGTGATGATCTGTTATTTTCTTTTTCGTAATGTAATTGGATCTGGAATGGACCTTGATTCAGAACATTCTCTGAGATGTTGATTGGTAGGAAGGATACTTTTAAATTCTTGAAAAGATAAAAAATAAAAAAGGAGAGACTTTTGATTGCTTCGTAAAGAAAAAAAAAAAGAGATTTCGCCCATATGTATCTGTTGGGAAATTGACATAATTCCAGTCAGAAATCAAACTAGGACCATCACACACACACACACACACACACACACACAAATGAACAAATGTGCACACTAGGGGACACACGAAAAATTATGATATTAGACAGCATCCATGGATTAGATCACCCCATTCTTCATGGAGAGAGAAACAAGTACAAAAATAGAACCTCTGAGTGTCCAACCAAGACTCCTTGTACACCCATTCTTACCAAACCAAATAAACGTTCCTCTCACAGCTCATGTTTGGCGACCACCAAAACGGACATGTTGGCTTTTTCCATGTATGACATAATGTACAACTAACCTTGTCGCATTCCTTATTCACCAGGATCATGATAAATTATGCGTAATCCTATCCTTACAAAGTTAAAGAATAAAAAAACAAGGATATTAGTTAAACTACCTCCTTGGTGAGTGTCTTGGCAGCTTGAATATTGTTACAATTCCACTAGAAGCTAGATTGTGAACAGAAGCTCTACCTACTTGCTTGATTTGCAAAGAAAATTTATCCTCCTTAACCACCAGCTACACATAACCCAAGTCAGAAAACTATTTCTCATTGAATTTCAACACTGCATATTTATATTAACCAACAACATCTGGAATTAATTAGCTATGTGGGAAAAGCATTTTTCATTTCTTTAGCAGTGAGCACAATTATGTTTTCTATTCTATTACATTGACATTTTCCCCTTTCTGTTTTTGTTACTGAATAAAACAGATCTGTATTTTCCTGATAGTTTTGATTCACTGAGTGAAACATATCCTCTGGATATGAGAATAAAAGGCATCCTATTTACAGGGAAAAACATACTCCAGCAAGAGAAGCTTCGAAAGAGCCTTTCAGATTGACTAGAAAACTTACAGAAAGTGAAAGACAAGTATTTGAAGAAGAGGGCCAAGTTTTTGATCCATTTCAAGAGTTGGAATGCAGATTCAAGAGATTCAAAAGTAAAAATTATGTGTAAGTAGAATTTGGCATTGTCTAAGTTGTTCAGGCTAAGAAGTTGGTTTGTGCCATTAATAATGTTATGTAACGAACAGGGAGAACTTGGTTGATTATCAAAATCTTGCCGAGCGGCAGTCACCCAAGGTAATATGGCAACCAGGATTTTAATTCTAACAATTTTTTTCTCTTCAATTTGAACATTGAACTCTCTTTTCTTCTGCTTTCCATTTATTTTTGGTCATTATTTTTATTTCTCTTTTCCATTTGATCATATATTAAAATGTAAGCCTTTTTTTAGTACTTATGTCACAAAATTCTATCAGACATTTTCACATACACTTGTTAAAATAATGTGTCCATTCTGGGGCTCTTCCGCCAGCTTATAAGTGATTAATCATTACTTTTCTTTTACATTATTTAACATTTGTAGCACAAATCAATACCTGTTTCACATTACTCAACATTTTACCAACGGAGAGTTTCATCAACAGTTCATGGTAATTGCATGTGCGGACTCAAGGGTCTGCCCTTCAAACATCTTGGGATTTCAACCTGGGGAATCATTTACGGTGAGGAATGTGGCAAATCTAGTTCCACCTTTTCAGGTATATAATTTAAATAGCTTTTAATCTCACTAGTTGGTCCACACCAGCTGGAAAAAATTGTCATTGTTTTGCACAATCTCTTAGGGCCAGTCTATTCCTCTTGCAGCATGGGGCTTCAGAAACTAGTGCAGCACTTGAGTTTGCCGTGAACTCTCTTGAGGCAAGGAAATTTTATAAATCCGATATGCCTAATTTGATATTGCAGGGTACCGATAAACTGCGTGTCTATGATGCGGTTGCTTGTTCTACTTTTCTGAGCCAAACACATTGGTTCTTGTAGGTTGAAAACATCTTAATTGTTGGACATAGTCGTTGTGGAGGCATTCAGGCCCTAATGAGTATGAAAGACAATGCTGATTCAAGGTAGTCATGCATCAGACATTGACGTTGCATTTCTGAGTTCTGCGATCATGCATATCCAATTTACTCTTCTAAATTGATGTGTATATATTCCAGAAGCTTTATCAAAGATTGGGTTTCTATTGGAAAGAGTGCAAGATTAAGCACAAAAGCTGCTGCTGGAAATTTGAGCTTCGAAATGCAATGTAGACATTGTGAAAAGGTAATCATGCTCCAGGTTTCATAAGGTGAAAGAAACTATTATTGGTTGTTATCATTATAGGTTTTAATCAGTAAAGTAAGCTCTTGTTAAAGCTAGATATTAGAAAGTCTCTTTACCTCAGCCAAAAGCATCTACACTTGGAACTGCCTTGTTCATTCAGCTCTATATAGTTTACTGTCAGAAAAAAAAAAAAAAAAGCATCATTCTGATGTGAGCAAAGAGTGTGATTCTGTTGCCTTCTCTTTTCTTTTACTGCCTTTTTTTTTGGCTGTATGCATGGGCATGCCTTTCCATTGGAATTCTCTGCGACATGGAACTTGGATTTACAGATGCCGGCAAATCCTAAATTTGGAAACAGATATCAGTTCACTTGTGTATGAAGTGTTTGCTCAAATGTTATTTAATATGTTGTTGCCATTTAGATAGAAATTAAGATTTTGATCAGGCCAACCAGTAATTTTCTTCACCAAAACATAAAAGTTTTTTGTTTGTACTCGCTAGCTATCATGTATGAATGTTTTTATATGTGAATACTACATAAAGATATAGCTTCTTGAACATGCTTGTGTCGTTTAAAGCCATATAGGATTTCTATTTCAAGCTATTAGTGTGTGAGGCACCACCATATGAGCATAACTGGTATAAGTAGTCCAAAACTTGTTATTCTGCTAATAAGACCGGTGAGTGTTGCCATAGATAAATAGGGAGTATGATTTCACAAAGATTGGAAAGCCAAGCAAGGTTGATTTATGCAATTTTTGCAAGTATCTTGCTGTCCATATGGACTTTTTCACTGTCGGAAAACTTCTGTTCCTTTATGATTGACATGGCAGCCAATTCAGAGCATTCACCAACATTATGTTTTTGGAAATTAAGCTACATAAATGAATGCCTGACTAAGCACTATTGTTCATTGCAGGAATCGATCAATGGCTCGCTGCTGAACTTGCTAACATTCCCATGGATCGAGAAAAGAGTGAGTGAAGGGACACTCTCTCTTCATGGAGGCTACTACGACTTCATCGATTGCACCTTTGAGAAATGGACTCTTGTGTATCGAGAAGGATTAGAGGGTGGCAGTAAGTATGCAATAAAAAACCGTGCCTTGTGGTCCTAAAAAATCCTTTACTGGTCGTCAGGATCAAGCTTACAAGAATTGCTGCTGTGTCCTCCTCCTCTTTGTTGTACCTCGAAGTAATCATCTCTCTCTCTCTCTCTCTCTCTCTCTCTCTTCAGATGCTGTATTTTTAGCTCATTTCAACAATGACATTTAACGGTGGATGATTCATCTATATATCTACTGTTTGAGATGATTCATGTGTTTGATACTGGTGAAGTGTTTCGAGTATTCTCAGATGTTGTCCGGTTTTAATGTGACAATAACATTGGGATTGACAATAACAGAAGAAGAGGAAGAAAGCGAACATAAAAGCTACAGATTGTACTGTGTTTACGGGAAGGGAGGAGGACGGAAGGCGTGAAGGACATTTTCGTAATATGAAAACTATGTCTTGCTAAATCGGGTCGACGTGCGAGCCCGCTTACTGTAGTTCTCGGCCGGAGCCGTCCGGTTCGTGAGCAGCACCGCCCAGAGCGCCGCCTGCAGCGCCGACCGGCCCTCTCCTCTCTCCGCCGCCTCGCTGACCTCCAACTCCAGCAGGCTCCGCGTCCGCCCGCCTACCGTAACCATCTCCGCCCGGACCGCCCTCGCCCGGACCGACCGGACCGCTCGGCTCAGCTCCCCCCTTAGACCGGGCCGGTCCGCGCAGCACACCCACGCCCGGACCACCCTCCCCTGCCTCCTCCTCCCTCCTTCTCCTCCTCCTCCTCCTCCACCCCGACCTCGTCCCCCTCCCCCGGCACCATCACCGCCACCGCCACCTCCTCCACCCTCACCCTCAGCTCCCTCACCTGCCTCACCACCTCCCCCAGCAGCGCCGCCTTATCCAACTGCACCCACGCATTCCATAACCAGCAGTCAAACCGCGACTCCATGAAGCAAGTAGTAGAAGCATGCACGAACGCGCTCATGCAACTTACCCGGGTGGCCGCGGGGAGCAGGCTCCTGAGGGTGGCGAGGTGGCCATTGATCCGCTGCCTCCGTCGCCGCTCCGCCTCGCTGTGGCTCCGCACGGCTCGCGTCTCCCCCGCCGTCCTCATCTCATGCACCGCCTCGCCGGTCGCAAAAGGCTGCATTCCGACACCACGCACCAACTCTCCACCGCCTGCTGCTGCGTGGCGGCCAAATCATTAGGGAATAAACAGGGCGTGCAAAGCATTGAAGAAGGCATTAAAGAGGGGAGAGAAGGGGTGGGGTGCAAACCAAAGAGAAAGATTCAGGTGAATCTTCTCCTCGATGCTCTGACCACCAGTGGGAAGGTGGTGGTGACGCGGATGGCGTTAAATAGAGAGAGGCTCGTCTACTGTTTGTTTGGCTTGACTCCTTTTTTTTCGCCACGTAGTAGAAGTAGAGGGGGGGGGGGGGCAAAGGAAGAGAGAGGTGACGGCGCGTGACGGCGAAGACGACGGGGTTGCGGGGACACGACTTTGCTGGTGTCGGATTGCCGGAGGCGGTGGGGGCAGCAGCCCCTGCGGGCCCCGCTAAAGTTACGTCGGATAAGTTCTCAGCGTATCGGGCGCTGCACTGTGTCTGCCTATATAATATATATTATATATGATAATAATCATATATGTCTTTTAGCCTTTTGACCAATCCCGACGACGAGTCCTCATGCACCGACCAAAGTCTACGCATGATGATGATGACCATTATTATTATTATTATTATTATTTTGGAACGGAAAGTGTCTATTTAAGCCCAAAAAGATAGAAGACAAACAGGAAATGGTCATATCATTCCATCTCATTAAATGAAATGTGATTTGGTTTATTTTTTGTATACATCTAACTTGGATGGTTTTGGTAGGAAATACTTTTAAACATTAAAGAAAGAAACTTAAGTGAATATAAAAAAAAAACATGAAATATTATAATGAAAACAACACTTGAGAAATGGAATCGTCCTCCACTCCCTCCTACTATAACAGATCTTAAGCATTATTTATATTGAAACATTTCTAGCATACAATAACATCAAGTTACAATTAAATCCAGTACCAATTTTGATCTTACAATAAGAGTCTTCCCTTACGATATGAAAACTTAGGTCACAAAAAATATCTAGAGAGGTAAAATCAAAAAAAAAAGGCACAGAAGAGTTCATCACCAATTTATATATATATAATAATAATAATAAAATATACAGACGCCATGAATCTAACCCAGCAGTTGAATGGGCATGACAGGGAGATTTAGTGAGACAAAAGGAACAACTGATAACCAGAAAACATTAGTTGATGGCAGCACCTTTCGAAAGGGCTCGAGCAGTGGGCGGAGTAGAGGTTGGAAGTGCTCAGAAAAGTTGATGGTGGAATAGTTGGAAGGAATTCAAAGTTGAAGGAGGATGCAGTTTTCTCTTTGGACCAAACGTAGAGTCCAAGGTGACCATTTGTCCATGACATACCCAGAGAGAGGCTTTGAATGCCACTTTTTTGTCTCTTCCAGGGGTTACATGCAGCAACAACTTCTGATCCAGGGGACCAACACCAAAGCTGTTCCTCGAATTGATGAGAATGATGAGCCACAGTCCTCTCTGAGTCTTCTCCCTCCCTGGATTAATGGAGCTGCAGATGACCTAATCGACAGTAGCGAGATATAAAAGTGCTCTATCTGTACAGATGCACAGCTGATATTAAGATGAAAGAAAATAATAATCATCATCATCTTTCACTCCATGCATGAATGTATGCATGCATGCTTCTCCTAATTACAATTTAATTCCTCATCAGTACAGCACAGAAGAGGGAGGGGATGGAGAGTCCTGGCTTGGGATCACAAAGGAGCCAATCAAATGTCAGGAACTGTCAAAACAGTATGGTCTTTGATGATGACCCTATAAATGCAGCTTTTCTGCTTTGCTATGAATTGGTCAGAGAAGCAAGAGAAGGTAAGTTCATTTTGGTTTTGTGGCAAAGCACCTTTAAGAGAAAAAAGAAGCTCAGACCTAGAGAGTTGTAATGTTTGAACTTTGAAGCATCAAAGACCTGTGGAATCTTGATAGAAACTGATATTATATGAAGGGAAAGCCTTTTTGGGGATAAAAAGAAGCAAGATGATCCAATGGAATTATATCACTCACAACTTTACCTTTTTTGCTTCCACTTTATCTTCTCAAAGAGTGGATCCATCCTGACTCTTGGAAGACTTGAAGCATCACTGATATATGTTATACTGCACAAAAAAAAACCACAGTATGCTATTGGAAGAGAGATCATATCCATATTTGACCAGACTAGCATCACAATCTCCATCTACAAATCAGCATATTACTGATTGATCTTTGGCTGCTTAGGCAACCATAAACATATGTAATTAATATCTGTTTCTGCTGCATCTTTTTGTAAGAGAAACCAACTTTTACCAATAAGACAGATGTAAACTGCATGGTGTTTTGAAAAAAAAAAAAAAAAAACATTATCTTGTATCCTCTTACCCTCACAGTAAAATCTGGCTCTGCTCCAGTTTTTGGAGAGCCTAAATATATTCAGCAAGACAACCTGTGTGAGGCAAAAATTAGGATTTTGTTGAGGTTATAGAGCAACCAAGATATAGAAGAAAAAAGATAAATAAATATCTAATGAAACAATGATCCAGAGTTTTAAACAAATGAACCTATCCAATAGAATAATTTACACATATATCTTTCTCTGGAACAGTACATCATCCTAAACCTTCCTAAGAAAATGCAGATCTTTTTCTATTATTTAAACAGAGATAAATTTAATTCCTATATCAGTTATTTGGAAATTTATCATGTCTAAGTCCCCCCATGGAGCAATTCGAGGAAGAGATTATTTTTATGAAGATGATCTAATACCCAATAACAAGAAAATATAAAGAATTCCTATGGTTCAAGAGTATATTGTTTTAGACATTGGAGCTGCCTCAATATCATCTAAGAGAAAAATGTTCGATTGCAGTATGAGCTGACTAAAATGCTAATGCAGAAAAGAAAAAGTTGAATACTTTGCCTCTGAGGAATATGCCTCATGCCAAAAGATATCAGTGAACTGAATGATGAAAAATATTGAGCCAATAAAATATTTGGTTCCACAGCCACTGTTGACACTCTAATCTTTTATACTTGAACAACTGCCAATTCCTTTAAACACTTAAGCTGATTAATAAGATAGGGATTTTATCAAAATAATAATTTAAAGATTCTCAGATATGGACTGGCAGGAAGTCAAACACATGGAACCTCAAATAGACAGACATGATAAGTAGAACACAGGAGAAATGCAATAGGGTATTGACAACTTTCTATCTTCTGTTCCAACCATTTCTGATCTTATATCATTCTCTCAGATAGAAGACTGCTGTCTTTCCTGCTGCATTTAGAATCTGAATTCTGAGACACTCATTCATGTGAGATTTTTTTTTTTTTTGACAGCAATTCACCTAATTCTGCTGTTCAAAGGGAAATATTTCTCTTATTTTTCTAGTTGGCTTGGCAAAATAATAGTATCACTCCACTATGCTGCTAGTACTCACTCATTAATGTGGTCTAGAAAAGGCCACAATCCATAGAGAAGATACAGTTCAACAATGTCTCATTGAAGTCAACCATCAATATGATAAAACTTGACTTTCTCACTCCATTCTACACCAGCAATCAATCATCAGAGTATAGATTATGATGCATCAGTATTTCCATCCTTGTTGTACATTCATCCAGACTTTGGACAACTACACTAATAAACATATACAAATACCTTAAAATTCAGTTGATTTCATTGAACAAAGAGAAGACAAGCTCCTAAAACAGCACCCACAATTTAATATTGCTAACTGGCGAAATACCAAAAATTTTAATGACAACTGATGCAACATGATCCAGCAAGAATATAATAAGTGGAAAAAAATAATTGTTGCAGCAAACTGGGAAACAGATCAATCTCATCCCCTGCATGTTTGTGTAGGTTGGGTGACTAGACAAAACAACAATCTTATTGTTGCTAATTACTAACATTAATATCCAAACAAGGAGATTGTTCAGTAATCATGAGTGGTTAGACAAACAATTTTGCTTATTCTAACATAGATATACACTACAGGATGAGCAGAGCTAAATCAGCATATTTGATCAGCTGCCTCTGATAACATAGCAAAAAGAGAGTAAAATATATCAAAATGCATATTTGCTGAAAGATCTAAAATTTAAATTATGTCCAGCGACATTTTAGACAAGGAATAGCACCAATTCAAGTATGTGTTGTTACAAGTAACCAAACTCTGGATCTTGATGCCAGTTTTATCTATGAGCATAAAAATCACCATTGTGTAAAAAATTTTAATGTCAAAATATAAAATCAAATAACAATAGATCGAACTTATGATGTATAACTTTCGTTATCATTCAAAAAGTATTTATCTAATCTACGGACACATCGTCATCGGATTCGAAAGTTATAGCGATGTTGGTCTGCAAAAAAAACTAGACTCGTTTTCTCCTCTATTCCTATCCTTCATGGGACACTATTAAGATGGACTATAGATAAATAGATATGAAATAAGATCTATAATCTCTCAATAATATCACATATTCCCGTCTCCTCTTATCTACATATCAATGTATCCACATATTATATTTTTAGTCCCTAGGAGGTCCTATCTATTTATAGACGAGAGTAGAGGATCTAAGATAAATAATTAGAAGAGTCACTCCCATCAAGGTCATCTCCTAAGGAATCCTACCATAATTGAACTTCTATTTCAATTGACCGACAACTATAATTAGAATCCAATCATATCCATAATATATATTACTTAATTAGATAGGACTACATAATATAATATTCTCCCACTTGACTCGTTAACTAGTAGAATAAAAAAAATTAAAGTAAATAAAAAAATAATTTTAATTTTTTTATTTAATTGGATTCTAAAACTTTGAAAAAATGTCTTATGCGTGTGCACGAAGTTTATAAAACAGGGTAAGTCTAATAAATATAATACCACATTAAAGTTTGACTATCAATACGAGTCATAGCAATTGTATGTCACTAATGTTATACTTCATTCTACGTATTACAATAGTGTTAGCCCTCTCTAATATAGTTCAAAATAACCCCAGTAATTTATTTTGTCACGACAATCCAATTAGCACATTCTATTACATATATAAATGTAAACATGATAGTATAAATAAATAACTTTAATTATGTAAATAAGAATATTAATTATAATGGCCACTCATGCATCCATATATTTTTTATGAATTACTCATAAATCCAATCATAAAAACATTTTATTTCAAACACTTATTGTAAGTCATAAGCGAATGAATTAATAATCAATATAGTAAAATTCAAGTTTTTAATTATAATTAATTAATTTTAAACTTTTTTTCTCTTACCATAAGTACTTTATACTATAATGCCAAGCTACAATATTACTTGTCATTCTTAGAAAAGAAAACTACTATGATATATCACAAAGTATCTTCATGAACTTAATAATTGACTTTGATCACACAAAATTCTAAGATAAAATATAATATATATATTATATTTTATGATAAATTAAATCTCTAATATTAGTAACAAGGTTCGTCGAATCGGTCCATATCAGCGTACCAAGTTTATCTCGGTATGATATGGTACCTAGTACTAAGCAGTATGCGCAGTGCATACCACTCGATATATTACAATATAATATAATATACTATTAATATAATATAATATATATAAGAAAAAACAAAAAGGGTCGATGTTGCCTCGTTCCTTCTCCCTATGTTGGGAGAAAGAATCACCCATCGATAGAGAATCGCCCATGGGGGAGGGATCGCGAGGAGGAACCGAGGAAGAGCAGCATACTATCACGAATGGTCATCACTCAACCGCAATATTTTTGCTTCGTGAACTATTCGTTGTTTTTTTTCTTGCTTGTACATATGTTTGACAGCTTGTTTTGCCTTGAGTTTATGTGTTTTTACCTAAGAAATGTGAGCAAAAGTAGTGTAGAAGACTGCAGAATGATCGTTCGCTGCGCGGAGCCAAAATAGCCCAAAGCAGCCATGTTTTTGGGTTTTTTTTGTGTGCCATGGCACCCTTTCTTAGTAGTGTGAAATGTCAGTCATTTTAGCACCTTGGAACCCCTCGGGTGGCACCAGGCTGGATGGGGTTCCGGGTATATGTTGGGCGTAGGTTTTCATCAACAATTGAACTTATCTTGCGTCTGATACCTTGGAAACCGTCATTTGTAGACTTACGACCATTCTTACAACCCTCTAAAGTCCTATTTTGCTCTCTTTCTCTTTTTTCTTTGTGCCCTCAAGGTGTTCGACAAATTGCTTGTATAGCTTTCCGCTTTATAAGACGTCGGGACTTGTCCGTCATTCGTTTCTAAACTAATCAATTCTTCGTTGCAGGTCCTACAGGATCTTAAGAGGTTACAAGAGGATTAACCCTTTACAGATAGATAACACTTTGGGTATTTCATGACTTAGGCAATCCCAACTAAGTCCGGAACAGTGGGCAAGGTGGCTCCATAATTTAGGCAATTTTAGCTAAGTCTTCGAGAGTGCCGCGAGAGTGCCGCACGGCTTAGGCAAATTAAGCTAAGTCCATGACAGTGTGGTATCAGAGTAGACAGGCAATTCATACAAATAGTGAAGAAGATACGCAATCTCACTATGGTGAAACATCGTGGTGAATCGAGCAAGATGGGGCAAGTCGGACCCTTACTCCAAATAACTGCGGGTGGCTTGTAAGTGCAAACTCGCTCACAAACTATTAGAGCTGCTCATGAGGAGCGTGGCAGTGAACAAGACAAGCGTGAATTTGGGTATTCTCCATGAGTGGAGGAGGCACCATCTGGAGCACCAACTGGAAAAAAGAGCCACAAAGAGAGACTTACAATGGTAGAGACCCGCCTTGATGTTCTTGAAGCGAGCGTGGAAGAACTCTACTAAGGCCAACAAAGGCTACTTGGGGTAGAGAGCTCGCAAGAAGCTGAATCGCGGATAAAGAAAGTTGAATCCCTGATTGATCAACTAACAGAGGATACTAAAGATTCTGTACGACATCTACAAGAAGTTATGGCGGAACCCATGGCTAAGGTGATGGTGTTAACAAGGACTCTTGATGCGGGAGGGAACAATACCCATGCTGCACCACCACAAAACTTCAAGGCACCGGAGCTGTAATGCTACGGGGGTGCTAGGGATGCTAAATAGCTTAAAATTTTCTTGTTCGATATGGAACAATATTTTTGTACTACAAGACTCGATTCTGAAGAGACCAAAGTTGCTATAACATCAATGTATCTGAATGGGGATGCAAAACTTTGGTGGTGAACCCGTTGGGAAGAGATCCAGCAAGGCCGATGCTGAGTAGATACATGGGGAGACTTGAAGTGAGAGTTGAGAACTCAGTTCTTACCAGAGAACATAGAGTTTGTCACAAGAAGAAAACTGAGACAACTCCGCCAAAGTACAACAATTAAGACGGTGTGAAATAATTTTTAGCACTGATGTTGGATATACAAGATATGTCTGAGATAGATAAGCTATTCAGCTTCCTCGATGGCTTGAAGCTATGGGCACAACAAGAACTACATCGAAAGAATGTCACTAACGTAGTCGGGGCAATTACAGCCATGGAAAGACTAACTGACTTAGTTTCTTCGGATGATTCAAGAAAGAAGAAACACTCTTCGGGAAATCGCCCATCTAAGTACTCTCGAGCGAAGGATTCTGGGGGTGAGCAAAAGAAGAAGAATTTTCACAAGCGACCGGGCTTAAAAGGTAGAGTCCTAGAGTCTACTAGATGCTTCTTATGTAGAGGACCGCATATGGTGAGGGAATACCCACAAAAATAGGCACTCAATGCTTTAACGACATCGATTCTGCCCCGTAAGCCAAACAAGGGCAAGGCTATCGTCCTTAGTTCGAGCAGTTCTGACTCCAGTAGCGACAATGAGGCATCGTAAGGACCCAGGATGGGAGCAATGCATTTGTTGAATGCGTTGAGGGTTAAGTGGGGGAGAGCACAAAGACAAAGCCACCGAAGGCAAGAAGCAGCGAGTTGATGTATGTGGACATCAAGCTTAATGGCCGAACAACCCATACAATGGTGGACACGGGTGCTACCCATAATTTTATTACAGATCGTGAAGCTAAGTGATTGAGATTAATCTTGGAGAAGAGCCCAAGTCATATGAAGGCGGTGAACTCGGAGGCCAAGCTGATATCCGGAAGAGCAAAGGGGGTCCCCATCAAGATCGAAACATGCAGCGAGAGCATAAACTTGATGGCGGTGCCACTAGATGACTTCCAAGTAATTCTTGGAATGGAGTTCATGCACGCGACGAAGTTGGTGCCAATGTCGTTCTTGAACTACCTATGTCTAATGGGAGGCGACGATCCCTGCGTGGTTCCAGTTTCTCAAGGAGGAACCAAGGACCTACAACAAATATTGACTTTACAATTGAAGAAAGGGGTACATCAGGGACACTTGACAGGGAAGTCATTCAGGAACCTACTGTTATGGTAAACATCTTGAAGGAGTTCTTAGATATGATGCCAATAGAGTTACCGAGAACTTTACCACCACGCAGAGGCGTAGATCATCGAATTAAGCTGGAGCTGAGAGTTAAGCCTCCAGCGAGACCACCATACCATATGGCCCCTCCAGAGTTAGCAGAACTGAGGAAGCAGTTGGATGAACTGCTAAGTGGTGGTCTCATCCACAATTCAAAAGCACATTTCGAGCTCTAGGCCTCTTCTAAAAGAAACAAGATGGGAGTCTCTGATTATGCATTGATTATCGAGCCCTCAACAAGATGACGATGAAGAACAAGTACTCTATCCCACTCATTGCGGACTTGTTCGATCAATTGGGCAAGACAAAATACTTCTCCAAACTCAACCTTCGATCGGGGTATTGGCAGGTGCGTATTGCAGAAGGTGATGAGACGAAGACTACCTGTATGACCAAGTATGGAGCATTCGAGTTCTTAGTGATGCCTTTCGGCTTAACCAATTCTCCGGCCACATTCTGCACTCTAATGAACTAGTTGTTCAAGGAGTATCTGGACAAGTTTATGATCGTCTATTTAGACAATATCGTTGTCTATAGCCAAACACTTGAAGAGCATGTTGGACACCTCTAAACATTTTTCAAAGTTTTCAAGGAGAACACCTTGTTCGTGAAGAGGGAAAAGTGATACTTCGCCCAAACAGAGATTTTATTCTTGGGGCATCAAATCGATAATGGTTCCATTTGAATTGACAAGTCTAAGGTGCAAGCTGTGGTGGACTGGCGAATACCAAAGAAGGTGCTATAATTGAGATCCTTCATTGGGTTCATCAACTATTATCGGTGCTTCATAGCTTGATATTCGAAGCGCGTAGCTCCGTTGACGGAGTTGCTAAAGAAGGAGCAGTCTTGGAGATAGTCAGAAAAATGTGAGGTAACATTTCAAGACCTAAAGACTGCTGTGTTGGAGGAACCTATACTCAGATTACTAGACTATGGAAAGTCTTTTGAAGTCCATACAGATGCTTATGATTTTGCTATTAGAGGAGTTCTTATGCAGAAGGGTCATCCAGTGGCTTATGAGAGTCGCAAGCTTAATGAGACCGAGCGACGATATCCTATGCATGAGAAGGAGATGATAGTGGTGGTCCACTGTCTACGAGTATGGTGACACTATCTTTTGGGAGCACCATTTGTACTAAGGGTAGACAATATCGCATTTAGTTACTTTCAAACTAAAAAAAAACTCTCCTCAAAGCAAGCACGATGGCAAGACTTCTTGGATGAGTTCAACATGGTGATGGAGTACAAGCCCAAAAAAGTAAATGTCGTGGCCAATGCATTGAGTCAGAAAGTGGAGCTAGTGAATGCTATACAGATGGAGGGCGGAGGCCAAGCAAGTCAATTGCACTCCAACTTCCTTTCTAGGATCAGGGATGGACTATATCGAGATCCTCAGGTAGTAACTCTGATGTAACTCATCAAAGAGAGCAAGGCACGATGATTTTGGATCCACAATGGACTCATCTACACCAAGGGGAACAAAGTTCATATTCCGTAAGCGGATAACTTGAGGTGTGAACTCTTGAAAGAGTGTCACGATTCCCTTTGGGTTGGACATCCAGGTATCCACTGAACAATGGCTCTCGTGGAGAGGGCCTTCTATTGGCAAAAAATGGGGACAGACATGGAGGAATATGTTCAAACTTGCCTTACTTGTCAGTAGGACAAAGTAGAGCAACAGAAGCCAGTGGGACTTTTGGAGCCGTTGCCCATACCAGAGAGGCCATGAGAGAGCATTTCCTTGGACTTCATATCAAGCTTTCCCGTGGTAGGGGGACTTAGATCGATACTCGTGGTAGTTGATCAGTTTTCAAAGTATGCAACATTCATTGCTGCACCCCTATATTGCTCAACGGATGAGGCAGCTAAGTTGATGATGAAGAATGTAGTTAAGTATTGAGGAGTCCCACACAACATCATTAGTGATAGAGATTCTCGGTTCTTGGGACGATTCTGGACCAAGTTGTTCAAGTTATTGGGGTCTAAATTATACTTCTCCATAAGCTTCCACCCTCAAACGGATAGCCAAACAGAAAGAATTAACTCGTTGTTGGATCAATATCTCCAGCACTATGTGAGTACCAACCAATAAGATTAGGTGAAGTTGTTGGACATAGCCCAATTCTCCTACAACTTACAGCAGAGCTCTACATCCAACAAGAGCCCCTTTGAGATTATTATGGGACAACAACCATCAACTCCTCACACCCTGGTTATTGGTTATACATGGAGTAACCCATCAGCCTATCACTTCGTAAAGGAATGACATCGCAATGCAAATATTGCGCAGGCTTACTTGGAGAAGGTGGCCAAAAAGATGAAGAAGTGGACAGACTTGGGAAGGCGACCACGATAATTTAAAGTCAGTGACATGGTGTTGGTGAAGCTCCAACCAGCATCACTAAAGTTCTCTAGACACAAAGTGCACAAATGATTGGTACACAAGTATGAAGGGTCCTTCCCAATCATCAGTAGGGGAGACAATGTCTCATACAAGTTGCAACTGCCAGCATGGTTCAGAATTCACAACGTATTCCATGCGAGCAACTTGAAAGCCTATCACTCAGATCCGTGAGACAATTCTCGAAATGTTCCAACTTGACTACCCCCTAGTAGAGCCTCTTACGAGAAGCGAGTTAAAACTATTATGGCGGATCGCAAGATAAAGCTATCCAATGGAGCATAGCAAATCGAGTACTTGATGAAGTGGCAAAAGCTTCCTTGAACAAAAGCTAGTTGAGAGCTAGAAGATGCCCTACGACATGAAGAAGCTCGCATCAAAACCTACTAACAAGCGTCGATAAGGGCGTCGACAGTTTAAGCAGGGGAGAATGTCACGAACGGTCATCACTCAACTACAATATCTTTACTCCGCAAACCGTTCATTATTTTTTTTCTTGCTTGTACATATATTTGGCAGCTTATTTTGCCTTGAGTTTGTGTTTTTACCTAAGAAATGTGAGCGAAAATAGTGTCGAAGGCTGCAAAATGATCATTTACTGCGCGGAGCCAAAATAGCCCAAAACAGCCTTGTTTTTGGGTCTTTTTTGTGTGCCATAGCACCCTTTCTAAGAGGTGCAAAATATCAGCCATTTCTGCATCTTGGAACCCCCCGGGTGACACCGGGCTAGATGGAGCTCCGGGTATATGTCGAGTGTAAGCTTTCACCAACAATTGAACTTGTCTTGCATCCGATACCTTGGGAACCATCGTTTGTGGACTTGCGACCATTCTTACAACTCTCTAAAGTCCTATTTCACTCTCTTTCTCTCTTTTCTCTGTACCCTCAAGGTGTTCGACAAATTGCTTGTATAGCTTTCTGCTTTGCAAGACGTTGGGACTTATCCGTCGCTCGTTTCTAAACTAATCAACTTCTTCGTTGCAGGTCTTATAGGACCTTAATAGGTTGCAAGAGGGCTGACCCTTTGTGGAAAGATAACACTTTGGGTGTTTCATGACTTAGGCAATCCCAGCTAAGTCCGGAACATTCAGGACTTAGGCAATTTCAGTTAAATCTTCGAGAGTGCTGCGAGGGTGCCGCACGGCTTAGGCAAATTCGACTAAGTCGGTGACAGTGCAGGAAACATGTATCTCCCTCTTCTTCTCCCTCAATTGATCGTCGACGATCAAAATCGATCGTTAGCGATCGAAATCGATCATCGACAGACGATTTTGATGGTACCGTCTGATTGTGGGTAGTCAACATACCGATCAACTAGCAGACCGATACATACTGCCTAGTACGAGGCCTTACCACTCAGTAAGGCAATCCTTGATTGGTAATATATGTTGAAGCATTAGAATCAATTCATCAAGTCTTAGGAAAAATATTTCTATAATGTTTGATTCAAAATATACAAAGATAAGAGTTATACATTTTTCCCTTTCCAATGAAACTCTATAGTTATTCTTCATATGACCTTCCTTACCAAAAAAAAGTAATATAGTATTTATAAACTCAAGTATTTTTATCTCAACTTTCCTTTTTTATTACTCACTCCTTTAAGTAGTACTCAAAATATTATGAGTCTTTCTTATTTTAATCCTAATATTTTTCAAACACGCATACTAGTCGACTTATTTAAGTTTTACTTATTCTTAATTTTATTTTGGTGAATTTTAAATGAGTCAAACTAAGAATAAATAGAATTAAGAATAAATTGTACTAGAAATAATTCAACTACATTCATGCTGAATGTTCTTGAGCCTATAGCTTTGTCAACCATATTGAGGATATAATCTTAAATTTATTAAATACTATCATTCTAAATTTCAATCAGCTCTTTCATTAATAAGTTTAAATTAATCTTTATAATATTCTAGTGCACTAATTATTGACTATAATAAAGTCTAAATATTACCAATTATCATAAAACTAAGTCTTTTGGATATTTTTCAATAAGTTATCTTAATTATTTATTCCATAGAACTTTCATTAATTAAGTTTATGGTCATTTTAGCTAGTCATCTAATACACCAAGTATAAATTATATATGCTCAAGTCAGTTATAATAATTTAATCTAAAAAATATATGAACATTTATCAAAATATAAGAATATAATATTAATGTTTTGAGTAAGTGTAGAATTATTTATATCATCTTTATTTTACCTTTGGGTGAAATATTAATATATCTAGTATTTATACAAAATTATTTGTAGATGATTGATACCATTCTAGTGGAATAATATTCTTACTTTTGGGTATATAATCCTAAATAATAAGGATATCTAAAACAACATCATCCTATCTCATCGCATAATTATTCAAAATAGATTCTTCTTTATATTATCTAAATATCATAATTATATATGTCATTATGAATATTATTTTTTAATATCATTTATAATTAATTTTTTAAATATAATTTTATAATTTATTGGTCTATGCCACTTTGGTAACTGTAAGACAAATATAATAATATAAAATATAGTTTAAAATATCTTATAAATGATTAAAAAATTACTATAATTCGTATCTCATAGGCCTATTATCCCATGCCATTTTGGTAACTACCAGTCAAATAAAGTTTAAGATATGAGTTTCAAATAATATTTATCAAAATTTTAATTTAATTTATGTCAAAATAGTTTAATAATAATAATAATCGTAATAATTATTGAACATTAATCAGCATAAAGAAAAATTCACATGATAACTATAATAATAATGAAATATAAATAATATCTTTATGTGAAAAATAATATTATTTTATAATTTAAAACATATACATGTGATTAATCAAACAAGTATAAAAGAACAAAAAAATATATTTTCTTCATTATCACATATAAATTTTTATCAATATGACATATGAGAAAAGTATAAACAAACATTATAATTTATATTTTTCTAAATTTTGCATGGAACCTTATATCAATCAATCTTATTTAATTAGTAGACCTAGAATTCAGCTATCCATATTGAACTCATGGATTTTGACTGACAATTTGCTCAATTAGCCCTGTTAAGATCAAAATTGATTAAAATAAAAAATTAACCAAAATTTATGTTTTCAATTTAATCAAAACTTAACTAATTGAATCTAAAGCTAGTTAAGCAGTCAAAATACAGTATTGATCATGTCTAAACAAAATATCTAATTAAAATAATTTTAATTAATTAATCTTATAATATAGGACACAAGTTAGAAAATTTTAATTTCTAAAGAGTAAAACTATAGTTTTTTTTTGTTTAGGATATACAAAGAAAATTTCTGATTTTCGAAAAGTAAAACTATAAAAGGATATAAATTAGAATTAGATAAATCTATATGGGTAAAATTATAATTTTATAAGAAACACTAATGCTAGCCACCCTCACAATCATCGTCATTGCCGCACATTCCATCGTGCCCATGCGTGTGGGTCAATATAATGGTTGTCTGTCAGGTGCACACCGCTTGTCATTTGTTCCCTGTGTGTCGTTTGCGGTCCATAGCATGCGATAGGGTGGCTATGCTTACACATTCAATTTGTCGATCACACACAATTGACCAGCGACCTTGTTCGTCGCTATGCCCTACCATCATTCCTCGATAACATTCACAATTGCTATAACGTGTGGCTATGCTTGTGCATCCTGTCTGCTATGTAAACATTGGGAATTGTGACTTTTGGCATATAATTGATGTTGGTTGTCGCCAATATGTGCTACAGTAGCATCGCCACACACAATATTGCTACGTAACTACCACAGGTAATGGTGTTGCTATAGATGCCACACACAACATCGTTGTATAGTCATTGTAGGGCTCTCTCGTCCTATAGTGTTTGTATTAGGTATTTAACTATTGCCCACAACTAGATTAGAAACCATAGGAGGCCATCGCCCTTAACATTGTTATCGTGAATAGTGAGCTGTCGAGGAACCTCACATCCCTGTAAGCAAGCGATAGGACGAACTAGAAATAAAAGCAAATTTGTAATACAAACTAATCATTCATACATCATATATAAAAGTTGAATAACACTTTTTCACGAACAAAAGACACTAATAAATAGATTTAAATTATTTGATTTTGTAAACATAGCTCTAATACCAATTATAAGCATAAAGACTATCCTTATACTTTTATTATATGAAAAATTTTAATATTAAAATTTGAAATCAAATAACAATGGATCTAAATTTATAATACATAACTTTCGATATCATTCAAAAAGTTTGTATTTGATTTACGAGCGTACCATTGACAAATTCGAAAACTATAACGATATCGATATATAAGGAGAACTATAGCGATATCCTCTATTTGTATCATTCACCATATTGTTTATAAAAGATAGAGTAAGGATATAAGAAAAATGAGAGAAGATATGTAATCTCTTAATAATTGATTCACATGACTAAAGAGATATGAGAAAAGATTTGTAATCTCTAAATAATATTACGAATCCTCGTCTTCTCTTATCTACGTATCCATGGATTATATTTTTAGTCTCTATAAGATCATATCTATTTATAGGTGAGAATAGAGGATCTAAGATAAATAATTATATCATAATTGATCTTTATTTCTATTGATTAATAAAATTTAATAATATTCATAATATATCTAAGGATCACATAATCTAGTATTATCAATCAAAATAAATGACCGGAGTTTTACGTATTGCGTTCGGTGGATGAGTTCAGGATCAAAATGCCAACCCCACAAATATAAAATAACCCCGTGCAAAGAATTCCTGCAAAATCTACTGTAACATCCTAAAATTATTTTTAGAGGAATTTTTAATATTTTGATCTTTCATCGGCAGGCCATCAGCAACCAGATCCTGGTTTCCAATATCTCATCGCCAGGCTCCTCCGACATCTGAAGCTACTACCTCTTTACCTACTTACAACAGCTTCCGCCACCCCCGGAGGAATTGTTATTGATCACCAATGGACTGGCCTTGGCTCCCTAACAACTCCTCGACTCGGTTTTTGACAGCATCACGTTCTTCCTCGACGTAGGTGGCGGCCGGCGGAGGAAGAGAGATCGAGCTTCAGTGCAGCGTACCAGTCGACGTGGTTGTTGGCGCGACGCCGACGGCGGCCTCGTTGGTGGCCTGGTTTCCGCTACAGATGATGAGGCACCGGGTCCGCCCGCACCAAGTGCTCCACGAATCGCGTTGCTCGCCATGAGGTCCGGCTCCCGATCCAGCCAGCGCGCCGCCCCCTCCCGGCATCCGCGACGGCCGTCAGCGTTCATCGCTTGCCGATGCGGGCGTCTTTTCCACTGGGAACACGAGAGTATGCGCGCCATCGTCCTCGCGTTGGGTCCCATCCTTCCCGGTGGGAGGGTATGGCGTGGGTCGTCAACCCCGAGACCACATCATCCATCCAAACCTGTTCGGGGATCCCACCGTCCCTGACGAGCTTCTCAGGGGTGATTTAAGTCCTGCTGCGCACATTTGTTTTATTTAGTATTTAATTTCATTTAGAATTGTATGCAGCATAAATGAGAAAAATTTTATATCTAGAATTATTGGAGCATCAGACCCACCAACAAATCTCCTGTTGAGCGATGTCGACGGTCACTGTTGAGCTACAATGCATTCCAACCATGTCACTGTACGATGGTAAACTCGCGCTGCACTGAGAGCTTATCCAGACATCCTATTGTTGCTTTCTCCTCGGATTTAGTGAGGGAAAACTATGGGAGGTTTGTCTCAGTCCTGCAAAGACAAAAGAACATATCTACAGGAGATACTTTTTTATCCACCCACTCGCTATGTCATCTTTGGGTCTTTGTTAAGATACTTTTGATATCATTTTTTTTATTATTATTGATTCTTTAACAAAAAAAAAATTTATATTTCGTTCAAAAAGTTCAAATAAAAGGCTCCTTGATTTATAAGTTGACAAGAATACTTTGTATTCATGGGAACAATTTTTATTAATACAGAATTTGAGGCTTATAAAAAAATTTCATTATTAATTTTTTTTATATTAAACTAGAGACAGGATAGCTAGCTATTAATCCCTAATTTTTCATATTAAGATTTTACTGGGGTGACGTGATGTCATACAGTTTTTATATATGCATATAGATTAATCAATTTTATAAAACGCTCGATGTTTTTTTTATTTTTTATTTTGGAATGCTGCTAATTGCCCTTTTGCACTTAACAAAAAAATAATAATAATAATAACAAATGTTTGTTTTCAAGAAAATAATAATAATAATGTATGGCACGACAAAACATCTGTTGGCAGCCAAAACAAAACAGTGACGAGGCGCGATGATGGATGTGCCAGGTCTGGGGGGCCCCACACGCGGCGCGTAAGAGTCGTGCGTGCGCCGTCGGAGTATCTGGCTCGGGCTATGCGACGCCGCAGCCGTCGTGGGCCCCGCTCGGGGTACGACCGTGGCTAAAAAGGCACCCCACCCACGCGCTCCTTGTCTTTGGTGTCTGCCATCTCGCGTATACATACTTGGTACGTACGTGTACGCAAACATGGTGCAATAAACCCACACGAAAACTCCCCACTCCAGGTGGTCAGCGGACCCCACTCGTCCAGAGACGAGTGTGCGTTCGGGACGGGAAGCTTGGGGACACGTCTCTTGTCAAGCTTTTACTCTCTATCGTACGGCTGACCGCACGAAATCTGACATCTGTAGCAGATGCTGCTTTGGGCGACAGAGAGAGAGAGAGAGAGAAAGAGAGAAAGAGAGAGGAAGGGGGGGGGGAGGAGAGAGTACTGTTTTACCATAAAAGGGGGTCCCCTTCTTCCGGCAGCCAGCCATGAACCAGCTTATCCCTCATCTCTCCTGTATTGTTGGCAGACAGATGAAGAGCAATCCCAGGTCTCGTTGAGCTCCTCCGGCTGTCCTTGGATCATATTGCCCTCCATCATTTCATATTGCGTAGGTTCCCCACAGCCCTCCTCCACTTCCATATCTCCAATAATCTATTCATCTTATCTTCCTTCCCCCAAGAACATCTGCGCGCCTGATTGGTAATGCTTGATTTGGACACTAGGACCTCCTTTACCTGCTTCTTTTTACTTGAAACCACCCCATCTACACGTCTACGTGACTCTCGTTGCTACTAGTTGTGTCATCCGTAGCTTTGGTTCCCTCTTTGTGCTCAGATCTTGAAGACTGCGGGAGGAGAGACGATGGTGAGAGAGAAGATCCAGATAAAGAAGATAGACAACACGGCGGCGAGGCAAGTCACCTTCTCGAAGAGGCGGAGGGGCCTGTTCAAGAAGGCAGCCGAGCTGTCGGTCCTCTGCGATGCCGACGTCGCGCTCATCGTCTTCTCCTCCACCGGTAAACTCTTCGAGTTCTGCAGCTCCAGGTAATCCTCACCTGACCTCGGCCACACGAGATCTACTTTCTTTGTCCCAAGAAAAATTACAAGGAAAACACTTCCAGAAAACTTAGCATGACGACCAAGTTTCTCCGGATATGTCTTTACTGTGAGTTGAAATCTTCTTTGGCTTTTTGCTAGATCTTCTTGAAAAGAAGGCACTTGTGTGCCTGGAACTGAGAGATTATTGGTGGATTGTTTTTTTTTTTCTTTGGATTTATATCATGATTAAAAGCTTTGGTTTCCAATAGCTTCCATGGACTTGATCGGAAGTAGTTGTGGCCATGAGAACAGAGTTCTACTGTTGCACCATCAATCATAAAAACCTGAAACAATCCGATAAACAACCTGAGCTCCACTACAAATGTCGGATTGGGCGTCACCAACAGTTCTCTCTTTATATATGTTTTCTTTTTGCCCGACGTGGATGCATGTTTTGATTTGAAAGCTTGGTTAATGAACGTCATCTGGATTTTATTGTATCTGAAACATACATGGTTTTGGTTTATCTTGCTTGTTGAGTTCCATGCATTTCTGAGTATGGAGTGTACTTTTTTTTTTTTTTTCTGAAGCAAAATATGATATGATATATTGCTTTCCATCAGTAGTTTGCTGAAGCTAGCAATCAACTGCTTTCTAGTCCTTGCTTATATATATGTTTCTGATGATGATGAAAGAATCCAAATGCTACATATTTGATGCTAGTTAATCATGTATTGTTGAGGGTAGGTTGTGATATATTTAGTGTTTAGGAATGACAACTCCTGTTGACTGTAATTTATTTTACGGTGGCACACAACTCCTGCATAGCAACACAAGTCCAAACAAACCACAGTTTGAGACCCAACTCTCATCGAAGTCAGCACCTTTGTCAATGTCCTCCAGAGAGGAGCCAATGAGCAGTAATAGTGATCTCGGAAAAGGTTCATTAGTGATAAAAAGATTAAAATAGGAGTAAAAATAGTCTCATATTTCTAAGAGTTGGAAAGAAAATAGGACTCGTATATAGGTATTGACTAATAATAAACGATTGTTTTGACTAAGATTCATCTAATTAAAATCTCAACAATATAATCTACTATTCGTCTACTATCATTTGGCCATTCTCTTTGGAACTAAGTGTTCAACTATTAGTTTGTGAAAGTTACATGAATCCATTTGGAACATATATACCTTTGGTGGAGATGCTAGAAATAATATGAACTGTGCACAACTAAATTCATCATTTGGTTCGATAGCGATAAGAGATTTCTTCTTTCTCATCCATATGTACATCCAAACCTAAAGAACTTGTTCTTCTTCGATCCTACCATTTACATACTTCTTTACAGTGCATCCAACACTCCTATCGATATCTTAATTTCTTGTTTGGCATCAAACTAGCAAGCATTCAAAGCAAACTATATCCACTTGCATGCTTCAGCCCTAATAGCACCCACAGACCTGCTTATGAGCATAATTGGCTGCAGTGGGTGTGTCCTATGTAGAACAAGGAAGAACTTAGTACACACTGTACTAGCTGGTAACCTGGAATTAGCTGTGTTAAGACCTTTAGGCTGGCGTACAAACATAAAGAAATTTACATGGTCTTTCAGGGTTGCATGATCTGTTTAAGCATGACAACATGCCATTCCATACAATGTCGTGTATATGTTTGGTATATTACAGGGATGACTTAGGCCTCATGCATACCATTCAAAGAAAAAGAAAAATTGATGTCAAGGTGTTCTTTGCTTGGTAACTCTAAACTCTACTGCACGATGGATGAATTGATAGAATGATTTGGAAGGTTTTTCAAACTAGGCTATAGAAGAATTTAGTCACCATCATCATCCTTAAGTTATAGTTTGACATGGTTACTAGCATCTCATCCGTAAACAAAGATACATCTGGCTCTAATTGTATGGTCTTATGATCAAAATCCTCCTTGTACAATGATAAACATTGCAAGCTGTGTTACATCTGCAAATACTCGAGAATCCTATCTTCTTTGGCACCTTGACCTGGATTTTAAGCAATGCAATTGACACTGCAGCTAGAATAGCTATCATCAAGAACTGCTCACCGTTATCTGCTGTTTTATTTGGCCTTTTCCTTGTCTTTCTAATCTGATTCCTTATTTTTCAACGAATCCATTGTAGATTCTTGATTACCCTGAACCAAATGTTGGGGTCTGTCCTCTTCTTTATACCACCAAATGCCTTGTTTTGAGATTTTGTTTTTCCCTCTTGCAGTCACGGTGTGCACTTCAAGTAACAAAGCTTGCATACCATATCAAAATATAACCTACCAATGGCCTGCACTGGCATTCCAATGTACTCTTTTGTAACCAATTTATAAAAAATTTAGATCGTTCCAAATTCAAAGGCTAGTTCGTGCAAGGATGTAAGTAAGTAGGTTGAACAAATTGTTAACATTAACCTAGAATGCTACTAATGCATTCCAGATGGTTGAACAACATACTGCAGTTCATCTATCTTTCAACAAAAATGTGACTCGATGCTTTTTTGTTTATCGGATATCCTAATACCAGTTATTTCTTAGAGAACGGATATTACAAAACAACAAGATTACTGAACGATAAATGACTGCAACTTCTGACCTGCATATTGATTTCCTTTATTGCAGAAAGGTTTATTTTTTTCAGAAGACATTTTGTAAGAGAAAATTCTCTGAATATATTTATGACAGTAGATCAATCTAATTTATCACATTGCATGTTGTCAAAGAATTATTGTCAACTGCCTGTTATATAAAGAAGATATATCCCCATGAACAAGATCTAAATTTTGATCAAACAAATACTATTTCTTCTTTGTTTTGAAGCATGAAGAAGATTCTTGACAAGCATAGCACACACTCCAAGAATCTAGAGAAACAAGATCAGCTCTCCCTCGACTTAAATGTAAGTATCGACTTTGATTCCTTTTCATTAGAGCTTATATCAAACTCTTCAGATGAAAAAAAAAAAAAAATCCCAATGTTCTTGAAAATTGTTTTAGTTTTCAGGCAAGAATGCCTTAAAGTTGGAAAGTAATGTTAGTTCATAAGTGAAATGAGCAGGAGATTGTTCCTTTTTTCCAGCAGAGGAAGAATCATAAGATCTATAAAAGGTAAAGTGAGGTTTTCTTGAGAGTGTTACCAAGGGAGTTCTACATGCTTGATTATAATGTAGCTCACCCATGGAATCACAACGACTCAGGTGCAAGATATAGTTGGGAGTTTATGAAATGTCTGTAAAAGGTCTGTAAAAGAAGTAACATCTATGTCTTATACGGAAAATATATATAGGGATGTCTTTGGTAGAGATAATAAATGCTCACAGGTATTTAGGCAGTCAACCGAATCTTTGGAATTTATTCTTTCATTATCCGGTTTTATCATTTAAACAATGACTAACAAAGACAAGTCAGATTTCTAATAGGTTTTGTTGCTGCCGTGCTGCCTTTGCCGTTCACCAATCTTTTTTTTGGTGTAAGTTGTTCTACAATTATGAAACTTCAATCATCATTGTCTCAACAAAAAATACCAAATTGCATGAAGCAGTGACTTCTTGAGAATCGCAGGTAGTTCACCATTATTGCCTTCCAAAAATAAGTATTTGACCAAATAACATAGTAATTTCTTAATAATCACAATGGTTCTTTCTAAATTTCAGAAGCAGATTAAACTGATGAAAGAAACCAGATAGTAGAATACATTTTTTTTCTTTAGTACAACAGAGAGAGTGATCAACTGCCTAAAATTTATTTCTATGAAATTTTGTTAGAACTCTTACGGATTCTAAGCTTGGGTTGATCTCTACAGGGGATCAGCCTCCTTGGAACTTTATATGGGTTTCTCCCTCCTTGGTTTTCTACATAATGGCTAAGCAAAAATTGATCTATTGATGATAAAATACTCCTAATAGGACTTCTTCTTTAATTAAACTAAGATTCCTACTAAACCAAGACTCTTCTTCCCCTCAACTCCTAACCCCTAGACAACTAAGTGGACGACGACTACAGGGGACTCCTATTCAATCAAGGGGAGAGAGTCCTAGCTAAATGAAACTCTCCCCCTCTACCCTAGCTAGCCTCTCCAAAAGAGGAGGGAGCAGCTAGAAGACTCCCTCTTCATATGGATTCTTCCATAATAGAAGACGCCAACTCCTAATTAAACTCTTAATCAAAGTGAAACACTCTCATCTCAAAATCTAGCCGCCTCCTCTCAACCCTAGCTTACTTTCCCTCATCAATAATTGGGTTGATTACAAGCTTGACTTGTTTGACTCCAATCCGAATCCAACTCCGACTCCTAACCCGACTCCAGTTCAGCCGAATCCTAACTCTACTAGGATTTGGGATGCTTTATTACAATGGACTCAAATCTCCTCCTAGTCGACTTAATGTCAGATCTAGGTTGGCCAACAAGGCTCAGTCTAAGGACTCAACTCAATCGACTATGATCCGACTCAACTAGAGTCCTAACAAATTTATACATAATAATGCTTTTATCAGCAAAAAAAAAAAAAGTGAATTGAATAATAAAAAAATGCCAAGAACTTTCTGAACTGCTACCCCTTTCAGACTCCTCTTAGATGAATCTACATCTTTAACCTATGTAAGTAGCTCTTGCACTTGGACCTAATGTTAGTTGCTGGGTTTAGAAGACAATGGTCTCTGCTTGAGAAGAACATACCATCGGGTTTAGCCCCTAAATTATTGAGAACCGGAGACAATAAATGAAAGGCTTGTCTGATCCTATCTTAATGCTCTTCATGTATTTTTCATGAAGAAAGAGACACCATGAAGAGTCCCTACACTGCCAATGAGTTGGAAAGAATGCTTGAAACTTCAGCTGTTTCTGGGTTGGAAATGGGACACACCACTTATTTCCATGTTATATATTAGTATCTTAATCAAGTCTCTAGCCAATAATATATGCATTTGGCGCTTATTCCAATCTGTGCTGCTGCATTGTCCTCGATGTCCATGTCATATATTATTATTATCTTGGTTTTAATCCAATGGTGTAACCGAGTATTCCCTGAGTTGGACACTACTATTGCTGCCTTGAGACTTCACACAAGTTATTATTGTTGTTTATTGCATCGATTTACTTGTGGTACTTCCAGTTAACATGAGTATGCTTCCTTGCCTTCTTCAGTTAGACAACAAGCATATCAGTCTAAAGAAACAAGTTGCAGAAGCAAGCCTCCAACTAAGGTCTGCCAATATATCTGATGTATGAGATGTCAAAAGTTCAATCATGTTCTGTCCTTAAAAATGTGGTATGCCCACATAGGCAGATGAGAGGGGAGACACTTGAAAGCCTGACACTGGAGGAGCTACAGCAGCTGGAGAAAACCCTTGAAGCAGGATTAGATCGTGTGGTGAACAGAAAGGTAAACCTTGTGTTGATGATGACAGATCCATTTCGTTCATTTTTGGCATGTAAGAACATCTGAAACCCAACTGTTCTCGGTGTTGATCCTTCTCAGAGTGCGCAGATCATGCAACAGATTAGCACTCTTCAACAAAAGGTAAAAGAGATGCATCAACATTAAGTCTCATGATCTACTTCCCTTGATGACTTTTTCGCCATCTCTTGGTGCACAGGCGTTGCAGCTGGCCGAAGAAAATGTGAGGCTGAGGCAACGTGTAAGTTCATGATCACAGACCTTGCAGGTTCTCTTTCCTCTCTCAAGCACACTAAATGAGTGAAGGTTTTTTTGGGGGTGCAGGCGATGGAGATGCCCAATCTGGGGAAGCAGATCATGGCTGAGAAAGAGAATGTTGTTAACGAAGATGGACAATCCTCTGAATCCGTCACCAATGCTCTACACCCAGGAGGGCCTCAGGAATGTGATGATAGTTCTGTCACATCTCTCAAACTCGGGTATGTTAGTGAAGTCAACATATATGCTATCCTGCAATCCAACATTAGATGAAACCATGTTACTTCTCTTCATGGAGCGATCATATGTTAATGAAGTCACATCTATCTCTTCTGCCAATCATGAAAATTTTTCATGTTACTTCTCTTTGTGACAAACCTACTGCTTCTTCTGGCACAGCCTACCTTACTGCTAGATGAAGCCATGAACAGCTGGTGTTGGAAGAGGAGAGGCTATGCAGCTGAGGAGAAGACTTGCAGCCATCACCAGGTGTGGAATCTTAGTTGTAAAGTATATTATGTATGATGCTGGTCCAGTTGTAGTAAGAGGATTGCAGTATGTAATGGTTTAGATGCTTATGAACCAGCAGCATGTGTGGTATGTGAACTGGTGAACATTGTTCTTTTAACTAATGTCTGTCGCCACCTTGGGACCTAAGGATGATACATATTACTGCTATATGGCTAATGTTTGTCGGGATAGAGGAGTAAAAAAATGATAAGAATTGTTTTGTAGGATATAATGATAATTACCTCAAGTTAGGTGTAGGAATTATCCTCATGATTATAACTTATTAGATCATGGGTCACTTAGTTAAAACTATCAATAACATAACTATAACTATCTAAAATATCGTAACTACCTAGGATAATTACCTATGAATTAATTCTCAACCCTCCCCCTTTATTTATAATTTACATATGTTTATTTGAGACATGAAATAAACATGTTTAAAGTGATGTGATAAGAGATGTCACAATACTTCATTGTTATAACTTCACTTATTACAATATCTCGGGTTAAATAAAAGTATATCTCCATATGATTCATTCTTCGTAAAAGGTTTGATTTTTCATCACTATAATTGTGATTTTGTTGTCGAGTTGTTTCTTTTTATTCTTAATAAAGATTTTTAAGAATTTTTCTAAGCTATATTGCTTAATAAGTTGTTTATGTTGCAGTTATCTGCTTCTAATATATATTAACAGTTGTTACTTACTTCTTTAAACTCTAACATATAGCTCCTAATCTAAGGTTAAAAATATTATTTGAAGTAATCTTTATATCGTCCAAAGTTTAGAAATCAAATAATTTACATCTAAAATTATCTAAAATTATGAGAATATCAAACTAATTCCAACAATATAACATAAAATTATTTAAAAATATCTTAGAATTATTTAAAAATATCTGAGATGATATTTTTTTAAATTTAGTCAATTATGAGTCAGATAGATCAAATTTTCAATCAAACTTCTGTAGTATCTTATATTTGTTAAACATATACTATCTTCTGTCTAATTTTTTTATTTACATTCATGATGTTATTTCAATTAATTATGTTAGACTTTATGTTAGCTCTGCAATAAAAATTAAATTGATCCTTGCTTCACCTTCAACCCAAAAAAATAACACACCAGACTGAGATTTGATATTTTAAACTTATTTATTATATATTTTTTAAATTCTATCATAAAAAAGTTAGATGAACCCATATATATAATATCATCGATATAAAAGTAATCATGAGAATATTATATTTATCTTCTTCTTTACATAAAGGATAGATTCATTATTGTTATTTTTAAATTTATTTTGATAAAAATAATAATTAATTTTATTGTACTGTATCCTTTGAGCTTGTTTAATCCTATAAAGAGCTTTTCTTAGCTTACACACATTTTCTTTATGTCCCTCAACCAAAATACCTTTGGCAGAATAACAAAAATCTCTTCTTATAAATCTCTATTTAAAAATATAAATTTTATATCAAATTATTAAACATGTTAGCCTAAGAAAGTTCTCACGATCTTAAATCTAGCAATTGAGAAAAAAAATCATCAAAATTAATACCTTATTGCTCTGAATATTCTTTTACTACAAGCATAGCCTTATACTTTTGAATATTTTTATATATATTATACTTTATTTTAAACACCCCTTTCAATCTAATACCAGACTTCATTCTTCTTAATTAACTTGATTTCCTCGTTTATTCTCTTTCACTATTTTTTTTACTTGTTTCCTCAAAACTTAAAGGATCTGAAATAAATAAAGTAAAATATTGAATCATAAATTTCTATTAGTGAACTTAATTTTTCTATAGGGTTTCATATAAGGAATAATTTAATGATTCTGAATTACTACTAGGTGAGGTTAATGATGAAGTTGTTAAAGCAAGATCTATCACTTAAGTTCCAGTTCTGTTAGAATTTAAGTTTATTTTTTACCTTCATTATTCTCCCAATTTTAATTTATCTTTTCATGAAACTAAATATTTTTGTTAATAATAACTTTGTCGCTAATAAGATTTTATAATCATTATATTTTGGATTGTAAGGAATAACTAATTAAAATAATAATTTTTAGATTTTTTTAAATTTATGATGGTTTTATTAATTTATCAAAGCATAAACAATACAACTAAAAATTCTTAGATAGCTTACATTTGGCTTCATACCATACCAAGCGTTAAAAAGAGTTTGATTCATAGCACCCTTTAGTGGTGAAATATCTAATAAATAAACTATTATTACAACTACTTCTAGCAAAAACTGATTTGGATGATACCTTCATTTAAGTAAATTTCTTATCATTTCAATGATAGTTTGATTCTTGGGTTCATCTATACAATTTTACCATGTAGTATTGTTAATTCCTTATGAATATTATTTTTTTATAAAATAAATTAAATTCATAAGATAAAAATTCACCAACCTTATCTGTCTAAAATCTCTTTATGCATCTGTCACTTTACCTTTCTACGAGTGTCTTAAATTTTTTAAAAATTATTAAATATTTTATATTTTAGTTCTAGAAAATATACAAAACTCATGGGTTTATAATCATTAATAAATAATAGAAAATATAGACTTTCACTATATGATTTTATATTTATAGATAAATCAATATAAATTAATTCAAGACAATTGATGCTCTAATACTTTTCCAATATGAAATAGTTTTTTACTTTATTTGCTATAAATATATCCTTTATATGCATTAAGTGTCTTAAATCTTTAATGTTAATGTGTCCATATCTTAAATACTAAAAATTCGACTCATTTTTTTAGTTACAAATATTTACTATAATCAAATCATATTTTTATCTTTAATAGCACATGAACCATTTTTAAATATAATCAAATATTTATTATTTATCAATTGTCTAACACTCAATAAGCTATGTGACAAATAAGAAATAAAAAATATATCATTAAGGTGTTTTACCTTCGCTTGACCTATGTTCATCTTAATTGTTTCATTCTATTCTACTTAGATTTTTTGCTTATTATCTCTAGGTCTAGTTTTAAACTTCTGAGTTTCATTGATATTCCTAAACATTCGTCTTATATCTAACATATGATTAGAATATCTATTATCTATAATTAAATATTATTAACTTATGATTGAGTCATAAATAACTTATTATTTTTTAATATTTTTCTCTGTATAGCTTATTGACTTTTTTTCTTTTCCAATAATATATCTTTATGTAACTAAACTTTGTATAATAGTGATATTAAATTTTACTCTTGTAATATTTTTAATCATAATTTGAATACTTTTGTTCATCATGCTAATTAAAGTATCCTCTTCCTCTTCATCTTATATTTTTCCTATCACAAAATCCTCCCCCGTCATGTCCTCGTCTCGTTGATTTTTTTCTCTTCTTTTAAAGTAGAAGACTTTTCCTTAATCTATTTTTTTTCACTTTTTTCAATTAACATGTTCAACCTTATTTTATGCACTAACAAGGAACTCATTAGTTTATTAAATGAAAAGGTCGATAAAATTTTTGAGTCCTTAATTATGATAATAACAAGATTAAATTTCGAAGTCAAACTTTTAAAAAAAATTATAATAATTATATGATTATGAAGATGTTTATCATAAGATTTTATTTGACTAATAATTTTAGTCACTCGAGAAGAAAAATTTTACAACAACTCATTGCTTTTCATGAATAAAATTTTAAACTCACGATGAATTATTTGAAGTTTTACTGTAATCACTCATAATAAGCTTTAAAATTATATAAACCATGCTTATATTAAGGTTGTAGCTGTTATAATTCTTGACAAGATTGTATTATGTATAATTTGTTGAATGAAGAATAATGTCTTTAAGTCATTCTTTCTATTCATCCTCAATCTGATTTCTTTATCTTAATCTACATATCCATTCTTTATGAAGTCCCAAAGATCCTAAGACTTGATAAAGTCTTCATCTTGATATTTTAAAATTCATAGTATTTGTCCGAGAATGTGAGAATAAGAGGTTGAGACATGAAATTATCATTGAGAATCATAATGTTCGATTTAGATTGAAACCTAACTATGATACCATAAATATTGAGGATGACAGAACAAGAAAATGATAAAAACATAATACTATGATGTAATTAAAAAAATAATTTCAATCGAGAAAACTAAAATAGTATTAAATAAGAGGTAAGACTAACAACACTTGCTAAACATTCTCAAATGCACATGAACCATGGTCCAATTTATAAGATCAAGTGTTAACTACCTAATTTTATCATGTTACCTATGACTAAGTTAGGTATAAAAACTACCCCTATAATTATAACATCTCATATGAGTGGTCACTTAAGTGAAAAATATCTAGAACATGATTATGACTATCTAAAACATGATAATTATATAAGATAAATATTTATCAATTAATTCTCAGCAAATCAAACAATGATTTGAATATTTAAGGAATGATTCCCCTACATGTCTCTGTCGAGATAAAGTTGTCTTCCATAGTGCCTTGAGATACTATGGCTATGAATGAAGCTACAAGCCAGTATCTCATGCAATACAAATGGGACCATTTATCTGTGATGGTGTCCCTAGTATCATGACTCGCAAATGTCATGACTAGGTTCGATCCCGATGATGCAAGAGCATCTTTCGAAGATGAGAACTTCTATCAAGCAAGAGGGGGAGGAGGTAATCATCTTCTTTGGAGCCGTTAGCAGATAATATTTCTTTAAGAGATCGTCAGTCCTAAACCCTTACACAATAGGGTAATACTATAGGAGACTCCGACATGATCCCTCCAAAGCTTAAGTCAATTTTTTGGTGGATTGTATCCATCCCTTGGCCTTTGCCTCAGGATCCTTTTTATACCTATCCTCCGGAGTTTATTTTCCCTAAACTCATATGGTGCCTCTAACATTTTAGGTGGACAATTTGATTGTTTGAAGGTATTTTTCATTTTCATCTTTTGTGAGAGCAAGTTCTTTGATGGATGATGCTTGATTCCGAACATCATGAGTGTGTTTTACGTTTGTTCAAATCCGAGTGGTGCCATTCAAGTGTTAAGTCACGTTGGATCATCATACGATCACTTTCAAGATTGGTTCCATATATATCGAAGTGATGCCACATATAATTGGAAATAACTTACCAACTTGAAGGTACCAAAATTTTCTCTATCACCACCAAACTTATCAGGGCTTATGTCATCTGTCACATCACAGGGCCGAGTTACAGTCACCCGTGCAAGATTTCACGGATGAGTCGGTCTCTCCAAGCATGTCAATTCCAGTCTTTTATGTGGAGATGCGATCACCTGTACCAGCCGAGGCATCATACACTGTAGGAAGCCTTCTCATTGGTCGCAAGTCTCCGACCGCAGCCCAAAGCTCACGCGCAATGCAGGTGATAGGCAACTTCCCATGAATCCTATGTTACCAATCACTGGAAATCTCTCCTACTACAGTAGGAGATGCTATTTTTGCTTCTAATTGGGCTGCAAGTCCATTAACAGCAGATAAAACACCAATTAAATACAAATATATATGCATCTAATTAGAGCTTCTCATACTGCAGTACTACTTGAAATATATATGAAATATCCCATGTCATATAAAGGTTGAACGCATCCTTCTTTTCTATATCACAATTAGATTATTTGGTTTTTTATTACAATTACCATGCATTTGGATTTGCCAAAGACCCACAGGAGTTGCAAGCCTCACAATGATCTCTCATCAATGTCATCTTAACTAAGCAAAATGAACACCATTTGGATGTCGCCTACTATTGGATTTTGATGTCACAAACCCCATCCCGGTGTCGCCTGCCGCTGGATTTTTCCACCTATCAAGATTTATTTTGATTGGATTTAATGGAACCATATTATTTTATCACAAATTAAACTCATCAAAATATACATAAAATCACACCTTACATATTAATCTAACTGAATGATTAGTTTGAATCAAAACTATTGGGGTAACAGATTTTTTTTTATAAAATATTTCTGCATGTATTCTTATAATTTAAGGCAAAATAGTATTAGTTGTAACATATTTTCCTAACTGAACGAGAAGATCTCGTTCATCAGTTAAGGAAAATTTACCTTCTATCACTGTATAAATAGATGCTGAAACTAAATAACAAGTGTGCTTTTGTTTCTCATATTCATTCTTAACATGGTATTAGAGCCAGTTTGCCTAAGTAAACTATTGTATCTTTGTCCAATGGCAACGAGTAGCCACCGTGTTCGGTCGCATATCTCCTCCTCTTTCCTGTGGAGCTACAGCCGGTTGACCTCTATTTTATCGACAAAACAGAGCATCCTTTTCTCATCTTCTTTCCTATGGAGTTATAGCCGGTTGATCTCTGTTTTATCGATAAAACATAGCATCCTTTCCTCATCGCCTTGTCTGAGCCACATCACCACGAAGGCCTTGGACACATCGCTGCCAAACTCATCGCCATCTTCTTCCTCTATTGCTCCAGTGCTGCCCTGTCGCACCGTTGCCTCCCTTGTCGCAGCAGTCGCCCACCCCATTAGCACCAACAAGGGTTCTGGTTCATGGCAGACCCCTCTCTCTTCTCCCTGTCACACGATAACATTAGCGATAAAAGATTATGGAGCACCATCGCTCCTCTTGGTGGATCGTCGTGGTTCAACATTGGAGGTCTCCGTTGGCTGCAGCAAAACACTCTCTGTTGCTGCGTTTGTCGAACTCATCATTGCTCAGTTCATAGGGATGAATTGCTCCCGGACTACATCATCACGCCCTGTTAGTGTGGCATTTTGGCAGTGACATCTGTTAGGTGATATTGTCGACGAGAGCCTACAGTTGTCTCCTTCTTCCCATCTTCGGCTGCTCCCTGATACTATTCTACCTCTTCTTCTGCTCTTCTTGTAGCAGTGGTCTGCTCCTCCTGTAGCAAGTGTTGCCTTGCCTGGTGACTGTTGTCTTTGCGCCCACAACCTCTTCTGGACGTTGCACCTGTCACTGAGGGTCCAGAGCTGAGAACCCGTCGGACCTGTTGAGGGTCCGGAGCTAACCACCACCGCCTCTATCATGACTCCAAAACCAAGCAACGGCTCATCTGTTGGAGTCTCTTCACTCCTTCAGCAGCTCCAAAGAGCAGTCTAAGCACATCTGCAAGGTCGCACAAGGCAAGAAACACCACCCCGCCTGTCGCTCCGCTCTTTGTAGCAGACACCATAGCCGAGTCTCCGAGGACTAGTGTCGCCCCCTCCACTCTGCTGCACGCACCCTCTACCATTGGTGTCCTCCTCCACCTTCCTGTTTTCTGCTTACGGGCGTGCCCTGCTACCTTTGTTCCGATGAAAACCTCGAATATCGGACGTTGTGCTCGAGCTATCCATCTTCGTCCCCCTCTCCAAGTGTGCTGGCATCGTCCACTACATCAAGCCATAGCTTAGCATCTCGGAAGCCCTTGATCTAATCCTAGAGGAGGCGCAGAACCTTGTGGCCCTCATCGGCTCCGTTGGCTGGAAGAAGCTCGTTGCCGTCGATTTTTGCTGGCTAACACAAGAGGACTTCATCCACAGTTTCCTCAAATTCTAAACTCCTCGTAGCCCAGTTCATGGAGAGCAGAATGTTGTCGCTGGCATTCTTCTCAGCTGCCGACAGCCAATTGCTTAGCACCTCTTGATTTCACTACCTGGATCCCGCCTCTCAGATCAGCAGTGCTATAGTCTATCACTTCGATTGTAATTTTTCTTCTGTCGCCAGAACCATCCTTTGGATCCTTCCTCAACCTCTTACTCTCTCGTGGTGTCACTTTCATCTACCCTTATCTGCACTACTGCTCTCTGCCGACAGAACTCCTTAACCCAAGTGACAGAACACTCTTGCATACACCTACACATCTCCTTGTTGCACTATAGTAGTACTCAGTTGGTTTTGAGACCAGCATCGGGTGCTTCTCATCTTTTAACTGTGGTAGCCTCTTCCTTGATATCCTTGATTTCTCATCTTTCAACAGTGGCAGTTTCATCTCTGACGTCATTCACTATGCCGCATTATTTTTCGGAAGGGCTAGTTCTAGCAGGATTGCTGCACCCGATCGCTACCTCCAACAAGCATTTGCTATTGCAAATTGCTATTTGTCATATCAGGACGACAGTAGAGTTTCTTTTCCTTTCATTCCTCATTTCTTTTGCTATCAATTTCTTGGACACTTCAGTCGTATTATTAATAAATCAGCTTCCTACTCTCGCTCTTACTGTTTCTCTATCTCTTAACAGTTCTTGAAACTATTTTCTCGGCAAGATTACTTACTTTTCTCTCTTGCTTTCCCCTTGATCTGTTATTGATTCCCCGATGTCTTCCTCCTCTACCTCTGATACTCCAACTCTTTTTCCTGCTAGCAATCTTTCTCCGCATTTAGGACTCATCTCCATCAATGTCGCCTCACTAATTTCTTTTAAATTATCCAAGGGTGGTAATTATATGTTCTGGTGAGCTCAATTTTCTAATCTTTTATTTGGTTATGATTTATTAGGTTACATTGATGGTTCTCTTAATTATCCACCAGTGATGATACATGTTCCAGGAGAACCCAGCCCAGTACCAAATTCTGCCTATAAGCTATGGTTACATCAAGATCGACTATTACTCTAAGTAATTCAAGCCTCTGTGTCACAGGATCCATTACTCCACTTGTGTTCTCTTGTGTTACTGCTGAGTAAGCTTAGACCAAGTTACAGACTACCTTCACAAATCACTCACGGACTCGTATGCTTAGACTACTCTCCAGCCTTATGAACCTTAAGCAGGAGGGAAGTATTATTGCCGACTACTTACAGCATATCAAAATAATTATTGATGACCTAGTTTTGATAGGTAATTCCCTAACTTATGAAGAAGTTCTTGTTCACACGCTTAATGGATTGAGTGCATAGTTCAAAGAACTGACAACTGTACTTCGAGCGTGTGACTCTGAATTACTTTGAAGAACTCTATGACAAGCTAACCGACTATGAAGCTTACCTGAAGCGTGATGACAGGCTATCATAACCTTTGTCAGGACCTCCTATCACAGCTCAGTTCAACCAGAAATCCAAAAGGTAAAATCATAAATACAATAAGAATGCTTCAAAATGTGTGACCAATTTTCCTCCCACTTCTATGGGTCCCACTCCATCACTTCCACCTCCGCAATCTCCATACTTCAACACTCGTCAGAATACTGCCTTCCAGCCATGTCATCCTCCTTCTGTGCTTCAGCAATTTGTTGTCTGCCAATTATGTGATAAAATCGGTCACTCGACAAAAGTTTGTCGGTCTCAACCTTGCCTTCTAACTCTGTCAGTCTGGCCTCGGGCAAATGTCATGACGATTCCGCCTGACAGTCAATCTAATTGGATTGTGGACTTTGGTGCTTCCCACCATATTACTTCTGATCTCCACAACAACTATGGCGGAAATGAAAATATTATTATCGGTGATGGTAATAGAATTCCTATTACTTATACTGGTTCAATGAAGCTTACTTCATATACCACTTCTTTTACACTTGAGAATGTTTTGTGTTCACCCCACATTAAAAGAAATATCATTTATGTCTCTCAGTTCTGCCAACAAAATCATGCTTCTATTGAATTCTTTCTTGATTATTTTCTTGTCAAGGACTTGAGCACGGGGGCATCCTTGGTTCATGATCCAAATAAAGACAACATCTATGAATGATCGTCCATCTTATATCTCACTCGACCTACTGCTAACGCTTCCACTGCTGCTCCAATCGACATATGGCATCAATGTCTCTGTCATCCTTCAACCCCTGTTCAACAAAAGTTACTTTCTTGCTGCTCGATTCATATCTCTAAATTTATTACTGTTATTACTCGCTGTGATGCTTGTCTTAGTAATAATAGTCATCAATTACCTTTTGGTACATATTCTATTTTCTACTCTAAACTGTTTGAGGTTATTTATACTGATGTCTGGGGTTTTACGTTAGTTGTCTCTTTTAACAAGTTTAGATTCTATATTATCTTTGTAGACTATTTTACAAAGTACACATGACTATATTCTCTCCATCAAAAATCTGATGTTATTGTTGTTTTCTCTAACTTTAAGAACTTAGTCGAGAATTACTTTTAGACTACTATTAAAACTGTCTATTCTGATGGTAGCGGTGAATATCAAGCCCTTGTGTCTTATCTATCTACTTCTGGTATTTAACATCTCAAGTCCCCTCCATACACCCGTTAACTGATTGGCTCTATTGAGCGTAAGCATCGACATATTGTTGAAACTGGTCTCACAATGATCCATCAGGCTTCCATGCCTTCTACCTTTTAATCCGTAGCTTTTCAAACTGCTGTTTATCTGATTAATCGCTTGTCTACTTCTCTCCTACTATCATTCACCATTTGAAAGGCTATTTCAAAAACACCCTAACCTACAAACCTTAAAGGTTTTTGGTTGTTTATGTTATCCATGGTTACATCCCTACAATTATAATAAAATACAACCTCGATCTCGACCTTGTATTTTCATATAGTACTCTCTTGAACATAATACCTTTCGATATTATGACCCTCACTCTGCTAAAGTCTTTGTTTCTAGATATGTTACTTTTGTGGAGTCTATCTTTCCCTTTTGAGATCACCGATAATCTGTCATTCCATTGGATTTCTACGAATCATCTTCCTCCTCCATTTTGTCTTTATTAGATCCATACTCTCTTGTTACTTCTGTTCCATAGTTTTCTTCTTCCTCCTCTCATCCGGTTCCTCCTCTCCCCGTGTCTTTGTCCTCACCTCGCTAGGATACTTCTGTCATCCTTCCGTCTGACTCAACCAGTAATGACCCTCAGCCCTTACCCCCCAGTCTTACTGTCACCTCCCGACATCCAATGCAAACTCGTTCCAGGTGTGGTGTCTTTAAACCACGTCGGGTTCTTGATTTACATGCTAGCACCAAACCCTCTCTCGACTCTATTGAACCAACTTCTTTTTCGTAGGCTTAAAAATATCTCCATTAGCGTAAAGCCATATGTGAGTATGAGACTATTCTTCACAATGCTACTTAGACTCTTATCCCTTCTTACTCCACATAAAATATTATTGGGTGCAAGTGGGTTTTTCGAGTTAAGCAAAATCCTAATGGCTCAATTACTTGCTATAAGGCACGACTTATGACCAAAGGATTTCATCAATGGCATGATGTTGACTACACTGAGACATTTAGTCCTATTGTCAAACCTACTATCATTCGGCTTTTTCTAAGTCTGGCAATATCAAAAAGCTGGTGCTTACGTCAATTAGATGTTAACAATATCTTTTTACAAGGGACCCTCACTGAAGATGACTTTATGAAATAACCTCCAGGCTTTATATATCCTCAATATCCACGAGTATAATATATTGAACTTGGTTTATACTTGTCTTCAATCGGCTTCATCAACTTTAAATCTGATATCTCCTTATTTATGTGCCAATGTCACTGGTGCACCATCTATCTCATAGTCTATATGGACGATATTATTATCACAGATGATAACTCTATGAAGGTTCAGGCATTTATTACGCAATTACCAGACCAATTCTCTCTTAAAGATCTTGGTACCTTGCATTATTTTCTTAGTGTTAAGGCTACATTTATATCTTCTAGTCTCTTTCTTTCACAATGAAAGTAAATTCATGATTTACTATTGAAGGCAAACATGCAAGACGCCAAAGAGGTTTCCACTCCTATATCTCCAAGTGAATCACTGAAACTATGTGATGGTAGTCCTGCTACAGATCCTACTCAGTATCGAGAGGTAGTTGGTTCCTGACAATATCTAGCACTTACTCGTCCAGATGTCTCCTTTGCGGTTAATAAATTATCTCAATTTATGCATCAACCATCTACTTTGCACTGGACTACTATCAAATACATTTTGCGTTATCTCAAGGGGATCATTGATCATGGCATTTTTCTTTGCAAATATTCTCTCTCTCATCTTCATGCCTTTGTTAATGCGGATTGGGCCGACAATATTGATGATAGAGCCTCTACATTAGGGTATATTATTTTTCTTGGTGCTAATATGATATGTTGGAGCTCTAAGAAATAAAAGACAGTTACCAAATCTACTATCTAAGCTAAATATCGAGTTGTTGCCACTGTTGCTGCTGAATTTAATTAGATTAGCAACCTGCTTTAGGAACTTCAAATTTACTCTGTTTCTATGCTTGTTATTTATTGTGATAATATCGGTGTCACTTACCTTTATGCAAATCTAGTTTTTCACTGCCGCATGAAGCTCGTTGCTATTGACTTTCACTTTGTATGAGATTAAGTAGCCCGCAAGCAGCTTCGTGTTTCTCATGTCCACACGACTGATCAACTCATCGACTCCCTCACGAAGTCTCTGACTCATAAACTATTTTTCTTTTATCGATCCAAGATCGATGTCTTTGACATGAGCTCGATCTTGTGGGGGCATGTTAGCTATAACAGATTTTCCTAACTGAACGAGAAGATCTAGTTCATCAATTGAGAAAAATCTACCTTCTATCACTGTATAAATAGATGTTAAAACTAAATAACAAGTGTGATTTGGTTTCTCACATTCTTTCTTAACAAATAGAATTGAGGCTTGTGATGCCATTTTTGATTAAATTTCCTACCTATTTATTTGATTAATATTATTTAAATATTTATGACATGATGCAATGCAATTTTTACGATTGAGAATACAACGTTAAAAGTTATTTCGTCTCACATCATAAGTGAGATATATATAGTATTACTAATTTAGATTGAAGTATTTTTAAAGCATCAACATGGTGAGAGAGACTCGAGATAGAAAAGAACTGTTAATCGACAAGGCTAAAGGGCATGATTTAACATTTTAGTTTAATCTCAAATTAAAAGTAGATTAAAACTTGAATGAACTTATGAAAACTAGATGCTTGTAGGTATAATATTAAGTGTGTATATCAGTAATGTATATAATAAATATTATACATACATATACACATACTCAGCCATCTTCCAAGTACAATACTCACCAAGACAACATCAACAATAACCATGCAGTGTATATATTATCTATGAACGTATAGATTACACGAGCATTGCAACTATAAGACCTCCATGATTGAATGTGTAATGGTTTATCTTCTTCTTCCTTTATCACCGAGTCAAAACTGTGGCCCCAAGCAGACACCACCATAAGCCCTTATGGGAGCTCCTTTAAGCCACCAGCTTTTTGGCAGCTCAACTTGTGCCTCGGAAACCATGTTCATGCACTCCTAAAGTACAGATGGGGGATAGAATGAGCTGGATGAAAGCCATGCTCGATGCTGATTGATGGAGAGGGCCTTCTTCTAGATCAGGTTGATGGCAATTTAATGCTCTTGTGCTGTTGGGTGATCACATCTTTTGTGAATAGTAGCAGCAGATGTGAAGCCTCCACATTCCTGTCATTAAATATGGAGTGGATATGGAGACGAAGAGAGGTAAAGATGTCTGCAACGAGACATGCTTGTGTGTTATATGAACAGTCAAAAGATAATGTTTTATGTAGTATTTTAATGGACAAAAAGAGAACTATAAATGAACAGCAAAAAATGAATAAGCCAAACAGAATTCTTTAGAATTTTTTTTGTGCAAAATATTCTCAGTCTATGTAGGCAAAATTACATAATCCATGTGTATATGTGTATATCTAAAAAAGGTCAACAATTTCTATATATATATATATACTGTAATAATTAAATTTATAATGATTTTGAGTCTTAAGTTGATATTAATATGCCTTTCAAAATTATTAGAAAATATAAGTGATCAAATAATTGATGAACGTAATAAAAGATATTTTAGATATGCAAATTTTTTGATTAAATTCAATTAGTTAAGGTGAGTTCGTTAGATAGATGTTAATGAGAGTAACATATATGAGATATTCAAATATTTGAAGGGATATATATTTACTTTAAAATCTAAATTTTTAAAGGGATATGAAGGTGAAAATATGTTATTATCCAAACTTTGAAGGTGAAAAATATGTAAAAATCCCCTTATATTATTTTGGGTTCAAGAAGATTAGCATGTCAAGCGACTTGTTTGAAATTTTTTGCAATTTTTTTTATTTTAAATGATAAAATAAGACAACCTACATACGTTCCATGGAAAAAAAAAAAGGGAAATTTAAGAATACTGTTGTACTATGAAACATGGTTAGATTTGCCATAAAAATTTCTTGTCAAGATTTTGTCATAACAAATAATAAACCTTTTTGACTGGCAATGGCTTTTCAAGCTTTTTTAATGTTTACAATCATTAGTCATTCCAAGCCATCTTATCAACTTTGTTGTTGACTTCAAAATCTGCGCCTTTTGTGTTGAACATATTTTTAATGCCAACAATACCACACAGTCACACACGAATGTGTGTATCAAGGTAATGTTTCATCACTAAAAGTGGACTTTATCAACACAAAATGATTTTGATAGACAAAATTAGATTTTATTGGAAAAAAAGTGATATAATCAGTAATCGTAGCCCTGAGTTGGAAGATGCCAATTACAATATCATGATATATCCTAAAAGGTGGATAATTTATAAACCAATGGTTGACATGATCCTACTCTTCTAAACTCAACATTTAGCTACCTATGTTCTTGTTTATTTGATGGTTGCAAGAGTTGGAGATAAATCTCTCTCTCCCTCTCTCTCTCTCTCGCTTAATATATAGCATTTCTTTTTTTTTTTTTTGTTAAAGTCAGTCAAGATATAGTCAACTAATGGGTGCAAAATGGAAGAGAAGAATAAAGGAGAAAAGGGAGTAGCAACTCCAATGTTTCGTGTTGATCGATCACTGCAAGAGTAGTAGGTAGGCATGGTATTGAGAGGTGGATGGATGGGTTGGCAGTTCCATCCAATTATGAAGGCCGCAATGGACTCAAACGTGATTCTGTGAGGTATTCCACCATTTAAATCACAAGTTATTCGAGGTTTGTGTTTGATTTGTTATACCAGAGACAACCCAATCGAGCAAAAAGATGGAAGATTAGGGGTGAGAAGGAAGTATATACAGAAGCACACAAAGCCGAGACGAGCTCGCTCTTCACTTCAACCTCACGAGGAAGATGCTCAGCTCAGCCCCGCCGGATCCATCAGGGTTGATCATGTACAGCGACTCCGAGTCCTTGGATCCGACCACCCTCTCGAACCGCGCCCTCATGTACGTCAACTCCCCGTCGGCGGCGTCCTTCTCGGAAAGGCAGGGCAGGACGCCGGCGCCCATCGACACCCCCCTCAGCAGCTGCATTACGTGCCGCTCCTCGTCGGACACCTGCTTCCGCCTTATCGAGTACCCCGACCTTCGGCCATTGCAGTACACGGCCCACACGTACTCCTCCACCAGCTTCTTCTTGTGCGTCCGGGTCTCGCTCTCCAGCGCGATCTTGACCAAGCCGGAGGCCATCTCCTTGTGGAGAGAGCTGGTGAGCATGGGCAGCTCGATGAGGAAGAAGGGAGGTGACCTCGGATCCTCCTGGATGGCCAGGCTGACCCTTCCCCGCCGGTACCCGAAGAAGGTGACCGCGATCGCCTTGTCGGCCAGCATTGTCTTGCTGGGCCTGCCCAACAGCGCCACCATCTTGCAACCAGAGCTCAACATGGGGAGCAGCTTGAACATTTTGAAGACCCCTCCGCCGCCCGTTTTGGAGCGGCGGCCTTCGGTGGCGTGCCGGAGCAGTGACATCACTCCTGGTGTCTCTGTCAGTGATGGCATCCGGAGGAGCGCTCGCTCTCAAGTTTACAAGTTGAAGATGATGGTAGCCGGGGGAGTTCTATACGGTGCAAGTTATTGTATCTCCATGAGAAGGCAGAGGACCGAGTTAATTACCTATATAGAGGCGAGAGAGAGAGAGAGAGAGAGAGAGAGAGAGAGAGAGAGAGAGAGAGAGAGAGAGGTTGGAAGGTGGTTGGTTCGATTGTCCATGGAATCTTTTAGCTTTTGTTAAAGTGGAAGAGAGGGCACGCAACAAGTTGGATTGGATGTGACCAAGGTTAGTGATGGAAAGATTGGAGGGGCAAAGGGTAGATGCGATAAGGTGTGGGAGGCCGGACCACTTGGACCATTGAGGAGGAAAGGAGGAGGAAAAGGGTCCTCTCCTGTGTTCTGCTATATTGGCTTTTGCTGGCTTTATGCTTTCCCTTCTTCCAGCTTCACTAACCATTAGAGTATGATCCCTCCTCCTCCTCCTCCTCCTCCTCCAGACATAGCTTCCACGGCACATTTCTCTCTCATCAGCCGTGGAAAGCATAAAGTAAAGACATCAATGATAAGTCAACCTTTGTTACAAGATAATGATCAAGAATGATTTCGATATCCAGCTTGGTCACACCAAGAACTGCAGCTTGATTGTTTTTCTGTAACCTTTATACTTGAGAAAGAGAGAGAGAGAGTTCTTGACCATTATATGTTTCTTTGATTTGTACTGTTGGAGAACGAAGAGGTAGACGTCTTGTGTGAACTCGTTCTCCTGATCTTGGTCATTGCATCCCTTTACGTGTGGGTTTCATGGGAAGAATAGCATTGATAAAGGTTGATGAGGAAGACGCAAAAGTCCTTTTGTTTTATTTTTTCTTTTTCTCATTTAGTACAGCTACACTTTGCGTCAGTCATCTCACGGCCATGTCGCCCACATCACCAGGTCGTGATAAGGAATTTGTTTGGGACAACACATGCGATAGTTCGAAGCTGTGGCCAAAATGTTTGGAGAGATGTCACAGCATAACCTAATCCCTGTTGCTGCTCAATGTAGCGTTGCCTTTCTCTTCACATAAACGAAGTGGAGTTGTCTTCTTGGGTTCTAAATTAGTATGTCAGACTGGAAAGTACTGCAAAGACAATGAGGTCGCACTGTATGAACTGAGAAGGAAGAAAGTTATAGCGACGATTCATTCGATAGGGACCATCGAATGTGGTTAGTCTCATCGCAGCAACAGCCGCAAGTGAGAATTGCAACTGCTAACACCAATGGACGCCCAAAGATCTTCCACATTGTCGCATGCTTGTTCTTGTGGACGACAAGGGAACACGAGAACCCGAACAGTGTCGATGAATCGGAGTCAGATGAACTCATGTCTGCTGCATTTGATTAAGATGTTGTTGGACTACAGGTCCACGATTCATCATTGTCGATGAACAGTATCTCTTCTGAAGTGCTGGGGTGTGAGGATGGATCAGCGCTGCTCATTAGGCTTAGCAGATCTCTCTATCATTCCCAATCCAACACTGTAATGGTCTGTAGCCACAGCAGGCTCTATCGTTTTCATCTTTTAGAGTGTGGCGCAGTGGGAGGCCTGCAGAGGTGGCTCTCTTTCCCCCCATGCTTGTTGATGTGTGGGAGCACCGCATGGAGGAGGAGGAGGACCTCATGAGGACGTACGTGGGACAAGCATGAGTCTCCAAAGCGAGCCGAGGGCTTCCATCAACAGTGAGGCAGTGGCCCCGCTGCCATGTGATGCCTTCCCAACCTTCAATGTCCAAGCCTGCATTTGCGTCTGTGATTCGTCACCTACTTCTCTCATCTCCAAAGAAACATATGGATAGTGAAGAAGAGAAGCAATATCTCATGTTGTTCTTGTACTGTTTCCATCTGTTTATGTGCACTGTTCATGATCATTTTCATGGAGATGGACTGCTCCGGGGAAGTACTCTTGTCTGCATCATATGCCATGGTGGATGGTGGGGCTGCGGCTGTGATGGGCGGACAAGCTGCTAAAGGAAGAAGACGCATGACCTCTCCATGTCAGAGTCCACCTCTCCACAACTTGCACATACCGCAGCTGCTAGTTGCTGTGCGTGGAAGTGGTAATCGATATCGAGAGGTGCGAGCTTGGTTCAGCAACACGGCCATGATCCGGAATACCATCAAGCTTACATACGATTCAAGATCATCCAGTTATGCAATCAGTAGGGTCTTTAGTAGGTAACTGAGCTTCGAGTAAGAACTCTCTCTTACAAAGTTGCAGACTCTGTTTCTTATCTCGCAACACAAGCGCTTGGCATTCTCCAAGTATTGCACCACTATATTTATTCTCTTTTGAGTTAGGAGGCTGTCTCAAAGAGTTACATGCCACAAACACTGCTGCTCACCAGTATCTCATAGTCACTCTCATCATAAGCATCATATGGTGCATTTCTTTAGTGAAAGGGACACAAAAGTAACATTAGTGTCTCATTTCCCTCTTGAAAAAAGAATTAAGAATCTGAATAATGAGATTAAAACATAGAGAATCCATCAAGTTTGTTCCAGCCAAGCAGGTGCCCAAGGCAAGTGTTGGTCCTGTTATCATTTTTCTTTCTTGATGAAACTGCATCTATGCAAATTAGTAAAGACCCACCAACTCTGCAAGCTTTCCAGTCTTTCCAGACCATGAAAGAAAGAGATCTATGCTTTATGTTGTAATTAATCCTTTTGACAGCCATGAATCATGCATGATCTTCGCGAAACAATCGGTATTAACCTTGCGATTTACTTCCACCACACAGTAGCCTATAATTCTTACCATGGTAACAGTGTCTCAGAGCTACTACTCTCTACCATTTGAACTGTTTGTAGCTCATCTTACCAGCTTCAGACTGTATAACTCATGCTTCAGATACACACAGTGGCTAAGCTTCCTGATGCAATGAATGCAGTGAACTACTTCCCATCCAGATATGACAGACAGCAAATTGTCTTCTTGTTTCACATATCATTTGCTTTCTGATCTCATGTGCACAGACAGTTCAACAAGGAAAATACTTTTTGTTGCCTCCTACTGTAGCTACATGAAATAGCAAAGCCTAAATACTGTAATTTCATCTGTGGTTTGATTGATTTGCGCAATTACATGGAGTGAGCAGCTTCATTTGATCATGATGGATAAGTGTTCCTTTAATGCAGCAACAAGCAACAATAACCTTGGAAAGGCAGATATTATAGAGATGGTATCTGCTAGTGTTATCAATATTGGAGTATGTATCAGTTCAACAGTGAACAGAGTTTAGTTTACACAGATGTCTCCTACATTATACTGTTCAGAAGCAGCAAAAACTACAGAATGAATGAAAAGCAATCATTGGTGAGAGCACTCAATGTCAACAAGAAAGGACTGGAACATCAGCACAAATCCTGGAAGTCCAATAACTTATCACAGAGGACAACAACAGGAACCATGCTGTATAATGTTCATTGGATACCCAAAGAACCCTGTCAGGCACCTTGCACAATCTTTCCAACATCAAAGCACTTTAGTCTGGACTATTCAAGGAAAACTTAGAAAAATGATAGATAACAGAAGAACCTCAAAGACTTCAGATTATTTAGATGAATCCAAAACTGTGTTCTCCAAAGCTAGTTAGTCTAAGGGTCACAACTAGTCCAAGGGGTTGATGCAGTTATTCTATTCTCCTTGCGGTTTCAACAAATGAACGTAGGCAAGATTGTAACACATCATATCAATTCGCCACCGTTTACGTGCTATAGTGTGTCATGCAGGGTTTTGTTTGTAGTAACATATCATGGTTATGGTATTGAGACAAAGCAACTTATCAATATAGCTGTAGTTTGTACATATTTTTCCTCAGAAAGAGCAGATATCATCCATCTTCATGCAATTTGTCTAATACCAATATCTACACAACTGAAATAAATGACTTTTTTCTGAACAAAAAATAGTATCTTGGCTGGATATAATTGGCTCTGTTGATTTTTTTTTTAATCGGAGTTGAACATCATCAATAATATCTCTGTGCCATCTTTACAGCAGCTGCATGCCCAATATGGGCATGCACATAGGAAAACAGAACAACAATCCACTAGATCAATCACAACATACAAAGATTTAACAAATTTCAATGTTCTTATTATAATGATATGAACAAATCATTAGACCATGAGATTTCATCAGCTACATTGTACTGTAAGGTGGAGGGAGTCATCTATGTAGCAAAAAGGTACCTGAATCTAAACTCATAAGGAAGAACTTGAATTGGCTGCTGAATGGGACTTCCTCTTGCTGCTTCTAGGCATTTAGTTGCTTCGGTCCTCAATTCATTTGGGAGTTGTAAGCAGATCCAGTCCATTAATGACTCCACATCTTTTGCAAAATCTCGTAGGTACCAATCAAGCAGCTTAGGAATTGCTAATTTGTTTGGTGTGGATATACCAATGGATGCTTGCAAATAATCCCTTTTTGCTCTTTCTAACTCTTTCTCAATTTTAGCTGCCGTGTATACTCTCACCTGAAAATTGTCATTGAAGTCACTCAATCAGTTTTAAGACTGTTTCAGGCTCCTGTCAGGGCCAGAATAATGTGATTTAGTATAGAAAGTAGAAACCTCTTAATCCCAATTTCTTTTATGACCCTAGATTAAACTTACAATTCAAATGCCAAAATTTCTGATGCAAAGAGGGGCTACCAAAAATCATTGAAAATACTACGTATGACAGAGGACCAAGAAAATCTTAGCATTCTAACTTAATGATGTTTATTTTGAGGTAGGAATACAGCAGGATGAACAAACAATTTGTGTTTAATGAATAAACACATTATTCAACTCTGCAGATCATAATGCTGGCGACCAAAGGTGGCAAAGCCATAGAGCATATAAGCATAATTTACACAAAAAAGGTGTGTGTGGGGAACTTACAGCCGGCGATGACCAACTTCCACATGAAAGTGCAAATGTGACCAAGGGTTCAGGCCATTCTAATCCAAATATGCCTCGCATTGTTACATCATCACTTTTAGATCCTTTAGAGAAGACCTTTTAAGTATTTTAAAAGGATTAGTCAGTAAACAGCATATCAACCTTCACAAAGACTAAATGATAACCTACATGTTTCGAACTGTAAGGCAGCCTCAAAATGAAATGTTCTATTGTCATTGCACTGAGCATGTGACCACCAACATTAATCATAGCCTGGAAACCGTAGGAAGACATTAGAATTCTTCAATAAAGATATGAATTCATAATCCAAGGAATTCATTAATCGTAGCCTGGAAACCGTAGGAAGACATTAGAATTCTTCAATAAAGATATGAATTCATAATCCAATTAAGCAATGCTTATTTGATCCAGAAAAGTGAAAAGAAGGAGCCAACATCATACCTTTAGCATTAGCGCAACAATCATCTCAGGACTACCAGGAATGCCTTGCTCGAGAAATGCCTGGGATTAGAAGTAGCATAGAATAGAAAAAAGTTACTTAAGACGGCTTTTTAGGTGTCTATAAATCTTTCAGCTTTTCTCATAATTATATAAACAGTCTAGGACATACAAGAGCTGAATGACAATACATTCTTTGTCAGCCCACAAGAAACCCACAATATATTTTGTTGCTTCAGAATAATTACCTTTCACAAAAATGGGACAGCAAGCATATAATCACAATTTCTTACAGACTACCAAGATCTCTAAGACTAGATCATCGGAAAGAAAAGTTTCCAATGATCTTTAATTTTTAGATTGACTATGCTAGTTAACAGCTTACATTCATCATGCATGAATTATAAATGTTAATCCAGAATGCAATCTTCTGCTGATGCGTGAGACCTGATAAATCCACTGATGCAAGCTCTCTGAGCAAACGTCTGCACTTTTAAGGACAAGAAGCAATTAAATGTTAGTCATCAGACTCGAACAATGGAATGGCGAATCAAGTAAAGAACAGAGATCTCACTTTAATCTCCATGTAAGAAATGAACAACCCATGGGAAGGTTTGGAAAGTTTGAGCTCGCCTCAACTGCTCGGAAATATTTATATGGGCCAATGTCCCTTCTTCCAAATTCTGCACAGATACCGTATGGGTCTAGAGAATCTGTTTCTTCTGAACTCCCACTAGAACCTGATATCGAAGGAGATGCCTCCAGCAGCTCTTTAGTGTTGTTCCCTGGAGAGCTCGTCCGTGAGAATATGTTCATCAGGCACCTCAAGATATCCTCGGATAGTTTGTTCGGCCCACTCGACTCAGATTCATTTGGAGCATTGGACTCGTACAATTTTGCTTCACTGGAACTTTTCCTTAAGTTTATTCCAGTTCTTTCATTATCCACAGAATTGCACTTTGGCTGAATTAAACAACAAGAACAAAGATGACCACACACACTAAAAAAAAAAAGGTACATCAATATATGAATAAATTTTAGTAAGCTGAAGGTGTGAGCTAGCTTAGTTGGTAAGGATCTTTATAGTTTATTGCAAGATCCTGGGTTAACTTACCATTTGCCAAAAAAGTAAAAAAAACTCTACTAAGCTATGAGAGGACAAAAGCTGTTACCCGTGCATCCGCCTGCTTGTTTCCATTTGCAGCTGTTCCTACTTTCGAAACTCTCCTTACTGGAGATTGCCTACAGTTTCTAGGAAAGTTAGCGCCAATTTGATTCTCTTTTCCTTGCTGCTTTTCAGTAATGGCCAAAGATGAATTCAACTTCTTTGGTGAGAGCTTATCATCGACAAACTGATTAGAGGAAGGCACATTTCGGTCTGTGTTTGATGACCACTGCAAAGAGGTTAGCTGTTTCGTGAAGGCCAAGTCTTCAGTATATGCTGAATTCGAAAATGACTTCCGTTGCCCCAAGGTTTTGGAGTTTTGAGAAAGGGAGTCAACATCATATCCTAATTCCTTGGTTTTCTTGCAGGACGAGATGTAGATAGCTTCCTGATAGAGGCCTTGCCGAAAATTCACCACCTGTTCTTCGAGGCGAACCACCTCTTCCTCTAGAACGGCGATTTCGGCCAAAAGTTCTAGTGTCTTGAGGAAAAAGAAAAGAATTTGAAGTCAATTTAACCCTCTTTTGGCATCTGTAGATACGAAATTGCTGCTCTATGATGCCTTGAGAAAGAAGTTTAGCGATGGTTGGAATACGTGAAGAGAAGAGGGATCGAGGAAAGCAAAAGGTACAGGATAATTACATGTGAAGGCAGATACGGTGGAAGACGAGGAAGAGCACCCAGAGGTCTGGTGAAAGCCCTCTCCAGGGCTCTGTGGATGTTCTCTTCGTTCCTCAGCTTCTTTCTGAGCTTATCAACCTGCAAACAGGATGAGAGGAAGGAAGCAATTCAACAAAAGCAAATCGAACAAAACGGACAGAGAACGCGAAGATTAGGATTCAGTTAAGAACTGATACATCTTGCTGCAGAGCAATCTTCCTCTCTCTTCCAGATTGGCGTCTGTTGGGTCCATTTGCTATGACCACCGATCCATTCGCCTGCATCTCAGTCTTCTTCTCCTTGTCGATTCCTCCCTTCACGCAGCAAAACTCATAAGAACACGACAACAAAATATCAACAACTCATTGCTAAAGAAGTAGCTTTTCGAAATGGAAACAAGCCGAGATCGCATCTATGAGTTCAAAGACGGCTTTCTTCTTTAATTTTACCAAGGAAATCACTGAACCCATTTCGAATTCTGATCACAAACCGCCATTTGTCCTCGAACTCCCCGAAGAAACTATAGTACAATCTCTCTCATTCAGAAAGTAACCATAGCGTTCAAATGATTTATAGGTATTCTCAAAAGCCAACCTCGAAATTGCAATCCATCTCAATTCCGTATGCATCAACAGCTAAAGAAAAAAGATCAAACTTCGGTTTCAGGAAAAAGATTCACTAGCGTAGAGAGAACCCCGCTGGGCTCAAATTCGCAATAAAGAAGCCAACTTTTCCGAAGCAAAGAGCATCAAGACCCAATAAAACAGAGACCCGTCTCGGATTTGCGTCAAAGGAGCCTACTTTATCGCGCTTCGGGGAAGCTTTGACGGCCAGGGACGGCGCCCGCGCCTTGGAATTCATCGCCCTCCAACTCCTCCTTCTCCCCACTGCTTGCATGAAAGAAAGAGCTCGCTGAGTAAAGAGATGAGATAGCAGACCCTGCAAGCCTCAGCAGCCCAAGAAACCAGATGGAGGTATATCCGCAAGAGAAAAGCATTAAACAATCTTTAGACCTGAGGAGTGATCTCATTCGCGTACGGGGGCGGGAACGTTGAACGCGAGCGGAGGGAGATTAGCGAGACCTGCGGCCAAGGAGGCAACTTTGGATGCCATTAATGGATGGGAGGGCCGAGAAGCATCGGAGCCACGAGTCGCAAAAAGAGCGTCGCTCTCGCTTTCACCAACGCACTTGAGCTACGCTGCGTCTTCTTTTTGGAGCTCCAAATAAGATTGCTTTTGAGAGCGAGTCGGGAGGGGAGCCACAGGCGATGGTGTCAGCCGCTGCCCCTCTCTCTCTCTCTCTCTCTCTCTTTCTCTCTCTGGCGGGGGGTAGTAGATTCCTTGGCTCACCGCGACGCAGGGGACGTCGAGGATTGAAGGGTGAGAGGGCGTTCGAGGTACTCCCGATCGGCGCACGTTAGCGAGACCGGGTGGAGCCAGCGCAGGTTAAGGTGTGGGCTTCCGCCACGCGGCTCGTCGCGAGTAACCGTGACCCCACCTCGTCCCGCTTTCCAGCTCTGGGCACGGGGGCCCACCTTTTGATCTTTTCTGTGGGTGTGGTGTGACGAACGTGTCCCACCCGGATTCCTTACCCTTCCCGTAGGTAATGTGGTGGCGTAACTCGAGAGACGGCAACAATGGCGATATATGATGGAAGCTTATGTACGATGAGAGACTGCATCAGATGCTGCAGTGAAACTTCCTATTTGTGCAGGAAGACTTGCTTCGAGTGCCGCCCTTTTAACAGTGCAGACTCATAATTCTTCTGCCACCAAATCAGTAGAAGAATCACAGCTGATGAACGAACGCACACATGTAGTTGACACAAGATTTTTATTCTCAGCCTTCCTCCTCCTCCTCCTCCTCTGCACAACTCTTTCAGATTCATGTCTACATTGTTGGATACTATCCTTTTATAAAACCCTAGCCAGATCACACAGGAACTGTGCCTGTTCTCTTCCAAAACATAGTCTCAGCATGGCCTAAGCAGTTTGATTGCATCCACATGCCATCCACAACCCCCCCCCCAAAAAGCTCTGCTAAATGTGCAAGAACCTGCCATGTCCTATTGAGTGGATGAGCTCCATGTTGATCATTTACAAATCACAGGGCACAAGATCTTGGAGCCTAAGCTAAATGCTGCCAACTTGTTGCCAAGAGAGATTTATTGTAGTTTGGGCAGTCATAACTACTACCTTGTTTTGATGCTGAGTGAGATGCCAGTGGATGGACAGTGCAGGAAAAGTGAAGACCTTGTCAGGTTGGCTCTGTTCACCTGCAACGCCTGTTAATTTGGCAGGTAAACCATATTACAAGGATATATAACATTGATGCATGGTTTGCTGCCATGTAAAACAAAGCCATTCAGCTACCATCAGTAGATTACTAAAGCCTCCAAGCCTTTCTTCCTATGACTATTAAGTTAAACTTCTAGCAACTTCAGATTGCTTTTTATTTGGAATTCCCACAAACATTATGCACCAATAGAAGGCACACTCCTAATAATCTTCCCTGGTGCAGATAATCCAGTTGTGTATTCCAACTTGAATGAATTGGTATCTGCTGTCTCATTCTGCTATTCCAAAGAAAGACCTGTAATCAGATATCCAAGCTTGCAGAATACCATGCTTTTGAGCTGGTCCAACACCACAAGTCATGATGTCCCCAGTAATATGGATGGACCACCAAATTGATCCTGATAGGCTAATTTAAAACATTATACTTTGTCTGAAATTTAGATACAAAGCACTTGTATTTTTCCTTGGTCCTTGTAATAAAGCTTGGATGATATGTTTGGTCATGGTTCAAGATAGGATTTATGGCTGACTTGGTAAGTTTGGAGGAAGAAAAATCTGCAGTAAATGACAAGCAAAGAAGTTTTATTTGAAAACTTGATTTCCTTCTGTTCATCCTGTAAATGAAGACAGAGTGCAGTGGAAAAGACCTTCCTGGGTGTTCTGTAGCATAACCTTGTAATCATTCTTGGAACATGGTACTTATCCAAATCATGAAAAAACTTGGCTTGTCCTATTCAGAGATAAAGAAGCAATATGCACTACAACAAGCAAGGAGACATTGGAGGTGCTGTGAACTCAGCTGTTGTAAAAGCCTTTCTTTAGCTAGTGGTCTTGAAGTTTGAACAGAATTTTATGACAATGTATGCAATCAGATTGTACCCTGTCACCTCCTCTCATGACAAAAGATACTTTGTTGTAGGGATTGGCATTCATCATGTGTGGCTTGTGATCTTGAGATCTTGACAGAGAGGAGGATGTAATGGTCTGTAGATACACAGGCATGTGATTCAACTGTGGTGGATTCCATTAGTTTACATAAATGTCAGTGTTCTGCAACAGTTTCAGAGATGAAATGGGGAGTCATTTGACTGCCCAACCATAGGAAGGTGGAAGACACTAATCACTAGGGGAGCATCTGCATGAGACACAGGATGTTGCAAGGATGGATGATCAAAAGTGGTAATCTTGGTTAAGAGTCTCTCATCAATGACTCAATCATACATACATCTTTCCTTGCTGCATGATGAGATCAATAATGCCTTATGGCCTGAGAAGGACACAGGTTAAAATTAATGGTGAATACCTAATTTTATTGGTAGTCTGGCAATAATTACTTTTGATCCTAATGGTGAAGTTAAGAGTGCTTAAAAAAAAAAAAAAAACACTCTCTTTTCTTCCACCCTAGATTTAGAACTCAAACATTCATCAAAATACTTTTGATCCCTGTCTCCAGTCCTCAAAGCAAGGTTTAACAAATCCAACTAAATTTTAGTTTCAAACCCCAACTCAGTTTGAAACACTGAAAAGAATTACTCTGAATTAGCATGTAGTAGTAATAATACACAGTTTTGTTACTCTGAGGCCTCAATAGTTTCTGGAAACAACTCTGAAAAGGTTTCTCTATGCATCCACTTTTCTTGACAACCACTACCTTTAACAGTGAGGATCTAACTATTGGATATTTAATTAGCTTAAGAAGTTATTGAAAAATTCAAAATGTGTTCGAATATAATATAGAGAAAGCAAATGATAAAGTGATTCTTAATCGTGGTAGAAGCAGCAGCAGCAGCAGCAGCAGCAGGTATCTTAGCTGGAGTTCTTTTGTGGCTGTGTAATTGGAGGGTAGTTTGATTTTATTCAGGTTATTTTGGTGGAATGACAAGCATATTAATGGTCTAAAATTCTGATAAATATATGAGACACGTAAAAAAAAAAAAAGGAAGAGAAAGAAAGTAATAAGTTACATCTTATCCAAACAAATGGAAAGATGAACAACATGACTGATGAAATGTTCCTATCCTCGATCTCTACTCCACTCTGCCGAACATACTTCCACAACACTCTCTTTAATTTCCTGAGGGAATTGTTCAACCTCTCGAGAGTTGAGAGACCATCCAACCACCACTAGCTTATTGATGTTGGCTTGTTGAGTACAATATATTATTCGAGAACATCATCTAATGTGTGGTTGATCTGAAGCACACGAGGTTCTTCAGCAACCTGCAAACACAAACCAGGGAGAGGATTAGGCCAGTTAGATTAGCAGTGGTGATTGAAAGGCTCTTTTCGTGATCTCAGAGAATCTAAAAGGATTCAGCATGAGAAAGACATTACAGCTTCATAGATCATCTGTCATTGTTAGCCTTAATCAGGTCTCACTCCATATGCTGGTTCTTGGAATCACGACTGTGGTTTGAAGGAATTGTAGTGCAGACATTGTCACCAAAGCCCAAGGCTGGTTTTTGTTTGTTAGAACACTGAGCACAGTTTGGAGGTGGGATTGTATCTTAATCTTGATTAGGATAACAAAAATACTATATGATATGCTTGTTTTATATCAAAGTTACTAGAAATAATATTATTATGTGAGTCCATGCATAGTTAATTACTTCTTTCTCTGCTGACACTGTGAAAAGATGTAGAGAGAGGTTTGTTTGGCCAACATGGACGTGAGCATATGATGGTGTAAAAGCGATTGATGCAGGGCAATGCGAGAGAGGTGTCCGCCTTCCATCTCCATGAAGACAAACGAGCCTTTCACGTGGTGATGGTAGTGAAACAGGCGAGAGAGAGAGAGAGAGAGAGAGTAAGAAGGGCTTCTTGCTCAGCCACTGGAACAAGTTCTTCTTCCGTGCAGACACACAGACACAGAGAAAGAGAGAGAGAGAGAGAGAGAGAGAGAGAGAGAGAGAGAGGGCATTAAAGCAGCTCATTGATGGGTACCGTGCTCGACTCCAAAGGGAGCAATCATGTGCCAAAAGACGTCCAACTTCTTCCCTTTCCCTGACACTCTCAATGTGGGAAACATTGAGCAGTACGTCGTCCTTCTCGTGTTTGTCCATGGCACATCGCCCTCAAAGAACACACCGCAGATGCATCATCCCTGCCTCTTCAAACAAAAGCTGCAAGTTTGGGTCGAACATGGCCATAAACAACAGCGGAAGAAGAATCCAAAGAGGTGGATTCTACATCAAGTTGCAGAGAGGAAGGTGATGATGCTAAGGGCAGGGTACCAGAGACGAAGAATCTAGGGTCTGTGCCCCATAGATCTTGCTTGTTCCCTGGCTACTTAGGCTATCAAGTTGGTGGTGCTTCTTCAGCCTTGCGACGTTGCTCGTCTGCTTCCAGTACTAATCTTTCTGCAAGAGTTGCTGTGGTGAGGGACGCTTTAGGCCTTTAGAAGCCATGGAAAGAACACAAAGGTAATTTTTGGGACCATTTTTTGGATGGAGATAGAGACTCAGGTGAGGGTCTACTCTACTTGTAGGAGACTAATTTTGATGTTATTGCATTTTGTAAATCTATATTTATATATTGAGCTATAAAAAAAAAATGAAATTTGATTAGCATCAGAATTAAGGAGACTAGTCAAAATTAAAACATTTTGATTCATTTATTACAAAAATATTTTGATAGTAAAAATGAAAGTTTATCGAAAGATCTTGAACCTTACTTTTTGTTACACTCTTGAGAGCATATTAATATATGTTTTTTTATAAGATTTGAGGTCAAAGTTTATCTTTATATTTATTTTTTTATTAAAAAAATATACTGTTAGGTTATGGAGGGCACACTAATGTCTGTTTTTCTATCAATAGAAACTCTGAAAATGAATGAGAATTTTATCATTCCCACACTATTCTCTTTTTATTGAAATTATTGTACTCAAGTTTCACACGCAAATTATATCTATATATATATATATATAATCCTAAGTTATTAATATTATTTATGATATCTATGATTTATAAATATGATAAATAATATGCTTATATTTTTGGCTCTTAAGATTGAAGTTAATATTTTCTAGATTTATCATTTTCAATATTCTATGAAATATTGGTTGAATATGTATAAGCATTAATATTTACTTTAAGCATACCGTAAAAAGCCATAGTATAGTATAGTATAGACATGAATATAAGGTTAAATTATAGTAATAAGGATGCATATTGTGCTTAGAAGTGACGATTAAATTTTTAAGGATGCATATATTGAATTTGAAGGCTTGAATGAGTTTGACTATAATTAGCCTAAGTAAGTCTAAATTTTAAATATTATGTATGTGTATGAAAATAAATTACTTACGAATGGATAAAATAGTAAAAAATTAAGTGAAAATAGGAGTGTTACACTAAATGTCCACATACATAAGTCAGATTGAATGTGAGCTTAGGCCAAAAATATCAATTATATCAAACCAAATTAAACTCAATTGAAGTAATGATAATATTATAATTATATTGGTAAAAAATGAAAAAGAAAACTTGAAATAAGAACTAATGGGATTGAACCTTATAAGTTAAGGTAACCTCTTAAGTATATCTACTTTATTTTGGTCTTATTTTTTTAGTAACCTAATAATCCAGAATTCTTTCTTTTTCTTTTAGTCATTCTCTTAACTTTTTTCATGGACGCTAAAGAAAATTGAGATAAGAAAAACTTAATCCTTCCCTTGCTATACTTAGTGTTTCAATTTTACAAAATATAGGCTGATCTTTTTCAGTTGGTTTTGAGTAATCTAAACTTTGAATTTATCTTTCATTTTTGAATATATTTCTTATCAATCTATTATGATTCTAAAATCTCTAATATAACTTTAATTTGAGATTGATATATAGAGTTATTACTATCGCAATCTGAAATACCAAGAATCTCATAGTTTATGAAAATATGTTCTATTCAAGCTAACTTTAATGTGATGGTTTCATTAATACTAACTAATTCATTTGATAATAGAGTAAATTATTAAAAAATTAGTGATGGAATCTAAATGAATTTTCAAGTTAAGTATAGTTTATTTTATGAGAGATTTTATCAATTTTCTTTCTATGAATTATTATAATAAATTTTTATAAATTAATAATTCAAGATGTAGGTTTCTGAATTAAGATATCTCATGATGTTATGCTTTTTAATTTGACAAGTGTATCATTTCCTAACACACTCGATCATTAAGTAATATGATTTTTATTGATATCTTCGTTTTAAAGTTCAATTATGTAAGTATAAGATTAATTTACTATAAAATAATTATTATATAAATGATCATATTCATAATATATTTTGGAAAGTAGATTTCAAAATGATATGATTGTGAGCTAGGCATTAGCTAAATTATTTTGTAAGAAGAAAAATATATGAATTATGATGAAAATATATTGTATGTATGCATATATGATTACATGCGATGTGGGAATATATATATATATATATATATTTTATAACGTATGGCATGAGAGTGCTAAATATGTTATGATGTATAATAATTTATATATTTTATGATGATATATCATGCATGAGTGCATATATATATGTTATGATATGATGATGTTCCTTATATATGCATAATGCCTTTTGAATTATTTCGACATAAAATTTGATCTTTTTATTTTGTATATACTATGTTATAGGGTTATGCTTTAAAAAAGAAAATCATAGGATGAGGTAATTACTATTAAATATCTTATATGGGTCATTTTAAAATATTATATACATAACATGTATACTCACCTAAATAAGATTTATAATTATTGAGTGATTACTCACTATAAATCCTGTTTTATAGGTAAAGATTATAAATTTTGAACATACTATTATAGGATATAGGTGAAACTAAAAATATTTTAAATTTCAAAATTTTAGGAGCAATATATTTTAAAATTTCAAACTTTTAGCAGCTAAACTTTAATCACCATTTCAATCAAGTCTTACTAGCACACTTATAACTGGACAGAAATTTGCATTTTATGTGTAAGTACTTGTCAACCTAATCTATATGTGCCCACGGAAGCCAGTGGTGCCCAACATGACAATTGACAGACATTTTGAAACTGACATGACAATTGAATAAATAAACACATGACAACCTGATCTATATAACCTCGCTAATCTTATCTTGGTAGAATAAAAAGATCAACTCCTCCCTCGGAGAATTGAAGATGCTAACCTTTTCTAAATGTTTTGAACTATATTAAACATATTAAAGTTATTTGAATGACAGGTCAAATCCTACAGTACAATTAGATCAATTATTCATGAAGGCTAGTAGGCAGAGATGGACAACAGATTGGGTTGGTTTCCATGATTTGGATGGAGTCATATCCCGTAAAATGATATAATTTTAACCGCTCTACTAATGTAATGCATCTTCAAATGCAAAGCTTCCCCAGTGGTCAGTCAAAGGACCAAGTCTTCTCCCTGGATTACGAGAATATACAGCCACACCCATTCACAACATCCATACATAACATCTGTAAGTAGGATCGACAAATTGAGCATTATTGATGCATGCAGTAAGTAGTATGTACTCAAATCATGCAAACCATTATCCCAATTCCTCCTACTTGGGCAGTCCATACCTGAATACGAAACAGGCACTTGAGATATTGGAATAATCTAATTTACTTCCCACAACCAGTCAAAATTTATGAATTAAATCTGACAATTTCGAAGGGGGGGTCCTTCAGAAGTGCTAGTTTCCACGATGTATTCTAACATTACCATTAGCTACATCTTACTCGCCTAAAACCGTCTGGTGTTTCACTCACTACAGCTAGAACAGCTCGGTGAAGCCTCTTTTCAGCTCACTTGTTGTTGGTTCCCGTAGAAAGAATAAGCCCCATAAGCAGCATACATGCTCGGGTCTGGAACTGGTGCCGCATATACATACCCATTATAAAATTGCCCTCCATAATACATGCCGTTCCACTGGTTACCCAAGTCAGATCGTAACTGTGAACAAACCAGACATGTCATGAGCGAAGAACAGGCAAAAACTATGCTTAATCTAACAGATAGCTTGCCCCCTTATGCTAAGGGAAAAGTGTTTGGAATTTGGAACTAGTTGCAAATTGAGATCGCATCTGAAAATTCTAAATGAACCTCTACAAGTGGACCAGTATCAACTGGTACTTTGAAACAAATTGAAGAGCTTTGGTGCTTCATTAGCACAAAGAACAGTTTCAATGGTTTCATCATGTTCAATGTTCCACTTTCCAGCCATTAAATTAATCTAATGTCACACATAAAAAGTCAAACCTGTTTGTTTGCAGGGTTGCGGCCCCAGGAAAGACGTACAGTCTGCTTTCCGATAACTGTTCCATTTAACCCCTGCAGTGCCTCTTCAGCATTGTTTCTACCAAAGTATAACATTAGGGAGAGGAGCTATGTCATCTTCTATTCCTGTCATATTTTCTGAAACTAAAGATCAAGAAGTACCTTTGGATGAACTGCACAAATCCACATTGTTTCCCAGCTGGTATTTTTACAGAGGCAATCTCACCATATAGAGAAAATGTCTGCTTAAGATCATCTTCACTAACATTTGGGTCAAGTCCTCCGACAAATACCTATAGCAAGTCACAAAAGATACATAAATAATTGAAAGCTATATATGTAGATATCAGAAACTTGTATAGACAGCATCTTTACTTACTGTTGTATTAGTCAAATCTCCATCTGATTGAGCAGATGAACCATTAGATCCTGAAACCCCTAAGATGACAATGCAAGTCATGGAAAACTAAAATAACCCTGAAGGTTATGACTTCATAACAAGTATATATAATGTAAATTCCTAATAAAAACATGTAGCAGTAGTAAAAATTGGTCAATTTTTCATCAATTATATAAAAGAAAAATAATATGAATCTTTAAGCCACTTGCAAAAGGTGTCTTGTGCCAGTTAGTACACTTTTGGATCGATAAAGTTTGTTTAACCCAACAGACGATAGAAATCTCTGCAACTTTAAACAGACAAACACACTTCTGCATAACTATACATCCTTACCTCCAATCAGCTCAAGTGAAAATGCCATCGCTCCTATTTCAAATGACTGGTATACATCTTTAAGTTGAGTTAGCAAAAAGGTTTACACTTCTCATATTTCCTGTTTGGCATCATGCTGGATTTAACTGTTTGGAATATTTGTACTTTCAAGATGACCACACTCTGCATACTAAAACTTCAGTCTTCCACAGTCTCTCTTCACCAAATAAGATCAAACCATAACCAATAAGCTTCCTAGGTTTTGCTCCAAACAAGACACTAAAATAAAGACAAGTCAAACAATTTTGACGGACTCTTCTGTATTTATAGTTGTTCACATAGCCAACTACATAAAGACAAGTCAAACAATTGTACACATAACAAAGAAACGGTATAATGAACCAAGATAAAGGCAAAGAACAAGGAATGTCATTAACACTTTCAATGTAGAAAGGAACCCTTCTATGTGTAGTCACATTGTTGAAAGGAACTATTCTATGGCACCAGAGCTATAAATGTAAATCATGAATTGGTGTTCTCATCACTGTCAACTTCCTAAGATACATATCTTTCAAGTAAACATATGAAACTGAAAATTCAAAAGCAAAAAATGTATAAAGAAATAATGAAAAAGAACAATAGAGATAAATTCATTAATGGTAACTTATTGGCTGATTAAAAATAAATAATCATGCTACTGGAAATATTAAATGCAATTATAGTAAAAAAAACTACTACATACATCACATAAGAGACTTAGAACTTAACAATCTATATCTTCAAAGACAATAATAAGCCTGTCGTAAGGCTGAATGCTTCTCTAAGCATCATGAAGCTGAAGTGCATGATGATCCAAAAACATAAAAAAAAGGTTTTGGGGGCTATTTTAAATTCTATGTGATCTCCATTCTCTATGTATCCTTATCTTTCGCTTTCAATGTCCTTTCCTACTGTCTTACATAATCGTCTTCCTTCTCTTTATATTCCTTTGAGGTAATAAATCAACCAAAATTGATCAAAATTGTACAATTCCGGTTGAGTTAGATTGATTTTACTTGTTTCGTACCAATCTCTAAGTATAAAGCCACAAGATTGCCCAAAAATCACCTTCCACCAAAGTGTAGACCATGTGATTGTATCAAAATTAGCTAATTCTGTCTATTACATTGTAAATATTGCTTTTGAGTTAGAAGATAACAATAATTTTGGAAACAGTGAGTCACAAAATCACAAGACCTTTGCATACTTCTATTTTTTAATTCTTAGAATGTGCGATGCAAAGTCTAGGAATATCTTGTAGGGTAGGTAAAAAGAAAGTGTTAATTTAAAAAATAGTGATTTTATCTACTATGAAAGAACATGGTCATGATGATGACATTATCGTAATAAAGACTTATCACTTATACCTTCTAGACTTTTACAGGGTGCTAACCCTGATAAACTCAAAAATACAAAGAATATAAGGCATCTTACTCCCTTTAAAGGAAAAAAAATGCACTACCTAAGAATTGCAAAAAAATCTTCTGCTTGCAACTCAACCACCATATAATGGACCTCACTCATGGAATAGAAATGTAACTTAAAAATGCAAATTATAGTTATATATTCCAAACAAACAATACGCAATGTGCCCATGCAAGATTAGCATAATACTAGGAGAGAATGCAAACATACCAGATGACTTTCTGGGAGTTGCTGGACCAATGCGCATTGGTCTGGTTGAACAGTATGCGCCATTCATTTCAGTCATGGCAAGTGTCTTCTCATTTTCATTTCCAAATCTTACAAATCCATAACCCTTTGAACGGCCAGTATTTGCATCAATAACAACTTTTGCACCTTTTACAGATGGGTATTTACTAGCAAAAATTTCTTGTAATGTGGCATCAGTAACATCAGAAGCTAAATCTCCTACAAATATAGAGTAATCAGAGGAGGCATCTGAACGCCTATCACCCATACTAAATGATGCCCAATTTAGCCTAAAAGGTTGATCAGTGTTAGGCATTGTATGACCGCCAAAGTTTTGAAGTACTTTTTCAGCTGCTGTGTGTGTATAGAACTCCACGAAACCATATCCCTCTGACTGTCCAGTCTGCTTATTGCGGATAACTTTGATGGAAACAACCTGCAAATTGATTCAAGGATTCATGAGAAACAAGAATATAATATGCCATATTTAAAAGATATATATTATTGGATACATGAGAAGCAGATATCACTGTGCATATGACATAATAAATATATATGCCATCTTTCAATGATATATATGTTACTGGATACGTAAGAAGCAGATATCACAATGCATATGACTGATATATTTAGTACTTTGTACAAAAGAAACTAAATGAATAAATGGACATGGACATGAAAACCTACACAATCTAGTATTCATATTTCATCAATCAAAGGAAACACACCATATTCCATCCATGTAAAATCAATAAGTTCACACATGAAGGACATTTAAGACAAAAAAGGAAAAAGTGAGAAACAATCTGTTAGTGGTTGACTCATAATAAAGAAAATAATTACAAAGAATTACTAAGAACAATAAATAATATTTACCATTAGCCACATAGTGATTGACTTGAAAACAGGCTTAAATTAAGTTAAAACATGCTCAAGATCTAATAGTACTATAGAAGTACTTTGGGTAACAAAAAGAATGGCATTGAAAAGCAAAATATATACATATATACATTGTATATACATGCGTGCGTGCGTGCATGCACACATCAGTCTCAGCACAAAAATAAATAAATTTTCAACCTCATACACTTAAGAAGTAGCCTATTATAACATTACTTCCATTTAAGTCTACATGGTAACCCAAAAACTGAAATGAAATTAAACCACAATTTTCAGCCTCTAACATCTCTGAAGGGGCAAATGAAATATCACGTCCATTTATGTCTACAAGGTAGCCTAGAAAGTGAAATAAAAAAAAACCACAATTTAGCTATTGTTCAGTAGGAAAAATTGTTAAGATAAGAGTTGGTAGGTGTCATTTCCCCAAAACTGCTACTTTTATAAAAGAAAAATAAATGTGCCAACAACTTCAAAATCTTAAAACAGTCATAGAGGTAATTTTGGCTGAGGACAACAGAAGAATAATAGCACTGGTAGACTGAACCCTAGATCAACAGGTATAAGATGTACAAAACATATCACATGGGTGACTGGCAAATAATGGATTGGTCCTGTCGCTCGGATTCAATCATGTCATGCGAGCCCTGGCCTGTAGGCTACATCGCGCACAACATATATTTATACAACTACGTGAAGACCTAGATCCAGATGCAATGCTGCATCATTGCATTAGCACTGCTGGATTTGTATCTTCCCATTCACACCATTAATTTAAGGATCATGTTTTCAGTGCAATCATGAAGAGTGAATTTGTTTTAGTATTTATTGCTAGGCTTGCACCGTCCAATCCTTCATAATCTGGCTATCCATATACGGAGACAAGGTAGAATCATGATACAATCACAAATTAGGTAATCCCATGGTATAAAGACAACATTTCCTAATAAATATGTCTCCTTGAAAGCTTATGGAAACTATAAAAGATCTAGTACTCCTCCATGACGTTTTCGACAATAAATCCTTGAAAACAATGTCCCAATTAACTAAGCCTCTACCGATGAAACCTAATAAGAATCTTGTTTTCTCGCCGTAATAGGTAAAATAGACTACATTATTCTTGGATCATCCATAAAGCGGAAATTTGGCAGGATCTAAGCTACCACATTCCGATTAAAGTGGGCAAAAAAGTCGAAATCCAGACCTCGCCGGTGTGCCCGAAGCAGTTATGGAGGTAATTCTCGTCCATCCAGTAGTGGAGGTCCCCGACCCAGATCGTCTTGTTCTCCTCCCCACCCGCCGCCGACGAGTTCGCTCCGGCCCCATGGTGCTGCGGCGTCAGCACCGGGGGATGATGGTAAGGCACGAGGTGTTGTGCGTACTGCGGAATCGGCGGCGCCACAATCTGGTGCGGCGCCATCACCATCGCCGGCTGCGGGGGGTACTGCATAGCCGGCAACCACTGCTGCTGCCGTGTCTCAGAGTTACCGCTCGCCGCTTGCTGCATCATCGCCGCGGCTTGTGTGAGGAATCGCGACCGGAGGAGGAGGGGAGGGGGGGAGGATGGGGCGGCGAGACCGAGTCGAGCGAGAGAGGGAGGGAAGGATGCCGTGTGTTTGGGTTGGGGCAGAGATTTATCAAAGGAAGCGGCGTCTTCAGAGAAGAAGAACGATTTCAGCCGTCGGATGGTGCGGGGAAGGGAATCTAGACCGTCGATGGGAGATAGAGGGTGCGGGGGCAACGGTGTGATGTCGGGCCTCGTGTTGGGCCCATTTGCTGGCCCGCTCCCTCGCTGTAATCCTCCGCGGTATGCGCTGTCGCGTCGGTTCCTCTGACCGATAACATGGCGAAAGGAGATGAAGTCGATGAGAGGAGATCTTTCGTGTGGGAATGAGCGTGGCATTGGGCTGGGCTTTCCTTCGACCATCGTAGCAGGGAAGTCTTCCTCCGTGTTGGGGTCAACTCGCCGATGCGACGGCTCGAACCGTTTATGGTTTGTGCACGGATCAGCTGACTCAAATCTTGACGGGAACAGCAACTTCCAAATTGATGGCCTTGAAATATGATGCTTTTGATCTTCGAAGTGTTCTCGTCTTCACCAAGTTTCCTCTCTTGCAGCAGCCTCGGCCAGCAGCATCTGAGGAGGAGATGGAGATGCATGAGGCGAGTGTTGGAGGAGGTGAGTTGTTGTTTTCGTGATTTGATTGTTGAAGATTACGGACTGTTTTAAGCGGAAGCTGTGAACCTAATATGGTTGGAGGACTTGAGCCCACATGGACCGATCCAACCCATAGCAGGCTTCTTGGGTTTCTTTGGCCATGGCTTCGCCAACCCTAAAAGATCAGCTCTAGTCTCCCTTCCTTGCAAGCATAATCTACCCACCCAGCGCCACACGATCATCTATTTATCTCCAACCCCGTCGCGCGTCGCCACCCTCGGCTCTTTCCGCCTTGCGCTCTAAGAAAGACAGGGCGGCCTCATGGAGACGGTTGCGTTGCTCCGCTCCTTGTCCTGCTCCACCACGGCCTATAGGCGCCTCCTCTTCCGGCCCCGCTCCGCGTCCCGCCTCTTTTCATCCAACTTCTGCCGGCCGCGGCCGCATGAGCTGCAGCTCCGCGCCTTATCCTGCTCCGGCGCTTCTCGATGGAGGCCGGGTCCCGCCCCGCCCCTTCGCCTCAGACGACGCTTCTTTCCTTCCATTCGGGCCATTTCCACTTCCCCCTCGCCCGTCTCAAGAGGTGCGGGTGAGAAAACGTGCCTGCTTCGTTACCCTCTTCTTCCTTGTCTTTTTAACTAATAAAGATTGGCGTTTGACGCGATTTTACCTTCTGGGAAACTCTTCTCTCTCTCTCTCTCTCTCTTACCGAGAATTGAACATTGGTATGATTTTCCAACAAGAACAGAACCCTGATGCTCAACCTTCTTGGTTGATTCTTAGTTGCGTCTTTTCTTATCTGATGTTGCCATGGTTCAATTCGTTGATACTTTTCCATTTAAGCTGGTTCGTAATGTAATATTATGTTTTCTGAAGCTTGTAGCGTTAGCTTTGTTTTGACACATTTATTGACTATGGGGATGGAGTCTGGTACTCGGCTTGTTTAAGCCAATAAGGTATGCATCAAAACCAAAAAAATTGACAATTAGGAGTGTGGAGTAGGAAATTTGATTAGATAATGCTTTTTTAATTCCTTTGTAAAGCACATTTCTTCTTGCATATTTTGTGGTTTTGTGAAACTGTTAACTATTTTAAGAAAGAATTATGCTTCCACCTAAGAGATATACTATGAACCAAGGTCTAAATGTTCTGGTTTCTTTCTTTCTTTGTTCGTGTGATCCATACTCGTTTCTCTGTCTATCTCACAGCACAGTCATGGGCAGTTCAGTTTTACAAAATACATATCATATTTCCATTTCCACATCTTTGCATATTTTACTTCATCAAAATAGCCTTCTTTTAGATGTTTCACTGAAAGGTAGTTTAATTGTTTTTCAGTATCTTTTCAAGTATAATTACTGTGCAATCAACTGAAGCAATAACATTTGTAGCTGAATTATGGTGCACATCTTTTCTAAATCGAGAGAAATGGACCGCTATTAATTAATAAAATTTTGATGTATGAAATATAGCTAGTATCTTGATGTATGAAGCAACTGCTTGTGATCATGGTTGTCATTATAAAAAAAGAATCTTTTGTTTCCATTTGAAAAAGCTTTTTGAACCAAATCTGCAGTCTTATGTGTATTCATTTACTTCATTGCAGAAATAGACAGAAGTGACATAGCGGAGAAGCTTGGATTTGAAATAATCTCAGAACAAACAATTAATGAATGCAAAGCTACTGCTGTATTATATAAGCACAAGAAGACTGGTGCAGAAATTATGTCTGTATCAAATGATGATGAGAATAAAGTTTTCGGCATTGTTTTCCGTACTCCTCCGTAAGTACAATTTTTCAATTCATCATCCTTATCTGTCTTTTGTCATATTTTTGTGAAGCATCGATAAGATCATGTTATGGTTGCAGATACCCTCCTCCTGTGGTATATACTTGTGACTTGTGAGCTCTGGTTGACTGTATTGTTTGGGATAGATCATAGTACTTTTTTAAATTAAGCTGTTTTTCTACATCAAAGTGAAATAAAGTGTTTTATCACATCACTTAAATTTCATGGTGTGCTATATTCTTTGTCTTTCTTGATTCCAGCTTTTTTTCATATGAAACTACTTATGTGTTATAAATAGTTGCTATTTTTTTATTGTCGAGATGATGCAGTAAAATGACAGTTTTGTTGGACTCATGTAAATTGCAGAAAAGATTCAACAGGCATACCTCACATACTTGAACATAGTGTGCTGTGTGGTTCCAGAAAGTACCCACTAAAAGAACCCTTTGTTGAATTGCTAAAAGGTAGTTTGCATACTTTTTTGAATGCGTTTACATATCCAGACAGGACTTGTTATCCAGTTGCTTCGACAAATACAAAGGTGAATATACAAACACATTAATGCTGTTTGTCATGTCACAACTTTGTTATTCATCGTGTTAAGTGTTAACAATCTCTGTGCTGAATGTTCTTCAGGACTTCTACAATTTAGTTGATGTGTACTTGGATGCTGTTTTCTTTCCTAAATGTGTGGAGGACTTTCAAACGTTTCAACAGGAGGGTTGGCATTATGAGCTTAACAATCCTGAAGAAGATATATCCTACAAAGGTTGCCTATTAGATAGATCATCTTCTGTCTGTTATAAATGTGTTTATTTCCTATAAACAAATGATCTTCTGTTTATCAATGGAACTGAAATAGTCTCCTGTATCAAGCATGTTATGAAAGCTTTAGTGTTTGGTAAATTTAATTATCTGTATGTCAGGTGTTGTCTTCAACGAGATGAAAGGAGTATACTCTCAGCCTGATAACATACTAGGCAGAGTTTCTCAGCAGGCAAGCTGCTTCCCTATTTTCATTCATATTTTGATAGCCTTGATTAACAACAATTTTTCTGCTGTCGGTTGTTCATTCCTGTATGTCACTCATGAGCATTGCATTATTCCTTGATTCTTGTGACTATTTGCCAATGTAGCCTTTTATTTGCCGATCTGTTAGACTTATGCTGTGTTTTGTTGGGCTCAGTAATATAAGTATATAACAATTATGTTCGCGATCCATTTGCATAGTCCTCGCATGCTGAAGTTTCAAAATGACACAAGAATATGTCTTCAGCATTCAGGTTTATTTTTCAAAGAATGGATCACTTCTACTCATGTCTCAAGGATTAGTTTTGGTGTATGTTTGTTCATGTGACCCTGGGCTGGTAATTAAGTTGCGATTAATAGTTATGTAGGGATTGTTTTCACAATGCTACAACATTTTATCCAAGCTTCTAATTTTTCCCAAGATAGGGAGATAAATATGCTTTTAAAACTTAGAGGACTGCACGGTTGGTTTTGGTACAGTTTCTAGAAAATTTTAAAACCCAATTTAACATGTTTGGTTTCAGGAATTTAGGATGGCAAAACCTATTTGAATTGATCTGTAGGAAAACCAACCAAACTGAAATCATTTCCATTCGCTGCAACTTTTTTGTTTGGTTTCATAATGAATATTTATTTCATGGAATAGAGATATGGTATTCATAATGATAAAACTTATTGCAGATATATTTTCTAAGTATGTTAAACTTGTAAGAATGAGATGTATTATATCTGTACTTGAATACACATGGTATATGATCATATCATGCTTGGTTTACTTTGGCTTGAATGTTTTTTCTTTAAATCTCAAACTGAACTTGACAAGAAAGTTCAGTTTTATATTCTTTTATATCTGTACTGTACCGATCAATATAGAAGAACTGAACCAAACCAAACCTGATGCGCCAGTTTGGTTTAAGTTATTGGTTTGACCAGTTCATTTGCACACCTTTACTAATGTTTAGTACGTGAAGTCATCAAGTAATAGGTGTTTTGGTAGGGTCTATGTTCATATAATACAATCTGAAGCATACAGCATACCCGTTGGGTTGAACTGTACCATATGGTGTTACTCATCCATGGGAGTAGATGTTTTTATGCTAGGAAGTTCTTAACCGGTATCACCTGAGAACGATCTGACCCCACATGGTAGGAAGATAAAGTACAATCAACAAGGGCCAGAAATGCATATGAGGCACCGAATAAATGTCTTGAGGGCAAGAAGTACACAAGCCACAAAATATGGATGCACAAAGCGTTACTATGAGGGATTGAACCTTTGATAATTTGACAAATGCCTAGATGCACTACCACCTTGATAAAAGAATGACAGCTTGAGAAGCTGCTTTTGAATTTATTTGTAGTGTATGTTTAATAGAAGTTTGTTCATAAAAAGTAGCCTTTTCTACTTTTATGGCTTGCATTTTCTGTCATAATATAAATGTAGTTTCTCTGAAGTAAATTCTGAATTCTCACATAAGCAAATGTTCAACATGAAGTTACAGGATGCCTAATGTACTGTTGGAAATTGTTTGCAGGCCCTTTTCCCTGAAAATACCTATGGTGTTGATAGTGGAGGTGATCCAAAAGTCATTCCGAAGCTTACATTTCAAGAATTTAAGGTTTGTACCATATGCAGCTTAAAATATTTTAGGATGTGCCCGAGAGGTTGGTTAATATTTTCTGCAACCATGTCTTGGATTTTTATATGACATTTATAAATCTGAGCTTTGTTGCTGATTACCTATAGAAATGGTCTTTCATTTTCTTAATGGCTGCTAGCCATGTTTGATCCAAGTGGCTACAAGGACATCTGCACCACCTGAGACATGCCAATCTTTGGCAGAAATTGGTTGCACATGGGAGCGCTCATACTATTAGCTAATTGGATGGATACCAAAAAAGCACTGAAAATTATGTCAAATGATTCATCACATTATCTTGGAAGTTTACAAGGGCACCCGAGGATTAAAGACATTTAGCAAATTCGAGAAATTTGTTTAGATGGATTTAATTGTAATAGGGCAAAATCTCAATGGAATGTTCCCTAAAAAAAACTGATGCATCTGGAACAGAGTCGAAAGCAATATTTGAGATGCTTTCTCGCATCGAGTGTTTTAGTAAAGATTCATATCGACAAAAAATAAAGTAGATGAACTTAGCAGAAGCAATGGTTGGATCAAGGTAGTTTATGCCTGAACATTGCATCAAATGTTCGATATCAAATATTTGTGATACATTTTCTTCTGAAAAGAATATACTCACTCGTGCAAAAGCTTATCTACCAAGGCATGGCATGCATGTCTATCTTAACCTGTTCTGAATATTGATGCATAAACACTCCCTTTTTTTTTCCTTTTCCAGGATTTCCATCATAAATATTACCACCCTAGCAATGCTAGGATATGGTTCTATGGAGATGATGATCCAAATGAACGGCTACGTATTTTAAGTGGTATGATTTGTTTTCCAAATTGATTCTGCCCTTCTATGCCATGTCACTGTCTATTGCTATTCTTGTGATCTGCTTCATTTTAACTAATTATGCCATTCTAATAAAATTTTAGGAATGTTTGAAGATGTTGCAACCTATTTTACACTCATGGATTTTCCTACTTACTGGATTTTCTCAATTCTGAGCTGAATTGGGTTGCTCACTGCTTTAGATCCTCTTTCTTGACTTTTAAGAAAATGTGTCAAGAATGGAACATCAAAGAGATCAAAATTCTGTTGATTGAACATTTTTGGCCATTTTGTAAACTAATGGCTTGCCTTTTATGCATCTGTCTCTGACTTTTGAATGGCTTTCTTATGTTGCCTTTCTATTCTGAGTTTAAACCCTTTCTAAGTTATAAATGAGTTGCAGTAATGACTTTTGTCTTCCCCTGTACTTGGTAGATTATTGTGTCTAGCATGTTCAGAGGCTTTAGGTGTCTTAAATTTACAAAAGTTGGTTCATGTTAATAATAATTATGGCTTACATCCAACATACATTATGTTATGCAACTCTCAATGTCCTGAATGCTAAGGAAATGATGATATTGTGTGCAACATGGGTTTCACAGAGAATCTATATAAGCTGATCGATAAGGATGTTGAAAAATTAGTAAAAGACAGATCGTCTGTCTTCTGGAATAATGTCAACTAATTATTCATAAATTTTGCTGATGTAATATAAGCAATTTAATAATTTCTTCATCTGTTTATGCAACTATAAGCAGCAGGAAATATTGACACAATTTTGATTGATATTTATATTCTTATTAAAATGGTAAGTTGTAGCATTTGTTGACAGTTTTCATATTTGACATTGGAGGATATATTATCTTCTTCATATCTTGTGTGCGTATGGAGAACTTCACCCTCAGGATTTATGTTTTCTCTCTTCTTCTTTTTCACTTAAAAGAAATGGCCTATAATCTGAAAAGGAAGTGCTTAGATAACAAAAATGAGACCCAATTGGCATGTCACACTTACCAATTGTTGACATAGATCAACATAGAAAGACATCATTAAGACAAGTGTGGATCTATTATTGGCATAAATATCTTTGATTAAATAAACATTTTGAGCTGCATGGTGGCCACAAGTTTTTGGTCCGTTGGATTTTGTCCTATGATCCTATTGAACATGTAAGGCCTTCTTTTGGCATGCCATCATATGCGTTTGATAGGTAAATCATTGAGTAAATATTTGATTTGCTTTGTGACACTTAAGTGCAACATCTGTTCAATTGCATTAGCTAATTGGAGCATAGGTTGTCTAATACTAATCTTATCTGGATTTATGTTTGATTTGTATTTTGTTCTTTTTTACTACAGGAAGGAGTCTTGTAGATGTGCTGTTGATGTTAGATTGCAGAAATTTTAGCATGTTGTATTATTAAGAGAAACGTTACAATCATTGGATAGAAAAAAATCACCAAACTGCTATTCCTCCTCCTGTTTACTAAAATAGCTCTTCATTGGTGTAATGCATTTACAAATTTACTGGTTCAACATCCTTATGTTCATACCCTAGAAAAACTTGCCCTCTACTCTGGCTATGGTAATACTTTTTGATAGTCTGATGTTTCATATTATGGGAATTTATCAGAATGTGGCCTGAGAATGTTTCAAAATGATTCATCTCCCTGTTTAGAATTGTCACTATGACTTTCTTTCCTTCATATGAGAGATGATAGCCATATATACATTCATGTAGTAATAACTCTAGGTAAACAACTTCTTTCTCAGATTTACAGACTTAATTGTAGCAAGAAGTTGCTGATAGAAGGTTGATATCAAACAATTTACAAGTATGGATATTCAGCTTTAAATTTAGTTTGACATCTATCCATTATTTGTATATTTTAATGCAGAATACCTTGAACAATTCGAATCGAGTTCTGCCCCTAATGAATCAAAGGTTCTACCACAAAAGCTGTTCAAGGAGCCAGTGAAGATTGTAGAGAAATACCCTGCTGGTGATGGTGGTGATCTCAAAAAGAAACACATGGTCTGCCTTAACTGGCTTCTGTCTGAAGAGCCCTTGGATTTGGAGACAGAGCTTACTCTTGGTTTTCTGGACCATCTTTTGTTGGGAACACCAGCTTCTCCACTAAGAAGGATCCTATTAGAAAGTGGCTTGGGAGATGCCATTGTTGGTGGTGGAATTGAAGATGAACTTCTTCAGCCCCAGTTCAGTGTTGGACTAAAAGGTGTCTCTGAGGATGGCATACATAAGGTTGAGGAATTGATTATGGAAACACTTAAAAGTCTAGCCGAGGAAGGTTTTGCACCTGAAGCTGTGGAGGCATCCATGAACACAATTGAATTCTCACTTAGGGAGAATAACACGGGTTCATTTCCTCGAGGCTTATCTCTGATGCTTCGCTCCATTGTATGCAGTTCTCATGTGCCTCTTCTGTGAAAATAAAAGTTTCATGGTTATTTTTGTCCCCTATGAGGATTTACTTTTTGATCATTCACATCTTGTAGGGAAAGTGGATATATGATTTGGATCCTTTTGAACCTTTAAGATATGAAAAGCCATTGCAATCTTTAAAAGCACGCATAGCAGAAGAAGGATCTAAAGCTGTTTTCTGCCCGCTTTTAGAGAAATTCATCTTAAACAACCCTCACCGAGTCACAATTGAGATGCAGGTACTTGCACAATAATCTTCTTAAGATTAAATCATCTATTATGACATTTCAGTTTTGTTAATATCTGTTAGTTTCTTTTCTTCTCAGCCTGATCCAGATAAAGCTTCTCATGATGAAGCTGTTGAGAAGGAAATCCTGGATAGAGTTAAATCCAGCATGACGAAAGAAGATCTTGCTGAGCTAGCACGTGCCACACAAGAGCTCCGCTTAAAGCAAGAAACTCCAGATCCACCGGAAGCTTTAAGATCTGTTCCTAGTCTGTCATTACAAGATATTCCCAGGAAACCTATACATGTTCCAACAGAAGTAAGTCTTTAATCCATCCTTTTCTTTTAAAAATCAGGATTTTTATGATACGGGTTTAACATGATTCTTTTAAAGATCATATGCCGCATTCTTTACATCTTATGCGTCCATATAGTATCTATTGTCTCTTGAAATGAGGGTGCAGTTGTCTAGTAAGCAATACACAACTACATAGGTTTAGTAATCTCTGTGATTCCTGCTTGTGGCAGAGGTTTATGTAACCATCTTCCTCTGATTCCAAACTTGTAATATGCCTGTCCAGACTAGTTGATCGTTTAATTTACATCATGACTGAAATTATTCAAATGTGATTTGTAGATACAAAATGGACTTCTGGACTTGTTTAAAGCTTTCGTGTGGAATCAGTATAAATAGTGTAGAAACTTAGTGACATTGTTGTCCTCATTGTAGATTGGCGAAATCAATGGGGTAAAAGTTTTGCAGCATGACCTTTTCACCAATGACGTTGTTTATTCAGAAGTTGTCTTTGATATGAGTTTGCTGAAGAAAGAACTTCTTCAACTGGTGCCATTATTCTGGTGCGTGGAGCTGTTTGACTTGTTATTGCGTACCAATTCATTTCATTACTTTCTATACATGTTAAGTCTGCCACTCTTTTAAAACTTGAACGCCTTTTCATTTACAGTCAGTCTTTGCTAGAGATGGGTACCAAAGATATGGACTTTGTGCAACTAAATCAATTAATTGGGAGGAAGACAGGAGGAATATCAGTTTATCCCTTTACATCATCTGTACGGGGAAAGGCAGATCCATGTACCTGTATTATTGTTCGAGGAAAAGCCATGACAGCAAGGGTTGAAGACCTATTTAACCTGGTATTGTTATTGTTAGCTCCACTAATCTGCAGTGACATTGACTTGTCTTCCATGGATAGATTTAGTAGTTGTACTTGTTTTGCATGTTTAAATGAGATCCTGGTGCTTCTATCTGTCTGCAGATCAATTGCATTCTCCAAGATGTTCAGTTCACTGACCAACAACGCTTTAGGCAGTTTGTTTCTCAAAGCAAAGCAAGAACGGAGGTAAACTTCTCTGTGAATTTCTATTTATGTAAACTAAATTATAATGTTGTAACCAAGGTTTGCAATTTTGACCTGTACCGCCTGGTACAGGCAGTACAAACCGGTCTGCCAAGTTGTCGATACGCAAACCGTCCGCTACCGGGCGGTACCATCAAAAATCGACAATTGGCGGTCAATTTCGACTGTCAGTGGCCGATTGAGGGAGAAATCAATCGTCGGCGGTCGATTGATAGAGAAATCGACCGTCGGCAGTCGATTGAGGGAGAAATCGATCGTCGGTGGTCGAGTTCGGCCATCGGTGGTCGATTGAGGGAGAAAAAGGGAAGAAATAGAGGAAAAGGAGAAAAAAGAAGAGAAGAAAAATAACCTAGCACCTTCCTCGTCCGCGCATCGTCGCTGCCCACGGGTCGCCCGCGCGTCGTCGCCGGCCGAGCGCCCTAGCCTGCTTTTTTCTTTTTTTAAATATATTTAATATATTAATATAATATAATATTATATTTATAAAAATATTATATTATATTTTAATATATCAGGTGATACATACTGTATGTACCGCTCGGTACCGATACTGTACCAGTACCGATAATATGTCGGTACACCGGTATAGACCGGTAAGTCAAACCTTAGTTGTAACATTGTCACTGATTGCAGAGCCGATTAAGAGGCAGTGGTCATGGTATTGCAGCTGCAAGAATGGATGCCAAACTAAATGTTGCAGGATGGATTGCTGAACAGATGGGTGGTATCAGGTCAGTTCACCTTAATCTAGTTTTTTCAAGCATTATGGCCTAGATGACATTACATGATTTTATATAGGAAACTTCACTTTATGATATAATTGAAGCGACATTTTCCAGTAAGAAACACTATCATAGCGTGGTTTATATTTTTTGGATTAACATGATAAAAATATGTTATTGGTGCACATGCTCCTTGAATATATTTTCTTAAAAATACTGCTTACCTCCAAGGATAAGCAGAGCTTAGTGTTATTGTTGTATTATTCCTTGAGACAATATAATTTATTTAGATAACGATGTTGTTATTAATCTAAGGACTACTTATGCAAAAAAGGGGCAAGAAAATCCAAATTTCTCAGTGTTATGCTAGTCCAGTGCCCTTCATTTGGCTCAAAGATTTGTTTTATCATCTTCATAATGTCTTTATACAAATATTCTTTTAGCACACTGGCTTTTAATATTGACATGCATAAGAAATACTTAACAAACTTTTATCTTAATTTGGTTAGCTATTTTGAGTTTTTACAAGATCTTGAAAAGAGAGTTGATCAAGATTGGGAAGGAATTGCTTCTTCGCTTGATGAGATACGCAGATCCCTGCTCTCAAGGAAAGGTTGCTTGATTAATGTCACTACTGATGGAAAAAATCTTATGAACTCCAAGAAATTTCTAGAGAAATTTCTTGATTCATTACCAAGTACTCCATCCATTGAGGTTGGCTCCTGGCAATCTCAACTTCCTCCTGTAAATGAAGCAATGGTCATTCCTACCCAGGTGAAGTAACGTATTCTTGAAGATACTTCTGACAGCCTTTATTCTTCCTTTCTCATAGATGTCTCCTAACTCTGTTAATTTCTTTACAACCTTTGCAGGTTAACTATGTTGGGAAGGCTGGAAATATATATGAAACAGGATATCAGCTCAGTGGTAGTGCCTATGTCATTTCCAAGCACATTAGTAACACATGGTTATGGGACCGTGTTCGGGTTAGTGGTGGGGCATATGGAGGCTTTTGTGATTTTGATACTCATTCAGGTGCAACCCTTGTTTTATTTGTGCTTTTTTTTTGTGGATTTTGACTTAATACTTTGAATTGAAAAATGCATATTAGAATTATTTTGTTTTCTCTTTCCACTTAAATATGGGTTGTATAACAGGAGTCTTTTCATATTTGTCCTATCGAGATCCAAATCTATTGAAAACCCTAGACGTTTATGATGGGACAGACAGTTTCCTTCGTGAGCTACAACTAGATGACGATACACTGACTAAAGCGATTATTGGTACTATTGGAGATGTGGATGCATACCAGCTTCCAGATGCAAAAGGTTATACCAGGTATGAGATGCCACTTCCTATTTTAAACAACTATTAGCTGTTCTAGATTAAAGGGATTTGTTTTCATATTATTGTGGATGCTTTTTTCCTGATGGCCACTATATATATATATATATATATATATACATTGCCTTTTCTGTAAGTAGAATTATGTCATGTGATGATGTCATGGATGTTTCAATAGTTGTTGGTAGTTATAAACCAAGGTTTGACTTATTGGTTCGTACCGGTGTTATCTCGGTACCAGTATTGTACTGGTATTGGGCGGTATGCACAGTGCGTACCCGCTCAATATATTAAAATATAATATAATATAATATTATATTATATTAAAATATTAATATATTAATATATTAATAAAAAAGAGGTGACGTCGCCTCGATCTTTCTCCCCGCATAGGGAGATGTTCCGTCTCCTCACGCGGGAGAAAAAGCGCCCGCGGGTAAGGGCGGCGATGGCGCGCGGGCAAGGATGTCGCGTGGAAAATAAGTTCTTCTTCTCCTCTTCTTTTTTTTTTTCTTCTTTTCCTCTTCTTCCCTTTTTCTTCCTCAATCGACCACCGACGATCGATTTATGGTGGTACCACCTGGTAGCGGGTGGTCCGCGTACTGGTAACCTGACGGACCGGCATGTACCGCCCATACCGTATGGTACAGATTGAAATTGCAAACTTGCTATAAACATATAATAAAAAAATGTTATATGTTACAATATTCTTTTCCAAAATTGGAATCTTTTAAGACATTAAAATGATCTCATTATTGGAAATTACAGAACAACTTGAGGATAGTTCATAAAGCATCCTTCTTACTCTTGTGAAATCTTACAAAGAAAATTCCTGAACTTGATTAGGTAAGCAGCAAGCCATATATGTTGTTTTTGTCTCATATCCTTGAAGCATCCTGTTGTCCGAATGTAGGTTAGTAGCCAGCCATATTCATTCTTTTTGCATCATATTTTTGAGAAATCATTGATGTCTTGAAAACTGTTTTTGCTATTATTTAAGAACTTTTCTAGATGATTGCTGGACCAAAGTTCCTTGTCTGTAGACAAGATAAGCGTAAGTGAATATGATCATTGTCTTGTTAAGCTCTTTAGATACTCAAGCTCAATATACTCATTTTGCTTACAAAACTAGCTAAGTCCTAGTGCACTAGCAGTCTTATTTATCATTAACAAAGCTAATGTAAAACAGGGGACATCACTAATGTGTTGAACAAGCTTGAATATGTTTAGTCATATCTCAAGTTTGGTTCCATTTTGATAGTCAATATTACATTAATCAAATCTGAAGGCCAAGTATTACTGAAGCTCAAGTTGTCTTGTTCGCAACACACATTTCTAGTTTCTGAAGAGAGTTGTGCTAGTGATTTCAGTTAAAATATTGTCCTTTTTTCTCTTTCTTTGTGTTATGTTCATTCCTTGAAATAGAACCCCCAAAAATCTGTTACTGCATCATGTTTGATCTCACTTGTATAGGACATCTTTCTTCTGGGTCATCTAGACTCTTCTCTATCGTGTCAAATGACTTTGAGAACCCTGGGAACCTCTAGTGGATTCCTCTTCTATTGATTTTAACTTTTATTTTGGTCTTCTTTGTCCAAGAATGTCAAAAGCTGTACACAAACCTATGTCATAGTTATTTTGCTTGGAAACTATTTCAAGAAATAGCTATAGGTCAAAGCACATCTTGTGTCATTTAATAACCCTGACACTGGTATTACATAGCATTTTTGTGGTTGAATTGGTTTATATTCAATCATTACAGAAGCTTAGTAGATTGTATGTTCTTATGCCTATTGTATCTTTGAGCTGTCCTAGTATATTTTCTATGTTATATGTACAGCAGATGATATTAATGGTATTTTACTCCTCAGTCTAATGCGATACTTATTGGGTGTCACGGAGGAGGAACGTGAAAGAAGGCGTGAAGAGATCCTTTCAACAAGGTAAACTTGAAGTTCCTTCTTATTTATTGGAAGAAATTTGTTTGGGTCTGCCAAGCACATGGAACGTGTGTCATCTTTGACCAATCAAACTGAAACCCTTTATACGTTTTAAGTTTCTGATTTTGTGTTACATATTATCCTCGTTGACTATTTTCTTTGCATGTATCCACAGTCTGAAGGACTTCAAGGAGTTTGCAGATGCCATTGAAGCAGTGAAGAACAGTGGTGTCGTGGTTGCTGTTGCATCGCCTGAAGATGTAACTAGGGCAAATACCGAGCGGCCAGGATTCTTCGAAGTTAAAAAAGTTCTCTGAGTGTAATTTTTGAGGTTATCAGCAACCAATACCGTTTCAGAAGCTGGATGCCAGTGTGAGTTCTTCCAGATTCAAAGATCTAATAACTGCCCGCAGGTATCCATCAACATGGGGATCTGCACTCTCAGCATTAATCCGAAGCACAACCATGGTAACAAAGAAAATTACATAAAAACTTGTAGCTGGCGGGCTCCTAGTTTTTTCTTAGAATGCATTGTCCATTCCATAATATATATGGAAATTAATTAATTAGAAACTTGGGTCTGGAAGTGCATTGCTACATATATCAGTGTTCCATTTCAACTGTCATCAAATACAGAAATCTTGGAAAAGCAACTGCAATTCTGTGTCCTGCAAAGAGATTGTAACATACATTTAGATTTATCTGAAGTATATATCCTTGTTAATTACCAGTTGGAATGCACATACCTGTAGAATGAACATGAAATTTACACATGTTAGGAAAGGTTGACAGAATGCTGCCCAAAGTATTCTAGTTGGATGGTAGTTTCTCCTTGTATTCCACATTACTTAGGTAGATTCTAACAAGATCCTTTCCAAGTTTTAAATTTTCAATTGCATGCAGACCCCTTTCTTGAATGTTAAAAATAAAAGTAAGCAGATTCACCACCAAATAAGCCACTATAATTCACCAAAAGTTGATGCATAGATGCATTCCTATGTTCGAGGAACCAAACACCATGATATTATTTATGCTCATCACAACAGTCACTATTGTGAATACAAAAATACACATGTAGAGTAACTACATGCAAACATAAAAGAAGTACAAACTAAGATGGTTCCAAGCCTACATCATATGTAAAGAAGAAATGGATTCGTAGATAGCGGAAATGTTTTGTCAAATCATCATAGAACTTAATAAACCCATCCGTCGAAATAAATAAGAGAGATGCACAGAGATTTCTACTTCTTTCGTATTCCATAAAATCTCGTGCGTGTCATGGTTTCAAAGCTAAGCTTTTGGCGAAGTCGTAGTGACATGGTTTCTCTTGTGCCACATCCAAGAATCCGAAGGAGAGCTCGGCAGCGGTGGAAGGGCAACAGCTCTCCGGCACAGGCCGAAAGGCCACCCTTCGCAGTGTCGGAACTCTCCCAGTAACGATCCGCCGCCGAACTCCTCCAACTCTGTCGAACCATCAGTGGAGCAGCAAGAGAAGCAGCTCTTCACCGAGAAGAATGTTTCACTCTCGTCATCGGCATCGTGTTCTTCCTCTCCGGTTATATGCGCTCTTCCTGTCGTTGGTGACGCAGCCCGAGCGAGCTTCCCTGAGAATAGCAACTCCCGAGGCCTCGACTTCGTCTTCATCGCTCGACTTCGAACCTCCAGTATTATCAGCTGACGAGGAGAGAGAGAGAGAGAGATGCCGATCAGATGAGAAAGATACGATGCAGGGTGAAGAGATCGAACCTGTTTGCGATCGAGATCACTGTCAAGAGTACTCTCGTCGATGGAGCTCAGATTGGAAAGAGTTCTGAGGCCGGAGCCACGGCACTGAGCACAAGCCTTCCTGAGGAGCTCCGGAAGGGATTTGGAGCCGTTCGATGCGAGATTGGATTTGCCTTCCTGAGCAAAGAAAGCCATCATGCCTAGGATGAAGCAAAGAAAGGGAAGATGACCAACAAAGCATGTGGAGAATCTGCCTCCGCATAAAGTATGGTTTGCTCTTGTGGTTGGGTGGCGAGGAGATACGGATGGACGCGCATGACAAAGGCCTCGCAACCTAAAACCTTGAATCAAGGAGGGTGCAGAAATCCTTTGGGGTGAAGGCTAAGCATGTGAAACGGGTCGAGGAATGCATGGAGTTTTAGGAGATCGACCAAAACCTCAAAATTATCATGCTCAAGAACAAGGGTCGGCTAGAGTGGTGACATCAAATCAAAATGTCCCAAACACATCCAATACGCACTATCCTCTTAGATTTGATGGAAGATGTTGGTGGCAGAGCACAATTTTGGGCAGTTCATTTCCTTCTCTGGTTTTCTATTCGCCTGAGCAACTATTGTGTTTTCTTGAAGCTGAAGTTGAGCCAAGACACCGCACCTAATTCAAGTGGCCGAAGGGTTTTCTCCTCGGCTCTCGACCACTGAGAAGGCGGAGGCTGCGGGCGACGTTGTACTGAGATGGCGGAAGACGCAATTCTAGGGTTCCTTCAGACTAACGACGACATTACCGACTCGCACGAGTTCGCCGCTGGCATTGGACCTCGTGAACGTCTGTCATCAAGCGGCTCAACGGGTTTGAGATCGTCGAGGCCAACGTCCTCCCTTTTGGTTCCCTCTCAGTCATATCTCCTCAGGATAATTATCTCCTTGGCGAAGAGGGGAAAGTGTATGCGGTTGAAGGATCGCCGGAGGTCTACTTCTTTTTGGCTGTACCCCCGGAGGGGATCTTTAAAACGAAACTGGTTATGACATTACGGATGTTGCAATTTTTGCTGTTTTTCTATTTTTTTTACCATTATGAATCAGGCGAATTTTAATCCTAAATAACTTGTTTGTTGATTCAGGCAAAAAAAATTGGATTCCAAAGGGTTGAGATTGATTTCAAAGGGCAATATTGGATTCAGGCAAAATTTCAGTATTAGCTCATCCTGGGTTAAAAAGAATGACTGAGTTGAGATTGCCAAAGGGTCTGTAAAATGAAAGGTTAAATTACATTACCTTCGTTGTTCTTTGGTTTTATTTTCTGCTCAAATGCATAATATTTTGTAATTTTTGGTTGCTAAACACTACTTACGGATATATATATATATATATATATATATATATATATATATATATATATATATATATATATATATATATATATATATATATATACATATACCATCAATATGCCAAGGCACATCCACGGTACCATCAAGGACTCTTAGCATGTTGTTCTAGAACTCAACTAAATTTGCTTGTTGTTCCAAATGGTAGTAGTTTGTTGTTGTAGAAGCTTCCAAGGGTTTAAATAGTTGCCCAGGCGCTCGCCTCGCTCACCTGAGCGCCTCAAGTCTCGATCGAGCAGTGCGATTCAGTGAAGCGCCACCTGGGCGCTCGTCTGAACCCAGGCACCGGGTGCCTTGAGCAAGCCCCCGATGGAAATTTGTCATATATGATTTAGATATTTGTCAACCTCTTTAGATTAAAGAGTAATAGCCAAGTCTATTTTCATGAATGTGATCTTGTCAGGAGAACAATGCAGTTATGATGGCTACATATTGTAGTTTGTCAGCTAACAGTATTGTTGTTCTAAATTCTAATGGCAAGACCAGGTAATATGTGTGAGGCAAAAGTCAAATTTTTTAAGAGTAGCTTGAACATAATTAGCTAGAACACCAATGTTAAATCAAACACATCATGCTTTTTCAAAAACATCTAAGAAATATGATAATCTTGGCCAATATATCTTCTTGTACTTCTTTGCATCTTCTATGACTGATTGAATTGGATTAGGTATGCTACACTAGTCTGATGTGTGTTACTTTAGATTATTACAAAAGCTCTTCTCAAATATGCTCAGTTATGATTGTTCTGCTTCCTTTTGTAGGTTGAACATGTAGAGGATAAGGTCAAAGCTTTGCTTGAAAGAATTGAAGATGGTAAGGTTTCAGATTCTGCATTTTTTCGTCTCTATAAAACTGGTGATCATAATTTGTTTCTGTGATAGTTGCCTGGGCAACACTGAGTATCTACAATTTGATTGCATTATCTTCTGTACACTCCATCTGATGTTGATTTTTCTATCTTTGATCATTGATCTCACTGATAGAAGAGCTGTAGGTTGCTAGTTCATCAGCTCTAATGGTCATAATGGCATACTGCCAATCATAATTATGGCCTTGGGACTACCTTTTTTTTTTTTTTCTGAACTTTTTTTAGCCAAGCCTTGGTACTATGTTGTATGAATAAATTGGAAATGTTGGATTGTTATGAACAACTTTTTCAAATAGCTCTATTAAGTCCTGTTTGGTACATTATGAGGACTAAAGATGCTTATTTAGATTGTTTTTGTTTTACAAAATTAGCATTGTTTAACTTTTTTACCTTGTACCCACCAGAATCTGTCATTTCCTGTTTGGAGTTGCTACATTTGTTACGTTTGCAGGTTGTTGATTGGAATGATGTTGCAGATCTATCAAAAGAAAGCTTACTGTCAAACAGTAATGCTTGCTTTCACATCAACTTTACTTTTTCTAATTTTGATAGAAACAGATGAGGCCTTTAAGGTGAGCAGTTACACTCCGTGACATTGGTTGGAATCTGCTTTGTTGAAAGAATATGCAGATTCAGATAACAATGCATTCAGTTAGGTTTATTTGGGTCTGTAGTATTCATTTATTTGACATTTATTGTAATTTTATTATTATTTTCTGTCAACTGAGAGTCCTTTTTGAGTTGTTAATTAGTTAGTTGCTTAGTTCATCACAAGATTTATCTTCTGTTTAAAATATTTGATTTAGGGTAATTATGAGAAGAAATTCAACTTGATATGGAGGCTTTTCAGCTCTAATAGCATTCTCATTTCTATTAGTTAAAAATAGTTTAAAAGGACTCAAATATTTGGTCAGATAGAACTTCAAAGATTCTGTTCACTTGTTATATCTTTGATTTTAAACTATGTTAGGAGTCAAAGTGTGTGCGTGTAGACTGTGTCTTCCTACAAATGAGGTCACTATTGGTAAGGGGGGTTTTAGTAATTTCACAATTGTGAAAAGGGTGCTTGGAGTCACCACTTGTTGTCTTATTACTCTTCGCAAACTCTGTAGTCTCTTGTTTTTATCCCGGATTTCTTCCTAACACACTCTGTTTCTCATCCCGGTAGATTAGTCAATCCTTATTTATTGTGTTTGCTTTTTTGCTTTATGATGCCATCCTTTTCATGTATTAACCATGAAATTTGATTAAGGAAACTTGCTTAGCCACCATGTGCCTATATATTTTGTCAAATTTGAACCAAAACTATAATCTTGATGTGCCAACTCTGAATTATATGAGAAGTTTCTAAAAAGCAAATTTTTAAGTTTCCCTTGAGACTGCTTGGAGTCATTTCTACAGGATAAATGACTTCTCTATAAACCTGGAAAGTCGTTGTCTTAAGAAGGCCTGCATGATGCAGTAGATATCATGGAGATAGTGTTGCCAAGTCATTCTCTAACCTATGATGACAAAAGGATGGGTCTATATCTAAAATTCAAAAATGGGTTTGAGATTTGGTACTTGAAGTTTTTCATTCAGAATATTTTAAATCAAACTTAATTGTGAAAATGCAAGAGGGTTAAGCCTCAAGGCTGATCAGTATAGAGGGAGTGAAATAGACCAACAATGTTTGTTTTACATCAATAAAAGTTCCATCTCCAATTTCCCAAAATGGTCTTTCAGAACTTGATACCTGACACAAGTAGCTGACCAACTATTCAGCCATTGAGAACAACATAGAATGAAGTATTTGGTTTTCACATTAACGAAAAACTGAGGATTAACAATCAGCTTCCTGATTTTGCTTGGTATTCCATTGGAGCTTTAATTTTCGGATCTCCAGATCCTTTTCTTGTGTGGAATTGCCACAATCTCTCAATCAATGAAATGTAAGTTTGTGCAAATAGTGTTATTATTCTTTGGGAAAGCTCTACGTTGTTTTCCGATGCAGGAACTCATCACTTTAGGAAATTAGTCTGCATTTAGGAGATTAGTAGGCATAGCAGATAATACATAAGCTATAAGAATCCCTACCAGCAAAAGATAATAATACTTATCTCGAAGATTGTAGTCCTGATGATGTTTTATCAGTAAGGAAAATATAACTTCTGGAATCCGTTTGCATGGAATTGGATATTTTGGTTAAATTGTATGTACTGGTTTGATCTTTTTAGGTGCCTGTTGATTCATGAGGTTGACTTAGCATGCTTGTGTTTTGCTTTTTCTTGGAGTGGCACATGCTTGTGTATTATTGAGATACTGAAACTGAACCAGAATGTAACTGTTGTACTCAGCTAGAATATATTTATTTTTCCAACTCCTGATTCTGCAATTCAACATGTGTACAATTTTGTACTTAGTTTATTTTTTTTTTTCCTTAGGATATCGAGGGGTTACACACTAAGAAAAGGTCCCAAGTATGTCTTGAAGAGGAAAAAGGTAGCGACTGCTTTGACCCAAGAACATCTTCAGAGGTGTCTTATCATTCTTATGATTTGAAGTACTTTGTTATAATTTAAATAATATATTATTTCTCAAGTACATTGACTCTCCTGAGATGCTACATTGGCTCCTGCCTTGTGCACTGGAAACACTTCTTTTTAATAGATTATTCCACAAGTCCTGGTTCTCTTTTAGTTCAAAAAGCATTTACCAAAGTTCTTGAGTGTTGGTGTGCATATATGTGACTGCCTTGTGGCACATTCCTAGGAGTGTATTGCCACTTGTTAACCAGCAAATATACCTGAATGTGCTCCAACAAATATTTTTGTGCTATTATAGATTCAGGATCATTACCATATAGTTCATCATTGTAGCAAATGTTTTGGTTTATTGTCATCTTATAACTCTTGAGTTGTCACACCGGCTGTTATTGAGGTAGAATATCGATGATCAAATAGCAACTCTGTGATATCTCTCACTGTTATCACTATGCTAGCCATATTCTGTTGTCATTTTACTATTGCTATCTCTGTCTTCACCCACTTTTTGGCTTTTTTTTTTACTCATAATATAGTTACATTTCCTGGTATTATTTGATTACTTTCCTATTTTCTCATAATACTAGTATGTTTCCCCCTTGTTCTGCATCTAAAATGTATTCACAGCTATCACAGACTAATTCTCAAATGTATTCACAGATATCACTCTTCTTCATCATATGTTGCTTATATTGTGAATAAGATATTTCTTACAAATATTTACATTTAGTTACTTTTATCTTTGTTTTCTACAAAGGGGTGATTGAAAAGCTTTGGAGTTCAAAGAGTACAATCTTAATGCTCAGGTGCAACCAAACCAAATTGACTATCTGCAACCTCTAGAGGCATAGTTAAACTCATCTCTTCATTCTGATGATGTATGATTGATGCAGACATATTGGCTAGACAAATAGTTGGTTCCACTTGTTGAGTATCCTTTTATGTATTTAATTTCAGAAAAAGTTGAAGTCCTGGTTAAATTTGTGAATTGTGATTATACTTGTGTTGTACAAGACTCGCAATAGTTTCATTTTAATGCAGTTACATTTTGGGAAGTAATTAAATCCAATATCTATCTGCAATCTTCCATCATCTCTTGTGATGGCTTGTAATGGATAAAGTGCTGCTGTAATGAAGGTTCTTACTTTTTGATGCAATTTTCATGAAAGTTGGTATTATATCAACTTGCCATGTTATTTTGTTATATTAAAGTTGTGATGATAGAGTGTTGATAGACAAACTTGGTAATTTTAATACGAAAAGAGAAGAAAACAGAATGAGGAGAAAAGTGGCTAACTTTTATTTTTTGGATATGCATATTTAATCTGCATGGACTCCAAAATCTAATAAAAAGAAAATGGTCTTATCATCATGATTATGTTGATTCAGTGGTCCTTGTGCCTACGTCGATACTTAAAACTAAAAAAGAACATTAAGGTCTTTTAAACATAAACAAGCTTGATCCTGGGGGCCTTGACATTTAAGGCTTTGCTGTTTGATGGCCTAGTTCAGCCAGTATGGTATGGATCGTCATACTAGCACGATACTTAGCATCATTGTTGGTATCAATGTTTCACAACTTTATGATATGTGCAACTCTATATGGAAATACATATACAGATGCAATCATGTAATCACCTTGCATAAGGCTATGCAATCTGAAGTGGTCTATGCAACTGTGTTGTCACAACCACATGTCATTTTGTATTCCTGTTTTGCTTCACACTCTACTCAATATCTATAATCAGTTCAGAACAAACAACATAATATGTTGTCATGTCACATTCTCTTCCCTTCTGCTGTTTGATCAAGCAAGAGGACTTGCTATGTCATTGAAAGGCTTGCAATTTTGGTTTTCCTTCAACTTCGAATTACTTTGTCTCAGGTCCGTGAGGACAAATGGGGTAAAATGTCTTTTTTTCTTATTACTAGTGAGTTATAGCAATGATATAAGACTTATCAATCCCAATTTGCTTCTTCTGTAGTATTGAGGAGATGCCAACAAATAACTTTGTTGAAGGCAGGCGGAAGACTTACTCATCTTATCTGCTTATGCTTATACATTTTATATGATATAGAAAATTTGGAAATTGATATCTGATAAAAATTTGGAAACGTATGCATTGTTCTTAGATTTGATTAAGTAATTGGTGCATTTAATAAAAGTTCTCTGATAATTACCATATTTCATGGATATACATAACTATGAATTGTGGACTTTGGTATCTGGATGAAATTGGTTACTTCATTTTGCTTTTGTAATGATAAACTGAATTGACCTCTTCTGTTGGATACTGGGGAGAAATTATTTTCTTAATTGTTTGCTTTAAGAGCTGAAATTTGTTTAAGATTGAAGATTGTCAAAGAGTGATTTTTTTCTCTATATGCAGCAATTTCTTGACCCTATAGCACTTAATGAGTTCAGATGGATTGCTTAGTACTTATTTTGACTGTTTTAGGTATACTAAACGACTTCTATTCCAAACTTTTCTATTTGTCCTGAACATGATTCATGCATTCAACTCTTCAATATTCTGTATTTATTTATTTAGTAGCTTGACTTAATTGATGAAATTTAAGCTTTTTTTGTAGCTTTTGGAATTTCGATGCTTTATTCCAGCCACAACAGCATGCTGCTCGTGATTCGCATGATACTTCTTCTCTTAAAGGTTAAATGCTTTGATATCAGAATGAAATATCTTTTCTTTTTTGCTCAAGATTTTACTGAAATGCTCATTTAATGCTTTGTTCTAGCAGCTCCTGCTTCTACGAGATTCTTACCTGAAGATTATGTTGAGAGAGTCAAGCTTGTTCATGAATCTGGTGGATATGGATCCAAAGGGTATGTTCTTATGCTTCTGTTGGTGATGTATATTGTCAAGTTCCTTGCATAACATCTTTATCTACAGATATGGACATGATTGGAAAGGGAAGAAGCTGATAAGAATCTCCTTTGAACGCACACAACTGCAGTTTCTACAAGAATGCTTTGCGTGCTTGCTCAGCAGGTATTTAGTGCTCCAAGGTTGAGGGTTTTTTTACTCAATTATTTGTTGAGTTGATGAATTTTGTTTAACGAGTAAGATTCCTTGCATACTTCATGGCATAGTATATTCAAAGTGCAAATTCTTTCACTGAATTTTAATTGGCTTAAATTATTATTGCATTTGAGATGGATGCATGGAGTAATAAAAAAGAATTTTTTTCAACTTCAGCATAATATGAGGGAGAATTGTCTGAGGTTAATCGGACATGTTTAAAGATGTGTGAATCCACTACTGAAGACTTAATAAGAATACTAGAAATGATGAGGTGTCTGGTAGCACTTGCAAGTATCGCCTCCGCCTTTGCAGGGCTCACGAGCATCGCTTCCGTTGCTACAATCGACGGCGACCTCTGCTTGCTGCGACCTCACTGCACCGTCATGTCTCAGGTAAGGTCTCTTCTCCTCTGTCGCTTTCTCTTCTTCCCCTCTTTATTTCTCCTTCCTTCGGCATCCTTTGATCTCCTCCCTTGTTCTTCCTCTTCGAAACACTGATACTTACAGGTATATCATGCGTAGAAGCTGTGATTCGATATATGTACCGGTTGATCTGCTCTGCCATGGATAGGTAATAACCGTATCAAAAGAGCTTTTTCTTTCGTCAATGTACAAGTTTGCACAAATTTGTAGCAATATGCTTCCAAGTATTCTGTATAATTTTTTCTCCTCACTGTGCCATTCCACCATCATCATAACAAAAATTCGATCTTCTTCTCAGTGTGATGCATTTTGCCTGCTACCCGAGCCCAGAGATGAAGCACCAACCTGAGGAAATTGAGCAAGATCAGAGCACAAAGCCCTCCATGAACTATCATATGAAACAGGCTCCCTTGTGCAACAGCTACCACCATCAGATCCAAGGAGTCTGCTGCAACCAGAAGCCAGCTCATTGCTTCCAGTGTCATCCTAATCACCAAGCTCAGCTTTTCTTCTCCATAGATCCTGCAGGCCATCCTGGAAGACAGAGCAGTGGCTGTCAACACTGTAGTCTTGGACCATCCTCTGTAGCCAATCAGGCTTCCTCCGAGTACCAATGCCTCCCTCCGGCACACACATGATGCACAGAGGCCGGAGAAAGAAGACTCTCTCAGAGCTGCCAACCCTGTGTAGTAAGGCAAGAGGACGGAATCCAGGTGCAGGCTGGCATGCAGAATTCCTGAAACGGTCGAAGCTTCGAGCACCGCGTACTTGATGTCGGTGGCAGCTCGATTTCTGAAAGCCAGGGCTGAGACATAGGCGAGTTGGAGGAGGGCGGGACCGATGTGCGTCAGAGGGAATACGGTGTCGATCCTGCGCCCGTTTGCGAAGATTAGGACAAGCAAAGGAAGCGCAATCGGACCCGAAGGCAACAGGTATCTTCTCCTCCACCTTCTTCCGTTGCTGACATCTAGGGAGCTCCGACTGCATCCGAGTTCAATGAGGGTGAAGACGGTGGCTGAGAGGAAGCACGAAACGGCGAAGAGCAGCACCGACAGGTCGACGGCGGGCGGGTAGTCTCCTTCGTAGGGGCTGTCGCAGAAGTAATGGTAGGGGCAGTTGACCAGATCGGTGGTTTCTTCCACCTGCCATCTGGTGCACTTGAAGAACAGCTTCTCTGTGTTCTTCTTCATGCTTCTTCGTCCTCGATGAAAAGGATCATCAGTATTTGGGCGGTGTCTTCTTGCTCCCAACGCCCTCTCCAGCGCCGCCGGTAGCTGCTGGTGCACCACCTACTCCGATCCTCTCTCTCTCTCTCTCTCTCTCTCTCTCTCTCTCTCTCTGTTGGTTGAGGTAGAGTTTTGTAGCTTCTGGCAGAAAGAAACCATATGCCACAGTACGTGTTCTGAAGCTGAAGCCGAACCAGCAAGGGATATATTGGCCGTGAACACGTCCAGAGGTCAAAGCTTGTTTGACTTAGTGTTGGAAGAGATAATGCAGAGTTGCCTGATGAAATGGTGGAGAAGCCTACAAGACTGTTAAAAGTTGGATCAAAAACAGGGTTTGGTGGGGATCCATCCATCCATGACTCTGTTCTTTTATATCATCTACGATTCGATTCCTGCTGCTTGTTCTCGCTTGTATAACCCAAACTATACCAGCAGGTTGTGCTCCACCAGCCACCACCACAGCAAGCAGTCAACTTCTCTCGCCTCTTACTTTATTTGGCAGAAGGAATGGGTGGAATGTCCTCCTCCTCATCTGGTGGAATTCTACCGGTTTCCACCATTAAAACAAAACAATGGAAGGTGGGATACCAATTGCCTTCGATTGTAGCCTAAGAATAATACATATGTATGCATGTATGTACGTATGTATATATTACCTAACTTGACTACTCACTAGTATTATTTCCTCAGAGACTAATCATGTATGATCAAAGACTAAGGCTGTTTGAACCTTCTGATATGACCAGCAGAGCAACTTTTATTGTCTAATGATCATTGCTAAAGCAGCGAATTCTATTAACTCACAGATGTTTATGAAACCACTCGAGAAAGGTTCAGAAAGAAGATGAAGTCCAAAGATGCCAGCACATATGGAAGCTATTATTAAAACTATTCTCAGAAAGTTTAGTGTGTAGAAAAAAGAAATCATGATACCATTTTCTTGTCAGGACCAAAACACTAAAAAAAAAGCCAGTTGACAAAGCAATGCATTTAACTAATAAGCCTTCTTGTATGTCCATTGTTAGGCACCAGCTTGCTTGAAGAATATTATCCTTTATAAAATACATCCTTCGAGTGGTTGCATCTAACACTAAGCATTATTTTAATTATCTAAAAAAATCTACACATGAGTTCTTGAACTACAGTTAGTTGTGTAGTCACTATCAAAAATTGTCAACCATGATAAGTACTAAAGGAATGACTTCTCTTTTCAAATATACATATCACTATTTTCTGTGTATTGATACGTTCGGTATAGTTTTATACATACTGGATAGACGGTTGATCGATACATCTATAAAACCAATAAGGTCTATGGTTCACTTTACTAATCTATACTAATGTACTGATCAACTATCAATACGATACATATCGAGTTATACCAAATTGTATTGATACATGATTCATCAAAGTATATTTGCACATTATCTTCTTAGTCTTTTTTTTTTTCCTTTTATTTTATGGTGGCTTCATGCACGAGCAGTAATTGTGTATGTCCCATGCAATCATCATATCAATCAAACTTTAAGGCTCTTTCAATGTCGTTATGCTCGACTTAGTTTCTTGATCTCCAAAAAGTTCTCTGACGTATTTGGGTTTTTGTTTTTTTGTTTTTTTTTGGTTGCTAGTCGATAACGTAATTGTTTATTTTTCTTGTTATTTTGCCAAGTGCAAAAGTTATTGTTTTCATGCTAGAGATTAATATAAACATACAACTAGACTTGTTGAGTTTAGAATTGTAGTTCCACAGTGTCCACATACGGACTTATAGTAAAAGATGTTCATGTTCAAATTCTTGAAGAACTAATTGTACCTGAGTCTCTTTTAATTGGATGTGAATGACGAGAAATTGCTGTGTGAAAGCTGTTGTAAATAATTCAACCAGCTAAGATTAATTTAATTAGTTAGGATTAGATAAAGATTTAAATCTAAATCTAATTTAGCTAAGGGTGAGATTTATTAAGATATAATAATTTTTTAGTATTTTAAAAAATCTATATTCTATCTTTTAATCAATATAGATAGATGCTCTTGGATCATTCCAAGGCAATACGCACTGTAGACTTCGTATTGAAAGTACGCCTAGTGTCCTCTACCATTATCTTTCTTTTCTCCCGAAAGTTATGTAAAAAAGTCGTATCAGAGTCTTATTCAAAGAAGATAAAAAAAAAATACATCGATTAAAAGGAATGGAAGACTAGTAGACCCAAAAGAATAAGAAAAAATGAAAAAGATGGTAGGCCTTGGAGTAAGTGTTTCTAATCTTCAAAGGTGATAATTATCAATTTTGGATTGTTAAGATGAAAACTCTGTGTATTTTATATTGATTATGGAATTTGGTAGAAGATGGTTTTCTTCAGTATGTCTGCAAGATCCTAGTATTACAAAATATCAAAAAAATAAGATGAAATAAAATATATAGAAAAATACAAAATACCTTTACATGTTATAACAAGCAATAGATGATTCCTTATTTTCTAGAATCATAATGGCATCAACATCAACAAAAGCTTGGAAGATACTAAAAAGTGTGTTTGGAGGCACAAACAAGGTAAAAAATTTAAAGCTTCAGATTTTTCGACATGAATTTGAAACTCTTATAATGAAATATTCTGAATTTATCGTTGATTTCTTCTCAAAATTTTCTTTTATTGTGAATCAAATGAGATCTTATGATAAAAATCTAAAAGATCAAACTGTAGTAGAAAAAGTTTTACAAAGTTTATCTCCAAAATTTGATATGATCTCTACTGCTATAAGAATCTAAAGATATAATTACATTATCTATTAATTAATTAATGAGGTCTCTTTTAGTTTATGAATAAAAAGTGAACATATCTTCAAATAAGACTTTGAAACATGTTCTTTAATTCAAATGAAGATAGATCAAGAAAGATCAGAAGAATTCACAAATCAGATCTCAAGGGTGAGATTAAAGTGACAAAGGACGAGGTCGAAGGTAACAAAAAAAATTTGAAAATGTTTTTATTATAAAAAAGTTGGATATGTTGAAAAAGATTGCTAGTATAAAACTAAAAATCCAAATGTTCCTCTTTATTCTTATTGTAAAAATGGCTATCTTGAAAAAGACTATTGGAATAAAAATCAAACAAACTATCATAAGGAAAATAGTGATAAAAAAAGATAAAAAAAATATTTTCTTTATAGCATCTTATGAAAAATATTCTAGATATGTTTGGTTTTTGGATAATGGATGTAGTAATCATATGACCGAGGATAAAAAAGTTATTAATGATGTGATGTTTATTCTAGATACTTGATGATTCAGTTAGATCTACTATGTAGATGGGAAATGGTAACAAGGTTCAGGTGAAAGGAAAACGAACAGTTGTTGTGAAGATCAAATCTGATAAATAAGTTATTGATGATGTGATATTTATTCCTGATCTAAAATAAAATCTCATTAGTATAGGACAACTAATGAGAAAAGGATATTGTGTTATTTTTTATGATGAAAATTGCTTGATTTATAAGAAAAATTAAAAAATTGATAACAACAATAAGCATGACAAAAAATAAAGTGTTTTCCTTATTATTTTTGGATTTTGCTACTCTTGTTGATGAATCATCGTTATGACATAAAATTATAATAATCTAAATTTGTATAGATCGATACAAACTATCTCAGATGATTTAGTCTATGCTAATTTGAAAATTACAGTTGATAAAACACAAACATAGAAAAAGGATGAGATCTTAGACTCCAAGGATAATAATAAAGGTATACACATAGATGATAGAAGTTTCTAATGATGTGACAAAAACTAAGAGAAAGAAAAGAAAAATGATGCTTCTGCATACAAAAGGATTCGATCCTACAAATACAGAGCCTCCATCAGATCATCAAAGATGACTACTGAAGAGAAAAATATCAAGTTATCTAAGAGAAAGGATAAAAAATTTCAGGTCAGAAGTTCTCAAAGATCTATGGATAGAGAAAAACATAAGATAACCACTGCAACAATGCAGATCAGCTTGTCAATATCTTCATAAAATTTTGGTAAAAAAAATTTAAAAATAATTTTAAATTATAACTACTTGAATTAATGAGGTATATTAGAAATAATTCAAGTAGTTAATTAATTTAAGTAGTTAGGATTAGATAAAAATTTAAATTTAAATCTAATTTAGATGAGGATAATATTAGTTGAGATGATGGTGAGATTTATTAAAATGTAATAGATTTTTTAGTATTTTAAAAAATCTATATTCTATCATTTAGTCAATATAAATAGGTACTCTTGGATTATTCCAAGACACTACACACTGTAGATTACAATCTACAGATTAAAAGTGTTGGGAAACCTCAACGGGAGTATCTGGTTTTCCACTCAGATCAAATCATCGTGAAACTCCTTAGTGGGTATTAGATCTCTCCATCCAATTACCTACTAACCATGCCTTATTGGATCTCGATCCAATAATCTCCTTAGGCCTCTAATTTGACCTTAATCAAGGAGCGTATCAGTATAGGATCTCATCTAACGAGAATAGGGGCTAATTGGATCTCCATCTAATCCTCTATTCGCTGAAACATTCATCATATGTGTGTAACTTTCTAGGCCTGATACCGAGCTGGTCGTGCATCACTCCCATTAGAACTTCTTCTAATATAGTGAATTATTATCCACATAATAATTCACTCGACTCATCAACTAGAGATGTACTAGGCCATTACGCCATAGTCCCTAAATGGTATAAGGGGATCGAATCCATCAGAGCTGTCTATCCATAATTATCGTGTATCCATAATTCCTCATCCAACTAATATCCCATAGATCGTATATTGGACATGGTATTATCAGGTCACATACGAAATCTGTCATAGTCTTGCTCTAATCAGATTCTCCCGAAAAACTTTTTATCTCTTAATCCAAATAACCCTGGCCAGAGATTTGTCTGAGCAAGCACATATGAGATATTCCTCTCATGATTCTGAGAGTGGATGATCCTCTATTGATACTCAATTGCCTTCGTAAAGTTGACTATCAATCCCGATAACTAGTTGTACCAGATCTAGAACTTTCCAAACTTGTAAGTCTGGTGTTAAAGAAAGGAGTACTGAGACAAGATATCCTTGGTGTCTCAAGTCAAAGGACTAGATACACAACTTGGACTATGGAATCGTTGACTTACATTAAGTATTATCAACCATACAGCATTTCATAGGTGGATCAATTAGTGAACTTATTCTCCAATGAGCACCTGTACTATATCCTTAGTGTCTCCACACAAGTGGCTATGAGACCAGTCGCCTCCATCATATAGACGGGTATATAGTACATCGATCTATTCGATTATCTCGATATCCCTCTCGAGTAACCTATGACCGAGATTATTTAATATTTATCTTTAAAGGTGAATTGATCTCATTATCATGATCTTATTACGATCCGATTCTCATTGCATAGAACCAAGGATGTCACAGTAGATATACTATAGATAATATAATGTGAGAATATATCAATATTAATCATAAGCAAAAAATCACACAGCATATCACATGTGTCATCACTTACATGATTGACTTAAAAGATACCTATAACTAACAAAAAAAAAAAAAAAATACTCATAATGTACTTTATCATTTTATTCCCCTTCTCCCCAAAGTTATGAAGAAAATCCAACAGAAACAACCTACACATCCGCTTACTCTATCATTTTCTTCCCCTTCTCCCCGAAGTTATGAATAAAATCCAACAGAAACAACCTACACATCCACTTACTCTCTTCTCTCTTTGATCTTTAAGCAGTAGAATGGCCATTGAGAACATATTCCCTTCCCCTCCTATGTGTTCGATTCTTGTGGGTGCAGTAGTTCTGGAAGTAGACAAACGGCAAAAGAACTAAGATTCTGGAATTGCAGTTCAAAATTTATCGTCTTATATTTTTGTTTATGTTTGTTATTTATTCCTGTATTTTTTTATTTTTTTATTTATTTTTTTTCATTCTGTGCACACACACAACTGTTCACTAAGTGAGTTGTCTTGTTAAGAGTCTTTTAGGCTGTGCTTTAGAAGGATGAAGCTCAATAAAAGGCCCCTTATCATGGATTTAAAGCATTTTGGGCCATATACTTACTTTAGTTCTGAATCCAAAATTGATGATGAGGTGGTATATGGTAGAATGAGGTTTCCATTTAGAATGGTTGATGGAATAAAAACTCCTCCTCTGTTTTTTAATCTAAACAATACGTGCATAATGAATCGTCTATGCATAGTTTTCTAATAAGGAACGGTTCCAATATTTAGTCATATATCATCCACTTATTACCTAAACTTCCCAACGTTGACTCAGGTGATGTGAGTCATGTCCATAATGACGTGGTAATCACGTCGACAACCATGACGTCGATTAGACTGTGATATATCGATTGTTCCCCTAAAATAATGAAGATAGCTAAATTTATTTGACTATCATCTTAAATTATGCTCATATCATCTTAAATTATTTTTTTCTCGTTTTATTTTATTTTTATCTAAGTAATAGTTAATTATTTTATAAATATTTTTCTATCTTTTCTTGTAATATTACATGTCCATACTAATTTTTTAATATATATATATATATATATATATATTATTTCTTAACTACTTAGTTAGATCTATAAAATGTTATTGATCTTATAATTATTTTATATTTTTTCCTTCATCATTTTAATCATCTCGTTTTTATTCTATTCTATGAATAATATGTTTATCAATCTCTTTATTCTATTAAATAACTGATCCCAGCATATGATTATTATTATGTTTAAAACTTTACAACCTTCCATTTTTTTTTTCCCCGGAGATGGGCACTGAATTGAATTGAATTCTCTCATTTGTGATTTTTCTCCAGAGATTGCGATTGAATTGGCTTCTCTCATTGTCCTATTAGAACAACAACTTGCAGACTAGTCTACATTTGGCCTTTTAACTTGTGGCCAATCCCATCAACCCCAATAATAATACCCTTTTCTCTATGTGCACAACATGTGGACTTGGTAAATTTTGGCTCCTAACTTGTGGCCAATCCCATCAACCCCAATAAATATGACATCAACATTTATGTACCAATTAGCATGTGTTTAATCGATTATATATATATATATATATTTTTTAAAAAAAATTTAAAAGATGTCGACTAACTTAGCTATTAAAATTCTTGCGTGTTAATCCAATCTCATCTTCATCGTTGATCTTTCGTCGGAAGAAAAAAAATTCCCATCTTATCATTCAACTTATAACCCGAACATAGTTCGTCATACCAAAATTTTCTCGTCATTGAATTGGTTTCTCTCACAACTTGTGGACTTGGACGAATGTGGCTTCCAAGACTAATAAATCTGTGTCAATTTGCTCCCAAAAATGTCCATAGAGTAAGAGAGCGAGACAGTTTCTCGCCCAATTATTCCAATAATATGGCCCACACATCACCTATTCCGTGCAGTAGTAATCATATCCCACCCGAGACTACTTCTCTAACTCGGGTGTTGACCCACTGTTGTTTCTCCAAGCACGTCGGACATGGAGGCGATCACTGGGACGAGACGCAGCAGTGGATACCACAGCTTGGAGATTGCCGGGGACGCGGAGACCAAGGACGGCAGAAAAGCCTGGATGAGATGGGCAGCCCCAGCCGCCTGCGTGCTGTGTGTGCCTCTTCTGCTCCTCCTCGTCGGAGATCATTGGAGGCCGTCTGTCGATTGGATTCAGGGTGCAACGCACCCAAAAGGTAATCCCCCCTACCCTTCATGTTATCTGCAGCATCAGTTCTTCGACAGAGTGATCCAAAGCAGATGCCCATAAATTAGTATTTAGAGGGCTGAGGAGGTGATTCCTCTGTGGTGACCTCACCGGACCTCCGCTGCATCTTCTTATATTCCTTCTTGTAGGCTCAACAAGTGCTTCTTCCTCGGTCGTCGGGGAAGCATCGAAGGACAAGCTTCTTGGCGGTCTGTTGTCTGCTGATTTCGAGGAATGTTCCTGCTTCAGCCGATACAGGTCTGCAGTGTATCGTAAGGCGTCGCCTCACCTTCCTTCTCCGTATCTCGTCGAGAGGCTGCGCAGGTACGAAGCTCTCCACCGGAAATGTGGCCCAAACACCGAGCTCTACAAGAAATCTGTGGAGCGACTGAAGTCGAAGCAGAGCATGGGTGCCATGGAGTGCGATTACATCGTTTGGATCCCGCACTACGGCCTGGGAAACAGAATCGTCAGTCTCGTCTCCTCGTTTCTGTACGCTCTCCTCAACGACAGAGTCCTCCTCGTCCACGTTCCCGACGAACTCACCGACCTCTTCTGCGAGCCATTTCCTGGGACTTCCTGGGTGCTGCCTTCCGATTTCCCCGTCCACAACTTCCAAAACTTCGACAAGGACACCCCGCAGAGCTACGGCAACATGCTCCGGAACAAGGTCATCAGCAACGATATGCGCTTCTCCGCCAACGCTACGTTCCCGGCCTACTCCTACCTCCACCTGCCATGGTACTACAACGAGTGGGACAAGCTGTTCTTCTGCCAAGACGCGCAGCAGATGCTTCGGAAGTTCCCCTGGCTGCTGCTGAAGTCGGACCACTACTTCGTGCCGTCGCTGTTTCTCGTCGAGGAGTACGACGACGAACTGCGGCGGCTGTTCCCGGAGAGGACGACCGTGTTCCACCACCTGGTGCGGTATCTTCTCCACCCGAGTAACACCGTGTGGGGGCACGTCACGAGGTACTACCACGCTTATCTGGCCAAGGCCGACAAAAGGGTGGGCATCCAGATCAGGAACCTCAAAAACGAGCCCGTTCCCTTCGAGACTTTGTTGGGTCAGATCGTGACCTGTTCCTCCAAAGAAGGAATACTGCCGAGCATCGACCCTCGGCATCCGGCGAGGCCGGCTGGGGACGACGCCAAGGTGAAGGCCGTCTTCACGACCAGTTTGGACTCCGGGTACTCCGACAGGATCAGGGACATGTACTACGAGCACCCGACCACCACCGGCGAGATTGTCGGCGTGTACCAAGCCAGCCACGAGGTGGTGCAGCGGACGGAGCAGCAGAACCACAACATCAAGGCACTGTCGGAGATCACTCTGCTCAGCTTCAGCGACGTTCTCATCACCACCGCCTGCTCCACGTTCGGGTACGTGGCTCAGGGGCTCGGTGGGCTGGAGCCGCTGATACTGACGAAGCCCTGGAAATCCAAACTGCCTTGCCGCTGGGCCAAGTCGCCGGAGCCATGCTTCCTTATACCTCCTCCCGCGGACGTGTGCAGAGACCATGGCGGAATCAACAAGAAGATGACTCAGCATGTGAGGCAGTGCGAAGACGAGAACGGAGGCATCAAGCTTTTCGATTAGACTGTCATAAAGAAGCTATCCTCTCAGTCTCAAAGATGTAATGTCATAACCACGAATGGCATCACTTCATATTATTACTATTGCCAAAGAAAATATAGTCTAATCAAAGAGTATCAACTCAAATGCATTCACATTTTAAATATCAAGATGATGCCAGAGTAATTTATTAATTTATTAATAAAATAAATTTGATTAGCTTAAATAAGTTGTAATGTGTGAATCTTGCTCAACAAAAAAAAATGAAATAAATACAAAAAAATCAAATTATTCATGAAATATCTTAAGGTATCATCATCTGTATAAAGATAAAAGCTTATCAATCAAAAATATTATATTAATATTATTTTTTAAATCAATTAGGAAATGTTATCTTCTTTATAAAAAAAAAAGATATCGTAAATTTGCTGCTATTCATCCTACATGAAAAGATTAATTGAAATTGAATTCTTAAATTAGAAGCCAACTTGCAGACTGTGCTGATAAGAACTGCCAAGATGACAGTCCAAAACAGTGCTCTTCTAGTCCTAGTCAACTAAGGCTATTCGAAGTCAACCCACGGTTTATGACTCGAAAAGGCGACGAACTTTCTGTAACTTGATTCCACAAGTAATTAATTATTTCCAATCCAAGACTAGGATAGACCGAGCAATGAATCAATACAAAACAATCAGCTATTCTTTTATGATTCAGCACGTAGCGTATGCATCATCTTGCCGGAGTTTCTCAAGTGGTGTTTGTCATTCTAATCCTACACGTATATACATGAGTGCTACAAAATTCTTCGTCATAATCCTCAGAATATCGGTTAATAGGTCGAAAACCTAGGTGATCATTTATGCTGGAGTCGACTTCTGGTTCTTGGTGGAGTTGCAGTTGCCTGAGGTTTATTGTAATGTTCGAGGGGAGTGTTTTATCCTTAGTCAGGGACCTTATTCGGTCTGTCACTAAGAGCAGAGCTTTCCTCTTTTACGAGTATATCCTTCTACTCCTCAGTTGACTCTCTAGTCATCGACACTTACACCAAGGCTATGGTCGGGGGGGGCGATGTGTCATCCCCACTCGACCCCTCTGACAGCCAAGTCAACTAGATAAATAATTATATGTTGTATGTTTAGTGTGGAAGGATATCTCTTCGCTCATTTGCCTGGGCATCTTTTATACTACCTGGGAAGGCAAAAGTTATACAAAATGGGTTAATGCACGTGGGTGGTAGGTCGGCTCTGTATGCTGGTCAGTGGCTGAACCCCAAACCTGTCTGTCAATTCCCACTATTATGCTAGTTGCTTTTATTACATATATGCATTACGCATGATCCTTCTATAGGCCATTGTTCCTTCTATTGTGTAGGGGATGTACAGAAGAAAATATCATAGTGGAGGCAGGTGACATGGTCTGAGCCTAGCCCCTTAGCGGTGCTCTGCGGTAGTGCTCCTTCTCGAGACCTCAATTTAAGCTAAGTGGGTTGTGTATACTTGGATTTGAAAGGTGACATGAAAGTATACGTCGGATAGGCCAGAATATGCCCTATCGTTCTCTTCGCCCCAAAAGAGAGTCACACCTTAGGAGAACTGGGGTGAGCGGCTCGCGGTTGGGGTTTTGCTCACTTTTCAAACTTTGTTTCGAGAGTGTTGGTATTTGGGTCAGAATTAAATCCAATGGGATAGGTCGAAATCTGAAGCGAGCGGACTCGATTGAGACTTGTAGTCGGTATGAATTACCAGGTGGGGTCATGTTCGTAATCGAAGACTTTTGTCTAGTGTAGATAGCCCCTTGGAGGTTGTTCGGAACTGGAATTCCTTTAGGAGTCATCTGGGGTTGAAGATCAATTAGGGGCAAAAAACTTGGGAGCCCTTCGTTTCCGTATTATGGGTGAAAGTCCTTTGAGAGCTTAGTAGCTCTCGAGAACTTATTCGGGACTGTAAGCCCTTTGAGAGCTCGGGAGCTCTCGAGAACTTATTCGGGACTTAGAGCCTTGTATTCTAGACCGAAAGCCCTTTGTTTGGAACTATGAGCCCTTTAGAAACTCGGAAGCTCTTGAGTACTTGTTTGGGACTAAGAGCGTTGCGTTAAGGACTAAAAGCCCTTTGAGAGTTCGGAAACTATTGAGAATTTGTTTGGGACTATAAGCCCTTTGAGTGCTCGGTAGTTCTTAAGAACCTGTTTGGGACTGAGAGCCATGTGTTCAAGTCTAAAAACTCTTTGTTTGGGATTGTGAGTCATTTTAGAGCTCAGAAGCTCTCGAGAACCTGTTTAGGATGAGAGCCTTATGTTCGGGACTGAAAGCCTTTTATTCAATAGCCCTTGTGGTTGCGGGTGCTCACCCTAGTGCAACAGCATAGATGAAGGAGGTCTGAGTTTTAAACCTTGATCCGGAGGGGCCCTAGCAAAGGATGGGAGGCAGAGAACCTCACTTTACCAGAGAAAACTAAGTGGCTAAGGGCGAGTGTTTGCTCCCCTACTCTCCTAAAAATGACCTCATCGGAGGTCGACAAATCCTGAATCTGGCTAAAAGGGGTGCCTCTATGCTTCATTATTAGGCAGCAACTTAAATAGGGCTCCATTTTCACTAGAGTTGATAATTTCTCTTTTATCATATGCAAAGCCTTTGTTATATGCTTAATTTATTGTAAATAGTCTGATATGCACTTTCCTGGCCAATAAAAGCGAATCCTTCCCTTCTACTTATGCATGTCGATGTCTAGTAATGAGTGTGTTGAGTTTGCATTGGAGTCTTGGCTCTTATGGATAATACTCTAGCTCACGGGAAAGAGGACGAGGGTATGGCCCCTCGAACCTGGGTTAAGGATATGCATGCATGTGACCTGGCCCGGGTATTCTCCCTGGTCCACATGTGATGTTATGCACTCAAGCTATGTGGGGCCCTCATAGTGCCAAAGAATGTTATATATTTTACATACCGAGACTAAGGTGTCACCTTGGCCTGGTCCTGCTTGCATACACATGGGCACTCGGGGATTCTTCATTGGTGCTTGAGAGATGTACAGGCTCCTCGAGACATTGGTTGGTAGGTCAAGATCCTAGGCGGTCACCTCATGTTGGAGTCGACTTCTATTTATTAGTGGAGCTACAGTCACTTGAGATTTGTTGCGATGTTTTGGGGGGAGTTGCTTATCTTTGGTCGGCCACTAAGGGCGGAGCTTCCTTCTTTTGCTATTACATCCTTCCACTCCTTAGCTGGCTCTCCAGTCATCGACACATACACCAAGGTTGTGGTCGGGTGGGTGATGTGCTGCCCCAACTCAGCCTCTTCGGTGACCAAGTCAGCTACATGAATCGTTCTATGTTGTATATCTAGTGTGGAAGGAGGTATCTTTGCTCATTTGTCTGGGCACATTTTATACTACTTGGGGAGATAGAAGTTATACAAAGTGGATTAATGCGCGTGGATGGTAGGTTGACTCTGTATGCTGGTCAGTGGCTAACCCCGACCTATTTATCAATTTACATTATTGTGCTGCTTGTTTTTATTACGTATCTGTAATAGGCACGATCCTTTCATGAGTTGTTGTCTGAGTTGAAATAAATCCTCCTATTGTATATGAGATATATGAAAGAAAACCTTACGGTAGAGATAGATGACATGGCTCGAGCGGTGGTTTGGGGTAATGCTCCTTCCCGATACCTTAATCTAAATTGAATCGATCGTGTCTACTTAACGTTTGAAATACGATGTAAAAGTATATGTTGGACGATTTAGTATTCAAACTACAAGATGCTATAAACTCATCCTCCAAGTCAATTCAGATTGCTTAAGTTGACTTCTTCAACACCCGCTCCTGGTTTTATCACTCGTCTATGTTAGCCGTATCGGGTTATGACTTGAAGGAGATAAGTATCATTAGTTGCAGCACAAGACAAAGTCCATCTTGGCCATGGGAATGAATGCACCAACCTCAGATTTTGACCAGCTAGATTGTATAGAAACCTTGATGTCAGGGAATCATTATAATAACCAAGTAGCATGCATGTTTGAAGCTTCCATTTAGTCTCGATGTACTTCAAAATAGAAGGTATGGAGAAGCCACACTTGGCAAGCAAAACCACGGCTTGCAAGAAGAGGATCGATCGAGGAGGGGTTGGTAGAACAACTACTGCAAGCTGAAAAGTCAAAAGGCCCCCCATCAAAACATGCCCGATCTCGTCGCCGGTTAAGATTCAGTGGGTTCTCATTGCCGGTTTTGTTGACAGGGCCCTAATTAGTTCTTTCTACAGTTGTTTATCTGGATATGGCCTTTGTCCGTACGTTAGGACATCCAGCTTCATTCTTCAGCGATTAATATGATGAGGGCGAAGTGCAACAGGAGCTGCCGGATTTTGGAGATTCGGAAGCCAAGCTCGAGAGGAACGGTTCCATGACGTTAATCCGGACATGGGAGATCCCAGTCGCCTGCTTCTTCTGTGTGCCTCATCTTGCTGGATCATTCAGGAGGCCATCGTCGAAATGGATCCAGGAAGCTGATGTAGACGGAACAGGTAACTCCATGATGCCATCTTTGAGTTACTTGTTTGACATCTCAGATACAAGAACTCACAGTAGTTCCCGTCGAGCCACCAAAGGATCAGCTCCTTGTTGACCTGTTGGCTCCTGGGTTTGGTGAGACCTCCTGCTCAAGCCGCTACCATGCTGTATTTATACCTCAAGGCATCGCCCTACCTCGTACGACGGCCATGGAACTACGAATCCCTTGTCCCAAGGCACCTGTGTTGACAATGAATGTGAGACACAAAAAAATATATATATTTTATATTTCATTTTAACACCTATTTATACAGCGATATAAGAAAGATTTTTCTTAATCGGTGAAAAAATCTTCTAGTTCAATTAGAAAAATCTGTTATAACTAACATGCCCCCGTAAGATCGAGCTCCTGTCAAGGATATCAATTTTGGATCGATGGAAGAAAAATATTTTACGGGCCAGAGACTTCGTGAGAGAGTTAACAAATTGATGAGCCGTATGGACATGAGAAATACGAAGTTGCTTGCGAGCGACTTGATCTCGCACAAAATAAAAGTCAATAACAATGTGCTTCATGCGGGAGTAAAAAATTAAATTGGCACAAAGGTAAGTAGCATCGATGTAATCACAATAAATGACAGATATAGAAATAGAGCGAATTTGAAGTTCCTGAAGCAAGTTGTTGATTCAATTAAGTTCAGTAGTAGTTGTGGCAATAATTCTATATTCAGCTTCGGTAGTGGACCTAGCAATGGTATTTTGTTTCTTAAAACTCCAGCTTATCATATTAGCACTAAGAAAAATAATATACCCTGATGTAGAGGTTCTATCATCAATATCTCTGGCCCAATCAGCATCACCAAAAGTATGAAACCGAGAGGGAGAGTGTTTGCGAAGAAAGATGTCATGATCAATAGTCCCCTTGAGAAAACACAAAATGTGGTTGACAATTGTCCAGTGCAAAGTAGATGATTAATGCATAAACTAGGATAATTTATTAACATCAAAGGTAACATTTAGACGAATAAGAGCTAGATATTGTAAAGAGCCAACTACCTATCGATACTGAGTTGGATTTGTAGCAGAACTTCCGTCACATAACTTCAGTGATTCACTGGTAGATAGAGGAATGGAAACCTCTTTTGCGTCTTGCATGTTTGTCTTCAATAGTAAATCATTAATATACTTTTGTTGTGAGAAAAAGAGGCTAGAAGATGTAAATGTAGCCTCAATACCGAGAAAATAATGCAGAGTACCAAGATCTTTAAGAGAGAATCGGTCTGCTAATTGCATAATAAACGCCTGAACCTCTATAGAGTTATTGCCTGTAACAATAATATCATCCATATAGACTATAAGATAGATGGTACACCCATGTTATTGGCATAGAAATAATGAAGCATCAGACCTAGAGTTGATGAAGCCGACCGAAGATAAGTATAGACCAAGTTCAGTATACCATCCTCATGGAGCCTGGCGAAGTCCATAAGGACTTTTTTAGTTTACAAATATGTCGTGGATATTGAGGATATATAAAGCTTGGAGGTTGTTCTATAAAGAATCTTCAGTGAGAGTCCCTTATAAAAATACATTGTTAACATCTAATTGATGTAAATACCAGCCTTCGGATATTGCCAAACTTAGGAGAAGCTGAATTATAGTAGGTTTGACAACAGGACTAAATGTCTTAGTGTAGTCAACATCAGGTCGTTGATGAAATCCTTTGGCTATAAGTCATGCTTTATAGCGAGCAACTGAACCATTAGGATTCCACTTAATTCGAAAGACTCACTTGCACCCGATAATATTTTGTGTGGAGTGAGAAGGGATAAGGGTCCATGTAGCATTATGAAGGAGTGCATCATACTCCTCATACATGGTTTTATGCCAATGTGAAGATTTTCTGGCCTAAGTAAAAGATGCTAGTTCAACAGAGTTGAGGGAGGGTTTGGTGCTAGTATGTAAGTTAAGAACTTGATGTGGTTTAAAGACGCCACTCTTAGAACGAGTTTGCATTGGATGCCTGGAGGGTATAATAATATTGGAGGGTAAGGGCTGAGGTTTATCACTAGTTGAGTCAAGGGGAAGGATGACATAAGTACTTTGGCAAGGTGAAGACAAAGGCTATATTTCTAAAGGCACAAAACGAGAAGGAACCGAAGGAGAGGAGGAAGAAAGAAACTGAGGAATAGGAGTAACAAGAGAGTATGGATCTGACGGAGATGAAATGGAGGAGGAAGATGGTTTGTAGGAGTCCAATAGAACGACAGATTGTCGATGATCCTAAAAGGAAAAGACAAATTTCACAAAAGTAACATGTCTACAAACAAAGACTTTAGCAGTGTGAGGGTCATAACATCGAAAGTTATTATGTTCAAGAGAGGACCCTATGAAAATACAAGGACGAGATCAAGGTTGCATTTTGTTAGAATTGTAGGGATGTAACCACAGATAATATAGACAACTAAATACCTTTAATGTTTATAGGTTGGGGCATTTTTGAAATAGCCTTTTAAATGGTGAATGATATTGTAGAAGAGAAGTAGGCAGGCAATTAATAAGATAGACAGCAATTTGAAAAGCTACGGACCAAAAGATAGATGGCATAGAAACCTGATGGAGCATTGTGAGACAAGTTTCAATAATATGTCGATGCTTACATTCAGCAGATCCAACCAGTTGAGGAGTATATAGAGGGGACTTAAGATATTGAATACCAGAAATGGATAGAGAAGATGCAAGGGCTAGATATTCACCCCCACTATCAGAATAGACAGTTTTAATAGTAGTCTGAAAGTAATTCTCAACTAAGTTTTTAAAGTTAGAGAAGACAACAACAACATCAGATTATTGACGGAGAGGATATGGCTATGTGTACTTTATAAAATAGTCTACAAAGACAACATAGAATCTAAACTTATCAAAGGAGATGACTGATGCAGGATCCCGAACATCAGTATAAATAACCTTAAATGGTTTAGAGCAGAAGATAGATGATGTACCAAAAGATAGTTGATGACTCTTATTACTAAGATAAGCATCACAGTAAGTAATAATAGTACTAGATTTAGAAACAGGAATAGAATAGTGAGAAAGTAATTTTTATTGAATAGAGGTCAAGGGATGACCAAGACGTTGATGCCATATGTCGATTGGAGCACTAGTGGAAGCATTAGCAGTAGGTCAAGTAAGATACAAGGCTAACGATCATTCGTAGATATTGTCTTTATTTAAACCACAAACCAAGGATGCCCTCATGCTCAAGTCCTTGATAAGAAATTAATCATGAAAGAATTCAATAGAAGTATGGTTTTGTTGGTAAAACTAAGAGATAGAAATAAAGTTTCTTTTAATGTAGGGTGCACACAAAATATCATCAAATGTAAAAGAAGTAGAATGTAAATTAAGCTTCGTTTAACCAGTATGAGTAATAGGGATTTTGTTACCATCACCGATGATAATATCTTCATTTCTACCATAGTTGTTGTAGAGCGACAAGTTCTAGAGATCAGAAGTGATATGATGGGAAGCACCAGAGTCTACAATCCAATTGAACTGACTATCGGATGGAGTCGTCATGATATTTACCTGAGACCAGGCTGACAACCAGTTGCTAAAGTGCAAAAGAAGGATGATGTGGCTGGAAGGTAGCACTCTGACAATTATCGAAGTACGGAGATTATGGAGGAGGAAGTGATAGAGTGGTACCCATAGAAGTGGGAGGAAAACTGGTCACACCTTTTGAAGCATTCTTGTTGAATTTATGATTTTGCCTTTTTGACTTTTCGTTAAACTGAGCGATGATAGGAGGTGCTGGCAAGGGTCCTGATAGCCTATCAGCACGCTTCAAGTAAGCTTCATAGTCTATCAACTTGTCGTAAAGTTCTTCAAAGGAGATCAGAGAGTCGCATGCTCAAAGTGCGATTGTCAGTTCTTTAAACTTGGGACTCAGTCCATTAAACATATGGATGAGTACTTCTTCATCAGTTAAGGAATGACCTATCAAAGCCAGGTCATCAATAATCATTTTGATATGTTGTAAGTAATCGGCAACAATACTTCCCTCCTGTTTAAAATTCATAAGACTATAGAGTAGTCCAAGCATGCTGATCCACGAGTGATTCGCCAGGGCAGTTTATACGTTGGTCCAAGCTTCCGCAGTAGTAGTACATGAGGACACAAGTGGAGTAATAGATCCAACGACAGAGGCTTGAATCACTTGAAGAATTAGCCGATCTTAACATAACCAAAGTTTGTAGGTTGAATAAGGAACTGAGCTAGTTTCTCTTAGAACGTGAATCATTGTTGATGGACAGCTGAGGGAGCTATCAACATAACCTAATAAATTATAGCCAAATAAAATATTAGAGAATTGAACACACCAGGACACGTAGTTGTCGTCTTTGGATAACTTGAAGGGGATTAAAGAGGTAGCATTTATGGAGATAAGCCCTGGATACAAAGAAGAATTGCCAATAGGAAAGAGATTTGGAGCATCAGTGGTAGATGAGGAAGACATTTAGGAATCATAAGGGTGACAGGCCGAGGAGAAAGCAAGAGAAGGCACAAGTTAGGAGATAGACTTAGGAAGACAGTACTACTTGAGGGATGAGGTATTAAAGAGAAAGAAAAATCTGAAAGAGCACAAAGTTACCATCATCGGTTGCCACTGCTAGGTGTGAGTGAAGTGTGTAATGAGAGCAGACGAATGATGGTTGTGGGGTTTGGATCATCACCGTTGCTCAACCTTTGCATACAAATGAGTTGTACTCCAAGCAGTAGAGTAGATGGATGTGCACCAGCAGAGATTAAGGGCTCGGTGAAGGCGGCCTTATAGGAGACTGAGGAGCAGTTGACGATGAGTGACATGAAGCAAAATCAAATGGTGTCACAGACCTGGATGTTCTCCTTTAGTTACAGTTAAGCAAGGAGATGGGTCTACCAATGTCCTATTCCTTGATATAGAAAGTCGGGTTCAGCAGTCCTGTGCTACCATAATAAGTCCTTCTAGCGTCGAAGATGGTGAAGCACGCAATTATTAACTTTAAGGTGACCACTCTCCCTTGCAGCAGCTGCTACAGCTGCTTGGGCTATAGGGGAAGAAATAATTCCACCATGGATTGGAGTCGAAATGGATGGCTTTGCAATCTCTGGAGTAAGGGCGGAAGCCGATGCTAGAGGCAGATCAGTGCTGAAGAATTGAAGAGTACCAGGAAGCAGCCGATGGATGCTTAAATTGATAGGATAAGTTGACTGATAGCAGAAGCGATGACAAACCTATGATTGTTGGGTAAGAAGGAAGAAGCCATCGCTGTAGGTGAGGGGGGCGGGGGGGAGGAGTGTCATTGGCATGATAGGCGGCAAACAGAGTGCAAGTCGAAAGCTATGCATTGAGGCCGCATAGAACGGTGGACCTATTCTAGTAAGGCAGACACTGAAGGTTGCAAGGCTTGGGGACTCCCAAGGCTTCGGCATCGGGTTCTTGGTTCTCAACTCTAATCCAAGGCCATAAGGAGAAATTGCACCTCTCCTCGACCACAGATGAAGAGAAGATGTCGCAGCTGCGTGCGATGAGCCCTTGACATAAGTTACGTGCAAGGTGGATGGATGCTGAATAGATCTACACCATGGATGCATTGACCCTCGGTGGTAGGTGCAAGTCTGACAGACGCAGCGACCAGAAGATCCCACAAATGCAGAGGTCGCAGTCACCAGGCAGGGCAACATAGTTGTGTCTAGGATGCAGGTGCACTGTAGGGGCGCTCCGGTGATGGCAGCTAAGATTGATGAGAAAGTGTTATGCTGTAGCGAATGGAGACCTCCAGCATCAGCGATCGAAGACCTCTAGATAACGCCGACGACGAAGAAGGGAGTGGCACTGATGACGACAGCGGTTAGCAGCACGCCCCAAGAATTGTTGTCATTGGACAGTGAGAGTTGGGAAATTATGACAGGTGAAACGTGAGATTGGGTGACAACATGATGAGGCGCTGCCGATGGCAAGATGGGTTCGGCCGGAGGCAGCGGGCAGAGATGAAGTTGCGGCAAAATTGCACTTGCAGTAGTGAAAAGAAGGAGTGCATCGTCGGTGCTAGTGAGGTGGGCTCACGGAGGAGGCCAAAGTGTCAAGGTGAGGTTGAGGGAGTGACCACCGATGGAGAGAAGCGGTGGCAATGTGAAGCAAGGGAGGAAGAAGGGTCAAGCAGACATATTTATTGCTATCAACGGTAGCAGAGGAAAGGCATTGACATAGGAGGTTGCAACAGCATAGGGAGGGTGTCGTTTGATAGCAGAGGTCACGACTTTCCATAAGAGGAGTCGATCAGTGGAGGTAGCGGTTGCGACTGCTGCACGCGGCCGGACGCGGTGGGGAATAAAAGAGGAGTCAACCAGCGGAGGTAGCGATTGTGGCTATTGTTAGAAATAGAAATGGAAGAATAGAAGCTATTTATTATTGGAAGATGCATCTTCTATTTATATAAGGTTGAGGAAAGATTTCCCTCAACTGATGAACTAGATTATCTCGTTCAATTACAGAATTGGTCAGCATACTTGGTTAGCTAACATGCCCTCGTAAGATCGAGCTCCTGTCAAGGATGTCGATCTTGGACTGATGTAAGGAAAAGAGCTTACGAGCTAAAGACTTTATGAGGGAGTCAGCAAGTTGATCAGCCATGTGAACATGAGAGACACGAAGCTACTGGCGAACAACTTGATCATGCACAAAATTAAAGTCAATAGTCACGTGCTTTATTCGAGAGTGGGAAACCGGATTTACACAAAAGTAACTAGCACCGATGTTATCACAATAAATAACATACGGAGAAGTAGAGTAAACGTGAAGCTCTTTAAGCAAGTTGGAGATCCAAATAAGTTCAGCAGCAGCAATAACTATAGCTCGATATTCAACTTAGTGGTAGACCTGGCAACTCTCTTCCGTTTCTTAGAACTTCGGCCGATCGGATTAGCACCAAGAAAAATAATGTAGCCCGATGTGGAGGTTCTATCATCAACATTGACGGCCCAATCAGCATCGGCAAAGGCATGAAGTTGAGAAGGAGAATGTTTATGAAGAAAAATACCATGATCAATAGTCCCCTTAAGATAACGCAAAATACATTTTACAGTAGTCTAGTGTAAAGTAGACAGTCAATGCATAAACTAAAATAATTTATTAACTATAAAGGAAACATCTAGACGAGTAAGGATGAGATATTGTACGGAGCCAACTACCTGTCGATACTGAGTAGGGTCTATAGCAGGACTACCATCACATAACTTCAGTGATTCACTAGAGGATAAAGGAGTGGCAACTTCTTTTGCATTCTGCATAGTCATCTTCAACAGCAAATCAAGAATATACTTTCTATGTGATAGAAAGAGACCGAAAGACGTAGACGTAGCCTCGACACCGAAAAAATAATTCAGGTGACCAAGGTCTTTAAGAGAGAATCGGTCAACCAATTATTGAATAAATGCTTGAACCGCCATAGAGTTATCACCGATAAAAATAATATCATCCACATAGACCAGAAGATAGATAGTAAACTTATGTTGGTGGCGTAGAAATAGAAAGACATCAGATTTAGAGTTAATAAAGCCAACTGAAGACAAGTAGAGACCAAGTTCAGTATACCAAGCCCGTGGAGCCTGACGAAGTCCATAAATGGCTTTTCGTAGTTTACAAACATGTCGTGGATACTGAGGATGTATAAAGCCTAGAGGTTATTCCATGAAAACGTCTTCAATAAGAGTCCCGTGCAAAAAGGTATTGTTAATATCTAGTTGGCGTAAGCACCAGTCTTTAGATACTGCCAAAGTCAGGATAAGCCGAATGGTAGGAGGTTTGACGACATGACTAAATGTCTCGGTGTAGTCAATATCAGGATGTTGATGAAAACTTTTAGCCACAAGTCAAGCTTTATAGTGAGCAATTGAGCCATTGGGGTTTCACTTAATGCAATAGACCCACTTGCATCCTATAATATTTTTCGTGAGATGAGAGGGGGTGAGGATCCATGTACTATTATTAAGAAGAGCATCATACTCATCACACATGGCTTTACGCTAGTATAAGAATTTTTGGGCTTGAGTAAAAGATGACGGTTCACTATAGTCCAGGGAAGGATTGGTGCTGACATGCAAGTTAAAAACTTGACAGGGTTTAAAGACACCACTTCTAGAGTGGGTTTGCATTGGATGTCGAGAGGCGATAACAGTATTAGAGGGTAAGGGCTGAGGGTGATCACTAGTAGAGTCAGACGTAGGGACGACAGAGACACTAGGACAAGGTGAGGATAGAGGTTGTGGTTCTGGAGGAGAAGAAGCCGGAGGAGAAGATAAAGAAGGAATATGCGGAATCAAAATAACAAGAGAGTGTGGATCTGGCAAAGGCACGGGGGAGGAGGAAGATGTGTTAGAGGAACTCAATGGGATAGCATATTGGCCTTGATCTCGAAAGAGAAAGACATACTCAATAAAAGTGACATGTCTGGAGACAAAGACCTTAGCATATTGAGAGTCATAATACCGAAAAGTATTATATTCAAGAGAATATCCGATGAAAATATAAGGATGAGATCAAGGCTGCAGTTTATGAGAATTGTAGGGATGTAACCATGGATAACACTGATAGCCAAAGACTTTTAATGTTTATATGTTAGGGCATTTTTGAAATAGCTTTTCAAATGGTGATTGATATTGAAGAATAGGAGTGGGCATGCAATTAATGAGGTACACCGTAGTTTGAAAAGCTACAGACCAAAAAGTAGAAGGCATAGAAGTCTGATGAAGCAATGTTAGACCAGTTTCAACAATATGATGATGTTTATGTTCGTCAGAACCAACCAACTGAGTATATGGAGGTGACTTAAGATGTTAAATACCACAAGCAGATGTATAAAGTGCAAGAGCTTGATATTCACCTCCGTCATCAGAGTAGATGGTTTTAATAGTAGTCTGAAAATAGTTCTTAACTAAGTTCTTAAAGTTAGAAAAGACAACAACGACATTAGATTTTTTATGAAGAGGATAGAACCATGTGTACTTCGTAAAATAGTCTACAAAGACAACATAGAATCTAAACTTATCAAAGAAAACAACTGATGCAGGACCCCAAATATCAGTATAAATAACCTCAAATGGTTTAGAGCAAGAAAGAGAGGATATACTAAAAGGCAGTTGATGACTCTTATTACTAAGACAGGCATTACAGTGAGTAAGAACATTACTGGATTTAAAAACAAGAATAGAATAACGAGAAAGTAATTTTTGTTGAATAGAGTTTGAGGGATGACCAAGACGACGATGTCATATATCGACTAGAGCAACAATGGAAGTGTTTGCAGTAGGCTGGGTGAGAAATAGGGTAGATGGTCATTCATAGATGTTGTCTTTATTCGGATCGTAAACTAGAGATGCCCCCGTGCTCAAGTCCTTGACAAAAAAATAATCAGGAAAGAATTCAATAGAAGTATGATTTTGTTGACAAAATTGAGAGACATAAATAAGATTTCTCTTGATGTGAAGTGTACACAAAACATTATCAAGAGTGAAAGAAGTGGTGTTAGAATGTAATGTCTGAGAACTAATATGAGTAATAGGGATCTGTTTACCATCACCAACAATGACGTCTTCATGGCTGCTATAGCTCTTATGGAGTGATAAATTCTGGAGGTCAGAAGTGATATGGTGGGAAGCACCATAATCCATAATCCAGTTGGACGGACTTTCAGAAGAAGCAGTCAAGATATTTGCTTGAAGCCAGGTGGATGGTGCTGGAAGACGAGGTCAAGATCGATAAACTTTGGTAGTATGATCGATTTTGTCACATAATTGGCAGACGACTGGTTGCAGAGACATAGGCGGGGGGCAACATGGTGAAAAAGAAGCATTTGGACGAGGGTTAACGGACGAAGGATATGGAGAACTCATAGTAGTAGGAGGAAAGCTGACTACACCTTTTAAAGCATTTTTATGGCATTTGCGATTGGGCTTTTTAAGTTTTTGGGTGAACTGAGCTATGATGGGAGGTCCTGACAAAGATCCCGATAGCTTGGTATCACGCTTCAGGTAAGCTTCGTAGTCCATCAGCTTATCATAAAGTTCTTCAAAGAGAATAGGAGAGTCATGCGCTCGAAGCACCACAATAAGTTTTTTATACTCGGGACTCAGTCCATTGAGCGTGTGGACTAGTATCTCTTCATCAGTAAGTAGATGACCTATCAAAGCCAGGCCATCGATAATCATTTTGGTATTTTAAGTAATCAGTAACACTACTTTCCTCTTGCTTGAGATTCATAAGGCTGAAGAGTAGTCCAAGCATGTAAGTCCGAGAGCGATTCGCTAAGGTAGTCTATAACTTGTTCCAGGCTTCCGCAGCAATAGCACATGAGGTCACAAGTAGAGCGATAAATCTAGCACTAGAGGCCTGAATTGCCTCGAGAATTAGTCAATCTTGCCGTAGCCACAGCTTGTAGGCAGAATTGGGTACTGAGCTAGGGTCTCCTGGGACACGAATCATGGCTGGTGGACAACTAAAAGAACCATCAATGATGTAACCAAATAAAAAGTTGAAGAACTGAGCAAACCAAGAAGCATAGTTGTCACTTTTGGATAACTTAAAAGGGATCAAAGATGTAACATTAATGGAAATAAGTCTGGAAGATAAAGAGGAATTGTTAGCAGGAAAAAGAGTAGGAATATCAGAGGTAGACGAGGAAGACATTAGAAAATCACTAAAGACATCAGTCAAGAAATGAAGACAAAGCACAAAGTAGGAAACGAACACAGAAACATAACTAACAACCAAGAAATAGGTAGCAAGGAAAGCAAAGTGATAAGATTGGTAAAGAGAAATTGCAAACCATAGGGTTACTTTCATCAGTTATAGACGGGTGATTTTGGTTAATCAAGCTGGTGAGAAGCTGCAGTTTTTGGTTCCCGGATCTGGAAGGCTATGTACAACAAGTCTGCGTTGCCAGAACCGGTCCTTGAAGCAAAACAACAGAAATGACTTTCGGTCATCGAGAGATATTAAATGCCTCCAGAAGAGGGAGAGAGAAGAGATTGATGGCTGTAGAATTACAAACCTGTGTAGCAGTATAGATCGGGGAGGCAGCTAACAGAACTGAACAAAACGAAATAGTTTAGAGAACACCTGGTAGATTGGGAGACAGAGTGAGTGGCTGAAGGGTAGATCCAACGATAGTCTAGCAGGCATAGGTGCAGCTGCAGATGGGAATCCTACTGGCTTGTTACTGGGAGAGAGAGATAGTAAAAGCATAGGATGGTAGCAGCGGCTTCTGCACATGAGGAAAACACTCCTGCATGGATCTAGAAGACCCACCAAGCGCTGCCTCGGTAGGGAGTTATGGGTTCTGGACCCTTGGTGGTAGGCGCAAGAGTAAGAGGTCCAGAATGAAGAAGAGGAGATCGGGCAGACGCAGCAACCACAATCATCAGCACTCAGGTAGCGGCTATAGCTGTTGCACGTGACCAAACGTAGAGGGAGCCGATAGAAGAGGCAGTAGCCCTTTTTGTAGTTTCAACAACTGAAGAAACAGAGCACTGATTGCTCTATTTCGATGGCTGCGAAGCAGTGATAGAGGAGACAACGATTGCGACTACATTGGTGGAGAAGTCCACCACAAGGTAAGGGAATCGAGTAGATCTGCACCAATGATGACGGATAGTAGATGGCCCATAGAGCATAGCCAGTGATGGAAGCAGCAGGTACCAGCGAGGTTGAGTGAAAGAGCTGGGCAGTTGTTGTAGAACGGCGGCACCGCCGAGGGCTTTGAGGGTATCAATTCCTGCAGTAGCTTGTAGTCCTTGATCGCGGTCTCGGTCGACTAATTGCGGCCCTCGATTGAGACGATGAGATCGAAGGTCACCAGGAGGTTTTGTGGAGTGGTTGATTGAGCAAAATCAAGCAGGGGAGACTCGAGGTAGCTCCTGAGCAGGGGAAGTTGAAACTCCTTTATGTTCACCAGCGAAGACATGCCAAATCCAAGCAGGGGAGGCATAGACGGCGCTCTATAGGGAGGAGCGGAGGTGGGCGGGGTGGCGCATGGTGAGCGCCTCATGGCACGATGGGGCTGGGGTGGGTGTGTTGTCCTTCGTACATCGTCACCACCACGACGGGATCGTCTGACGACCGCTTCACCTGCTTCTTCACGCCGCACATCGCACTAGTGCAGCGGTAATAGCTCCTGGGGATGGGGTTGTTCTTGATGGCCTTTTGCCCGTACTTGCACCACGGATAGCCGTCCCCCAAGTGGTCGACCTCACTGCGTGTCTTGAACGCAAATCTTGACTTCTTCTGAGGCTTTTGCCCATACTTGCGTCTTGTTAGCAACAGAGGAGAACGTGAGGAGAGGAAATGCCAGTCGCTGGAAAAGAAGGGTAGATGTTACGCCGAGCAGAAGAGTTTAGGAAAATTTTCTGTCGTTTGACAGAGAGAAGAGTTTCTCTGATTGCTCTGATACCATATTAGAAATGGAAATGGAAGAATAGAAGATGTTTATTATTAGTAGATGCATCATCTATTTATACAAGGTGGAGGGAAGATTTTTCTCAACTGATGAACGAGATTGTCTCGTTCAATTACATAATTGGTTAGCAGACTTAGTCAGCTAACAGCTGGTGCTTGTGACCAGATGCGGTGGGGACTTATTGTCGTTTGACAATGAGAATATAGCTTAATTTAGGCAAACGATTTTGATACCATGAATGTGAGACACAAAATGAGTATTTGATATTTTATTTTAGTAATTATTTATACAGTAATTTTAAAAAAAAACCTCATTCAGTTAAAGAAATATATTACAGCTAACAGCCTGGACCCGTGGATTCTATGCTGCGGCACCCCGAAGCATTCTTATGCTACGGCACCCGTGGATTCCTTGGAGCTGCGTCGATGGAGGCTCGTTTCCACACACAGCCCCCAGAATAGGACTGCAAAGCCCGCAGGAACGGCACGGACGTTGACCGAGGCCTTAAGCTGTTTGACCCGACTCCCTAAGTGTTCTTATCAGCATTCTTTTGCGTAAGAAGATAAGTTTGCTTTCTTAAAAACACCGTTCCTTCATGCATACCACACCTGCAAGAAGATGACGATGCTGAATCCCACATTTATATGTGTATATATATATATATATATATATATATATAATCTCGGTGCGACCTTCGTTAGTGGTTGCCCATGAACAATGAAGATGCTGGAGGAGTGGGATACAAGTCATCGGAAGAACTTTCCCAGCAATGTCAAAGTCTCAATTCCTCACATTAACGTTGCATAATATTAGGGTTGTCAAATATGTCACCTAATTTTGACTGTAGGGGTGTAAACGGATTGAGGATCCCATTCGGATCGTTGGATCAAAATTTGGATGTACCTCCGATCCGATGACCCGACCCGGTTCGTTGGATCCAAAATGGAACATGGGTTTTTTTTTACCTTGCCCTTTTGACGCGTCTGCTCTCAACCTTCGAAAAACCATTCAAATCATTGCACCGATCACTTTTTTCTCGTACTCTCTCTCTCTCTCTCTCTCTCTCTCTCTCTCTCTATATATATATATATATATATATATATATATGATGATTTGTTTTCGGAAGGGAAGAATTCTACGACGCTGCGGTGGTGATGGAGACGAAGCGCATGAGGAGACCGCAGCAACCGGCGCCCGCCCCCGATTCGGAGAGAGAGGGGCCTTTCTGGGCCGCCTCCGCGGCGGCGGAGAGGAAGCCGCCGCGCCTCATGCACCTGCACCCCTCGACCGCGCTCCTCCTGCTCGCCTCCCTGTTGCTCGTCTGCGTTGCCTTGTCCGGAGCCCACCGCAGCTTGCCGCTTGATCGCCTTCGCGGAAAAGGAGGTACGACTAACCTCCCCGTCCTTCTCCACCTTGTATCACGATCGCTTGATCTCGTCGGTTCTTGCGATGCTTCAGATCTGTTGGTATCCAATTTGACACTTTCTAGGGTTAATTTCTCGCAAAGTTGAATTATAGGTAGTATTTAAGGTGGCTGAATTCGTAGTTATAATTCATGAGCTTATACAAGAATCACATTCGACCATAAGTAAAAAACCAAGGAGACGCAAGGATTCATCTTACATATATATATATATACTTCAGTGTAGTATAGTGCGAGATATCTCAATGCAGTATCTTTCAAACCTATTCCACAAGCTTTTATCTGATCTGCTAAGCTTGCTAATGATGTGCTGATAGCACATTGGTCATGTTGATGTTGTGACTTGCAGATTAGGCTGTCATTTGTCAGCAATATACTGCATATTAGCTCTAAGTCTTTTGTCAGTTCAGTTTGTCATGATTTGTGTGCACTTGGATGATGCCAGACTGCTTTATGTTTTGCAAATTTAAGCCACCAAATTTGATGTAAATGAGGGTTTCAATTATGCTATTTTTATCCTTTTATAAAGTCACCTTACAAATTTAGTCGAACTTCCGACACACAGTTCTTTATTTTTTTTTGTTTTCCAAGTAATTTACGAAACAAACTTGGCTCTTTCATCTTCCAATATTTGATGCGTATATGAGAGTTTTCCATACAGTGACACCCACAACATGATATTTGCTTTCTCAGGATACTACTGTTCATTTGTAATTTTCGTGTTGCAAAGTTCATAGGACTTAAACATGTGTTTTTAGGTTTAGAGAATGGTACATTTCCATCCCTTGGTGATGGCCCAAAGGATAGATTTCTTCATGGCTTGCTTGCTGCTGGGTTCGATGAGCAATCCTGCCTAAGCAGGTACCAGTCTGTGTTCTACAGGAAAGAATCACCTAATGTACCATCTTCTTACTTGGTGGAGAAACTGAGGAACTATGAAGCTCTCCACAAGAAATGTGGTCCGAACACTGAACTGTACAAGAAAGCAGTTGAGCAGTTGAAATCTGATCATGGCACCCAATCAACAGAGTGCAACTACGTGATATGGATATCATACAGTGGCTTAGGCAACAAGATGCTGTCTATTGCTTCAGCATTTCTATATGCTCTCCTAACAAACAGGGTATTGTTTATCGACCGAGGTCTCGACATGGCTGATCTCTTTTGCGAGCCATTCCCCGAAAGCTCATGGCTTCTACCTGTGGATTTCCCCATCAATGAGTTCGATAGCTTTGACGCGAAGACACACAAGAGTTATGGGAACATGTTAAAAGACAAGGTTATCAGCAACAGTGATGATGGTGGTACTTCAACACACTCCCTGCCTGCTTACATTTATCTCCATTTATCTCATGATTATGGTGATTATGACAAGCTTTTCTTCTGCGAAGATGATCAGAGGTTTCTTAGATCTGTCCCTTGGCTGTTGTTGAGATCGAACAACTACTTTGTGCCATCCCTGTTCATGATCCCAACATATGAAGAAGAACTAAAGCATCTCTTCCCGGAGAAAGCCAGTGTCTTCCATCATTTGGGACGGTATCTTTTCCACCCTACAAATTCTGTGTGGGGTTTGATCACCAGATATTATCGATCTTATCTTGCCAAGGCAGATGAAAGAGTGGGCATACAGGTGAGAACCTTCGAAACCGATGCTGGTCCATTTCAGTATGTGTTGGACCAAATCCTTGCATGCACTCGGAAGGCAAAGCTTCTTCCAGATGCCAGTGGCCAAGACACTGCCGTCTCGACTCCAAACACCAAATCAAAAGCTGTGCTTATGACCTCTTTGAACTCTGGATACTCTGAAAACATCAGGAACATGTACTGGGAGCACCCTACGGCCACTGGCGAAATCATTAGTGTCTATCAACCGAGCCATGAAGGATACCAGCAGACAGAGAAGCAAATGCACGACATGAGGGCATTAGCAGAGATCTATCTCTTGAGCTTGACAGATGTGTTGGTGACAAGCGCATGGTCTACATTCGGGTATGTGGCCCAAGGTCTTGGTGGTTTACGACCATGGATCCTCTTCAAGCCCGAAAACCACACGGCTCCTGACCCTCCTTGCCGTCGAGCCATGTCGATCGAACCTTGTTTTCATGCCCCTCCCTTCTATGACTGCAAGGCCAAGACAGGAGCTGATACAGGGGCTCTGGTCCCTTTTGTCCACCATTGCGAAGACATGAGTTGGGGGCTTAAGCTAGTCGATCAGAATTGAGTGGTAGCTCTCCCCCTTCATATATGTGCGCTCGAACATTTCCATTCTCTTTGCCGATACCCCATTCTTGCATAATTTAGGTGTGTTTCTTGAAAGATCAACGTTGCTGAAGAGGATGGATCTCGGTGACACTGTAAAAATTATTCCTATCCGATTCTTGCGATGATATGATCGTTGACGTCTTGGCAAGAAAGGGAAAGCTGCGGAAGTCAGGAGGGCCGGCGATGATATGATCGTTGACGTCTTGGCAAGAAAGGGAAGCGACGGGAAAGAGAGGTTTGCAAGCTCTCTCAACGCAGTTGACTTCTCGTGGCAGGCGAATAGAATAAGAACGATAGGATGTCAAACCTGGCTTTCTCCGACCATATGGAGTTACAACCGGACCGGAGATGGCAGGCAGTGGGAAATAGAATTATGGATTATATGACCGACCAAATAAAAATATGTATTTTTTTTTATCTATCTATACTCGATTTGATTTAAACGTTTTATATAATCCATAATAATTTACCGACAACACCATGAAACATGGAAGCATTTGCATCTTTTGACAGCAATTCTGACTTCAAACGTAGAGAAGAAATCCATGATCGTCCACTCGCGTTGTGACGATGGTTTAATATGCCTGCCGTTGACCTCGTCTCCCACACGCTGTAGTCTAGTCGGCGTGCGAGGTGGCGATGTAGAAATCGTGAGGAATGAGTTACTCGTTGACTTAGGCTAAGAGAAGAAAGAAAGGTCTTTTTATCCTTCGATTCATCTTTAAAATATATAATTTATATTAATTAAAAATAAAATATTTTTTAAAAAATAAAAATATTATAGCTCATCAATGTATTTGATGTGCTCGTGGAAGACGTGATTCTTACTTAGTCATTGCAATAATATACTTGTTGTATTAGTAGTATTTTGTTAGTTCATCAATCTCTCTTAGAATTCTTGGAAGTCAAATTGTTTAACATGTCATACTTATAGCTGCAACATATTTTATCTTGGTATTTTTAAAAAATAACACATTCTTGTTTTATTATTATCTATGAAATCACACCTGAGCTGAGATTGGACACAAATCCAAAATATCTTTTTTATCATCTACACAACCAACTCAATCACTATCAATAGAAAAATACAACGTAAAATCTTTTAATTGCTCACAAGGGATGTCATAACTAAGAGTTCCCTTGATGTATCTAAAAACTCTTTTAGCTGCTCCATAGTGATGTTTGCTAAAAATATGCATGAATCTTAATAATAAACTCACTGCAAACATAATATTTGACATTGAATATGTGAGATAAATTAACCTTCTAATTAAACTTTTATATTGTTTCTCATCTATTTTTCAACTACATAATCTAACATAAGTTATCATTTGTATGTATTGGAGTATTCACCAGCTTACAAGCTGTCATATAAAATCTTTTTAATAAAACTTTAACATATTTTTTTTGATATGGATCTTAAATCATTTTTATTCCCAAAAAATAATATAAAAGCTCTAGATTAATCATTTCTAGCATCATATTTTTTTTAATTCAAACAAACATATTTGATGAATTTTTAGTATAAATAATATCATCTACATACAAACATAATAAAAATTTTCATACCTTGGGCTTTTATATATAAAGTTAAGTCATTTAATTATGTTAAAGAAAGTACTTTTTAATTATATTGTATCATGCCCTCGATGTTTGTTTTAAAGTATATAATGCTTTATCTAATTTGTATACTTTATCTCCTTTAATTTTAAATCATTCGGGCTGCTTTACATAATTTATACTTTATCTTCTTGTCCTTTATATAATTTATATAATTTATCTTCTTATCCTTTTTTCTAGGTTGTTCATGCTAATACTGTTCTAATTGTATCAACTTTAGCAACAGAAGAAAAAGATTCTAAAAAATAGATATTTAAAATTTAAGTATACCCTTTGTCAATTAAACGAGCTTTATATTTTTATAGCATGTCATCACCATTAAATTTTGACTTATACATATACTTTATCCAATTTACCAGCTTTCAAGTCTATTTTTTTCAATAGTTTGCAGTTCATCATTCATTGCTTACACATATTCTTCTTTTTGAACTGTAACTCCAAAATAAATGGGTTCCAAAGCAAAATATATAAAAAAAATCACTAAACCGATATATCTGTAAAAGATTATGAAATTTCATTGAAGGTATTTCAGCATCACTACAATCTCTTGAATTAGATTCACTTAAAACATAAGAAGATTTGGGTGAGATATTAACTATATGCAATGTATTATATATTCCTTATAGACTTCCTCTCCTATAACCAATGAAATTTCAACTGCTATAAAATTTCAAAATTTTCTTCATTAAAAATAACATTGCATCTTATGACTAATTTCTTAGTTGTAAGATCATAAAGTATAGAACTTTTTGTTTCGTTATAGTATCTCATAAATATGTATTTAATACTTTGGTCATTGCTTCTTTTTTTTCATAGAAATAAACAACAAAACAAAGTATCTTTAAGTGACTTACATTTAGCTGTCCAACCACACTTCCTAAGGTTTTTCCTTATACTATTGTACTTATAGTTTCTGTCTAAAACTTTTTTAAGTACAATTTTGTCTTCAAGCATACATTTGAATTCTTTCATTCTATTATTTCATTTTGTTGAGGGCTATTGCTTCTAGTCAATTTCATATAAATGATGTACTTTTAAAAAATAAAAAAAACTTTGAAAGTGAATTCACTGTCTCTATTAGTATGTAGAGTTTTAATAAAATAATCACTTTATTTTTCTATATATGCTTTAAAATTTTTGAAAATAAAGAAGGCTTCAGATTTTTTCAGAAAATATACTCACATCATCCTTGTGCAATCATTTGTAAATAATAAAAAATAATTATTTTCATCCTGTGAGACAGTTTGTAGGTCCCCTGATATCTATATGCAAAAGTTTCAATTGTTCTTTGGCTCTGCAAGAATGGTTTATCTAAAAGAAATTTTAATGTTATTTTCAAAAACAAAAGATTCACAAATAATATCTTTATTTTTAATTTTAGGTAAAACAACTATCATATTTTTTTGATTTAATAAATCTAGTCTATCATAATTCAGATAACTATATATTTTATGTCATAATATAGATTCATCAATAATAATAGCAGTGAATGCATGTCACCCTTTCCTAACATGTGTAAATTTCATGTTCATTCTACAGGTATGTGCATTCCAACTGGTAATTAACAAGGATATATACTTCAGATAAATCTAAATGTATGTTACAATCTCTTTGCAGGACACAGAATTGCAGTTGCTTTTCCAAGATTTCTGTATTTGATGACAGTTGAAATGGAACACTGATATATGTAGCAATGCACTTCCAGACCCAAGTTTCTAATTAATTAATTTCCATATATATTATGGAATGGACAATGCATTCTAAGAAAAAACTAGGAGCCCGCCAGCTACAAGTTTTTATGTAATTTTCTTTGTTACCATGGTTGTGCTTGGGATTAATGCTGAGAGTGCAGATCCCCATGTTGATGGATACCTGCGGGCAGTTATTAGATCTTTGAATCTGGAAGAACTCACACTGGCATCCAGCTTCTGAAACGGTATTGGTTGCTGATAACCTCAAAAATTACACTCAGAGAACTTTTTTAACTTCGAAGAATCCTGGCCGCTCGGTATTTGCCCTAGTTACATCTTCAGGCGATGCAACAGCAACCACGACACCACTGTTCTTCACTGCTTCAATGGCATCTGCAAACTCCTTGAAGTCCTTCAGACTGTGGATACATGCAAAGAAAATAGTCAACGAGGATAATATGTAACACAAAATCAGAAACTTAAAACGTATAAAGGGTTTCAGTTTGATTGGTCAAAGATGACACACGTTCCATGTGCTTGGCAGACCCAAACAAATTTCTTCCAATAAATAAGAAGGAACTTCAAGTTTACCTCGTTGAAAGGATCTCTTCACGCCTTCTTTCACGTTCCTCCTCCGTGACACCCAATAAGTATCGCATTAGACTGAGGAGTAAAATACCATTAATATCATCTGCTGTACATATAACATAGAAAATATACTAGGACAGCTCAAAGATACAATAGGCATAAGAACATACAATCTACTAAGCTTCTGTAATGATTGAATATAAACCAATTCAAGCACAAAAATGCTATGTAATACCAGTGTCAGGGTTATTAAATGACAATATGTGCTTTGACCTATAGCTATTGCTTGAAATAGTTTCCGAGCAAATAACTATGACATTGGTTTGTGTACAGCTTTTGACATTCTTGGACAAAGAAGACCAAACTAAAGTTAAAATCAATAGAAGAGGAATCCACTAGAGGTTCCCAGGGTTCTCAAAGTCATTTGACACGGTACAGAGGAGTCTAAATGATCCAGAAGAAAGATGTCCTATACAAGTGAGATCAAACATGATGCAATAACAGATTTCAAGGAATGAGCATAACACAAAGAAAGGGAAAAAAGGACAATTTTAACTGAAATCACTAGCACAACTCTCTTCAGAAACTAGAATGTGTGTTGCAAACAAGACAACTTGAGCTTCAGTAATACTTGGCCTTCAGAGTTGATTAATGTAATATTGACTATCAAAATGGAACCAAACTTGAGATATGACTGAAACATATTCAAGCTTGTTCAACACATTAATGATGTCCCCTGATTTAGATTAGCTTTGTTAATGATAAATAAGCCTGCTAGTGCACTAGGACTTAGCTTGTTTTGTATGCAAAATGAGTATATTGAGCTTGAGTATCTAAAGAGCTTAACAAGACAATGATCATATTCACTTACGCTTATCTTGTCTACAGACAAGGAACTTTGGTCCAGCAATCATCTAGAAAAGTTCTTAAATAATAGCAAAAACAGTTTTCAAGACATCAATGATTTCTCAAAAATATGATGAAAAAGAATGAATATGGCTGGCTACTAACCTACATTAGGACAACAGGATGCTTCAAGGATATGAGACAAAAACAACATATATGGCTTGCTGCTTACCTAATCAAGTTCAGGAATTTTCTTTGTAAGATTTTACAAGAGTAAGAAGGATGCTTTATGAACTATCCTCAAGTTGTTCTGTAATTTCCAATAATGAGATCATTTTAATGTCTTAAAAGATTCCAATTTTGGAAAAGAATATTGTAACATATAACATTTTTTATTATATGTTTACAGCAAGTTTGCAATTTCAATCTGTACCATCCGGTATGGGCGGTACATGCCGGTCCGTCAGGTTACCAGTACGCGGACCGCCCGCTACCAGGTGGTACCACCATAATCGATCGTCGGTGGTCGATTGAGGAAGAAAAAGGGAAGAAGAGGAAAAGAAGAAAAAAAAAGAGGAGAACTTATTTTCCACGCAACATCCTCGCCCGCGCGCCGTCGCCGCCCTTGCCCGCGAGCGCTTTTTCTCCCGTGCTGTCACGGACTTAGCTGAATTTGCCTAAGCCGTGCGGCACCCTCGCACTCAAGACTTAGCTGAAATTGCCTAAGTCGAGAGCAACCTTGCTCACTATTCGACTTAGGGATTGCCTAAGTCATGAAACGCCCAACGCGTTATCTGTCCGCAAAGGGTCGCCCTCTTACAACCTCTTAAGGTCCCGTAGGACTGCAAAGAAGAAGTTGATTAATTAGCGAGCGGCGACGGACCGTCACGCCTCGCAGCGGAAAGCTATACAAGCAATTTGTCGAACACCTTGAGTGCAGCAAAGAAAAGAGAGAAAGAGAGCGAAATAAGACTTTGGAGGGTTGTAGGAACGGTCACAAGTCCACAAACGACGGTTCCCAAGGTATCGAACGCAAGACAAGTTCAATTGCTGATGAACACCTACGCCCAACATATACCCGGAACCCCATCCAGCCCGGTGCCACGGGGTTCCAAGGTGCTGAAATGGCTGACATTTCGCACTCATAAGGGTTGCCGTAACGAAAAGACCCAAAACAGGGCTGTTTTGGGCTGTTTTCTCCGCATGACGATCGCTCGCAACCTTCTACACTACTTTCGCTCACATTTCTTAGGTAAAAACACATAAACTCAAGGCAAAACAAGCTGCCAAACATATGTACAAGCAAGAAAAAGTCACGAACAGTTCAAGGAGCAAAGGCATTGCGGTTGAGCGACGACCGTTCATGACAGTGCGAGGAGACGGAACATCTCCCTACGCAGGGAGAAAGATCGAGACGACATCACCTCTTTTCTTTTTCTTTTTTTAATATATTAATATTTTAATATAATATAATATTATATTATATTTTAATATATTGAGCGGGTACGCACTGTGCATACCGCCTAATACCAGTACAATCGGTACTAGTACCATACTGGTACCGAGATAATCTCGGTACACTGGTACGAACCAGTAAGTCAAACCTTGGTTAATAACTACCAACAACTATTGAAACATCCATGACATCATCACATGACATAATTCTACTTACAGAAAAGGCAATGTATATATATATATATATATATATATAGTGGCCATCAGGAAAAAAGCATCCACAATAATATGAAAACAAATCCCTTTAATCTAGAACAGCTAATAGTTGTTTAAAATAGGAAGTGGCATCTCATACCTGCTATAACCTTTTGCATCTGGAAGCTGGTATGCATCCACATCTCCAATAGTACCAATAATCGCTTTCGTCAGTGTATCGTCATCTAGTTGTAGCTCACGAAGGAAACTGTCTGTCCCATCATAAACGTCTAGGGTTTTCAATAGATTTGGATCTCGATAGGACAAATATGAAAAGACCCCTGTTATACAACCCATATTTAAGTGGAAAGATAAAACAAAATAATTCTAATATGCATTTTTCAATTCAAAGAATTAAGTCAAAATCCACAAAAAGAAGTACAAATAAAATAAAACGTTGCACCTGAATGAGTATCAAAATCACAAAAGCCTCCATATGCACCACCACTAACCCGAACACGGTCCCATAACCATGTGTTACGAATGTGCTTGGAAATGACATAGGCACTACCACTGAGCTGATAGCCTGTTTCATATATGTTTCCAGCCTTCCCAACATAGTTAACCTGCAAAGGTTGTAAAGAAATTAACAGAGTCAGGAGACATCTATGAGAAAGGAAGAATACAGGCTGTCAGAAGTATCTTCAAGAATAAGTTACTTCACCTGGGTAGGAATGACAATTGCTTCATTTACAGGAGGAAGTTGAGATTGCCAGGAGCCAACCTCAATGGATGGAGTACTTGGTAATGAATCAAGAAATTTCTCTAGAAATTTCATGGAGTTCATAAGATTTTTTCCATCAGTAGTGACATTAATCAAGCAACCTTTCCTTGAGAGCAGGGATCCGCGAATCTCATCAAGTGAAGAAGCAATTCCTTCCCAATCTTGATCAACTCTCTTTTCAAGATCTTGTAAAAACTCAAAATAGCTGACCAAATTAAGATAAAAGTTTGTTAAGTATTTCTTTTGCATGTCGATACTAAAAGCAAGTGTGCTAAAAGAATATTGGTAGAAAGACACTAAGAAGATGATAAACACATCTTTGAGCCAAATGAAGGGCACTGGACTAGCATAACACTGATAAATTTGGATTTTCTTGCCCCTCTTTTGCAGAAAGTAGTCCTTAGATCAATAACAACATCGTTATCTAAATAAATTATATTGCCTCAAGGAATAATAGAACAATAACACTAAGCTCTGCTTATCCTTGGAGGTAAGCAGTATTTTCAAGAAAATATATTCAAGGAGCATGTGCACCAATAACATATTTTTATCATGTTAATCCACAAAATATAAACCACGGTAAGATAGTGTTTCTTACAGGAAAATGTCACCTCAATTATATCATAAAGTGAAGTTTCCTATATAAAATCATGTATGTCATCTAGGCCATAATGCTTGAAAAAATCAGACTAAGGTGAACTGACCTGATACCACCCATCTGCTCAGCTATCCATCCTGCAACATTTAGTTTGGCATCCATTCTTGCAGCTGCAATACCATCACCACTGCCTCTTAATCGGCTCTGCAATCAGTCACAATGTTACAACATTATAATTTAGTTTACATATATAGAAATTCACAGAGAAGTTTACCTCCATTCTTGCTTTGCTTTGAGAAACAAACTGCCTAAAACGTTGATGGTCAGTGAACTGAACATCTTGGAGAATGCAATTGATCTGCAGACAGATAGAAGCACCAGGATCTCATTTAAACACGCAAATCAAGTACAACTACTAAATCTATCCATGGAAGACAAGTCAATGTCACTGCAGATTAGTGGAGCTAACAATAACAATACCAGGTTAAATAGGTCTTCAACCCTTGCTGTCATGGCTTTTCCTCGAACAATAATACAGGTACATGGATCTGCCTTTCCCCGTACAGATGATGTAAAGGGATAAACTGATATTCCTCCTGTCTTCCTCCCAATTAATTGATTTAGTTGCACAAAGTCCATATCTTTGGTACCCATCTCTAGCAAAGACTGACTGTAAATGAAAAGGCGTTCAAGTTTTAAAAGAGTGGCAAACTTAATATGTATAGAAAGTAATGAAATGAATTGGTAGGCAATAACAAGTCAAACAGCTCCACGCACCAGAATAATGGCACCAGTTGAAGAAGTTCTTTCTTCAGCAAACTCATATCAAAGACAACTTCTGAATAAACAACATCATTGGTGAAAAGGTCATGCTGCAAAACTTTTACCCCATTGATTTCGCCAATCTACAATGAAGACAACAATGTCACTAATTTTCAACAATATTTATACCGATTCCACATGAAAGCTTTAAACAAGTCCAGAAGTCCATTTTGTATCTACAAATCACATTTGAATAATTTCAGTCATGATGTAAGTTAAACAATCAACTAGTCTGGACAGGCATATTACAAGTTTGGAATCAGAGGAAGATGGTTACATAAACCTCTGCCACAAGCAGGAATCACAGAGATTAATAAACCTATGTAGTTGTGTACTGCTTACTAGACAACTGCACCCTCATTTCAAGAGACAATAGATACTATATGGACGCATAAGATGTAAAGAATGTGGCATATGATCTTTAAAAGAATCATGTTAAACCCGTATCATAAAAATCCTGAATTTTAAAAGAAAAGGATGGATTAAAGACTTACTTCTATTGGAACATGTATAGGTTTCCGGGGAATATCTTGTAATGACAGACTAGGAACAGATCTTAAAGCTTCCGGTGGATCTGGAGTTTCTTGCTTTAAGCGGAGCTCTTGTGTAGCACGTGCTAGCTCAGCAAGATCTTCTTTCGTCATGCTGGATTTAACTTTATCCAGGATTTCCTTCTCAACAGCTTCATCATGAGTCGCTTTATCTGGATCAGGCTGACAAGAAAAGAAACTAACCAATATTAACAAAACTGAATTGTCATAATAGATAAATTAATCTTAAGAAGATTATTGTGCAAGTACCTGCATCTCAATTGTGACTCGGTGAGGGTTGTTTAAGATGAATTTCTCTAAAAGAGGGCAGAAAACAGCTTTAGATCCTTCTTCTGCTATGCGTGCTTTTAAAGATTGCAATGGCTTTTCATATCTTAAAGGTTCAAAAGGATCCAAATCATATATCCACTTTCCCTACAAAATGTGAATGATCAAAAAGTAAATCCTCATAGGGGACAAAAATAACCATGAAACTTTTATTTTCACAGAAGAGGCACAGTGAGAACTGCATACAATGGAGCGAAGCATCAGAGATAAGCCTCGAGGAAATGAACCCGTGTTATTCTCCCTAAGTGAGAATTCAGTTGTGTTCATGGATGCCTCCACAGCTTCAGGTGCAAAACCTTCCTCTGCTAGACTTTTAAGTGTTTCCATAATCAATTCCTCAACCTTATGTATGTCATCCTCAGAGACACCTTTTAGTCCAACACTGAACCAGGGCTGAAGAAGTTCATCTTCAATTCCACCACCAACAATAGCATCTCCCAAGCCACTTTCTAATAGGATCCTTCTTAGTGGAGAAGCTGGTGTTCCCAACAAAAGATGGTCCAGAAAACCAAGAGTACGCTCTGTCTCCAAGTCCAAGGGTTCCTCAGACAGAAGCCAGTTAAGGCAGACCATGTGTTTCTTTTTGAGATCACCACCATCACCAGCAGGGTATTTCTCTACAATCTTCACTGGCTCCTTGAACAGCTTTTGTGGTAGAACCTTTGATTCATTAGGGGTAGAACTCAATTCGAATTGTTCAACGTATTCTGCATTAAAATATATAAATAATGGATAGATGTCAAACTAAATTTAAAGCTAATAATATCCATACTTGTAAATTGTTTGATACCAACCTTCTATCAGCAACTTCTTACTACAATTAAGTCTGTAAATCTAAGAAAGTTCTTTACCTAGAGTTATTACTTCATGAATGTATATATGGCTATCATATCTCATATTTAGGAAAGAAAGTCATAATGACAATTCTAAACAGTGAGATGAATCATTTTGAAACATTCTCGGGCCACATTCTGATAAATTCCCATAATATGAAACATCAAACTACCAAAACAGTATATTACCGTAGCCAGAGTAGAGGGCAAGTTTTTCTAGGGTATGAACATAAGGATGCTGAATGAGCAAATTTGTAAATGCATTACACCAATGAAGAGCTATCTTAGTAAACAGGAGGAATAGCAGTTTGGTGATTTTCTTCTATCCAATGATTGTAACGTTTCTCTTAATAATACAACATGCTAAAATTTCTGCAATCTAACATCAACAGCACATCTACAAGACTCCTTGCTGTAGTAAAAAAGAACAAAATACAAATCAAACATAGATCCAGATAAGATTAGTATTAGACAACCTATGCTCCAATTAGCTAATGCAATTGAACAGATGTTGCACTTAAGTGTCACAAAGCAAATAGTGGTATATGTACTCAATGATTTACCTATCAAACACATGTGATGGCATGCCAAAAGAAGGCCTTACATATTCAATAGGATCATAGGACAAAATCCAACAGGCCAAAAACTTGTGGCCACCATGCAGCTCAAAATGTTTATTTAATCAAAGAGATTTATGCCAATAATACATCCACACTTGTCTTAAATTAATGATGTGTTTCTATGTTGAGCTATGTCAACAATTGGTAGGTATGACATGCCAATTGGGTCTCATGTTTGTTATCTAAGCACTTCCTTTTCAGATTATAGGCCATTTCTTTTAAGTGAAAAAGAAGAAGAGAGAAAACATAAATCCTGAGGGTGAAGTTCTCCATACACACACAAGATATGAAGAAGATAATATACCCTCCAATGTCAAATACGAAAACTGTCAACAAATGCTACAACTTACCATTTTAATAATATACATATCAATCAAAATTGTGTAGATATTTCCTGCTGCTTATAGTTGCATAAACAGATAAGGAAATTATTAAATTGCTTATATTACATCAACAAAATTTATGAATAATTAGTTGACTTCTTCCAGAAGACAGATGATCTGTCTTTTACTAATAATTTTTCAACACTTTGACTAAATTTTCAACATCCTCATCGATCAGCATATATAGATTCTCTGTGAAACCCATGTTGCACACAATATCATCGGTTTCCTTAGCATTCAGGACATTGAGAGTTGCAGAACATAATGTATGTTGGATGTAAGCCATAATTACTATTAACATGAATCAACTTTTGTAAATTTAAGACACTTAAAGCCTCTGAACATGCTAGAAACAATATTCTACCAAGTACACAGGAAGATGGAAGTCATTACTGCAACTCATTTATAACTTAGAAAGGGTTTAAACTCATAATAGAAAGGCAACATAAGAAAGCCATTCAAAAGTCAGACACAGATGCATAAAAGGCAAGCCATTAGTTTACAAAATGGCTAAAAATGTTCAATCAACAGAATTTTGATCTCTTTGATGTTCCATTCTTGACACATTTTCTTAAAAGTCAAGAAAGAGGATCTAAAGCAGTGAGCAACCCAATTCAGCTCAGAATTGAGAAAATCCAGTAAGTAGGAAAATCCATGAGTGTAAAATAGGTTGAAACATCTTCAAACATTCCTAAAATTTTATTAGAATGGCATAATTAGTTAAAATGAAGCACATCACAAGAATAGAAATAGACAGTGACATGGCATAGAAAGGCATAATCAATTTGGAAAACAAATCATACCACTTAAAATACGTAGCCGTTCATTTGGATCATCATCTCCATAGAACCATATCCTAGCATTGCTAGGGTGGTAATATTTATGATGGAAATCCTGAAAAAGGACAAAAAAGGGCGCGTTTATGCATCAATATTCAGAACAGGTTAAGATAGACATGCATGCCATGCCTTGGTAGATAAGCTTCTGCACGAGTGAGTATATTCTTTTCAGAAAAAATGTATCACAAATATTTGATATCAAACATTTGATGCAATGTTCAGGCATAAACTACCTTGACCCAACCATTGCTTCTGCTAAGTTCATCTACTTTATTTTTTTGTCGATATGAATCTTTACTAAAACACTCGATGGAAGAAAGCATCTCGAATATTGCTTTTGACTCTGTTCCAGATGCATCAGTTTTTTTTTTAGTAAACATTCCATTGAGATTTTGCCCTATTACAATTAAATCCATCTAAACAAATTTCTCGAATTTGCTAAATGTCTTTAATCCTCGAGTGCCCTTGTAAACTTCCAAGATAATCTGATGAATCATTTGACATACTTTTCAATGTTTTTTGGTATCCATCCAATTAGCTAAAACTAGGTAATTCCCAGATCAACAACAAAAAAGCCACAACGGTGCAGATTAATAGTATGAGCGCTCCCATGTGCAACCAATTTCTGCCAAAGATTGGCATGTCCCAGGTGGTGCAGATGTCCTTCTAGCCACTTGGATCAAACATGGCTGGCAGCCATTAAGAAAATGAAAGACCATTTCTATAGGTAATCAGTCAACAAAGCTCAGATTTATAAATGTCATATAAAAATCCAAGACATGGTTGCAGAAAATATTAACCAACCTCTCGGGCACATCCTAAAATATTTTAAGCTGCTTATGGTACAAACCTTAAATTCTTGAAATGTAAGCTTCGGAATGACTTTTGGATCACCTCCACTATCAACACCATAGGTATTTTCAGGGAAAAGGGCCTGCAAATAATTTCCAACAGTACATTAGGCATCCTGTAACTTCATGTTGAACGTTTGCTTATGTGAGACTTCAGAATTTACTTAGAGAAACTACATTTATATTATGACAGAAAATGCAAGCCATAAAAGTAGAAAAGGCTAACTTTTATGAACAAACTTTTATTAAACATGCACTACATATAAATTCAAAAGTAGCTTCTCAAGCTGTCATTCTTTTATCAAGGTGGTAGTGCACCTAGGCACTTATCAAATTATAAAAGGTTCAATCCCTCATATTAACGCTTTGTGCATCCATATTTTGTGGCCTGTGTACTTCTTGCCCTCAAGACATTTATTCGGTGCCTCATATGCATTTCTGGCCCTTGTTGATTGTACTTTATCTTCCTACCATGTGGGGTCAGATCGTTCTCAGGTGATACCAGTTAAGAAGAACTTCCTAGCATAAAAATCATCTACTTCCCATGGATGAGTAACACCATATGATACAGTTCAACCCAACAGGTATGCTGTATGCTTCAGAGTGTATTATATGAACATAGACCCTACCAAAACACCTATTACTTGATGACTTCACAGACTAAACATTAGTAAAGGTGTGCAAATGAACTGGTCAAACCAATAACTTAAACCAAACTGGCGCATCAGGTTTGGTTTGGTTCAGTTCTTCTATATTGATCGGTGCAGTACAGATATAAAAGAATATAAAACTGAACTTTCTTGTCAAGTTCAGTTTGAGATTTAAAGAAAAAAACATTCAAGCCAAAGTAAATCGAGCATGATATGATCAAATACCATGTGTATTCAAGTACATATATAATACATCTCATTCTTACAAGTTTAACATGCAAAGTAACATACTTAGAAAATATATTTGCAATACGTTTTATCGTTATGAATACCATATCTCTATTCCATGATATAAATATTTATTATGAAACCAAACAAAAAAAGTTGCAGCGAATGGAAATGACTTCAGTTTGGTTGGTTTCCTACAGATCAATTCAAACAGGTTTTGCCATCCTAATTCCTGAAACCAAACATGTTAAATTGGGTTTTAAAATTTCCTAGAAACTGTACTAAAACCAACCATGCAGTCCTCTAAGTTTTAAAAGCATATTTATCTCCCTATCTTGGGAAAAATAGAAGCTTGGATAAAATGTTGTAGCATTGTGAAAACAATCCCTACATAACTATTAATCGCAACTTAATTACCAGCCCTGGGTCACATGAACAAACATACACCAAAACTAATCCTTGAGACATGAGTAGAAGTGATCCATTCTTTGAAAAATATGCCTGAATGCTGAAGACATATTCTTGTGTCATTTTGAAACTTCAGCATGCAAGGACTATGCAAATGGATAGCGAACATAATTGTTATATACTAATATGAGCCCAACAAAACGCAGCACAAGTCTAAAAGATCAGCAAATAAAAGGCTACATTGGCAAATAGTCACAAGAATCAAGGAATGATGCAATGCCCATGAGTGACATACAGGAATGAACGACTGACAGCAGAAAAATTGTTGTTAATCAAGGCTATCAAAATATGAATGAAAATAGGGAAGCAGCTTGCCTGCTGAGAAACTCTGCCTAGTATGTTATCAGGCTGAGAGTATATTCCTTTCATCTCGTTGAAGACAACACCTGACATACAGATAATTAAAATTTACCAAACACTAAAGCTTTCATAACATGCTTGATACAGGAGACCATTTCAATTCCATTAATAAACAGAAAATCATTTGTTAATAGGAAATAAACACATTTATAACAGACAGAAGATGATCTAATAGGCAACCTTTGTAGGATATATCTTCTTCAGGATTGTTAAGCTCATAATGCCAACCCTCCTGTTGAAACGTTTGAATGTCCTCCACACATTTAGGAAAGAAAACAGCATCCAAGTACACATCAACTAAATTGTAGAAGTCCTGAAGAACATTCAGCACAGAGATTGCTTAACACAATGAAATACAAAGTTGTGATGTGACAAACAGCATTAATGTGTTTGTATATTCACCTTTGTATTTGTCGAAGCAACTGGATAACAAGTCCTGTCTGGATATGTAAACGCATTCAAAAAAGTATGCAAACTACCTTTTAGCAATTCAACAAAGGGTTCTTTTAGTGGGTACTTTCTGGAACCACACAGCACACTATGTTCAAGTATGTGAGGTATGCCTGTTGAATCTTTTCTGCAATTTACATGAGTCCAACAAAACTGTCATTTTACTGTATCATCTCGACAATAAAAAAATAGCAACTATTTATAACAAATAAGTAGTTTCATATGAAAAAAGCTGGAATCAAGAAAGAGAAAGAATATAGCACACCAAGAAATTCAAGTGATATGATAAAATACTTTATTTCACTTTGATGTAGAAAAACAGCTTAATTAAAAAAAGTAGAATGATCTATCCCAAACAATACAGTCAACAAGAGCTCACAAGTCACAAGTATATACCGCAGGAGGAGGGTATCTGCAACCATAACACGATCTTATCGATGCTTCACAAAAATATGACAAAAGACAGATAAGGATGATGAATTGAAAAATTGTACTTACGGAGGAGTACGGAAAACAATGCCGAAAACTTTATTCTCATCATCATTTGATACAGAAATAATTTCTGCACCAGTCTTCTTGTGCTTATATAATACAGCAGTAGCTTTGCATTCATTAATTGTTTGTTCGGAGATTATTTCAAATCCAAGTTTCTCCGCTAGGTCACTTCTGTCTATTTCTGCAATGAAGTAAATGAATACACATAAGACTGCAGATTTAGTTCAAAAAGCTTTTTCAATGGGAAACAAAAAGATTCTTTTTTTATAATGACAACCATGATCACAAGCAGTTGCTTCATACATCAAGATACTAGCTATATTTCATACATCAAAATTTTATTAATTAATAGCGGTTCATTTCTCCCGATTTAGAAAAGATGTGCACCATAATTCAGCTACAAATGTTATTGCTTCAGTTGATTGCACAGTAATTATACTTGAAAAGATACTGAAAAACAATTAAACTACCTTTCAGTGAAACATCTAAAAGAAGGCTGTTTTGATGAAGTAAAATATGCAAAGATGTGGAAATGGAAATATGATGTATTTTGTAAAACTGAACTGCCCATGACTGTGCTGTGAGATAGACAGAGAAACTGAGTATGGATCACACGAACAAAGAAAGAAACAAACCAGAACATTGAGACTTTGGCTCATAGTATATCTCTTATGTGGAAGCATAATTCTTTCTTAAAATAGATAACAGATTCACAAAACCACAAAATATGCAAGAAGAAATGTGCTTTACAAGGGAATTAAAATGCATTATCTAATCAAATTTCCTATTCCACATTCCCAATTGTCAATTTTTTTTGTTTTGATGCATACCTTATTGGCTTAAACAAGCCGAGTACCAGACTCCATCCCCATAGTCAATAAATGTGTCAAAACAAAGCTAACGCTACAAGCTTCAGAAAACATAATATTACATTACGAACCAGCTTAAATGGAAAAGTATCAACGAATTGAACCATGGCAACATCAGATAAGAAAAGACGCAACTAAGAATCAACCAAGAACGTTGAGCATCAGGGTTCTGTTCTTGTTGGAAAATCATACCAATGTTCAATTCTCGGTAAGAGAGAGAGAGAGAGAGAGAGAGAGAGAGAGAGAGAGAGAGAGAGAGAGAGAGAGAGAGGAGTTTCCCAGAAGGTAAAATCGCGTCAAACGCCAATCTTTATTAGTTAAAAAGACAAGGAAGAAGAGGGTAACCAAGCAGGCACGTTTTCTCACCCGCACCTCTTGAGACGGGCGAGGGGGAAGTGGGAATGGCTCGAATGGAAGGAGAGAAGCGTCGTCTGAGGCGAAGGGGCGGGGCGGGACCCGGCCGCCATCGAGAAGCGGCGGAGCAGGATAAGGCGCGGAGCTGCAGCTCCTGCGGCCGCGGCCGGCAGAAGTTGGATGAGAAGAGGCGGGACGCGTAGCGGGGCCGGAAGAGGACAGGATAAGCAGCGGAGCAACGCAACCCTCTCCATGCGGCCGTCCTGTCTTTCTAAGAGCGCAAGGCGGAAAGAGCCGAGAGTGGCGACGCGCGAGGGGGTTTGAGATAAATCGATGATCGTGTGGCGCTGGGTGGGTAGATTATGCTTGCAAGGAAGGGAGACTAGAGCTGATCTTTTAGGGTTGGCGAAGCCATGGCCAAAGAAACCCAAGAAGCCTGCTATGGGTTGGATCGGTCCATGTGGGCTCAAGTCCTCCAACCAAATTAGGTTCACACCTTCCGCTTAAAACAGTCTGTAATCTTCAACAATCAAATCACCAAAAGAACAACTCACCTCCTCCAACACTCGCCTCGTGCATCTCCATCTCCTCCTCAGATGCTGCTGGCCGAGGCTGCTGCAAGAGAGGAAACTCGGTGAAGACGAGAAGACTTCGGAGGCCAAAGCATCATATTTCGAGGCCATCAATTTGGAAGTTACTGTTCCAGTCGAGATTTGAGTCAGCTGATCCGTGCACAAACGATAAACTGTTCGAGCCGTCGCAATCAACATGCATCGGTGAGTTGACCCCAACACGGAGGAAGACTTCCCTGCTATGATGGTCGAAGGAAAGCCCAGCCCAATGCCACGCTCATTCCCACACGAAAGATCTCCTCTCATCGACTTCATCTCCTTTCGCCATGTTATCTATCGGTCAGAGGAACCGACGCGACAGCGCAGACCGCGGAGGATTACAGCGAGGGAGCGGGCCTGCAAATGGGCCCAACACGAGGCCCGACATCGCATCGTTGCCCCCGTACCCTCTATCTCCCATCGACGGTTCAGATTCCCTTCCCTCCACCATCCGACGGCTGACATCGTTCCTCTTCTCTGAAGACGCCGCTTCCTACGATAAATCTTTGCCCCAACCCAAACAAACACACGGCCTCCCTCCCTCCCTCTCTCTCTCTCTCTCGCTCGACTCGGTCTCGCCGCCCCATCTTCCCCCCTCCCCTCCTCCTCCTCCTCCTCCTCCGGTCGCGATTCCTCACACAATCGGCGGCGATGATGCAGCAGGCGGCGGCGGCGGGTGGGGAAGAGAACAAGACGATCTGGGTCGGGGACCTCCACTACTGGATGGACGAGAATTACCTCCATAACTGCTTCGGGCACACCGGCGAGGTCTGGATTTCGACTTTTTTTTTTTTTGCCCACTTTAATCGGAATGTGGTAGCTTAGATCCTGCCAAATTTCCGCTTTATGGATGATCCAAGAATAATGTAGTCTATTTTACCTATTACGGCGAGAAAACAAGATTCTTATTAGGTTTCATCGGTAGAGGCTTAGTTAATTGGGACATTGTTTTCAAGGATTTATTGTCGAAAACGTCATGGAGGAGTACTAGATCTTTTATAGCTTCCATAAGCTTTCAAGGAGACATATTTATTAGGAAATGTTGTCTTTATACCATGGGATTACCTAATTTGTGATCGTTAATCCTCAGTTTTTGGTTAATATGAAATCCAAATACTTCATTCTATGTTGTTCTCAGTGGCTGAATAGTTGGTAAGCTAATTGTGTGTGTCGGGGGGTATCAAGTTCTGAAAGACCAATTTGGGAAATTGGAGATGGAACTTTTATTGATGTAAAACAAACATTGTGGGCCTATTTCACTCCCCTCTATACTGATCAGCCTTGAGGCTTAACCCTCTTGCATTTTCACAATTAAGTTTGATTTAAAATATTCTGAATGAAAATGTAATAAAACTTCCAAGTACCAAATCTCAAACCCATTTTTGGATTTTAGATATAGACCCATCCTTTTGTCATCATAGGTTAGAGGATGACTTGGCAACACTATCTCCATGATATCTACACACACACACTTTGACTCCTAACATAGTTTAAAATCAAAGACATAACAAGTGAACAGAATCTTTAAAGTTCTATCTGACCAAATATTTGAGTCCTTTTAAACTATTTTTAACTAATAGAAATGAGAATGCTATTAGAGCTGAAAAGCCTCCATATCAAGTTGAATTTCTTCTCATAATTACCCTAAATCAAATATTTTAAACAGAAGATAAATCTTGTGATGAACTAAGCAACTAACTAATTAACAACTCAAAAAGGACTCTCAGTTGACAGAAAATAATAATAATAAAATTACAATAAATGTCAAATAAATGAATACTACAGACCCAAATAAACCTAACTGAATGCATTGTTATCTGAATCTGCATAATTCTTTCAACAAAGCAGATTCCAACCAATGTCAAGGAGTGTAACTGCTCACCTTAAAGGCCTCATCTGTTTCTATCAAAATTAGAAAAAGTAAAGTTGATGTGAAAGCAAGCATTACTGTTTGACAGTAAGCTTTCTTTTGATAGATCTGCAACATCATTCCAATCAACAACCTGCAAACATAACAAATGTAGCAACTCCAAACAGGAAATGACAGATTCTGGTGGGTACAAGGTAAAAAAGTTAAACAATGCTAATTTAGTAAAACAAAAACAATCTAAATAAGCATCTTTAGTCCTCATAATGTACCAAACAGGACTTAATAGAGCTATTTGAAAAAGTTGTTCGTAACAATCCAACATTTCCAATTTATTCATACAACATAGTGCCAAGGCTTGGCTAAAAAAAGTTCAAAAAGGTAGTCCCAAGGCCATAATTATGATTGGCAGTATGCCATTATGACCATTAGAGCTGATGAACTAGCAACCTACAGCTCTTCCATATCAAGGACAATTTGTGAAATACCAGAAACAACAGAATATGTAAATCCATGAACTATTAGAACTCAAATATGAAAGCATGTCTTGTGATTGTAAAAACAGAATTAAAATAAGTACTATGAATTTTCTATCAGTGAGATCGATGATCAAAGATAGAAAAATCAACATCAGATGGAGTGTACAGAAGATAATGCAATCAAATTGTAGATACTCAGTGTTGCCCAGGCAACTATCACAGAAACAAATTATGATCACCAGTTTTATAGAGACGAAAAAAATGCAGAATCTGAAACCTTACCATCTTCAATTCTTTCAAGCAAAGCTTTGACCTTATCCTCTACATGTTCAACCTACAAAAGGAAGCAAAACAATCATAACTGAGTATATTTGAGAAGAGCTTTTGTAATAATCTAAAGTAACACACATCAGACTAGTGTAGCATACCTAATCCAATTCAATCAGTCATAGAAGATGGAAACAGTACAAGAAGATATATTGGCCAAGATTATCATATTTCTTAGATGTTTTTGAAAAAGCATGATGTGTTTGATTTAACATTGGTGTTCTAGCTAATTATGTTCAAGCTACTCTTAAAAAAATTGACTTTTGCCTCACACATATTACCTGGTCTTGCCATTAGAATTTAGAACAACAATACTGTTAGCTGACAAACTACAATATGTAGCCATCATAACTGCATTGTTCTCCTGACAAGATCACATTCATGAAAATAGACTTGGCTATTACTCTTTAATCTAAAGAGGTTGACAAATATCTAAATCATATATGACAAATTTCCATCGGGGGCTTGCTCAAGGCACCCGGTGCCTGGGTTCAGACGAGCGCCCAGGTGGCGCTTCACTGAATCTCACTGCTCGATCGAGACTTGAGGCGCTCAGGTGAGCGAGGCGAGCGCCTGGGCAACTATTTAAACCCTTGGAAGCTTCTACAACAACAAACTACTACCATTTGGAACAACAAGCAAATTTAGTTGAGTTCTAGAACAACATGCTAAGAGTCCTTGATGGTACCGTGGATGTGCCTTGGCATATTGATGGTATATATATATATATATATATATATATATATATATATATATATATATATATATATATATCCGTAAGTAGTGTTTAGCAACCAAAAATTACAAAATATTATGCATTTGAGCAGAAAATAAAACCAAAGAACAACGAAGGTAATGTAATTTAACCTTTCATTTTACAGACCCTTTGGCAATCTCAACTCAGTCATTCTTTTTAACCCAGGATGAGCTAATACTGAAATTTTGCCTGAATCCAATATTGCCCTTTGAAATCAATCTCAACCCTTTGGAATCCAATTTTTTTTGCCTGAATCAACAAACAAGTTATTTAGGATTAAAATTCGCCTGATTCATAATGGTAAAAAAAATAGAAAAACAGCAAAAATTGCAACATCCGTAATGTCATAACCAGTTTCGTTTTAAAGATCCCCTCCGGGGGTACAGCCAAAAAGAAGTAGACCTCCGGCGATCCTTCAACCGCATACACTTTCCCCTCTTCGCCAAGGAGATAATTATCCTGAGGAGATATGACTGAGAGGGAACCAAAAGGGAGGACGTTGGCCTCGACGATCTCAAACCCGTTGAGCCGCTTGATGACAGACGTTCACGAGGTAGATGGCTTGTCACTAAGAAACAAGCAATTGGATTCTCCACGGCAATCGTCCCATTCCCATCAACCCCAAGCATATAAGTTTGGAATTCTCCGAAGCAAGCAGTTGGCTTCTCAACGGCAATCGTCCCATTCCCATCAGCCCCCTGCATATGGAGCTTCTCCTTCAACCCATAAGTACGCAGGTGGCGACATGAGAGGCCAACGCGAAGCCTCGTGACCGCCCAACAAAACTCCACACAACCCTCCACTTCATGAACCTATTATAAACACACCCTCCTCTTTATCGATCTCTCCTAATTCCTGAACTTAGTTTAAACTGTTTCATAGACACATATCCTATTTATACTGGTTTAGATGCGAAGATTTCCTCTATCAAGGCATATGCTCCCAAGGTCGATAGGGAAGAAGCAGTCAGAGCTGCTTAGGCATAATATAATAGATAGTGTCGCTGGGGACAATAAGGCTCGGGATTTTTTTGTGGACAATAAATTGAATAACGGTTGTGCGCAGCAAGATGCATTCATTACATATGTGTAGTTTCAATTCTCAACTTAAATAAGTATGGTCTATGTTCGAATTGGATTTTTAAAAAAAAAAATGTTCCATGAAAGAATAGCAGCCTCCTTTTTATTGTTGTATTATGTTATGGAATGCAAATCTGGGAACATCAAGTTAAATGATCAAAAGATGTGTTGAATAATCCCTCTCAACCCCATCATAACATATTAACCCTACAAATTAATAATCTATCTTTTCCGTTGCCAACAACGGGGTGGTACACGCATTGCATTCCCCCATCTTTCCGTGGCTAATGGTGGAGTGGCACAAAAGCTTGCGAGCTCATCTTTCCATCGTCAACGGACTCGTACTATCTTCCTTCTCTCCTTGACCGCTGAACCCAACAACTTGAGAAAAGCTTCACCAGCTCTCTCTCTCTCTCTCTCTCTCTCTCTCTGTTTCCTCTCTCCCCCTGCTCCTCGTCTAATTCAAGAAAAGGATGGAGAGATGAGAAATCAGTTGGTCACCTTGGCACTATTTTATTGTTAATAAGGTTAATAAGGTTACTATTTTATTGTTAAAATAGAAAATAATAATAAAAAGTTAATAAGTTTACTATTTATTATTACTACTTGATTGATTTATTATTTATTTATATAAATAAATAGTATAATTTTTCTCAACTAATCTATCAGATTTCTTCGTTTAATTGAAAAAATCATATCTAAGTTATATATATATTATTATGCCCCTGCAAGATCTAGCTCTTATCAAGGATGTCGATCTTAAATAGATGTAATGAAAAGAGTTTACATATAATGATGATAATGTTGAGCTTACTGATGCAGCAAAAGAATATGACGCTAGGGGTGCAGTTGTCAAGAAAGAGAGAAAATTACAGCATTCAATGGTCGACTGCAGAGCAGGGGAAAGCTTCACATAGCTGTGGTAGTTGGTGAAGCTATGGAGATGATAAGTCGGTAGAAAGCAGGCGTGGCAGGGGGTAGGCGCTACAGAATAGGTGACAGCTGGATTTTATTGGGAGCAGCCGATAACGGCAAGTAGGTAGGAGAAGGGAGCAGGCGCCAGGAAGCACTCTTTGTCAGTTTCAGTATTAATGGAGGAGGAACCGATAACACAAAGGCCCAACTCGATTGTAGGAGAAGCTTGCCAAGTTTCAAGCGAGGAAATCCATAAGACTTATCATGGCAGTTGCAGGAGGAGGAGGATCTGACGTAGATGAACTTGCCAAGGAAGCGGTTCCGAAGAGGGAAAGGAGATCGACGAGGGAGTAGAAAAGAAGGGAGCAACAGCGATGAATAAAGCCTTATCGACGAACGTAGCGGCTAGGAGAAAGAAGACCGTCTGTCACAGACAAAAATATAAAGAGGGTGTTTAATATAATGCTCATATATGTATGTGTCTTTCAAGTTTTGTTCATACTTTGTATAGGAAGCAGCTGACTAGCAGTAAACTTGGAACCATTAATTTGATTAGCTTTCGTGACCGATTTTAACTTATAAATGAGAGTTATGTTATGTGAATAATTATGGAAACTTTGGTATGTAATGGACTTTGATACTTTGTGTGTGATCATTCAGAGTTTGTAAAGTCAATGGTTATAATTTACACTGGTTATATAAAGTGTTTGCTAAAATGATTGCTCATAGGAAATGATTTCTCTAACCTATTTTATCTTTTGTAGGTCCTAAGGGAACATATGAGGTTTCAAGGAGACTAACCTTTGCAGATAGATACGTAATGATACCGTTGACAAGAATTTATCATCGTTGTACAACAAAGAAAGAAGAGATAATCTCTCTTAGAGAGAGAGGGGCTCTAATATCATATTAAAACATGAGGTAATAATGAAAATTCTGATTAAAGTTCATTGATTCATTATTTATTTATATAGATAAAGAGGAGAATTTTTCTCAACTAATCAACCAGATTTTCTAGTTTAGTTGAAAAAATTATATCTAAGTCATATGCTCTCACTTATAAGTGGATGCATCAAATACATAAATATGTCTGCTAAATTATACAGTAATAATGGGTTTAATATTTGTGTTTTATGGATGCATCACGTAGGAAGATAGCTTTATTAGATATAGGATCTATCGAACGTTTTGATGTTTATATATTGAAAAAGCACATCAGGTGCATAAAAATATTTTGGTTGATTGGATATATTAAATGTCACATTTCAAAAAGTATTTATAAAAAGATATTGAATGAAAATATTATAATAAAATCAAAATTAAGACCCCACAAGGGCAAGCGAACAACTAAACTCCCTTTTCGACTTTTCATAATGTGATCTCGAGTTTGACACCCATTTCTCATGCCTTGCCTAATAGGAGTTTAAAGATCATTGACTCTTCAATTCTAACACTTCTTTGGACTTCCTAAGAAGTCTAAGATTTGATAAGCTTGATTCAAACATTTATCTCCTACTTAGACTGTCAATTGGACTTTTGGCATGTAAAATTCTTTTAATAAACTTAAATGTTAGAGAAATTTTATTATGTATTTATCTGATATAGTTTTACATGATCCTTCTTAGACTTTGCTATCAAGGGAGGGGAGGGGGACTCCCTTATTATATGTATGTATGAAACATGAACTGAGATTAAATTTGCATTCCTCAAATTAAATCAAACTTAACTAATCAACTCAACTTCTTTTCTCTCCTCAATATTATATCAGAGAAAAAAATTCAAATCATAATTAGCAAATATTATAATCTAAAATTAAAACTAACCAAATTTTGGTTCGAGTCAAACCAAATCGATTTGACCAACTCATATGTGAATACAATGAAATAATGCAACCGGAGTATGTGTAACAATAGAAACGCAATGAGGCATGGTCTTTTTTTGTCTTTTTAGTATACTATTATGAACCTTGATGGGCCGGGCCAACTGTATCGGGCCAAACCATGATGAGCATTAGAAGAATCAAAATTTTATAAATTTTTTACAAAGATATTTTATGTTAATTTTACATTTATTTCAGTCAAAACTTTTTTAGTAAAGTGATTTTTTAAATAATACCTAAATATCAAAAGTGTTAGAAGTATGAAGCAAACCAACGTACCAAAGAAAGATAGTAAAAAACTTTGACAGATCATGAGCTCCCAATTTTGTTTCTATTAATTCTTTATAAAAACAAATAAATAAATAATGTGCTAAAAATATTATTAAACCCTAAGAAATAGAAGAAAATAGAAGGAGAGAGATAAGCTCAACCAAACAACAAAAGATGAGCTCAAGCAAGCAATAGAGCAAATGCATCACGTTTCTGAGGCCCTTCTCGTCCTCCCCACGTCCACGTCCACGTCCGAGTCCCCCATCGCCTTCGTTACCTCGCGACGCCCAACAATGGAGTTGGTGATCCCCATCCAAATGATATGACACATCTGCTCACCTCCGTATCCACAGACACCCGACCCCCAAAGCCGTGTTGGAGCGAAACAACACAAATGAAGGACGCCGGGATCCAAAGGCTTTGGGTTTTCGGGCGCCGTGTGTGCCAAAAGTGGATGCCGTCGACTCCCCACCATATGCTATAATTTCCCAAGCCTCCTCCATCCCTTCTTCCTCCGTGGGGTTAGGTGGGGGGTGCATTGATGGGCAGTGAGCTCCATGGATGCTCGAGCTTGATTGAAACCATCGTTAGTGGACGTACTACCCCACATCATGTGAGGTTAAGCTTGGAGATCCCATCATATGTGTGGTTTCTCGTCTTCCACGTTAAATATCTTTTGCCTGTCGGCTGTGCTGTTGGTGTTGGAGGCGCCGTCGATCACACTTCTTTTGCTCGGATAATGTTTGCTCGCGTGGAAGATTGGTTTGAGGACTGTCCCTACGAATAGATTGGTTCACTGATATATATTCATTTCATTAGAATGGGCAAGTTTTTTTTTTATATATTTGTATATCTATTTTTTTAAGGAGATAAAAAGATCCTGCTAATATGGCAAGAAGCTGATATGTTGAAAATTTTATTCTTATCTTGAAAATTATCGAATTACGTAGGTCTTATGTCGAATTGTGTTATTTGATTATTTATCTCTTTAAGTTCTTTTGAGTTTGAAGATTTTGTTTCCCTCTCAGCCCATCCCTTTCCCCTCATCTTTGTTCTCAGCATTTGGTCCTCGTCGATGGATGATGTTTTAAGGCCACGCGAGTTCAGTGCGAATCAAATCGAAATGGACGTGGAAACCTAACACCACTGGATCAGCAATGTGGAGGGATCGGTGTGCATCACAGCCCTCCTGCAGCTGCTCGCATGCATGAGAGTTGCACAGCTGCAGTGCCATGGAAGACAAAGAGGGTCCTCCACACCACGTATTTTAGATCTTTGGGTTTCCAGTCACTCCTCCACTAGCAGACATTTTAATCATCACTCTCCGATGGTGATAATGATCTGCACTCACTCTAACAGGCCACCCTACACAAAAAATCTTACGTACTTGGCTTCTGAGCCATTCATGGGACTGCTTCTCGAGGCCAGTTGTGTCCAAGTGCAAGCCAATGGTGGTGCACCCAAACTGTTCCTCGGTCCTATCCTCCTTACCATGTTCCTTTCGCCACTGCAAATTATGACCGGGGACCATGTCATTTCATGTGCATGGAAATGAAGCATGCAGCTGCATCATACCAAGAGGAGGAAGAGTTCCATCATTCGTGGTGGCTGTAACAATTCAACAAATGAATTCAGTATATTCCCAGTTTCCGTGAAGAATTTTTGGTCGACCGGAGGTAAAAAAAAGTTGATGTATCATCCCTCTCGGCACTCCAATATGAGCTCCACGAGTGGGTAACTTTGGTGGGTTGTTGTTCTCGGTGCATGCCCAGACCACAGAATCATGTAAGCTGTGTACAAACTACGACCGTGCAACTCATCTGAATCTGATGAGTGGTGCTCCGCTACTGTTGAAAGAAAACCCACTGTGAATTATACTTCCAACCTATAGGTCAGCGAGGAATATAATGGGACCATAAGAATGAGTCGAAAGCTACAGCAGCGCATATGAGGACGCAGCCGAAAGGAACGCAGGGATGAGATGCTTGGGAAATGTTTTATGGATGTCATCAGTGACTTCCAGTTCAACTCAAAGTGGGCACATTCTTCACATCTCCATCCGATGACCTAAGGTAGGACCTTGAAATAAGAACAACTGGGAGTGAGTGAGGACAGCAGTCGAGAGTATCACAGAACTGTGCTGGGATCTTATGGTCCGAAATCTCATAGGGTTTGGGCACTGATTGCTCATCTAACTGATGCTGGGTTGAGTCAGCATTTGGGTGTAATATTGCGGACATAGATCATACATAGTATATATACCATCGGCAGACTCCTATGAAGTGCTAACATCTAAAGCTATGAATGGAGAGCATCATTAACATGGAAGTCATTTTTTGTAAATCTTTGACTTGTTCATAGGATGACAAACGCATCATCCAATCTGATTCAATGGGACTTCTAAATCAGTATAATTCCAAAATATTCTTTGAATATTTTTTGTTATAAAAAATACTTTTTTTTGGCCATCAGCGATTAGGAGAAGGTTGACTATACAAAAATAAATATAAGCATGATTATCGAGGTCAAACATGCTCTCGATATTAAAATCTAATTTTAGATTTAGAGCTCTCTCCCGACATTAGTCTTCGTATAGAAAAAACTATGTATGATAGATGTCATCTTTGACAATCAAGATGTTAGGTAAGGCCAAAGTTACTCAATCAGGTGACCATTCTAACATTTATGGGATGATCATATATTTTTTTTTAATTTTTATAATATCATATAATATTATCTAAATTCATAACATTGTCAACATGATTTAGTGATAAACCAACATGATTGATGTCATATATCGGGTAAAATTTTATTAGTTTATTTTTAAATTTTATTTTGTATTCATTAGTATGATTATATTTTTACTTATTAAATATTTTGGCCACATGAAATTTTTATAAGATCACATACATTCATTTATTTACTTAATCATTTAAATAAAAATATTCATTCACTTTTGAATAAATATTAAAAACATTAGAATGATAAATTTGTCACATAATATTTAATGGATTCTTAAAATACAATTTTATCAAGCAATAAATACGTTAGTTTATATTTAAAATATAAATTTTATATATTATTTATGAAACACTCAAAGCATTTCATGATTGTTAATTTATTCATACCTGCACATCCATTCAATTTTTTTCTTCAAATATATATTAAAAATATAAATATATTTCCGAACGTAATTACGTATACATTTAGAGATGCTCAAATCTAATCAATATTGTCTTTGGTTTAAGAGGGAAAATAAAAAGGTGGATCGCAATATATACAGCTTCTTACGACTAAGAAGTTGTGCATCAAGATGCGTTGCAAGGGAAAAAAAAAAAGGATTGTTGCTCTTGTTTATTATTTTTTTAGAGCAAGCTAACGAATGTTGGATCATTATTTACTTGAACGTGTGTATGGAAGAAATGGATGGACCCATTTCTTAAATAATTATGAGGGCTCGTTCGATTGGATGTTTGATGAGAAATCTTTTGAAAGGAGAAAAGACCAATTAATTCTGGGAGTACGTTCCTGTTGGTCAACATCTTTATTGATTGGCCGAATGGGAACCAAAGTGCCTTTTTGTCAAATTGGCATTGACCAATCAATATTGTTCACATGAAGATGAAATCTATATGTGTTAGGATTGGTATACTTTTGGATTTCTAATTCAAATTGTTTAGTCAATGAGATTGTTTCGACATTGGAGCTTGGTTGTTTTATAAATACCATGTATATTTTTAATATTTTAATGAGATCGATTATGATGAAAAACACTTTAAGTGTTCCTTTTTATTTCTCTAATAAATTTTGAAAAATTGAGAAAATTATTCAAATCTTACGTGAGATGATGTACAAGAGTTTAGGCTTAAGTTTAGGTTAATTTAAGAGAGACTTCTGTTTTATGGATCTCAGTTTTATCCATCAATGTAGGAAAGAATTATGGAACCTTATAAATCTTGTATTTGTTATTAATAGATTTTATGTTCTATTATTGACCATTTGAATTATTTTGTAATATCGGGATCTTCTTGCCCCTCACAATAAATAAAATACTTCCAAAATTAGATGATGAACGTTTCAATGTGATAGGCATTGGCCTCATCGTGTATAAATCATTCATTCACATGTTAATAAGTGGATTACTTTTTACTATCATCATTGTATCTAAATTATTCTCAAGTTAAATGGTATCGAAAAATAGTAGAGAGAGCTAGTAAACTCATGCCGATAGAGGTAAAAGAAAAGAACGATGTAACGTAGTAGAGTTAAAAGAGAGTTTGATCTTTCTTATTCGTTCTTGTGCTCGTCTCTGGCACCGACATAATGGAGTCAGCTTGAGCTGGTTCGAGAACTCGATGGAGGGCATACAGTAGGGAAGAATTGTAGGGAAGCAGTCAGCTTGGTGGGAAAGATCCCCATCCCCTGCCACTTGTTGAGAGGTTTACGTCGTGACTCGGGAATCGGCATGTCTTGGTTTCGTCCCGATCATACGAGGGGAAGAGGAGGACAGAGAGCGAGGTTGGATCGTGACTTGTTCCTTGAGTGGGTTGACCTAAGCCTTTTTTAGGTCTATTGAGTGATCTAGGTTTGATCCCCCTGTCGGTGACTAGGGGATCGATATTTATACCTTCCTGTAGGAAATCGGCCACACGTGGGTCGCTAATGACCATCGATGCCTCGAGCATGCTCCTAACGACGTGGGTCGACATGTTTGGTTCTGTGCCACACGATGTTGCCCTATATGATCTCAGGCGGTGCCAGTTCGATTGTGTATCACTACTGGACCTGCTGCGTCATGCCCTGGCTCATACTGTGCATGTGTGCCACATCGATCCAAGGTGGTTGTCAGTTGTCGTCGCATGGGTGGTAGCAAAATATTTTCTATCATTCTTGCCCCCTCCAAGGCCCCCACCCCCCGCATGAAGGCACACCTAGAGTTGCTCATACTGGGGCCCGAGGTATGACATTTGGTGATGTCAATAGTTGGGGTCTTTGCTCCTCGGTTGAATCTGTGGTGCCTTTAGGTGAGCACGATTTGTCTTGGTAAGCCTTTTCCTAGTTGGGTGGTGTTGGGAAACCTCAGCAGGAGGAAACCTCAGCAGGAGCATCACTGCACAACGAAAATCAAAATAAAAATTGATTTTCTACGTAGATCAAATCGTCGTGGAAATAATTGGGGTCATGAGAAAAATGTAAAAACCGAAAAAACTACATCATGTGTGAAGATTGGTTACCTAGAGAGATCGTATATTCCTGTATTCCAGATCCGGATGGAGAGGATGAAGGAGATCAAGCGTCCTCCTCTATAGCAGTATTCACATGATGGATCTCTGCAACAAAAACTCCTATAATCTAATCTCGCAACTCTTGCGCAGAGAGAGGGAGGAGAATAGGAGGAGATAGCTAAAGTTGCAACCTATCAACCATTAGTCTCCCCTCCTATTTATAGAGAGTCACCAAAAACTCTAGGGCTCTGGCCTTAGTGGGTATTGGATCTTCATCTAATAACTCACTAATCTTACATTATTTGATTTCTATCCAATAATCTCCTTAGGCTCTAATTGGATCTTAAGCAAGGAGCTCATCTAATGAGAATAGAGACTAATTGGATCTCCATCTAATCCTCTATTCAGTGAAGCATCCACCATACGTGTGTGACTTTCTAGGCCCGGTACCGAGCTGGTCGTGAGTCGCTCCCATCAGAATTCCTTCTGGTATATTAAATTATTATCCTCATAATAATTCACTCGACTCATCGACTATGGACGTACTAGGCCACTACGTTATAGTCCCCAGATGGTACAGGGGGGATCGAATCCATCAAACATGTCTATCCACAGTTACCGTATATCTATAATCCCTCATCCAACTAATATCCCATAGACCATATATTAGATATGGTACTGTCAGGTCACATACATAATTAGTTTGTCTTGTTCTAATCAGATTCTACCATAGAACTCTTTCTCTCTCAATCTGAATGACCTTGACCAGAGATTTGTCTGAGCAAGCACATACGGGATATTCCTCTCGCGATACTGAGAGTGGATGATCCTTTATTGACACTCAATTGCCTTCGTAAGATTGGCTACCAATCCCGATAACCAGTTGTACCAGATTTGAAACATTCCAAACCTGTAAGTATAGCGTCAAAGAAAGTAGTACTTATATAAGACATTCTTGGTGTCTTAAGTTAAAGGACCAGATATATAACTGGGACTATGAAATCGCTGTCTAACATTAGGTATCATCAACCATACAACATTCTATAAGTAGATCAATCAGCGAACTCATTCTCTAATGAGCACCTATGCTATATCCTTAGTGTCTCCACACAAGTGGCTATGAGACCAGTCGCCTCCATCATATGGACGGGTATATAGTACACTGGTCTATCCAGTTATCTCGATTTTCCTCTCGAGTAACCTATGATTAGGATTATTTAGGATATATATTTAAAAGTGAATCGATCTTATTATCGTGATCTCATCATGATCCGATTCTCTATACACATAGCCAAGGACACCACAATATAAATACAACATATAATATAATATGAGAACATACCAATAATAATCATAAGCAAAAAGAAAGATCGCATAGCATGTCACACTGTTATCACTCACGTAAGTGGCTTGTAGGGCACTTGTAACCAGCAGTGGCTCGTCCTCATTTTCAAGCCCGACCATGGTAGGTCCTCTTCTCTCCTGAGCTACATGATCTAGGCGCCTATTCAATCATAGCAGATCTTCCTTGGCTGAGTTGCATGACTCAAGCACATGTTTTGTCGTGATGGGCCTTCTTTGGTCGAGTTGCATGACTCAGGTGCATGTTCTGCCATGACGGATATTCCTTGGCCGAGATACATGACTCGGACATATGTTCCACTGTGGTGGGTTTTCGTTGGCTAAGGTATATGACTCGGTTATATGTTCCGCTATGACATATCTTCCTGGGCTGAGGTACATGATTCAGGTGCATGTTCCAACATGACGGGTCTTCTTGGCCGAGTTGCATGACTCGGACACATGTTCTACCATGGCGGATCTTCCTTGGCCGAGGTACATGACTCAAGCACATGTTCCGTGATGGCAGGTCATCATTGGCCGAGGTACATGACCTAGGTGCATGTTCTATCGTGACGAATTTTCTTGGGCTGAGGTACATGACTTGGGCTCGTGTTCTAACGTGGCGGGTCTTTCCCGGCCAAGGTACATGACTTAGGCACATGTTCCACGGTGGCAGTTCTTCTTTAGCCGAGGTACACGACATGGGTGAATGTTCCACTATGGTGGATCTTCCTAGGCTGAGGTATACGATTTGGGCATATGTTCCACCATGGCAGATCTTCTTGGGTTGAGGTACACGACTTGGGCGCATGTTCCGCCATGGCGTGTCTTCTTTGGTCGAGTTGTGTGACTCGAGCGCATGCTCCATTATGGCAGGTCTTCTTTGGCGAGATATACAACTCGGGTGCATGTTCCATAGTGGCGCGGGTGTTCCTTTTGACTCAGACATATGTTCTGTGGTGCGGATCTTCTTTAGCTGAGGTATACGACTTAGGTGCATATTCCATCGTGGCGGATCTTCCAGGGCCGAGGTACAAGACTTGGGCACATCTTCGATCATGGCAGGTCTTCTTTGACCTAGTCACACGACTCTAACCCATGTTCCACTATGATGAGTCTTCTTTGGTCAAGGTATACAACTTGAGCGTATGTTCCACCATGGCAAGTCTTCTTTGGCCAAGGTGCTTGACTCGGGTGCTTTCACTGTCGTCATGGCAGGTCTTCTTTGGTCGAATTGTATGACTCGGGTGCATGTTATATCATGACAGGTATTCCTTAGTTGAAATACACGACTCAAGCATATGTTCCACTGTGACGGGTCTTCTTTGATCGAGATGCACGACTCGAGCCCATGTTCCACCGTGACGAATCAACCTAGGCCTTAGTACACGAGTCGCGTGCATTATCTACCGAGATGGGTCTTCTTTGGACGAGTTGCACTACTCAGGTGCATTTGACCTTGGTCCTGACGAGTTTTTTTTTTTTTTTTAAATCACCCTTCAGTTATGGCGAGGCTTACATTTTTTAATCCTAAGGGCTTCTCCGAGGCACCATGAACTGAGCTATTTTTCACTTCTGGCGAGGCGAAGGGTCGCGTCGATTATAAGCCCTTGGGAGTCATTCTACTCACTCGCTCTTTGCTTTATCCAATTAGATCATGAGATCATCTCCGTCGCCGTGAGTGCGGCGTACATCGAGCGAGATTCCTCCAGAGGTGGTGACGAGATCGAAGACAAAAAAAAAAAGGCGACAGTAAAGGCGTGAATCGAGAGAAACGGATGGGGGGAGTTCACCTCCGGGAGAAGGCAAAGGGAGAGAATTGTCCAGAATCATCCCCCGCCGCCCACCCGAACGCCTCGTCCGGGTGGTCCTCCTCCAGGGACGTCGCCTTCCTCATCTCGTTCTCGGTTGCCGCCTCCGCCACTGCCCACTCCTGTCTTTATCCTCCCTCGTGGATGACGGTGGAAAAGCATGACATGGACGGGAGGGACGACACACGATTACATTCTGGTTTATGCGTACCGTGCGCTCGAGCTCATCGCATCGTCATCCTCGAATCTGCCCTATGATTCGCTTACTTCACGATCCAACGGTTAGATGCGTCGACACCGTTTTGGTTACGGTGCACCACGAGCGCATCGTCGTATCGGACACGACCACTCCGACATCTCCACAAACACCGTTAGCTGTGGGATGAGCGGCTTCGTCAGATGGATGGTTTAGATTCACCTCATCGGATCTGCGTACGTGGCGACCTGTAAGTGGGGAAATGTACATAATTAGCAGGCAGATGGAGTAATGGCATGATAATTAATGGATAAACTGACGGCGGAGAGTGAATGCGAACGACAGGAGAGGATTTGGAGCGGAATTATCTGGATATGCTGACGGTGGAGAGTGAATGAGCGATGACGTGGTTTTCTGGAAGGTGATAAACCACCATCACCACCAGCAGTCCGTATCAGAGCTTTGAGAGGGTGAGCTGCATCAGTTCTCCGGTGGTTGGAAACAAGCAAAGCCACCATCTTTAAGTAAGAACACCGTATCACAGCAAAGGAGAAGAATTCAAGAAAGCACAGCATCATAGGAACTTCCAACTCTCCCCTCTCAACGACTATGCTTCACTTGGTCATCGTCATATGTCATAACGTCACAACCCAACCAAACCCACCCGGTAACGAGGGGTCGGGTCAGCATGTCGACCTACGGAGTCGCAAACGGTTGAAGAACTAAAAGAAGGGAACCGTGGAGAATTCATTTACTCGGTTACATCCGCACGATGGTGAGTTTTTACCTCCTGATGAGTAAACGAACCCTCGAACCTGAGCATAAGGTAGAACAAGAAATAGCTTTGCATCCAAAGAAAGAGGCAAACGAAGAGGTGATGGCGTGCACTAAAAGTAGCGAGCCAAAAAAAAAAGAACCCAAGAAAATGCACTCGGCAAGAAAACACTCGAAAGCACCACAAAGTTCCACCGAGGGTAAAACGAAAGAACCCAAGAACAACAAAAAGAAACGAACGATGTTGTCCGGGGATTACACTCGAGAGCAGAGCACCGTAGAGAGAGGTCTCGATCAAGCTGCCTATTTCTGGGTTTCGATCTTGTTCCGGTGTCTTCCTTGGGTTACGAGGGGAAGCGGCTCCTCCTTCCCTTGTCTGGCCCGCGACGATTCCTACGACCCACGGAGAGAGAGAGAGAGAGAGAGAGAGAGAGAGAGAGAGAGAGAGAGGGATTAAAGGGTCGACGACCTCCCCACGGCCTGTTGTTTTGACGTCGCCATGTTGACCTCCCCATGGCATGCACTAATAGTAGCCTGGCCCACATCTTTGTTCTCTTTTGGTCCTCGTCGATGGATGATGTTTTAGGGCCACGCGAGTTCAGTGCGAACTAAATCGAAAGGGACATGTAAACCTAACACCACTGGATGACATGCCAAGCAATGTGGAGGGATCGGTGTGCATCACAACCCTCCTGCAGCTGCTCGCATGTATGCATGCATGAGAGTCGTACAGCTGCAGTGCCATGGACGACAAGATGGTCCTCCACACCATGTATTTAGATCTTTGGGTTTCCAGTCACTCCTCCACTAGCAGACATTTTAATCATCACTCTCCGATGGTGATAATGATCTGCACTCACTCTAACAGGCCACCCGACACCAAAATCTTACGTACTTGGCTTCTGAGCCATTCATGGGACTGCTTCTCGAGGCCAGTTGTATCCAAGTACAAGCCAATAGTGGTGCACCCAAACTGTTCCTCGGTCCTATCGTTACCACGTTCCTTTCCCCACTGCAAATTATGACCGGGGACCATGTCATTTCATGTGCATGGAAATGAAGCATGCAGCTGCATCATACCAAGAGGAGGAAGAGTTCCATCATTCGTGGTGGCTGTAACAATTCAGCAAAAGAATGCAGTATATTCCCAGTTTCCGTGAAGAATTTTTGGTCGACCCAAGGTAAAAAAAGTTGATGTATCATCCCTATCAGGACTCCAGTATGAGCTCCACCAGTGGGTAACTTTGGTGGGTTGTTCTCGGTGCATGCCCAGACCACAGAATCATGTAAGCTGTGTACAAACTACAGCCGTGCAACTCATCTGAATCTGATGAGTGGTGCTCCGCTACTGTTCAAAGAAAGCCACTGTGAATTATACTTCCAACCTGTAGGTCATCGAGGAATATAATGGGACCATAAGAATGAGACGAGAGCTACAGCAGTGCATATGAAGACGAAGCCGAAAGGAACACAGGGATGAGATGCTTGAGAAATGTTTTATGGATGTCATCAGTGACTTCCAGTTCAACTCAAAGTGGGCACATTCTTCACATCTCCATCCGAAGACCTAAGGTAGGACCTTGAAATAAGAACAACTGGGAGTGAGTGAGGACAGCAGTCGAGAGTATCACAGAACTGTGCTGGGATCTTATGGTTCGAAATCTCATAGTGTTTGGGGACTGGTTGCTCATCTAACTGATGCTGGGTTGAGTCAGCATTTGGGTGTAATATTGCGGAGATAGATCACACATAGAATATATACCATCGGCAGACTCATATGAATTGCTAACATCTAAAGCTATGAATGGAGAACATCATTAACATGGAAGTCATTTTTTGTAAATCTTATTCATATGATGACAATCACAATCTCATTCATTGGGACGATAATGTATTTTTTAATGTTTTTGGAATATCCTAAAATATTATCTAAAATTAGAATATTGTCAACATAATTTAGTGAGGAACCAACATGATTGATGTCATATTTAAGGAAAAATTTTATTAGTTTATTATTTAATATTATTTAATATTTATTAATATGATTATATTTTTATTTTATTATATATTTGGGTCATAAGAAATTTTTTATAAGATTACATACATTCGTTTATTTACTTATTTATTTATATAAAAATATTAATTCACTTTTTAATAAATATTAGAAAGATGAATTTTCACATACTATAATGGATTCTTAAAATATAATTTTATCAAGCAACACTTAATATAAATTTTATCTATTATTTATGACACACTTAAAGCAGTTCATGATTGTATATTTAGTTCATGCACATCCATTCAAATTTTTTTCTTGAAATATATATTAAAATTATAAATATAGAGATGCTCAAATCTAATCAATATTGTCCTTTTTAGGAGGGAAAAAAAAAAGGTGGATAGCAATATAAACAGCTTCTCACGACTAAGAAGTTTTGTATCAAGATGCGTTGCAAGGAAAAAAAAGATTGTTTCTCTTGTTTCTTATTTTTTTTGAATAAATTAACTATTGAATCTTAGATTTTGATAATAAAATCATTTGATGAAGTTATTATATAATCAATATTTGAAAAAAGTGATAAAATACTCACTTAGATTATGAAAATACAAAACAATTAAAGTAGAAGAATCAGATGTTTGGGTCGGAGTCATAGATCGAAAATAAAGTCGAAAAAAATCGGACATTGCACTAAGATTAGATGCTTCGAGAGATCAATATTTCGATGGATCAAATAATATGCCAAAGAAGAGGACGATGTTCCGAAGGTTCAAAAGAAACGTCGGATGAACCACTGACATGTATGATAATATAAGATTCATGCTTGTTATAGTTTGTGTCTTGATCGAAATAGTTTAGATTGAAATTAATAGTTTTGGATATAAGCATACTAACACAATTAATGACCATTAGGCCTTAATTGGGGTTGATTTGAGCCCATTAGGAGGTCCATTCATTGATTCAAAGTTGGATCATGCGATTGCACCACTAGACCTGAGAGTGTTACCGATTGAAGACATAGTCATCTGGGTTATGTCAGGCGGTGGTACCACCCAGATTGGGCGGTTGTACCCCCAACATTTATTGGGGCAGGCGATGGTTCCGCTATAGCCTAGTCTCCCATGCTCTGAAAGTAGATAGTGCTATCCATTAATAGTGGTGGTATCGTCCGTACCTTGAAGATATAGAAAATTTAAACTTTAACTTTATTTTTGAAGTTATTTGGGGTCTATAAATACTCCACTTTCCATATTAGGTTTAAATAAGAAAAGTAAGCAAAAATTATAATTGAAAGTATCGTAAAACTTTAAGTATTAAGATTTTATCTCATTTTGAAGTTTAAGTTTCATTTGTGAGATTTATAAGTGTTATCTCCTAAACATACGAAAAGAAAAAAAAATAAAAATGTAATTGACTTTCACCCATCGAAACAAAATCATTAGTGAGAGTCGATATCCTCTGACGATCGAACCACTATAAATCTGGTATACTTTTTTTCTTGTGCTTTTTATTCTTATTATTTACTTATTTAATTAGCTCATTATATTTTACTCATTTTTCAAATCAAAACATTGTTTTAATATTATCTCATCGAACTAATTTTTGAATCGATATAATTAAAAATTTTTAAAGTAATAATTCATTCTTTTCTTATTATCGATACTGACCTTAGAAATAATGAATGTTGGATCATTTATTACTTGAAGGTGTGTATGGAAGGTTTTTCTTCAATAATTATGATGGCTTGTTCGATTGGATGTTTGATGAGAAATCTTTTGAATGGAAGAAAAGAGCAATTAATTCTGGGAGTACGTTTCTGTTGGTCAACATCTTTATTGATTGGCCGAATGGGAACCAAAGTTCCTTTTTCTCAAATTGGCATTGACCAATCAAAATTGTTCACGTGAAGATAAATCTATCTGTGTTAGGATCGGCATACTTTTGGATTTCTAATTCAAATTGCTTAGGGAATGAGATTGCTTTGACTTTAGAGCTTGGTTGTTTTATAAATACCATGTATATTTTAATATTTTAATGAGATCCATTTAGAGGAAAAACACTTTAATTGTTCCTTTTTATTTCTCTAAAAAATTTTAAAAGTTTGAGAAAATTATTCAAATCTTACGTGACATGATGTGCAAGAGTTTAGGCTTATGTTTAGGTTAATTTAAGAGAGACTTCTGTTTTATGGATCTCAGTTTTCTCCATCAATGTAGGAAAGAATTATCAAACCTTATAAATCTTGTATTTGTTATTAATAGATTTTATGTTCTATTATTGATCATCTGAATTATTTTGTAAAATATCGAGGTCTACTTGCCGCTCACAGTGAATAAAATACTTCCATAATTAGATGATGAACGTTTCGATGCGATAGGCATTGGCCTCATCGTGTATAAATCATTCATCACATGTTAATAAGTCGATTACTTTTTAGTATCATCATTGTATCTAAATTATGCTTATGTTAAATGATATCGAACAATAGTAGAGAGAGCTAGTAAACTCATGCCGATAGAGGTGAAAAAGAAAAGAACAGTAGAGTAGAGTTAAAAGGAGTTGATCTTTCTTATTTGTTCTTCCGCTCGTCTCCTTTCTTATTTGTTCTTCCGCTCGTCTCCGGCACCGACATAATGGAGTCAGCTTGAGCTGGTTCGAGAACGCCATGGAGGGCATACAGTAGGGGAGGACTGTAGGGAGGCAGTCAGCTTGATGGGAGACATCCCCATCCCTGCCACCAGACGTCCTAATCCATGGCGACATGTCTTACGTTGTCCAACGAGCATTGGGTGCCATGACATCTGGGGCATGGCCAGTGCCGCGTGGTCGGCGCAGCGTCGGCCTGTGGGGGGCTTTGTCTGCAACCATCACAGCCACAAGTCGAGCTTGACGTGGGTTGTCAGCAGGAGGAAGACGAACACAGCGGATGACAAGTTTCGGGGTTGTAATTAGTGAGGGATTTATTTGGTGTCACACTGTCCCTCATGCATTATTATTGGAAGCCAAAAACCGAATACAGCGTGTTGTCTACACGATCAAGTCGTCCCAAGAGACTCCAACCAGCGAGACTTCTAGGCGTTTCTCAAGCAGAAATCTATGTTGGATTCCAGCACGTGCCGTCGGCAAAGGGCGGACATCTTTGTGTCTTTGGCGACCGCATCGATCTTATAGATTCCATACGATATAGGATGAGATGTGCTAACGGTGACTTGGTAATATCAAATCTTTATCACATTAACTCGTTTTGTAAGAAGAGACGAACTCGTACTGCAGAGCGATATATGATGTCGCGCTACTGAAATCGGTTCTAACCTTATCTTGTAATCTTCCTTTCATCTCCAACACTAATCACACCAAATGAGACTTTAAAAAAAAAAAAAGATGGGAAAAGGAAAAAGGGACGAAGAAAAGATTAAGGGATAAACAAGAGGCAATCGAAAATAGGAAGATCACTAATTTTAAGTACTAATATTTTGTATCGCTTGTCTAGATTGAATTTTTTTACTATTATTATTATTTTAATAAACTTCAAATGTTTGGCCAAAGGGCATCGCAGAGTTTACCTGTTTTAGCGTGGACGAGACGAAAGGCTCCGCGCGGTCACTTTCGTGTTCCTGGCACCACAAAATATGCTTAGGATGGTCGAAAAGCAAGCGTCTCGTTCACTCAGCTGCGGATTAAAACCAGCGGATGGGGGTGATGGCGACGCCATGGCCGTTCGAGAAGGCAGGGCCTACCGTTTGGACATGGAGGAGAAAGGAGGAGGAGCAGTGATGGCTGGCGATCCAATAAAGGTTAAAGCTGGGCTTCCACTGGGGCATTTCCTCGTGCACATACGAGGCAGGCGAGGGGGATGGCGTTGGGCGAGGCCGACAAAGCCGGGGCGCGAGGGATTTCGATGCACGGAATGGCGGGAGGCGCGCTAGAACTATCCGGAGCCGCGACCACCGCCGTCTCGACACGTGTTTCGTCACAGCTGTCTCGATTCCGATGGGCGTCCTCCGCGGGCCCCGCCTCCAGCTGGACTGCACTCGTGGTTGGGCCGACGCGGAATAAAGCGGGTCCGCGTCGACGAGCCCGATCTGACACGCAGATCCGCCGTATCTGCACCCGATCCATGAGGCCGTCCCATCCGATGTGACCTCCTCCGCTCTCTCGGAACGGGGGCACCCCGCTCCCATAACGGATTCGGATCGACCCCGTTTGTCGTGCTGCGTCAACTAATAACGGGTCTCTTACGATCATTACTTTCCAATCTTAATATGGATGGATGACAGCCATAACGAGCCTTTAAGATCTCCGGCCTCAGTTAAGACACACGTGGTGTGGTCTCCAGAGTTGATGGAAATTTGGCTTATTACGGAAGAACCCAATGGTTCCAGGAAAGCTCGGACCGGACCGGATCGCGTGGAGCTTGATGGGTTGCATGTGCCGTGCAGGAGTTCCTCACGGACTCCGACAAGGACGTCTCCCGACCCGGTAATTTTTGTGCGTAGAGGCCACGTGTTGGGTTGGCATTTGGCAGGCAAGATACGGTGAAATCTGGTGGAGCAGTAATCTAGATATGGTAAAACATTGTTGTCCAATTAGAGCTCTTAACCACGGGCGTCAAAGTGGATGCGCTTCCACCCCCCGTTGGCCTCTTGCCAACTTTGCCCCTCTCTCTCCGTCTCCCACCTTTCTCTATATAAACCCATCAATGCTTTCCCAAACCCCACCAGTAGAAGATCCCTCCCCCCCCCCCTTCTCAAAACCTCTGTATCACCCCCATTTTTTTTTTTTTGGACGACCGAAGGTATGGGGATGGCTTACAGCCTTCTGTTCAGCTTCCTTCTCCTGGCCCTTGCAACCTTGCTCTTCCTCAGAAAGCGCAAGAGGAAATCCCAGGACGGGTATAAGCTCCCACCTGGTTCCATGGGATGGCCTTACGTGGGGGAGACGCTTCAGCTGTACTCCGAAGACCCCAATGTCTTCTTTGCCACCAAGCAGAAGAGGTACCCATTGCTCTCTCGTACATGATTTTTCCGAATGAATTCGAAGATTTCGTTGTGGTGAATGGGTCTCAATGGTGGTGGGGTTGCGCCGTGTTGTCGCAGGTACGGCGAGATCTTCAAGACGCACCTGTTGGGCTACCCGTGCGTGATGCTGGCCAGCCCCGAGGCGGCGAGGTTCGTGCTGGTGACGCAGGCTCATCTGTTCAAGCCGACGTACCCGAGGAGCAAGGAGCGGATGATCGGGCCCCAGGCGCTCTTCTTCCACCAAGGCGACTACCACATGCGACTGAGGAAGCTCGTCCAGGGCTCGTTGTCGCCGGACGCGCTCCGCGGCCGCGTCCCCGACATCGAACGCATAGTGATCTCCATGTTGGAATCATGGGTGGGTCAGGAGGTCAGAACCTTTCATGCAATGAAGAAGGTCGGTAGACTTTGGCCTGACATGATAACATAATAGCTAGTACCCTGTGCCACCTTGGCTTCACTTCAATTTTCGCTACAGTTATCTTTTGATGTCGGTATCCTCACCATCTTCGGGGGCCGATTGGACGAGCGGTACAAAGTAGAGCTGAAGAAGAACTACTTCATCGTCGACAAGGGTTACAACTCCTTCCCCACGTACATTCCCGGGACCCCGTACCACAAAGCGATCCAGGTAAGCAAGGATTCTGATCGCCCCACGTCGTCTCTTCTGCTTTCGCTTCTGCTTCATCGACAACCCGTACTCGTTCTTTTCCGCGTCAAGGCAAGGAAACGTTTGCGCGGCATACTGAGTGAGATCATGAAGGAGAGAAGGACGAAGGGAGTCACCGAGAACGATCTGTTGGGCTGCCTCATGGACTCTCGGGACGAAAGGGGCGAGCGCCTCAACGACGACCAGATCGCCGACAACATCATCGGCGTACTGTTTGCCGCTCAGGACACCACGGCCAGCGTCATGACCTGGGTGCTAAAGTTCCTCCACGACCACCCGAAGCTTCTTGAATCTGTCAGAGTAAGAACACCGAAGCACCGAGTCAATGATCTCAGTTCGAGAACTAACTTGTTAGCAGGGACACTGATCGGACCTCGTTATCGTTTCCATGTAGGCGGAGCAAATGGTGATCCAGGAGAGCAACGAGTTCGGAAGTCGACCCTTGACATGGGGTCAAACGCGAAGCATGGCTCTAACTCACAAGGTTAGTAGATTGTGTGCGTGTGTCGTCCTCTCTTCCCCCTTTGCGCAAGTGATCAAAGTGGATACCTCTCTTTCATCGACTGTCTCTTTGTGCTTATGATTGACCATGCCAAGCGGTGTTCCTCTCTTCTGTTCCAGGTAATATTGGAGAGTTTAAGGATGGCGAGCATCATTTCTTTCACTTTTAGGGAGGCTGTGGCTGATGTGGTGTACAAAGGTAATTAAGCACAAGTAATCGCCATAACAGTAGCCTGTGTAGGTAGTGTTTCATACTGTAACTGTGAAGTACTGAGCCAAATGGTCATGGAATGCAGGATACCTTATACCAAAGGGTTGGAAGGTGATGCCTTTGTTCAGGAACATACATCACAATCCAGAATTCTTTCGAGAACCGCGGGTGTTCGATCCTTCCAGATTCGAGGTATGATGTACACATTACATGGTTCCTTTCATGTCTTGCATGCCTTCTCGGTTACGTTGTTGGCGTCATAAATATGACTGCTTGCCTCTGTAAAAGACTCGATTTCCTTTCTTTTGGGGAACTGTAATCGTGTGTATACAGGTTGCTCCGAAGCCCAATACATTCTTGCCATTTGGGAACGGAGTTCACGCTTGCCCCGGCAACGAGCTGGCGAAACTTGAAATGCTCATTCTGATCCATCATCTTGTGACCAAATACAGGTTAGCACGCTCAAAGATTGTACTGGTGTCATCATCATCATCATCATCATCATCACTAACTGGTACTAATAGCTCGGGGTTCATGGTGGTGCAGGTGGGATATTGTGGGACACCAAGGTGAGGTGGAGTACTGCCCTTTCCCGGTGCCCAAGCACGGACTTCCGGCCAAGCTGTGGAGAGTCGCCGGCGGCAGCGAAGAAACAGGACAAGGACGTCCGCCTGCATGAGCGAGAAAACCTGATGCTACTCCTCCATTTTAACCTATCCTCCTGTATAATGAACGATCCAAGAGAGAGGGGTCGACTCTCCTCTGTTCCCTCCCCCCCTTCCTAATTTTTGTTCTCCAAATTGTGTTAATCCTTCCAACATATATTTTAATTCAATGAAATGGAGGTCTTCTTTCTTAAAGTGGTGCGTCTGCGGTCCCTCAACGTGCATGTTTCCTTGTCCAACCCAGTCGCCGTTCCATGATCCGATAGGCGCGAAATCATCATAACCTGTGACATCACCGTCCACGCGACGGGGGACCCGCTGCCGTATTCCATGTGCTCGGGGTCGCCATGTGTCGCGCCGCCCGGTGCTCCAGGTGTGTGCCCTCGGCCGCCTCATGTAGGAAGACGAGAAAGGTTGTGTGCGCCCCGAGGAACAGGACATGACGAGCTTATCTCGCGCCGGACGTGTGGACGACGGTGCAGCGACGGTAGGATTCGGCATTTGAGACGGGGATGTGGATGCCCCTTGCGCGGTTGTACCAACAAGTCCTCACCACCGGCACCGGCCTCGGCCTGAGAAGTCCCTGTTCCTCGTCTTAACTAAAGATAGAGTACAGATAATTTAAAATATTAAAAAAATCTATGGTGTCTCAATAAATTCTATATCTAAATTGTTTCTTTATTTTTTATTTTATTTAATTCTAATAAATTAAATTAATCATAATCACTTAAATTAGTTTCAACACATACTCTTAATTCAAATAGTTATAATTTAAAATTATTTTTAAATAAATATGTTTTTTGTCAAGATATGGAGAAACTAATCTTGGATGTAGTGGTTGTCTTATGCTTATGTGTTTTTCATAGATCTTTTAGAATTTCTGATCTAAATTCTTTTATTATTTCTCTTAGATATATAACTTAATGTCTTTTTCTTTATAGTCTCTGATGATATGATGGACGTCCTATATTTTCAGAATTGAATCTCATTGGATACGAAGACTTCCTCTTTCTTTTCTTTTCTTTAGCATTTTTCATATCCTCATAAACTTTTATCATCACTGTATGTGTAGTTTCATTATTATCCTTGAAGTTTATGACGCCATTACATGTGTCTCACTTTTTGTTCATAAACTAAAAGAAAGCTCATTAATTTATTAATAGATAATGTAGTTGTATCTTTAGATTCTTCTATAGCAGTAGAGATCATATCAAATTTTGAAGATAAACTTCCTAAAACTTTTTCTACTACTGTTTGATCTTTTAGATTTTCATCATAAGATCTCATTTGATTCACAATAGAAGTAACTCTTCAAAATACATCAGCGATAGATTAAGTATATTTTATTATAAGAGTTTTAAATTCATGCCAAAAAATATGAAGTTTTGAAAATTTTACCTTGTTTATACCTTCAATTACACTTTTTAATATCTTCCAGACTTCTTTTGACGTTGATGCCATCATGATTCTAGGAAATAGAGATTTATTTATTGATTATTATAGTATATAAATGGCTCTTGTATCTTTTTATATATTCTCATTCATCTATCTTTTTAGTCTTTTTGTAATACTAGGATCCTGTAGATCATACTAAACAAAATTATCTTCTAACAAATTCTATAATCTATATGAAATAAATAGAGTTTTCATGAAGAAGTTGATAAGAAATAATTACTCTAATGTTTGCTATTTTTTTCTGGATTTATTAATTTTTACTTTTTAAAATTAATGTACTATTTTTTGTTCTTTTTTAAATCAAAATCTAATACTAATGTTGGTTTTTCTATAAAACTTCAGAAAGAAAGGAAAAAAAATAATAGAAAAATCATAAGTACTCTACTTATTTGAAATTTATTTATATTGACTAAAAGATAGAATACTATTTCTTTAAAATACTAAAATAGAATACTGTTACTTGAAAATACTAAAGTTATCTATTATTCCCATAAATCTCATCCTCAACTAAATTAAAATTTTAATATTTTATTTTTATTTAGTTCTAACTAAATTTAATTAATACTAACTACTTGAATTAATTAGAACAAGGCATTTGGTACTGATCCTTCAGCGTGGGTGTCGCAAGTCCCATCTCCACTCAAATTAAGCATTCAAAGCCAGTTAGATGTAGTTATCTTTTTCTCAATCAATCGGCCATGACCAAACCTTGCGTGCAAATTTGTATATCCAAAGATGACCAAACAAATTTAGGTCAGGTATCAAAGACTTAGATTTGTCTGCTGTAAGAGCTCCATTACTAGATACTTCCAAGTTCTTATCGAACTACTCAACTATATGAGCCGGTAGATACTGTCGGCTATAAAATCATCACATTGACATCACAACAGAATCTCTACCGGATCGTGTGTCGGATTGTGCCGCCTCCACGAGCCCACCCCCGCAGCTGCATCACTTGCAGGTCCTCAGACCACAAGGAGACGCCATTAGCGATCAGAACTGTAACGTCTTAGTTCTGATGATACCCACAGGATGGGTTTCGTATGGAAGACAAATGTTCTGCAGCATTCTAGGCATCGAGATTTCAACGCTCTAGTGATTTCACGAGGGTTTAGGCTCCGGCACCTGCCCACCCATTCGTCAACGTCGACAGCAGAATGGGGTATCTTCTGGAATCGGGAGGAGTCGTTGACATTGATTGGCTCGGCAAATATGGTGTGGCGGAGGGGAGACATACTTGTGGAAGTCATGTCCTCAGCGTAGACAAGTCGGTGAGTTGATGGAGATATGTTGGGCACCACCGGAAGCCACCGCTATACGGCCAACTCTGGCTTCGCTTGGCGCAGAAGCAAGGAAAGAACGTAATGCTCATAACATTATAATGTCGAGCAGCTTCCATACGTGACTCCTGCGAGCCATTTCGTCGTCTTCCTCTCGACATCTTCGCTCGGTGACTCCTGGTGGATCGTACAAGCCGACAAGGAGGGGAAAGATCCAATGCAGCGAGCGTCTTTATCATTTTAGGAGCAGACGTATCACTTGCTACTAAGAGTGTCGATCGACTTTTGCATTCGTAGCTCGCAATGGATGGCTTCAGAAACTGATGTTGACGGTGTGACGAAGCAGATTTAAGAATTTAATGGATACTAAGGTGACAACTGAAAGAATGATTTAGTTGTAAACGAATACATAAGAATTTAAATGGCTTTAACTAGACATATAAATTTTTTTTAAGGAGTCATATGTCATCCAAGAATATATGACTATATTTACTAATAGTTATAGGTGTCCAGCAAGCCAATCACGTGAGTGATGACACGTGTGACACAATACGTAATTTTTTTACTTATGATTAATATTGGTATATTATTACATTATATTATATGTAGTATATATATTATGATGTCCTTGGTTCTGTGAAATGAGAATCAGATTGTGATAAGATCACGATAATAAAATCGATTCATCTTTAAACATAAATCCTAAATAATCCTGGTCATAGGTTACTCGAGAGGAACATCGAGATAACCGGACAGATCGGTGTAAATTGGAGAAGTTTCGCTGCAGAGATCCATCGTGTAGATACTGCTAGAGAGGAGGACGCTTTGACCTCCTTCATCTTCTCCATTCGAATCTGGAATACAGGGATATACGATCTCCCTAGGTAAAATCAATATCCATCGTATCGCGGTTTTATCGGTTTTTGTGGTTTTTCTCGCGACTCCAATCTTTTGCACGACAATTTGATTTGCGTGAGAAACCGATTTTTTGTTTTGATTTCTGCTGCGCATGTGATGCACCCGCTGTAGGTTTCCCAACAATAGTATTAGAGCCAAGGTTTTCGTATGAAGGATTGGTTTTAAACTACGTGTGATGAGATTGAATCGCGTAGAATCGTTATACGTATTCTTGTGTTTTTGCTGCGAAAGAAGCCCTTGCAAGGGGCAACCGAGCATGGCCACAACCAGCTCTCTTGCGGGAGGCGTGCCGGGCCCCTGAGGCAACCATGAGGCTGTCGCCTGCAAGGCCGCAGAGGGGTAACACTCAAGGCCGCATCGCCACCCGCTCGGTAGCGCTGTAGTAGGCGGTGCCGAAGCATGCGCCTGTGGCGCTAGGCGTGGCGGTGGCAGCGACGTAGATGGGGCAAAGAGAGGGCTAGGGCATCCTTTTAAGAAAAAGGACGATCCTGCGCTTCTAATTTTTAAAAATTTTGAGGACTGTCCTCATGTGTAGAATTCCAAAAATACCCTCAACAACTTTGAAAATTCTAAGGACTGTCCTCTCATCCAAAATTATGAAAATGCCCTTGACAATTATGAAAATTTCGAGCATGTTCTAATTTTCAGAAAAATAATTAATTAAATAATTTAATTAATTATTATATATATCTAGTAATCCTACATATGATATGATTAACATGTGATGTATGATGTAGATGGATGATCATGTGTCATGTATTGTAATGTGTGTAATTATGATTATTATTATTATTGGGGTCTGCGTGCCTTTGTTTTTATTATTTTTTGTTGGGTCTACGTGCTTGTGATTATTTGTAATTACATGGAGAGGCGTCGGGAGCGTGAGATGACAGCGAGACCCACGATGCCGTGACGGAGATTACGATGTATGGTGATGCGACGATCCGATGGAACCGATGATGACGAGATCAACAATCACATGGCATGGAGATGCGCCAATACATACATAGATCCTATTGTGAGTGATTAGGCCCATTGGCTCGGGCTTAATCATAATAGGTGATGGCTCATGATTATCCGGTGTGGCTTGCATGTGTGATGTATTATACACCTACTAGATATATATATATATATATATATATATATATATATATATATATATATATATATATATATGTATGTATGTGTGTGACGCGATATATTATGAAACTGATACAAAAACCCCTCCTAAGATAATATTAAGTCGGTAAGTGTGAGGTAATAAGATTGATCCACGTGGCCTTCCATCGTTATCCGAAGAAATTGAATCACGACATAGGTTGAGTTGGTCGAGTCCCTCGAGGCTCAACTATCTACGTGATCGAGATCTTGCCTACGACATTGAAATGTCACCGGTGACCTGAGGACATTGTATGCTTGGTCGAGTCCCTCGATGGCATATCATTGAATCATACTCATCTTGTAACGATAGTGATGACTTAACTGAACGTCATGGCTAGTCGAGTCCCTCGAGACTATGATGATTCAGAGGCCAAACATGACGGGAATCATAAGGAGTTGTGATTGGCAAGAGTTGCCTACCTTTTGGGCTTAGTGTAATTGGCCGAGTCCCTCGAGGTTGCACTAAGATGTCAATTGGATTCTGATCCCACTAGGAGTCTGCTGGAGACTTCTGTCTCACGTGTCGAGGGTGTCGCGTGATTCGTTAAGAAAATAGTGGGAGCACATTAAGATAAAAGTCTATATCTTAATTAGTATTTTTTGTAAAATCTGCACGTTATTTATTTTTGCTATATCTTGTTTTGTCAGAAACATGTCTCTCACAAACCCCCTATGTTGCATACTTGATGCCAACCGCCTTACTGGTCCAAACTATACAGATTGGCTCTGTAATTTGAGAATTGTTCTCATGACGGAGTAAATCACATACGTTCTTGATACAATTATGCCCACACCAGAAGAAGGGGCAAGCGAGGATGAGATCGCTTGCTATGTGAAGTACATAAATGGAAACATTAGGAGTGAGATAGAATTGAACGAGGTTGGAGAACCTAGCTCAAGCACCATTCCAAAGCCCGAGTCTGTTCAACTACCTAACACACAAATTCTAAATTTACATAGGTCTAGTAGAGTATCTCACCCTCTTGAAAGATATGTTAGACAAATCAGTATACTATTAGGATGTTGATCCTCAGACCTACGAGGATACTATTATGAGTATAAACTCTGGAAAGTGGCAAGAAGCCATGAATTCTGAGATGAATTCCATATACTTTAACAAGGTTTGGAACCTTGTAAATGCACCTGAGGGTATTATACCCATCAGTTGTAAATGGATTTTCAAGTTGAAGATTTGAGTGGATGGAAAGGTAGAGACCTATAAAGCAAGGCTAGTAGCTAAAGGATATCATCAAAGACAAGGAGTTGACTATGATAAAACCTTTTCATCTGTAGCTATGCTTAAGTCCATTAGAATTATTTTGGCCATTGTAGTACACTATGACTATGAGATTTGGCAGATGAATGTCAAAACAACATTCCTCAATGGTAAGTCGAGGAAGAGATGTATATGATACAACCAGAGGGATTCGTATCCAAAGAGAGTCCAGATAAATTGTGCAGGTTGCTTAGATCCATTTATGGATTGAAGCAAGCTTCCCGAAGTTGGAACAAAAGATTTGATGAGGTGATAAGATCTTATGACTTCGTTAAGAATGAAGATGAGCCTTGTATGTACAGGAAAGTAAGTGAAAGCGCTATCACCTTCTTGGTGCTATATGTGGATGACATCTTAATCATTGGGAATGATGTAGGAATGCTCTCCACAGTAAAGGCTTGGCTATCTAGAAACTTTTCCATGAAAGGCTTAGGGGAAGCATCCTATATTTTGAGGATCATGATCTATAGAGATAAATTCAAAAGGATGCTTGGCTTGTCTCAATCTAAGTACATAGACTCCATTGTCAAAAGGTTTGGCATGAAAAATTTAAAGTGAGGTCTCATACTGATGAGACATGGAATATCACTTTCTAGGAGTATGTCCCTAAATACTCCTGAAGAAAGGGTAAACATAGATAAGATACCTTATGCCTCAGCGATAGGATCTATTATGTATGCAATGTTATGTACTAGGTCTGATATAGCACATGCTCTGAGTGTCACAAGCAGGTATCAGGCAGATCCAGGTTTAGAACACTGGAAGGCAATAAAGTGTATCCTTAAGTATTTGAGAAGGACTAAGGATCTTTTACTCATATATGGAGGATGTATCTTTAAGGTTGAGGGCTACACATACTTAAGTTTTAAGTCTGACATTGATGATAGCAAGTCAAATTTAAGGTATGTTTTCATCATGAATGGAGGAGCAGTAAGCTAGAAGAGTTCCAAGCAAGATACTACTATCGACTCGACCACAGAGGCAGAATACATTGTTGCAGTAGAAGCAGAAAAGGAAGGGTTATGGATGAAGAAATTTATCAAAGATTTAGGAGTTATATCAAGTAGTGTAGAACCAATTCTCATATACTGCGACAACAATGGGACAATAGCTCAAGCGAAGGAACCCAAGTCTCATCAGAAGTCTAAGCATGTTTTGAGGAGGTTCCATCTGATAAGAAATATCATAGCCCATAAAGATATAGCAATAGAAAGAGTTCCATCTGAAGATAATATTACAGATCTATTGACGAAGCCACTGGCTCAAATTGTATTTGAGCATCACAGGGGTCTGATGGGGATCAGACACATAGGTGATTGACTTTAGGTTAAGTGGGATATTACTAGTTATAGATGCCTTGCAAGCCAATCACGCGAGCGATGGCACGTGTAACACACTGCATAATCTTTTTACTTATGATTAATGTTGGTATATTCTTATATTATATTATATGTAGTATATATATTGTGATGTCGTTGGTTATGTACAATAGGAATCGGATCGTGATGAGATCACGATAATGAGATCGATTCATCTTTAAACACAAATCCTAAATAATCTCGGTTATAGGTAACTTGAGAGGGACATCGAGATAATCGGACAGACTGGTGTACTATATATCCGTCCATATGATGGAGACGGTTGGTCTTATAGCCACTTGTGTGGAGACACTAAGGATATAGTAAAGGTGCTCATTGGAGAATGAGTTCACTGATTGATCCGCTTATGGAATGTTGTATGGTTAATGATACATAATGTCAGACAGCGATTCCATAGTCCCAGTTGTGTATCTGGTCTTTGGACTTGAGACACCAAGGATGTCTTGTATGAGTACTCCTTTCTTTGACACCAGACTTACAGGTTTGGAAAGCTCCAGATCTAGTACAGATGGTTATCCGGATTGGTGGCTAACCTTACAAATGCAATTGAGTGTTAATGGAGGCTCATCCACTCTCGGTATCACGAGAGGAATATCCAATATGTGCTTGCTTAGACAAATTCCTGACCATGGTCATTTGGATTGAGAGAGAAGGAGTTCTCCGGTAGAATCTGATTAGAGCAAGACAATCTGATTCTGTATGTGACTTGACAGTACCATATTCAATATACGATCTTTAGGATATTAGTTGGATAAGAGATTATAGATATATGATAATTGTGGACAGACAGGTCTGATAGATTCGATCCTCCTGTGCCATTTGGGGACTATGGCATAGTGGCCTAGTACGTCCATAGTCGATGAGTCGAGTGAATTATTATGGAGAGAATAATTCACTATATCAGAAGGAGTTCTGATGGGAGTAACTCTCGGTATGCTCGGTATCGGGCCTAGAAGGTCACACACATATGGTGAATGCTTTAGCGAATAGAGGATTCGATGAAGATCCAATTAGCCCCTATTCTCATTAGATAAGACCCTATGATGATAAGTTCCTTGATTAAGGCTCAATTAGAGGCATAAGGAGATTATTGGATAGAGATCCAATAATACAATGTTAGTGGGTAATTGGATGGAGATCCAATATCCATTAAGGTAGGAGCCTTAGTTTTTTTTTTTGGTGGCTCTCTATAAATACGAAGGGAGACTCTTGGTTAATAGGCTGCAACTTTAGCCACCACATCCTATTATCCTCCCTCCCTTTGAGCAAGAGTTGCAAGATTAGATTGGAGGAGTTTCGCTGTAGAGATCCATCATGTGGATACCGCTAGAGAAGAGGATGCTTGACCTCCTTCATCTTCTCCATCCGGATCTGGAATACAGGAATATATTATCTCCCTAGGTAAAATCAATCTCTCTCGTATCATGGTTTTATTAGTTTTTATAGTTTTTCTCGCGACCCCAATATTTTGCACGATGATTTGATCTACGTGGGAAACTAGTTTTTAGTTTTGATTTCCGCTGCGCATGTGATGCACCCGCTGTAGGTTTCCCAACATCTACTCAGTTGAGATAATTCCACAGCTTTGAAGAATAATTTAATTTAGAAGACATTGACACTTCGATATCGGTATCCCTCTACATAAGCCAAGAGATGACTTGTGGAGCAAGTTCTGACTTAAAAGTGTTAAAAGGAGTATTGACAAAAAACTCTGGATGTCTCTTCTGATATTTTATATTCTAATAGATTAAAATGTGTTGAGAAAAGCTTAATTTATTTTGTTAATATAAACCATATTTATATATGTTAAAGGAGACAACTGAAATAGGAGGCCAGGTGTTTTAGTTGAAGAGGATATTGCATATGATGAATTTCAGGTTTGATAGTTTCAAGACTACCGATTAGATCAATAATGATCCTGAGCGTTGTTTGTCGCTGTAGAGATGAGCGGACGATGGTGCTCTATGCGTTGAAGGAGTGGGTAGGAAGGGATGAGCTAAGGTCGACGATGAGATCCTAGATCTCGGGATCGACTTGCGACGACGATAGGGGTCATCGGAGGAGAAGCATAAGTCGCAAATGGCTCCCTCCTCATGTCCGCCTCTGCTGAAGCACGGCTGAAGAGGTTGTCGTTGGATAGTGAAGAAAGAAAATGTAATATCTCTTAAAGAGAGAAATGCTCTAATACATGACAGATTAAAACGTGTTGAGAAAAGTTTGATTTATTTGATTTATATGAGCCCTATTTATATAGATTAGAAGAGAAGATTTACTCTATTAAAATTAGGTATAATGATCTTATAAATCTTCTAATGGTTTAAAGATTTTATCTTCCATAAGATTCACTCCCAAATTGATCTATTCACTTTTTTTTGGATCTCTAGTTCATTTCATAGTATTATTGGAACTTATAATATTGATGATTATGATAAAAAAAATTAGTAGGCTATATTTTCCATTCAGGATGAACAATTAAATTCTAGCTCCATCATAGTAATTTTAAATTTACAATTTTGTTCAATATATGCAATAATTTATATTTTGTTAAATAAGTATAGAATATTTAGAAGAGTCAAAATTATAATTTGAAAATATCAAAACTAGTTTTTCCTTCGACAACCAATTATTTTTTCCTACATACGAAAATTTTGCCAGTTGGCTTTGGCATTCGGGATTGATTCCTCTATTGGTTATAGGAAGCATAAAATATTTCTATACTACCCTAATTACTAGTTGATTTAAAAACAAGCAAAAGGATGAATTGCATATAAATTTAAAATATCCCGAATACATTTCTTTCCCTTCATATCTTGCTTCCTGTGATTCAAAGACCATCGCTTGCATTAATCACAAAAGGATGAATTGCATATAAATTTAATTCATTTCACACTCTGTTCCATGTTCATATCAGTAGCAATGTGCAGCATTTTTGCTTGGATCATCAAAATCGAGTTCTTTGTGCACCAGTGAACATGACATCTGATTCAGCCCCTCCACTCTGCTCTAAACAGATCCAAAGAAGATGAGAAATTGAGAGAGGGGCCGAATCAAAGAACAGAAGGACGAGAAGAGATTATTCTCATTTATTTAATCTGGTTGTTTTCAATTTGCTTCTGCCATAAGAAAAAAATAAAAAGAACATACTGTTCTAATGGCGGAATCAGAAGAGACTGCTGTTGTCTGTGACTGTGGAATATAACAGAGCATCTCCACGTTACAAGAAGAACCCTCGAATCTCTCAGTTAGTTTCCACCAAGCTGCTGCTGCTGCTCCTCCTCCTCTTCGTCCTCTTCCCTCTCCCTGCGGACGGCCCCGAAGTGCTCCACAAGGATGTCCACCACCACCGGCACCAAGTCCTTGCACGGCACCGCCTTCTTGTGCAGGTCTCCCAGATGCGAGTCGCTCCCGATTCTCCCACCCAAGTAGATGTCCGCCCCCTCGCACACCTTCCCCTCCGCATCCCTCGTCATGCACCCCATGAAGCCGATGTCGGCCACCTGCACCTGCCCGCAGCTGTTTGGGCAGCCGGTCCAGTGCATCCTCACCGCCCGCCCCAACGCCACCCTCTTCTCCACCTCCTCCGTCACCTTCATCGCCCTCGCCTTCGTCTCGATGATGGCCTGCCCGCAGAACTGGTTCCCGGTGCATGCCACCAGCCCTTTCATCAGCAGGGAGGGCTCCGGGGAGAACCTCTCCTTCAGCAGCGGTTCGTCCAGCAGCGCTTCCACACGCGCGTTGTCGACGTTGGGGATGATCACGTTCTGCTCCACGGTGAGGCGGAGCTCGCCGGAGCCGTACTCGTCGGCGAGGCGGGCCAGCTCGAACATGTCGGACGCCTGCACCCGGCCCACCGGGATGTGAAGGCCGACGAGGGAGAGGCCGGGCTGTTTCTGGGGGTGGACGCCGAGGTAATCCCTTCGTTCCCATTCCTTCTGCACCAGTTCCTCTTCGGATGCCCTCTCCAGCATCTGCTGCGGCATCCTCCTCTCCACTTCCGATCTGAACGCTTCTATGCCCTGTCGCAATACCACAAACATCAACCACATGGAACACCATATGCACCTATAAATCAGGGAGCAGCAGAGATGAGGAAGAGAAGCTGACGAGTTCGTCGATAAGCCACATCATGCGAGTCTTCTGCCGGTTGCCTCTGGTACCGAGATCTCTGTAAGCCTCCAGGATGGCTTTGCAGACGGGGATGACGTCGTCGGAGGGGACCCAAGCGTCGAGCGGCACAGCCTCTGCGCATCTCTTGGGGCTAAAGAATCCGCCCACCAGCAGGTTGAAGCCAAATCTCCCGTCCTTAATGGCAGGCATGTAGGCGAGGTCATTGATGTGCGGGTGCTCGTAGAGGTCATGCGAGCCCACGACGCACACGTTCCATTTTCTTGGCCTGCGCGGCACACAAACAAGCACACATCGATAGCTGTAGGCACCACGACATAACAGAGGAAGAAGAAGAGGCGGACTCACAAGTTGGTGACGGCGAGGTTGCCGCGGGAGTTGGCGGTGACGAAGGCGGAGAGCAGGTTGGTGTAGGGGCGGGTGTCGACGATCTCGTGGGGGTCGATGCCGGCAAGGGGGTTTCCGACGGGGTTGCGCACATTGTCCATGCCGCTCTGGAGGCTCGTGAGGCCAACGCGGCCGAGTCCCTGCATAATGGCCGGCACGTCTGGGAGGGTGACGCCCCGGATCTGCCAGTTCTGCCGAGTGGTCACGTCGGCGCAGCCGTCCTTGCCGTAGCCCTCCACCACGCTCGCCAGGTACCGCGTCTGCTCGCTCGTGGTCACGCCGTTGGGCAGCTTCAGCCGCATCATGAACCGCCCGTCTGCTCCCACACCACACAGCCGCCGCCATTGTCAAAGTTACAGACACGGTCAACGACATCGAGGCAGCAATTGAATTAACCGGACTGAGACAGAAGACGAATTGGGTGATGGATGCTCATTAACCTAATCGAAGAACAACAGCACATCCGACAGACGACCTTCATGATTGACTCTACACATTGGGCAACCAGCGCACACTAATATCTGACCCTTGGCAACCAGCGAGAGCCAAGCCGCGGGTGGTCTTCCCCTTCTTTTATTTTGTTTGGATGGATACGGCGCAGCTAAACATCTATCTAATCTTCAATTCAACCGAGTAAGTGCTTCTCTTACCCATTGGAGGCTACCCACTCTCCAGGCTACCATGGATGGATGGGCCTTAGAACTATCCCTATTAGAAAGTAAAGTGTTCACCTTGTGACCGGAGGATGCCATGGATGGGCGGGCCTCAGAACAACCCCAATTAGAAAGAAGGTAGATTACTGGGCAGCGCGCAAATAATGGGTACGAAAATATCCGAATCCCGAAACCCAAATCTAAGTTGTCGCTGATATTATATACTAATTTCTACTGCATAGGAACGATTACAGCTACGGTACAACGACGGAGATCTGAGGGACTCACACTGGTGCTTGCGGCGGTGGAAGAGGCCGAGCCACTTGAGGCGGACGTCGATGTCGTCCTTGTGGACCTTGGACGCGTCGATCTCCTCCATCGACTTGGCGGCGAGCTCGCGGATGCCGTCCTCCAGCACCAGGCTCATGGGCTCCTTCGCCAGCTTCACCTTCTCCTGCGGGTTGATCCCCTCCCGGTACTTCTCCTTCAGCACCCAGTAGCCGCCCTCCCTCTCCTCCACTCTCGGCTCCAACCTGTCCTCCGCCACCCCAGCCGCCGCGGCCTCAGTTGCAGGGGTGACGGCCGCCATGACCGTCAGCCTCCGCCTCGCAGATTCGCGCCTCGTGGAGGCCCGGGCAGGAGGAGCGAAGTGCTGCAGGGACGTGGAGGACGCCATTCACCGACGGAGTTGGTACGTTCGGACTTCTTTGGCCACACAAAAGGGCATGAAGCCGCCGTGTTATAGCTCGAAAGTGGGGTGGGATGCGACTCTTGGCTGCTTCAAAGGGCCAACTTCGCCTTCTGCACTCGAAAGTTTAAGGCGGTTGCAGTCAGCGGACGCCCACGTATCCTTGTCATCGCTTGGTTGGATGCTATGTAAAGCTCATTGTATTTAGCACCGTCACGTCATATATGGAGACATGCTTAAGTTATTCCTGTGGTTGGTTGATGGAAGAAGGAAAAATAGCAACAAGGATCAGCGGTCGAGGTGAGCCGTGAACGGCCAAATCTTGTGGGGCCATTGGTTTCTGTGCAAGGGAGCCATTACAACAACGGTGATTTGGAAATGGATTGCCAGTGGATCCGACCCGATAAGACGCGGTTTTGGTGGCAATCGAATCCGGGTGTTGGCGGCCCAATGTTTTGTCTTGTCTACTGGATGATGGCTCCAGAGACTAATTAAAGGGTGAGGAGAACGCGGAGGTTGAGCGGCTCGAAGGGCGTCTTAAGAGGCATCACCCGGCCATGTGCCTCATGCAACGCCGAGTTGTGTCATGGCCCCCACCACCACGAAATGAGCGGGTACGGGCGTCTTGTCGACTTGTTGCCGTGCACCCAATCAACTCGATTCCATTTGTGCTACGACAGTATCTGTGGACCAGATTGTGTCGTGTTATGTCCGATCGTGGCTCGATCGGACCAGAGTGTGAAGTGATATAACCACAGGAAGTGAGACGTAAAGAGGTCACCGATGTCCCACGACCCTTTGGGCATAGTTTGATCCGCTTTGAGCCTTTGCTGCTCTGCATCCATGGTAGCGCTAAGCTCATCTTCCTCGGAACCCTTCGGTGGCACCTCTAAAAGTCTAACACCTCCTTCTTGCTCTTCTGCTACCCATTTTTTACTACCGTCAGTGAAAATCTTTCGTGTTCATCGAGTAGGCACGATTTGTACCTTTGTGTCTTATGAATGAGCACAGTTGATTCTGGCTCATATACATTAGTTTGCTTGTGTCTGTTTATGAATGAGCACAGTTGATTCTGGCTCATATACATTAGTTTGCCTGTGTCTGTTTTGGCTGTGAGGAGGTGGTGCTCAGTTGGATGAAGAGGCCTCAGAGTTCAGCTTGGGTCGAGAATTGGTGTCTGTGATTTAGGTCGGTCACCGATTCCTGTAAGAAGGCCGAGTCGGGTGGGATTCCCGACGTGACCCCTCCGATGATTAAGTTAGAAGTTTGCTTGAGAGTTTCCCATCTCCATTGTCTGTAGAGGTGCAGGAGCTTTTATACTTGACATTAAAGTAGTTCGTACCTAAGATCCTTAATGCCCTTGTCGCTTACCATACTGTCGTACGCCTCCATATCGTCCGTGGTCTTGACAGCGTGGTGCATGTTTCGTTTACTGCAACTATGGCGGGTCGACCTTACCTGCGTCATGTCGATTGTACAAGTGCAAGAGTCTGCCATGTCTGTATCAGGTCGGCTCTATTATGTCAGGTCGACCGTACAGGCATCATGTCCACCATGTCTATGTCAGGTCGTCCATGTTGGAGGTCTAGCTGTCCAAGGGTGTGGGGTCGTGGCAGCCAACCAATATTTGCTATATCATTCCCCAAACCACCCCCCAGAAGACCTTGTCGAGGCTCCTGATTGGACCACCGATGATAAGGTATTGTGTCGAATTGCTAGTTTGTAGTGGAGTCTGACTGATCTTGTCGCGGGGACTTAGTTGGGCGAGCAGGGCAGCTCGAAAATTGATCTGATCGAGCAGGGTGACTCGGAAGTCAGAATGGCTGGGCAGATCAACTTGGTAACTTGACTGGTTGAGTAGGTCAACTCGGTAATTGGATTGGCCGAGCAAGGTAGCTCGAAGACTGAACTGGCCGAGCAAGGCGGCTCGAAGACTGGACTGACAGAGAATGGGGACTCAGGAACTGAACTGGCCGAGCATGAGTGCTCAGAAGTCGGACTAGCTGAGCGGGTCAGCTAGGAAACTGGATTGATCGAGTATGGGTACTCGAAAGTTGGACTGACCAAGCATGGGTACTCGAAACTTGACTAATTGAGCATGGATACTTGGAAGTCGGACTGGACGAGCATGGGGACTCGAGAATTGAACTTAGCCGAGTATGGGTGCTTGGTGGTTAGATTGGCCGAGTAGGTTAGCTTGATTGCTAGACTGGCCGAGCATGAGGACTCATGAACTGAACTAGCCGAGCATGGGTGCTCGGAAGTCAAACTGGCCGAGCAGGTAAGCTTGGTAGCTGGACTGGTCGAGCATGGGAACTTGAGAACCGAACTAGCCGAGCATGGGTGCTCGGAAGTTAGACTGGCCGAGCAAGTCAGCTCGGTAGTTGGACTAGCCGGGCAGGTTAGCTTAAAAACTGGACTAACCGAGCATGGAGACTCAAGAACTATATTGGCCGAGCATGGGTACTCGGAAGTCAAACTGGCCAAGCGGGTCAGCTCAGAAACTGGATTGACCGAGCATGGGTGCTTGAAAGTCAGAATGGCTAAGTAGGTCAGCTCGATAGCTGGATTGGCTGAGCATAAGGACTCGAGAACTAAACTAGCCGAGCATGGGTACTCAGAAGTCAGATTGGTCGAGTAGGTTAGCTCAGAAATTGGATTAACCGAGCATGGGGATTCGGGAACTGAACTGGCAGAGCATGGGTGCTCGGAAGTCGGATTGGCTGAGCAGGTCAGCTCGATAGCTGGATTGGCCGAGCATGAGGACTGGGGAACCGAACTAGCCAAGCATGGGTACTTGAAAGTCAAACTAGATAAGCGAGTAGCTCAGAAACTAGACTATCCGAGCATGGGGACTCAGAAACTTAACTGGCCGAGCATGGGTGCTCGAAGGTCGAATTGGTCGAGGGGTTGAACTCGGATGCCTGTCTTGAATATTTGTTAAGGATGAACTCGGGTATAAATCTTGGAGATTTGGCCGAGAAGGTGACCTTAGGTACAAATCTTGGAGATTTGACCAAGAGGATGAACTCATACACAAATATTAGAGATTTGACTAAGAGGATGAACTCGAGCATAAATCTTGGAGATTTGGCCAAGAGGATGAACTAAGGTACAAATATTGAAGATTTGGTCGAGAGGGTGAACTCGGGCACAAATCTTGGAGATTTAGTTGAGAGGATAAACTCGAGCATAAATCTTGGAGATTTGGCCGAGAGGGTGAACTCGGGTACAAATCTATGAGATTTGTATCGAAAGGATGAACTCGGGTACAAATCTTAGAGATTTGTGCTGAGAGGGTGGACTCGAGCACAAACCTTGGAGATTTGGCCAATAGGGTGAACTCGACCACAAATCTGAAAGATTTGTGTTGAGAGGTTGAACTCAGCACAAACCTTGGAGATTTGACCAAGAGGCTGAACTCGGGCAAAAGTTTTTTTTTGATAGGGTTGCGCATTTAATGAGATAGGTCATTTTGAGGTAATTTATTATCTTGCCTCGGGAAGCTAAACCAACGTCCTCTAGTTCTATAAGTTTCCTGCTTCACCGTGGGGACCTCACTTCTCCTTTGGTTCACCTCATTTGGTTCTTCTCAGATCATCCTCCCTAGCCCCCTTCAATCAGTGTTTCTGCAAATAGGTCGGGATGACCTCCTCGGATTCTTCTAGCAATGTTAGTGTTGTCCCTTCCACTAGGTCGGGAGGGATGAGTCCGGAAGAACCCGAGGCGAGTTTCTCGGGGACATCTTTTGGACCTCTATCACCGGTTGATGTGAGAGTCCTTATAGATTTGGAGGTCACGAAAGCAGGTCACGATCTCGACACGATAGTGACCAAGGGGTCACTTGCTACCATAAGGGAATGGTATAGCATCCCGGTTGAGTACGGGTTGCATGTTCTGCAGCCCGGGTAGCATCCATTTAGTTCGGACGCGCTCGGGATATGCATCTCGGTTGATGCATTAGAGGTCGGACTTCGGTTCTCCTTCACTCAACCATCGAAGAGTGTCTCAAGTGGTGGGGAATCTCCCCGAGTCAGGTGGCATCCAACTCATGGCGTTACGTTATAGTGTTTTTGGGCGAATGTCAAGGGGCTAGGATCTTCCCGACTTAAAACTTATTCATGGCATGGTTTCGCCTTTGCAAGAGTTGTGGCAACTACTATCTTACCACCCATGTCAGTTTTAAGGTTAACGGGGCTCCTTCCAATAACAAGGTTTGGAAGGCATGCTATTTTTTTGTTAGTGGTCCGAATTGGGGATTTAGACTCGACTGGTCGGCGCGTTCGATCAGTAATGTTCCCCTATACTTATCCGAGGAGGAGTCCATCCAAGTCAGCAGCCTGAAAAGAATTCTTTCCTCTTCTCGCATGATCAAGGAGATAACCGAGTGTTGGCTGGTCGAGGCGGGTCTCAGCCCGACCTCTAGAGGTATTACTTTTTTTTGCTACTCCAACTTTTAAGGTTATCTTTCTAACCTGAGGGTCGGGATGCAGACTGGATGGATCTTGGCGATCTGCGTGGAATTTCGAAGGTGTCTAGTGGGAAACCTTTTACAACTTGTGCTACTGCCCCTACTCAAGAGGTCGGTGAAACTCTATCGAATGAAGCTCCGAGGTCTTCCTCCAAGAGGCCATCCGGTGGGTCGGCCCCACAATCTGGTGATCCTACCCGGAAGCATAAAAAGGTGAAGGTATTATCGAGAAGGCATAAGTCCTGCCATGATAAAGGGGGGTTGCAGTCATATTCAAGAGGCAAAGAACCTGCAGGATTGGTTGAAGAGCTCGAGGCGCTAGAGGAGTTAGCCAAAGAAATCATGGCGTCGGTCTTCCATTGCCCGAAATCCATGAAAGAACTATGCGAAACCTCAGTCCGGAAGGACGACAAGGGGTACTACGCCCTTTATATGTCCAACCTGGCTTTGCAAGACCTAAACAAAGAGATGCAGGCAAGGTGGGAGTCGCTGAAGAATTCGACCAAGATCTAGGATGACCCGAGGGTCGCAGAGGAGTTTGAAAGGGGGCTTCTACATCCACAATTGGTGAGGGAGTTGTATACGCTCCCATCTGAGGTGCTCCTCACCTGAGCTGCCAAGGAGATGGTCCTGGTAAGTACTCAAACTCCCATCTCGGCCTTTCAGGTTATTCCTTGATGCTATCTTGATAATCATCGTTTTATGCAAAGCCACCACGTCCAAATGACATTGTTTGATCGAGTCCATGATGCGGGTTGGTTGATCACGTTCATGGGCTACCGGATTACCAATCTCCAGCAAGAGATTGACGCTCTGAAGTTGGGAGGAGGTCTGGAAATAGTGGTCGTAGCCGAGGAACGGGCAACCGAGCTAGAAAAGGAACTTGAGAAGATAAAGCATGAGCGAGATGAAGCATTCCAGTGGCTAGAGACTTCCGTCAAAGAACTTAACGAAGCTCGAGGTGACTTATCTAAGGCCCGGAAGGAGCTGAAGGAGGCACAGGTCAAGGTTCGTAGAACAAATGATGATTTGCTAAAGTTGGTGAAGGAATTGGAGAGCGTGCGGGTCGAGTTGCCGAAACGGGCGATCGACGACTATAAGGGCTCGACCGACTTCAAAGAAGGTCCAAAGAGAATGGGTTGGGTCTCGTATGAATATGGATATTGTGTTGCTCTGGCTCGCTTCCGTGCTTTTCATCTGGATTCAGAGGTGGAGGAGAACCCTTTCACCATTCAGTCGGAGGATGATTTGGTGCTGATAGAGAGGCAATAGGCCTTCGATGACTCTGATTCGCCCGAGTCGTGACTCCGTCTCCTTTCTGACTATTTTTTTTTGTGGGTCGAGCTATGCTGTTTAGCTTGATCGCTCGCCCAATTTTGACATCCGAGTCGAGTGAAGCCTTATTTGGTAACCAACCTCTTTCTGTAAGCAAAGACATTTTATTAATGTGATTGTAACTTTCCTTCTCCCGAGTTCACTAAATAGGTCATATGTAAAATTTTCGAAGGTTTGATATGTGCCATGTTCTGGGTAGCAATCGTCATTCCATAGTTGCAAAGGTACAAGTCCCTTCTCGGATGATGTCCACAACGTGGTAGGAATCTTCCTAGTTCGTAACTTTCTGCGAGATCGGGTCAGATCACTAACCTCGATTTTTCGCAGCACTAGGTCGCCTAACTTGATAGATCGAGGACACACCCTGTGATTATAGAGCTTGGCGATGGCTTTTTTATGGACTAATATTCTTAGATGGGCCTCGGCCCATTTTTCTTCCATGAGGTCGAGATTTTCACGCAATTGCTTGCTGGAGGCCTCCTCATCGTGTATCTCGACTCGGAGCATCAGGTAAATCACTTCGGGAGGGAGTACAACCTCGATTCTGAAGGCCAGTCTATAAGGTGATTCACCTGTCGGGGTCTTTGGGGTTGTCCTCGATGCCCATAGTATGCTCGGGAGCTCTTCGACCCAAGTTCCTTGAACCCTGGAAACCCTTTTCTTTAACCCCTCGAGGATGGCCTGATTTGTTGCTTCAGCAAGTTCATTGGCTTGGGGGTGAGTGACCAAGCTAAACTTTAGCTGGATTCGGTAGCTTTGGCAAAAGGCCTTAAACTTTGCATTGTTGAATTGTGTTCTATTATTGGTAATGATAACTATAGGGAGGCCAAATCTGGTGATAATATTCTTCCACACGAACCTTTCAACTTGCTTTTCGGTAATGGAGGCCAATGGTTCCTCTTCAAGCCACTTTGTGAAGTAATCGAGCCCCATTATAAGAAACCTATGCTGCCCCGAGGCTGGAGGAAAGGGACCGAGAAGGTACATTCCCCACTTAGCAAATGGCCAGGCGCAATCTGCGGTTGCGAGCATCATCATCAGCTGATATTGGATCTGTGCATGTTTTTAGCATTGCTCCCAGTTTCACACGTAGGCTTGAGCATCATTGTGGATAGTTGGCCAATAATAACCCTGCATGAGGATTTTATGTGATTGGGTGCGGGCGCCAATATGTTCTCCACATATTCCTTCGTGAATCTCGGCTAAGGTGGTGTGCACTTAGATCGAGTGTAAGCATCGAAGCAAAGGTCAACTAAAACCACGCCGATAGAGATAGCCATTAACAATGCAGTACCATGATTCAGCCCTTTTAATTCATCGAGCCATTGCTTTGTCTTCGGGGAGGGTTCCATATTTCTTGAAGTGGAGGATTTCATTAATCCAGCTCTCTCCCTTCTTTTGTCACATACACATGAGCTGAGCTGATAAATGACTTGGGAATCTTAGCTACTCCCCATGTCTGCATGTTAGTCTCTTGAGAGGATGCTAGCCGGGCAAGGGCGTCAGCCTGTGAATTCTCGACTCGAGGTACTTTGGCAATGGTGCAGCTCCGAAATTGGTTAATCAGCCGTCGGGCTTCGGCTACGTACTTGATCATTGATTCCTCTTGGGCCTCAAAGTCTCCATTGATCTGCTTTGCAACAAGCTATGAATCAGTAAATATTTCAATATCTTTCGCGCAGAGCTCGATAACTATCTTTAGCCCAAACAACAATGTTTCATATTCGGCTTCATTATTTATGGCTTTAACTTCCGAAGGGCCTGCTCATTAGTGTGACCGGAGGGATCTCTTAGCACTAGACTGACCCCTCCTCTTTTTGAGTTGGTCGACCTATCGATGTGCAGCATCCATGCAAGGTTTGGGTCTGCCCGACCTTTCGAGATTGTGAGCTCCGAAATGAAGTCTGCTATTGCTTGACCCTTGATCGTTGTTCTCGCCATATACTCGATGTCGAATTCTCCTATTGACCACTTGAGCATTCAGCCTACAACATTAAGTTTTGAAAAGATCTGACATAATGGTTGGTCAGTTATCACTGTGATAGGGTTCACCTGGAAGTATGGTCTCAGCTTTCTGGATGCTAGGATCAACGCCAAGATGTGGCTTGTGTAGTAGACCAATTTTTGTCCTTCCTTGCTGAGTTTCACTAAGACAAAGCTAACTGCTATGTCTGATGCCGCTAGATACAAGCCGAGGGGCTCTCCAACCTCAATCGATGCGAGCTGGGGTAGATGCGCGAGATGCTCCTTCAGCTGGTGGAATGGCTCTTCACATTCTGGGGTTCATTCAAAGTTTCTGGCCAACTTCAATGCTTAGAAGAAGGATAGGCTCTTATCTCCAGCACGGGAAATGAACCAGCTTAAAGCTGTTAGCCTGTCGGTGAGTTGTTGCACCTCTTTAACCATCTGGGGAGATTGCATCTTTAGTATTGCTTTTAACTTATCGGGGTTCACATCGATTCCTTGTTGATGTATAATGAAACCCATAAATTTTCTAGATGTAATGCCAAAGGTGCACTTAGTTGGGTTGATTTGCATCCCGTGCTTTCTTAGTGTCTAAAATGTCTTGGCTAGGTCCGAAAGGTGGGCCTCGGCCTTTTGGCTTTAACTATCATATCATATACATAGATTTCCATGTTTCTCCTGAACTGATCCTTGAATAAACGGTTCACTAACCGTTGGTAAGTGGCTCCAGGCATTTTTCAATTCGAATGACATAACCTTATAGTAGTAGGTGCCGTGATGAGTGATAAAGGCTGTGTTCGCTCTATCTTTTGGAGCAATTCAAATCTGATTGTATCCCAAGAAAGCATCCATGAAGGAGAGCAACTTATGTCTTTATATGGCATCCACCAGTTGATCAATTCTTGGGAGCGTATAATAGTTTTTCGAGTAAGCCTGATTGAGGCTGGTATAGTCAACACATATATATACCAATTTTCATTAGCTTTTTTAACAAGTACAACATTGGACAATCAGGACGGATATCTAACTTCTTCAATAAACTCGACATCTAGCAACCAAGCGACTTCGTCTTCTATAGCTTTTTGTCGCTCGGGAGTGAACCTCTGAGGGTGCTGCTTTATAGGGCGAGTGTCAGGTGTGATATTGAGGTGGTGCTGAGCGATTTCTGGATCAACCCCCGACATATCTCTTGGTGACTAAGCAAAAATGTCTGCATTTCTCTTAAGGAATTCCACCAATTGAATTTGTTGCTCTTCTAGGAGTCCTGAGCCTATGTATTGGTGCACTCGTTGTAGCATTTCAGGCACCATCATGGGTGGTCGCTCGATCAGTGACCAAAACAACCTTGATGGCTTAAGCTCCTTCAAGAACGCATGAATTGCGAGGGTGGGGTGTACATTAGGCACTCCTTGAACTTGCGACATGAATTGCCCAATAAACTAGGCAAGAGATTCATCATTTCCTTAAACTAGCCCGAGGAGGGAGGCAACAATAGGTTTTGGGCGTGCGCTCGCTAAGAAATTTAGCTCGAACTCTCTTGCTAATAAATCAAACGACGAGATCGAAGTGGGTTTGAGTCGGCTATACCATGTTCTATCAGTCCTCTTAAGGTAGTTAGAAAGGCTCGACACATCAATGCGTCGGATGTGTCATAGAGAGCCATTTGAGTCTAAAATATTGCGATGTGTTCGGTCGGATCACAGCTGTTATCGTAGAGTTTGAGAGAGAGCAGTCTGAAATTAGCCAACAGAGGCTTGTCTTGTATCTTGAGGGTGAATGGGAAGCCACCTTTTAAGCTCTCCCTGAACTCCTTAAATTTAAGTACTTCCTTCTGAACTTTGTCCAGTCACTGATGGACTTGACGCACTTGTTCTCTCAACGAATTAGTAGAGTCGGAAGAGAGGGTGTCTAGGTCAGGACTTGTCTGAGCGGAATCCCCAGAGTGGCACCGCAACTGTATAGGGATGGTGTTTGGGGAATCTGACCGAACTTCAGCTGTCGGGCACTGTGGTCCTTCTATGTCAGGCGGATCTTCCCAAATCAGGGCCGCAGGAGATTCCACCCGGAGGGGTGTTGGCTAAGGGGCTAGTTGAGAAGTTATTGATTTTATGAGCTGAGGCAAATATGACATGATGGTCTGCACTACTACTACTAGTGCCTGAACTTGGTGAGTGAGGCCAAGGAAGGCCTTTGTCGTGACGATGGGCGGTCCGGGGTTCACAACCGGTGGGGAGAACCCCGGGTGGGTCAGTATCCTCTAATAGCAGTTCGGGGTTGGTGCTGGCGGGATAACATCCTCCGCTTAGGGAAGGGGGTTCAACCCTCCGAGATGCTCCATATTGGTGTTGCTCGGCGGGGCGCTCTTGAGACATGGGCCCTCCTTCTAGTGCTAAAATGTTAGTGAAAATCTTTTATGTCCGTCAAGTAGGTACGGTTTGTGTCTCCATGTCTATTGAGTCAGCACGATTGGTTCTGGCCTGTGTACGCTAGCTTGCCTGCATCTATCTTGGCTGGGAGGAGGTGGTGCTCAGTTAGACGAAGAGGTCTCGGAGTTCAGCTTGGGTAGGGAATTGGTGTCTACGATTCGGGTCGATCACCAATTCCTATAAGAAGGCCAAGTCGGGTGGTATTCCTGACATAGCCCCTCTGATGATTAAGTTATGAGTTTGTTTGAGAGTTTTCCATCCCCCTACTCCCCCTACTCTGTAGAGGTGCATGAGCTTTTATACTTGGCTTTAAAGTGATTTGTACCTGAGATCCTTAATGCCCTTGTCACTTACCATACTATTGTACGCCTCCACGTTGTTCGTGGTCCTAGCAGCATGGTGCATGTTTCATTTACTGCAATTGTGGCGGGTCGACTTTACCAGCATCATGTTAGTTGTACAGGTGCAGGAGTCTACCATGTTTGTATTAGGTCACTCTCTGTTAGTTGTATAGGCCATGTATATGTCAGGTCGGCCATGTTGGAGGACTAGTTATCGAAGTGTGTGGGGAACGTGGTAGCCAGACCAATATTTTTTATATCACATACTCTTCCATCCTGCTTCTGCCCTCATTAGGAGACTGAAGCCGAGTTGTCCCATGTCGACGTAAGAACCAAGGAGCTCCTAGAAGCGACACTTCACTTGCGATTGTCTTTCCTCAACTTCTCGTTCTCGTTTGCTAGTTCCAATAACTGGTTCGAGGACAAGCATGGGGGTGGCAGAGCAAAAGCTATGCACCTCTGGGGAACTGGACGTGGACTAATGTGAAAGCTGGGTGTTTGGCGTGTGCTCAACGTTGTCCGAAGGGAGACGAGATGTTGGAGCTGGTGGCTTCCTCCAACCGATCTTGGAAAGGAACTGCTTCTCCCCTCACTGGACGTTTTCGTTAGTTAACTCCAGCTTGTTATGGAGAAAAGCTATAAAATGAGGTATGCTCATGTATGTCATGATGAACCACCTTTATTTTTTTCTAGTACAATCGTTTAGAGCTTACAAAGTCTACGTTTATAATTTTCATTGTCTATCAAGTATTTATTAAAATAATTATTTATAGATCCCAAGTTTAACATTTATTTTAATCCGACTTCTCTTTTATAGGTCCTTAAGGGATAATAAAAAATTTCAAGTAGGTTAACTCTTTACCGACAGATATGCAATGATGCTATATGATTTAGATAATATCAGTTAAGTCATTGACATATGGTGTTGGAGCGGGATAATCATACTTAGAAACACTTGGCATGTAAACATAGAGAATCTAGTGAGGCTGCATTAAAGGCAACCAGCACGCATAAATGTTTAGGAGAAATGAGCATTGAGATGTAGAGAAAAGAATCACTCCAAGGAGCAAGCATCTAAGATCGGTATTGAAAGGAATAATCAATCTTTCGTGTGAGAGGCACCACGAGGATAAGAAAGTTGGGAAGAATGTGTAGCATACAATAGTTGGGATGACTAAATTCAGATTATGACTCGACGTTGGTAACCAAATTTGATGGTGCTCAAGGAAAGCAAGATGCATAGAAAAGAATGAGACCATGCAATGTAGGATGTGTTGCTCAACAACCAAAGAGTTATGCAAAGCTCACAGAGATGAGGGAAATTACTAACTCAAATAATTTGATATTTATAAAAGGGTTTATATGTGGACAATGGACTGATGTAGCCATCCTAAGGTTACTAAAACTTGGTTCCATGGAGTATTGAAACTTTCTCCTTATCATGAGAAGGATACATCCATAAGAGTCTATAGTGTGCAACGAGTTCAACATATTGCTAGGCCTTGAGAAGCACAATGAGAGCTATATTAGCGAAGAGTTATAATCTAATAAGTGCATTCATGAGGATGAAACAGTACATAATTAGTTTAATAAGGCAGAGTAGTCCAATAGGCTAGTAGTCTCTGAAACTTCTAGAGGGAATGATGCGAAGTAAGAAGTTGTTCTAATGAGACAAATATTCAAAATGGATAAGTCTTGATTATATAGATGAATAACCATATATAACGGACCACACATGTTGAGAAGAGATACCTCAAGACAACAATCCCACAAAGCTTAATAAACTGAACAAGTAGCAAGGAGTCATCGTATGATCACATATAAGGTAATATGTTGATGGACGCATCGCAAGATCACGTGAGGGAACAATAAAAAAAGACAATACCAAATGAAGGCACACTTGAAGCCGATGTAGAAATCAAATTTAACAGACGATTGATTCATGGAATGGTGGGTATGAGGGTCACCATCAACTAACTCAATGCAAATTGAGGCGCAGAATAACTTGGGTAAAACTTAGTGAAGTGCCCAAGCTACATGAAAGGAGTTGACATAGAAGACAGAATATAGAATAAAGGCACAAAGGTACAAAGGTTTCCTTGTACAAAGGTCAATGACATGAGATATTACAAAGGCAAGAGTGAGATCAGGTCATTCCATGGGTCCCTCATTCTAATAGAGCAAACTCCTCCTGTATAGTGCCAAAGATGAAGGGAGCCTCGAGACACATGTATCTTATCTCGGTAAAGCATTTGATGGAGGAATTAAGATGACAACTTACAAAGGCATAGTTAGGGTCAGAAGACCTTGGCCTGAGACAAGATGATATATACATAGGTACTCTTGAAGAATATATCGTAGTACTATCATTCAAGTTATCATGAAGAAATAATATGTAGTGGAGATTGTACTAGGGGGTGGGGGCAAAGACTCAAGATCCAGATAATGGTACACCAACTTCAGTGAGTCAGTGGACTTCAGGAGCTACTAGATGATGGATTATCCTAAAGTTGTTTTGCATCCATGTATGACCCGAGAGTGGGTAGGCAAAGGTCGATTGCCGAAGGAGCGAATATAATTGGAAGTGACAAAAGCCCTATGATGTGTTCTCAAAGACCACACATGGAGAGATCACAATCCGAATTCACCATACAAAAATCAGAATGCAATAGAGATGTCACTCGGAAGTGACATTATGTATCAGATTATGGTGGAATAGTTAAAGGTAATGCGACACACATAAGACAAGTCTCGCCAAGGACTTGATCATACAGAGATATGATTGGAAGCTATTGAGACCTCTAGTTCAATAAACAATAGACGATAAGAACGATTATGGATTAAATAAGTGAATATCATAATATCACAAAGGTGGGTCGTCCAAGCATGTAATGAATTTTGTATCCGATAAAAGCCTTAGTTATCAACATATTGTGGCTATGTATCATTGAGGGAGAATTTTGAGTATAAGTACTAGTAAGTCTCATGGGGGGAGGGGCTTGATCATACAAAACTATGATCAGAGCGATGGAGAGTTAGACTACTTCAAAGTTTATATTTACTTAAAACAACCTGACAAGTCAAAAGATAAAATCGAGTAGGCAAATGTTGCTACCAAAGAAGCAAAACAAATAAATATTGTTCCTTGCACCATAATGGTGAGGCTATGCATAGAGTTAGAGTCTATCTTTTCATTGAACCGATGTATTAAAGTAGGTGGTGTAAGGGGCGCGAAAGCGATGATGAGTCCAAAGGAACTCTCAACTACTCAAAACCAAGTATTAGTTAGAGTGAAGGTGGACTCAAAAAAATGTCATAGTGCCACAAAGATGGATCTACTGATCACAAAGGGGCGTTGGTGCAAGGTAATGGATAGTAGAGTCATGGGCATGATAATGCCATAGTATAATAGAAGTAGGACTCCCATGGAGTCAACAATCTTTTGCTCTTATGGAAGAAGAGCACTTAGTTGTGAAAGGGGTTTAGAAGGTGGAGAATACAAAGGAAAATTCTAAGTATCAAGACAAGACTGAAGGACAAAGGCTAGGAAACTTCGTAAGACTATTAGTGGGCTTCTCATCAAAATAACTGAAAATAGAGGACTTCAGGTTAATGTAAGAGTGTTCAATCAAAGAATGAATTAGATAGCACGTGGTGCTATACCTTTTCTACTCAGAGGAGTAAGTGATAGAAATGATGAAGAAGACGATACAATCTTAGAGACGACCAAAACTATTTGAGATTTACTCCAAGTTGAGGCAAAATTTTACTCTTTTAGGTAAAACTTTTTACATTCTAGACGTTCAATGATAATAAGAAGATGAATCATAGTAGCTAACTTAACGTAATGAGTGTAAACACTTTAGATAATTCAAAAGTGTGAGCAAAGAGCAGGTGAAGGCTAGTAACCAACTCAATGCATAAAGTACAATCCCCGCGAGGAGATAAGCGAAATTAAGTACATTTGTCTTCTCAACTTTTAAGAGAATGGGTGAACTTGAGTACCCCAATTATGTTATTTATCCAGTATAGGAACTTTGCATAGTTTCAAAACCCTTCCAAGAAACTTAGTAAAAGATAATAGTTGTCAAATCCTCATAATAGTGATTAGTACTATTGAGAGTATACCATCCATTTTTTTAATAAAATACCAATCGAAAGTGAAAGTAATGTGAATATACTTAGAGGTGGTAAATAGAAAAGGAATCGATTAACAAATTTTATAGAGAAAATACCACAAAACCTTCAAAATCTATATGGTGATGTTTGCTAAAGCTCTAAGAGACATCCATCTAGTTTAAGCGACATGAGATGTTTAAAAGATTAGTACATAATATGAAAAATCTTTTCCTTTGTTAGAAGTATCTATAGAAACTAACAAGGATCAATATAACTTAGCCAACCCTACATCAAAATTAAAGTTATTGATGAGTTAAAGAAGTGTGACCGATCAAAGTTTGACTACTCAATAACAATGATAGAATGAAGCTGGGAGCTAAGAGACACATTGCAGCTAAAGCAAAAGATTGAAGATTTAATAAATGCAAGAAGATTCAGCATCTGCAAGGGCCTTAACGAGGACATCGAAGGAATAAGTAGTAAAAATGTCATGGGACAAAATTATAAGTGAGGTGTTTAAATTAATGCTCATGTATGTCCATATTTTTTTTATTTTATTCATGCTTTACACAACATGTAGAGGGCTTACAGGAGGGTTGATAACCTTAGTTTGATTGATTTTTATGACTGTTTCAAACTTGTAAACATAAGTTATTTGTAGTCGTCATACAGATGTAAAACTATCCTAAAATATGCTATTCAAGCAATCATTTTATGGATTTTCTAGCTTCATAGAGTGATGTATAGTGTCAGCCAGTACAATATCCAATAGCTACTCAGGTGGCATATGATCAGATGAGCTTTTAATGCAGTGTCTAGGGTAGATTCATTGTCTTGTTCCATAATAGTGTTATGTAGGGACTTTCGACTATGACGGATCACCTTGGACCCTTTGTCATACGATTGTTTAGAACTTACAAAATTTATATCTATAATTTATATTATTTATTAAGTGTTGATTGCTTATGAATCTTGAGGTTAACATTTTATTTAACCCGTATTTTTTTTATAGGTCCTTAATATATCATAAGAGGTTTCAGAAAGACTAAGTAAAAATAAGCTAAGTACGTAACATACTGATCGAACATTATCTAAATCCTATACATATAGTCTTTGCTGATCATTTCCTGATTCAAGAAATATGTGATGATGATTTGGATGTTAGTATTTTTGGCGTAGATTTTTATAGAAAAAAAGGATGTGCAAAATGAAGTCATTTGGACTATGCTAGATAGCTAGCTTGGTTGAAAATGACATATAAACAGTATCTAAAGAGACAATGCATGATATTAATTTAATAAACGTATAAGAAGAGGAATTTAAAAAATAATAATATAAGAATGACATGTCTATCCTTTTTGTCTTGCTTCTTTAATCACAATCAAAATAATATGTGATTTTTCCAAAAATATAATAAAAAAACACATGTATTATGGAAAGAAATAAACAAAATTTAAACCAAGATTTCGAACGTCCCAAAACCAGAATAGCATGACCCTCTTTCTTTTTTTATTTTCCTTTTCTTTTCTTATTCTCTCATCCAAACGCCATTTTCCTGAAATTAGGAAGGCTACGGTCCGATTTTGGTCAAAATGACAACCCAATTTTTTAAATGAAAAAAATATATATGTCCCTTCGATTATTTACTTTTTATTATGACCTTTGGGGGTATTCATAGCCCCTACAAATAAAGTCTTAAAATCTCTAATCTATCCAATTCATTTACAAATAAAATTATTTTTCTTATATAAATATAAATTTATTATTTTATTTTATAATTTAGTTTGTTAAAAAATATGAATTAAATCATTCTGGAATAAGAGAAATAATATCGATTGAATGTTAGAGTGAAAATTACAATCTATCCTGCATATAAGGATGATATTTGACCTTAATTCTAAATTATCCCTCTTTCCCTTTTAATTATTTGCTTTCTTCTAAAAATATACTCTGTTGGTGGATTAAGCTTTAGGTTAACATTAATAAGATCGCATAATCATATGATGTGATCATTGCGGGCTGCAAATTAAGCCGAAGTTGAGAAGGTTTGATGTTAATGTAAATGATGATCGCTGCATAATCCTCTCTTAGACAGACACCTTTTATCGTGTAGATATGTGCATTATGGTGCCGCAAATATTTTATTATGTTTGGTAAAGCATCAAAATTGATAGATTATAAGAAAACAAATCGATGCATTGCGATGGGACAAATATTGATCGTCGATCTGAAGTGGGAGCAAGAACGGAGTTGATAGGAGGATCCTTTCATCGAGATTCGTGAATTATTTACCGTGGAGATTCGTGTTGAGGCTATGATCAGCCCCAAGTCTTTGTTGCTGATTGCTACTTCGGTTGGAACCTCTACATATTTGTGCGCGTACGTGTCTGTTCTTTTCATCTCCGAGCATCTATTCCCTATCCTCCTACTCGTTTGGTTGGTGGCTGCGTTCCATGCTTTGGAAAAGGAGGAGGGTGGGTGGTCGGATTCCTTGTTTTGCCGCTGCTACTCTTGCGTTCCATGCTTTGGAAAAGGAGGAGGGTGGTCGGATTCCCTGTTTTGCCCTTCTCGGCACAAGAAAAGTACTTACTGGTGAATCGAGGAGATCCCGTCGTGCTCGAGAAAGGAAGAGTAGCATTCAAGCGAGGATCGTCGCACACAAGGTGTTTGTTCTCGGAACTGCAAGAGCCCCTTTGGATCGAGAAGCTCACGCGTTCCTTTGCCAGCGAAGGCCACTAGCAATGTGCTGGCTGCGATGAAAGCCTGAATCGATTGTTGCACACAAGGTGTTTGTTCACGGAACTACAAGAACCCCCCCCCAGCCGCATTAGGATTGAGAAGCTCACGCGTACAGGCCAACAGCGATGGAGAACTCAGATGGGAACGCGCTGGCTGCAATCGCTTGTGATGGGAACAGCGAGTACGAATAAAGGAAAAATGGTCTACGTAGGGTTTAATCTCCCTCTTTTTTCTAATCCACCTAAATGCTTGGAATCTAACTAAGATTTATTAGAAATGTTCCACCCCATTGCAGCGATGGAGAACAGGGGATGGATGCATAGGACGGATTGCCAGTCCCAGTCTTGTCCACTGTGTGACAGAGATGGAGACGCCATGCAAACGAACCCTCCGTCAATTTTCCTTCGTCTTGAGAATTGGACGAGTAGTTTCCTTAAAATTTCAAAAATATTTTTTAATATTATTCTTTGACTAAAAGAATACTTTCCATAAAAATAAAACAAAAGAATAATAAAAATGGATCATTGTGTTGGTGGTCCACTACTCCCACTCTGCTGTTACAACTCACCGCTCCATATATTGAGCAATCCTCTGTTCGGAATGAGAGCGGCCACACCACCTTCTCCTGCGGTAGCAGTCCCACTTCATCCGCCAGAAGGAGTTAGAAGCCCTTCGTCTGCGCTTGAGCGATGGTCGACGTCGATCGCCACATGGGGGGCCTCACGCCTGCCCACGCCGCCGGCCTCCGCCGCCTCTCCGCCCGCGCCTCTGCAGCCCCCACATCTTCCGCCGCAGCCGTTTCCCACCATGGCGGCCTCCTCTCCTTCCGCCCCCTCGCGGAGTCTGTCCTCGCACGTCTCCGCGCCGCCTCCGTACCCATCCGCCCTGGCCTCTCCGATGCTGAGGTCTCGCGGCTCGAGGCCGACCTCGCCGTCTCCTTCCCTCCGGACCTCCGCGCCATCCTCGTCCTCGGGCTACCCTCCGCCCCCGGCTTCCCCGACTGGCGCCCTTCGTCCTCCTCTTCCTCCTGCGCCCACCTCCTACTCCGCGCTTCCCTCGACCTCCCCCTCGCCGCCGCTGCCCTCCAGGTCGCCCGCGGTGCCCTCTGGCCACGCTCATGGGGTCCCCGCCCTTCCGACCCCGACCGCGCCCTAGGCGTCGCCCGCGCCGCCCTCCGCCGCTCCCCCTTCCTCATCCCCGTCTTCGATCGCTGCTACATCCCTTCCCGGCCCTGCCTCGCTGGCAACCCCATTTTCTACGTCGACGAGCACCACGTTTTCTGCTGTGGCTTCGATCTCGCCGACTTCTTCCAGCGCAAGCCCGCCTCCCCTCCGGCTTCCCGACGTGATCCCCACCCGATCAACTCTTCCGACACTCCGCCCCCCCCTCCCCCACCGCCCCCCGCCCGACGGAGCCTGGACGCCGTCGCAGGGAGGACACCCCGGTGGATCGAGTTCTGGAGTGACGCTGCCTCCGATCGCCGCCGCCGGAACTCGTCCTCATCGTCGTCCTCGTCCTCCTCCGGATCGGCGTCGCCGCGGCTGTCGGACCCGCAGCGCTCCGTGGAGATCCGTTCTCAGAGGCGTCTGCCGAGCTGGGTCGACTGCTACCTCGACCAGATCGGGTCGGTCCTCCGATCGGCCGGCTGGGGCGAGTCGGACGTCATCGAGATCGTCGGCGTGCCACCATCGAGTTTCTTCGACAGCGATGTTGAGCCGTCGACCGCGGCGGCGATCGACTCCGAGGCTGCGCTTGACGCACTGCTGGTGAATGCGGGCCGCTGCTCCCAGTCACTCCGGCGAGCAGGGTGGAGCCCCGACGAGGTCTTCGACGCCCTGGGTTTCGACTTTCTGCGGCGATGGGGAAGGCGGGAGAGGCCTCATATGGAGTTACCACCGGAGATCGCCGCCAAGGTCGAGAAGCTCGCCCAGGCGGTGGCCACATCCTGACAGGCGGTGTCCAGATCCCGCACCTGTGGGCCTCTTTTTATTGTTATGTTTAAGAACCTTTATAACGGTCGACTATGTATCGTACGGGAAGCCGCATGAAAAGGAGGAGAGGATGACGTGTACAGAACAACAACAACAAACTACATACAACGTGTAAGTTATCAAATGGACAATCTCCATGAATCGTGAAACCGATCAAATAGTATGATGAACTCATGGGAGAGGTCTCTCGATTTGGATGTATGTTTTTTGAGCACTCCTTCCTTTCTCTCATGTCTACTTGTAAGGGAACTCAGTAGCATGCTATGAAACAGTGTGGTACATCGAAACATGATGAATGCAGGGTAGAAGCAAGCAAGCATCAATGTTTTGGGTGGGTGGGGGTCAACTGTGGCCTGCAAGATCAATCAATTGGCTGGTGAACATGAACGTTGAGTACCCTTCTTTTGGTTAAAGAAGGAGAGAGTGGGGCACCACTGGCAACGCTACCACACGCGCGGGTATTGATTGATTTCGGGAAAAGAAGAGACCACTTTTATGTGACCCCGTGCACGGGGGTCGCCATGAAGCTTGTGCTGCCGCTTCCCCTCCTCTTTCTTATTGCCTACTGTTCACTACTGACTGCAGCGCGGGGAGCTCAGCCATGGAGTGCAGGATCAAGGAAAGGCGAAGGCGCGGCGTTCTCGGACGACGACACAGAGGACACCACCAGGTGTGCGTTGTCTTCGAAAGTAGCAACCGCAAGCAAACTAAACAAATGGCGGAGCGGTCCATCATCGTTGTCATCAACGTGCTCGACGCTTTGCCTCGCCGCCCGTTGCCTGCTGGCACGTGGGAGTGCTTGCGCCAAGTTTAACACTTTCGCTTCCCTATCACCCGTTCTCGCAGCACGGAGATTTAGAGCCCAAAAAATGACCATCGGCACGCTAGCAGAGACGCAGGGAGCCGTGCCTTTTCTTCTCAAGTGCGGTGGCGGCCGCCGAGAGTGAGAAAAGCGTGGGAATTGCCGCCTCAAAACAAAAGTCTCGCTTTCCTTCATCTCCAGGAGCCCTATCCAACTTTCTAATCTTTTCAAGCAGATGGACCACCTCGACATTGACGAAGCAAACAGGAACGACCAAGGCGGACTTCAAGAGGGGAAACAGTGGAGGCCTCACATCTCTCGGTACAGGAACAGGCACTCATCTATCTTTTCCTAGGGTTTCCCACCCATTATGTTACACTCAAAAACTTAAATAAATATAATTATACTTCATCTTTGTCAATTTATTGTTAACATTAATACCCTTCAAAAATATTATATATTCCTATCAATTAATATTTTTTGTATTTATCTATTTAAATTGAAGTTTTCAATGATAGAATTAAAAGATGGTGTAAGTAATTACAATTATAATATTTTTTAAATCTACTGGTAACTGCGGTAGTATAATAGTTAACATGAATATATTAGATGATTACTTAATAAGTGTATATATATATAATCTGAGGACAAATTTGTTATTTTTCCCAACTTCCACCACCATTCTACCATGTTTTTATTACTGTAGTTTGATTATGGATAAACTCAACTATGTTAATACCTGTAGTTTGATTGCTCAAGCTCAAGACCAACTGAGCTCTATTCCAATTTTTATTTCAGTTGGTCTCTAATAAAATTATCTCATTGATTGTCAAATTCTTGTAAAATTATGTTGGGGGCAATTTAAATAGTGCCCCTCTTAAACCTAAGGTAATACTCAAGTTATACACGTCGATTTAGTTAGATAAACTGAGTATTATTATGTTATATCTATGCAACTTTGATAGGACCCTAATTGAGTCGGGTCCTAGTCTATTGAGTCATGTTCATTGATGGACTCTATTGGTTAATCTAGACCACATCTCAAGTCAATTCGGAGTCTAAGGGAATAAGAGTCCAAGTAAGAGTCTAAGTAGGAGTTCAATTAGGAGTTGGAATGGAGTCCCTATAAATAAGAGTGAACAGTTTTGTTTTGATCAATGAAAAGTTATTTGATTTCAACCTTTGGTCGAAACCCTAGAAGGGCCAATCCCCTATAAAAATTAAGGACGGTTGATCCCCTACAGTGATCGTGTATCTTCGACATAAACCTTTGGATTTATATTAGACTCCTCTTTTATAGTGGATGCTTAGTAGAGCCATTACATAGTATGGTGGTAGATTGGTCATAACCACGTTTAATAGTCATGGATAATTATGCTTGTTTGTTAGGTCAATTTGAATTATCCTTGATGGGTATGAGGCCATTTACTGGCTTTACTTGCTAGACAAGTGTCAACTGAGGACTCTCACATATGATCAGACAATTGAGCTATAATAGGATATCTCAAATACATATATGTCAGTTGTATAAGTAATTATAGTTCAGACAGGTCACTTTTATTGTAACAGATGCCCCCCACTTTTCGGGCTGATGAGCATCACAAAGTCAAGTCATGAAGTACTTCTCTTTTATGATAATGTTTATGTAAGTAGGAAGCGTTGGAATACCTAACCCGAATTTCGTATAAAGTCAACATAAGTCAACATGATCGACTCGGCTTGCATGACTTGGTCAGCCTGACTCAGCCTTCCCGACTTAGTTATTCTGACCTAGATCTGCGATGTGTCCCAACTGCATAGTGGGACAAAGATGATTGTCGGAGCTCTATGCAAGGATCAAAACTGGCTCTAGCTTCGATAAGCATCAGTGTGATAGTGTAAGAAAAACGAGAACGACACATGAGAAGCTATGCTAAATGGCTCACTATGGGTCATATGGCTGGGCACGAAGATGCACAAAGGGCTCATAGAGCTAGGTGTAGTGGCACGATGGAGTCATGTGGCCAGGCTAGCAGTGCATGAAGGGCCACGAGTCCAGGTGAGATGGTACAATATGGTCAAGTGACTAGGTGCATTAGCGGTCGAGTGCGATGGCATGATAGGTCACATGATATGGCATATCGATGCATATAATGCCATAGCCAAGCATGATGGTGTGATAAGGTCAAGTGACCAAGTGCAGTAGTGCACATAAGGTTACAAAGACAAGTGCGATGATAAGGTCAGGTGACTAAGTGTAGTAGTGCACAAAGGGTCAAAAAAACTGGTGCGACAATACAATAGGATCATATGGCCAGGTGTCGTATGAACGAAAGGCTGTAGCCAAGCATGATGGCATGATAGGGTCAGCTGACTAAGCACAACAGCACACAAAGGGCTGGAGGGTTGGGTTTGGTTGTGTAATTGAGCCATATGACTGGGTACTATAGTGCATGAAAGGCCAAGGGGTTGGATAAGTGGCATGTGTCACCAACGTTGCCATCAAAAAGTGGCATGAGGGTCTAGCCAATGCATGTGTCGAGCATGCCACCCCATCAGGAAGTGAGAGAATCTTAGTGAGCACCCGTCTATGGCAAAGTGAGGTCATAGCCAAATGGCTCATTGACATGTGCCATTATGAAAAGAGTGATGGATTTGATCATGATCACAATAATGATCCATCTAACCACTAGGGCCCCTAGATGCTATTACATGTCCCAGGCTATGCTGATGACATCGTGTGCCCCACTTTACTTAATGCATTCAAAGTTAAAGGGACGATCGAGTAGGCAGAACATTATCTTTCTCTCCTATAAATAAATATCCATCAGTTGCTTCAAGAATTTCTCACCAATCAAAGTTTCTGCAAATGAACTTCCAAGGCATCCTAGCAATCTAGCTTAAAAGTCTGCAATGTCTTCCTCTGCTTTCTTTTCTAACATCTTGGACTCGGATAGGATACTGCCCTAGTCATCACTCTTAGTGCTAATAATAAAAACTTTAACCTTTGAAGGAGTCAAGTCGACCACTGCAATGGAGGTTGCCCCCCCTAGTGGAGGCAAATCCATCTAATGATACAACTTTACCCACTCGAACTTAAATGTGAAGGCCTCTAACCTAGAGATTCTCTAAGAGGTATATCACAAACCGATCAAGTTCAAGCTAGTGCCTATATGGTTGGGTGATCAACCTTATGTATTGCTTCATATGTTTTGCATTAATATATACGCTTTGGAGGTCAGGCATGATTTTTCTCTTTATCTATTTTTTGTTGAGACTTTAACTATTGAAAGTTCTTATTTGCCTAGATGATGCCAAATTTCTTATGCTTCTGTGTAACGTTTATCAGGGACTACACAAAGACATATATCTCTCTATCACTGACCCTTTTGTTTGCCAATTATAGGTTGTACTTTAGGGAGTTAGTATATTTCCTATTCGTCAGCCCAGTTGTCAGGTTAAGGGTGCTATATTCTCTTGTTAGGGTTGGAAGAGTGTTTTTTTTTTGTTTGTTTGTTCTTTTAAGACAAGATTGACCAATCAAATTGAATTGGCCTAATCAAAAGTTTTCTAATGCAACCTCGAGGTTACATAGAATGAAAATAGGATAGTTTAAAAGACTATTTGTTGTCCTATCCAACTCCATCGCCATCATATAGATGAGCGAGTAGTGACTTGTTAATGCAGACCTTAGCTCAACTCCATAGATAAGGAAATGAGATTGTCATGGCTTAAGAACTCATGTGAATTGATTGACACATTATCTTTCTTGTGCATATAAGAATCTTCAAGAGATCATTCTTGAGTATAATTGAAGAGGCCAAAAAGTACATACAGAAAATACTATATTCTCACCTAAGTCAACTCAATCCAATGGAAAAAAGAGGTCAAATTATGAAAAAGGAGTAGGACGATGCAACCATTAAGAATTCTCGATAGGAGGAGCAATTGACCTAGCTCTAAGCCTAGGTTGATGAGTTAGAGGGAGCTAGAACATTGCTCTTTTATCTATGGTTATAATATGAGTATCTCTAAAACTAAATAAGACCTCCCCTCTTTGCCTCTTCCCATTAACTCCGCCATCGCTTATCCGATCAATGAGAAGGTTGTCATGGTTAGCCCAATTGGTCTTTATAAGCAAAGCGAGATGATAGTTTACATGGAGGAAGGACCAATTGAAGCCGATGACAAAGCAGAAATGACCTCACTAGCAAGAGGAGCCATGGAAAAATCTCCTCCATAGGCTAGGGAACTACCTCCAGAGGTTGTAGAGGAGCCTATCCAGGTCTAAGATAAAATTATTAAAATTTTAGAAAACTAACTGGGTCAAGTAGTCCCTTCTTTTTTGTGATTCCTCCTTAGTTTATATTGTTAATTGAAAATTTCATTTTGATATGTAAGGACTCCTAAATTTGGTGTAATGACTTTTTATGAATGACAACTTCATTTGCAATTAAATTTTATTACTGTTAAACAGAATTATATCTCTATATCTTACTACTTATTGAGCATAATTACAAAGGAATATGCCATCAAGTGCAATGTTTTCTTAGGTTTGAAATGTACTAAGTCCTAAGATGTCGTGCCCGATGAGAGTTTAGAGTTGGTAAGTTTAAAATTGGACTTCCTCTATGATCCGAAATGGTCATCCCAATTCGGTTTAAGCTTGCTTCTAGCTTAAGCTAGGTCACTAACTTTGGGTCTTCTTAAGACCAATCCCTCTTCATTTAGCCAACAAGGATGAACTTTGGTGTTGAAGGTTTTGGCAACCATCCATTTGTATGCTAAGTTCCTAAGGTTTGCTTGGGCTCTAATTTTATCAATGAGGTCTAAATTTACTCTGAGCCTGACCTTAGATTCCTCTTCAGCAAAGTGCTAAGTCTGGACAATTGGCAATGCTAGCTCGGTCAGAAGCACTACTTCATTTTTTTATGCCAAGTAGAAAGGGGATTCCCTAGTGGAAGTATTTGGTGTGATATAATAACCCCATAACATGCTTGAGAGTTCAACTTTTATCCTTTCTAAAAATTTGCTCAATGCTAATTGTCGGGATATCAACTATTATTTTCTTGCCTCCATAAGGTATGATACCATATAATAGTTACTAACCTCATACAAATCATTGATTTGGCTAACAACTACGTGGGAATTACTTTATATATCTAGATCCAATATTCCTATGCCTTTAGCAAGTTTTAGCCTAAACAAAAGAGCTTTATATTTTGCTTCATTGTTGCTAAACTGAAAGCTAAAACGGAGTACATGTTTCTATACTTTCTCTTCTAGACTTTTTAGGACAAGGCCTACTCCTCTGCTGGTCTACATGGTCGACCCATCCTCGTGTAATGACATTTAGTATCTTCAGATATCTTCATGGTGTAAGTCATTTATGCCACAAAGTCGATGAGAGCTTGCACTTTAATGATGGTCCTTGGCTTATAAGAAATGTCAAATTCACTAAGTTCAATTACCCATTTAAGGAGTCTTTACATAGTGTTGGGGTTAGAAAGAATCTATCATATTGATTGTTCTATTATAACAATGATACAATGAGCCTGGAAGTAGGGTCGAAGTTTGCTAGATGACAAAATCAACCTGAGGGTAAGCTTTTCAAAATTAGGATATCGCGTTTTTGTATCTTGGAGCATATGACTAGTATAATAGATAAGCCTTTAGATTTATTATTTCTTTCAAGTCAAGATTTAGCTTATAACCACTAGGGCTAAGGATAAGTACAAGTATAGATCTTCCCTTGGGCAAGAACTTAAAAGTTGGGGAGGAGCAACCATATATCCCTTGATTGCATCAAATGCTTCTTGACACTGCTTGGTCCATCAAAAGTTAAGTGCTTTAGTATTTTGAACAATGATAGACATCAATCCCCTATTCAAGATAAGATTCGGCTTAGTGCAATGATTCAACCTATCAACTATTGAACTTCTTTAATAGAACTTAGTGACTTTATGTTGATAATGGCTTAAACCTTTTCTAAATTTATCCATTTTACATTGGTGTATCGTGAAATCCAGAAACTTGTCTGAACTTAGCCAAATGCACACTTAGCAAAATTTTCTAATGGTAGTAAACATTTCTCTAAGATTGCTAAGTGTGCATCGGTAATGTAGCTCTTTACCAATATATCATCCATATAAACCTCTATGTTCTTTTCAATCTATTGTTATAATATTTTATTAAATATCCTATGATATTTTATGCATGTGTTTTTCAAGTCCTATCAAGTATGACCTTGTGGTAGAACGAACATTCCTTAGTAACAAAAATCATGTGCTCCTCATCCTCTAATGCCATTATAATTTGGTTGTGCCCAAAAAACACATATATTGAAGTTAACCGCTCATATTCAGATGTGGAGTAGACAAGTTAATCGATTCTTAGGAGGGAATAATTATCTTTTGGATAAGCTTGTTGAGCTTAGTATAGTCAATATAGATTCTCTATTACTCTTTTTAATGAGGACTATATGGGCGAGACAGTTTGGGTAATAGACTTCTCAGATGAAGCCAACCTGTAAGAGTTTTTTTGACTTTCTCCTTTATGACATCTTAGTGGTTGGGAGTAGATCATTGAGGTTTTTGACAGACATCTTTGTATTCTAAATTTATGTTAAGTTGATGTTGAGCCACACCAAAGTCTATCCCAGGCATATCACTAGTCGCATGAATTTAATGAGTTCCATCTTCCTTTCCCAAGTTGAGGTCAACCTTACTTTTATAGTGTGATATGGCTATTTTGGGTCTAGAGAGAGTTCTTTCAAGATTCCCCTCCATAGGGTGTAGGACTAACGATGAGGGATCCTACATATCCATTATTGAACTCGTGATGTTCCTTTCTCTAGAAGTGAGATTGATATTAGGTAGCATCATTTAGATTTCTTAGGGTTGCTCTTAATCTCCCTTATTAGGTTGAAAACTTAAGTGTCATATAATAAGTTGACACTGCTAACCGGATTCAATTAAGAGTAAGTCTCCCAATGATAGAATTATATGTCAAAGGAATATCAACAATCAAAAACTTAATCTTTACTATCTTGGTGTAATTGCTAATCCTGAAGATTATATAGATATTGATTGTTCTTATCAGGGTAATTGACTTCTTAGTAAAGATGGTAAGGGTAGAGGAGAAGGACTGACGGTACTTGCTAATCAACTATCACATCCACATGTAGTGGTATAAACTCTTAGAGGATAAGGCACCTTTCATAGTCCATTCTCTCAAATATGCATAAACACCTTAACATGAGAAGTATTGTGTGGTGCAAATTCTCACCAAGAATGGTGCCGATCTTCTTTTGATTTGTCGTTTTTTAACTTTTTCGAGGATCTTGGATATGTGATATTTTTTTCTTTTGTTGTTTTCTTAGCTTCAGCTTTCTTTTTTATGTTGATAATCGACTCGGCAATAATATGGCATTGGCTTCTTACAATAATTCTACAACATTCGTCAGAAGTTGAATTATAACAAAACCTCGAGAGTTAGAGACCCCTGATATATGCATTAATGAGGACAAAAGGTAGCGGGTTGGCGACTTGCTGGACTTCATCATTGAATCTTATTATGCAACTTTTCAAAAATTTTTTTTCTTATTAACGTATAGCAAAGAGAAGTAGTATGATTTCTTTCGAAGTCTATAGTTTATTAAATTAAGCTCAAACTCTCTAGTTAATTGTTCATAGGTTGAAGTTGCTTTCAAAGGTAGCTTAACAAATCATTTGTTGGTAAATACTCTTAAGGTAGTTGAAAAGGTCTAATATATAAGGGAGCATACATGGATCAATTTTCCCTTTGTAGACATCCAACATGAGGGGCCTAAAGTTTTGCAAAATGAGATCCTTGTTTATATCTTTTGTGAAAGGTAATTCTAAAGAATGATCTATTTTTAACTATTTTTTTTATTTTATATCTATGTGAATATCCACCAATTGTTGATCCATTATATATAGGTAGTTTTTGACATCAGTTAGAAGGTCGTACAATTAGCTAATAGATTCATTCACAGAGGCTGCGATATAAATTAGATGGCCCAAAGCTCCACATTAGCCCAAAGCGCATCTAACCATGGACATCGTTCCCTTATTTAAACGTGACGCGTTAGAGCAATTCGTCCTCGACTCAACCCGAATTCATCGATGAGTCGTACCCACGCAAGGCTTGCCTCCGCCGTCGAGCGCCCGCCCCGCTCTAGGGTTTCCCCCTCCCCCCTCTCCGACAACGACCGCCGCCGCTCCCGATCTCGGACGCCTCCACCCCGCTCCCATAGCCCCGACTACCGCCGCGGCGGCCGCCGTTGGTCACCCTACCGCGATGGCCCGATTCGGAACGGGAAGGCACCGGGCCGCGGGGAGGACGACGACGATTCCGACGATGAGGAGCTCAAGGGCCTGAGCTACTTCGAGTACCGGCGCCTCAAGCGCCAGCAGCTGCGGAAGAAGCTCAAGAATTGCATCTGGAGGGTGACCCCTAGCCCACCGAGGAGCGAGAGGGAGCAATTGGAGCCGCTCGATGAGTTTGATGGCGCCATAGTCACGTATCCTGAGGAGGAGGAGGAGGAGGAGGAAGCTGAGGACAAAGGGCGAAGGGATGGGAGTAGTAGGAAGTCCCAGTCCGACGGTTCGGATGGGAGCCCTTCCGATTCAGCTTCAGATGATTCCGAATCAGAATCGAGGAGCTCTCCTTCGTCGAGGAGGCGAAGAAGGGAGAGGAGGAGCAGACGAGGTAAAAGCAGCCGGAAGAAGAGGTACTCTGATTCAGATGACGGAAAAGGCTCTTCCTACGAGGACGATTCGAGCGAGGAGGCACCAGAGCGCTCGATCGACCAGAGCGAAGATGAGGAGGACAGAAAGCGGAGGAGGAGCAAGTCAGGAAGGCGGCGGACAAAGTCGACGAAGAGCGAGAGGGGTAACAGGAGGAAGAGGAGGAAGAGCAGTGCAACAAGCTCGGATGATAGTGAGGAGGAGTCCGATTCTAGCCCTAGACCCAGGGGAAAGGCCTTACGAAAGAGCAAGAAACGGTCTAAGAAGTCTGACACCCCCTCGGATTCGGAAGCTGATGATGGGCCTGCTGATGCTAAGAAGCCCGAGGTTGACCCTGAGGCTCTCAAGTTTAAGGAGATGATCGAATCACAGAAGAAGCTTGCTTTAGACAATGAGCCTTTTGTTGGGCCGGCACCTCTCCCACGGGCTGAGGGACATATCAGCTATGGTGGTGCGCTGAGGCCTGGAGAAGGTGATGCTATTGCCCAATATGTGCAACAAGGGAAGCGTATTCCAAGGAGAGGAGAGGTCGGGTTGTCCGCAGAGGAGATACAGAAGTTTGAGGACTTGGGATATGTTATGAGTGGCAGCAGGCACCAGAGGATGAATGCCATCCGTATCAGAAAAGAAAACCAAGTTTACAGTGCTGAAGACAAGAGGGCACTTGCTATGTTCAACTATGAAGAGAAGGCAAAGAGAGAGCACAAAGTGATGGCTGATCTGCAGAGGTTGGTCCAGCGCCATATCGGCCAGGATATGGGCCCAACTCACGACCCATTTGCGCCAAAGACTTCTGATGCAGCTGATGATTGAATCCAGTATAAATGTGTTTTCCTATAATGATCTCCATAGGTATGTGGCATTTGTTTTCAACGTCTTTTTGGATTGTTTACTTGTGTCATTTGCACATGTTTGTTTATCTTCTGTAGGAAAACCTTGATTTGACTAATAGGCTGTGTTTCTTTCTCTTGTTTGTCTGCAATTGACAATTATTTGCATGTACTTGAATGCCGATAAGAATAATTTGTCTTCGTATTAAAGTTTTGACTATCACGTCTAATAGTAAACTCATAACCAACAAACATTAACTTATTTCAAGATCCAGTGAGCTGACCTTATTTCTTGCTTCATGCTGTTCCTTGAGTTGCTTTCCATGCAAACCACTTGCTAAATGCCAACAGTATCTTTGGCGTAGCATTTTTTTGATAATACTGGTTCAGCTTCTTTATTACTTTTGTGTGTGAATATTGGCCCCAAGTGATTGAGGTATTGGAAAGCTTACATTGTTGGGAATTACATGTGATTGAAACCAATTTTCATGGACGTGTGTTTCCTGGCTAGTTCTCGGGAGGCATCTGGGAATTAAAAACTCTTAATTCCTATACTACAAATCTAAGACGTTTTTAAAGGTAGCTTCACTAGTTCCTCAAGGAGGAACTTGCCGTGCTAGTTGTCTTTGGTGATGTAAATGATGCAAAAATTAGAGGTGGTTATTGGTGCTTTTGAAGCCAAAAATTGGTCTTACATGTTTTGATTTTCAAATTTTGGCTTTGACCTTGTCTTTCATGACAGATGGATTGTATGCTGCTAGCCCTTTGTTGGTCCTACAATGGTTTATTGTTTATATTATGATAAATTATTTTCATTTCTATGGAAAATATGGATGCTGATTGTATGTTGCAGCCTAAGTCTGTTTCTTTTCTGCCTATCTGCTGGGGATCAGTGTGGTACATTAAGGTTGTATCAAGCATTTGATACTTACGATACACCTTGTTGCAAGCTTAAGTCTTTACTACTTCTCCATCTATCTGGTGGGGTTTTGTTAAGTGTGGTGCATCAATGTTGTGTCAGATATAGGATACTTTCAATACACCTTATGGTTAGGCAATTATTTATCACACACCTTTTATAGGGCCAAGCTTGATTCTTATTACACCCATGTTCTTATTATGCAACAAGAATCTTTTACGTGACTTATGGGTAATCACATTGCAGTTGAAGTGCAAATTGTTGCTATCATATTTCTTGTTTTAAGTTCCATGTTTGAGATTGATTTTTGTTTCGAGTTCCATGTTTGAGACTACATAAAAGTGTAGTTTCATGCTTTTCAAATTCATTTATGGTAGTGATTTTAAAAGGTGCTTCGGCGCTCACCTAGGCGCATAGCGAGACGAGGCAAGGCCCGAGTGCCTTGTTTAATGTCCAGGCGACACGCTTTAAAGAGGCACTGCCTGGGTGCTCGCCCGAGCCAAGGCATTGAGCACTTTGGGCGTGCGCCTGGGTTTAACCAGGTGATTGAACCAAGTTTTTAGGTCTGGTTCGATCACATTTGCGTTAGTTGGTTCGATCGAACTAACTAAAGCATCGATATCAACTTCCCAGCCTCCCACTCGTGACTTCCTTAACCCTAACCTTACTCGTGATGTCGTCGTCGACATTTCCTCTCTACTGTCGTTGTTGTTGCTCTCTGCTGCCATTGCCAGTGTCGCTGTCGTTGCTCACCAAGCAGCTTTCGCTCCCGGTCGGCAATCTCGTCTCTACTCTTCTCACACTCTTCTTACATTAACTCGACTCAGTATACTGTTAACAATATATTAATAATTTTCTATTAACAGTATATTAACAATATATTGTTAACAAAGCAACTTAATAGATTCTCTAATGTCATTAAAAAAGAATGTTGTATAGAAGTATACTTATCTAAAGGATTCTAAAGATCCTAATGCAGTTACTTGCATCTTTTGTGATAAGACTACTAGAGGTGGTATTTTTCGTGCAAAGCAACATCTTGTAAGAAATTTCAAAAATGCAATAACTTGCAAGAAGTGTCCACTTGAGGTAAAAGAAAAGTTGATGGCTTATATGAATGAAAAAATATGCAAAAGAATGAATCTTATAGGAATTTATCATAGGATAATGTTGAACACATTAGGGATGTTGAAGAAGATTATTCTATGAGTGTCAATCCAAGTGGAAAAAATATACACGACAGAAGAGGAAAAAAAGTATGAGTACTAAGAAGGATAAAAAGAGATGAATTTATATATGTTTCAAGGATCACAGAAGCAACAAGGGCAATTATGAGGCTCAAAATTAAGACAAACAAATATAAGTGATGCTTGTGATAAAGAAATAAGAGGAAAAAAAATTCCCCACATTGCTCGTTCTTCAATCAGGTTAGTCTTCTCTTTAGTACACCTCGTTTAGATAGTTTTAAAGAGATGATTAAAGCTATTGAAAGATATGGTGCAGGATTACAACCTTCAAGTTTTCATGAGATGCGAGTTCTATTGTTGAAAAAAGAGGTGGATTATATAAATGATTTACTGAAGGATTATAAAGAATCATGGGCAACACATGGTTGATTTATTATGTCAGATGCTTGGACCTACAAGAGGCATAAGAGAACAATTAATTTTATGGTTAACTGTTCTTTGAGGATCATATTTGAAGTCAATAAATGCTTTTGTTTATCTTTTGTGAAATCTAGAGATAATATATATGATTTGCTTGACAAGTTCGTGGAAGAAATTGGAGAATAAAATGTCGTTCAAGTAGTAATCGACAATGGAAACAACTATCTATTAGCTGACAATATTTATCTTTAATTTTTTTATTTTTTAATTATTTTATCTTCTATTAAATGTGTTACACTCTTAAATCTTATCATTTTTGTTATCTTTTGTCTCAACTATACTACTTAAAATAAAAAGACAACACTTATATTGGATTTTATGTACGACATATTGTATTGATTTAATGTTAGAGGATATTAAAAAAATCTCTAACATCAATAATCCTTTGGAAAGGACAATCTTTGTTGTTGGATTTCTATACAATTATTTTGGGGCTTTGAATATGACGAGAGTATTCACAAACAAAAAAGAATTGGTTAGATTTGATGTCACCCGATTTGCTACTTCATTCTTGGCAGTATAGAGCGTGCATTTTCAGAAACATGACCTGAGAAATATGTTTACCTTTGAGAAATATGTAACAAGCAAATGGACAAAAGAAGCAAAAGGTAAGAGGGCCACTGATATCATCTTAATGTCATCTTCTTGGAATCATATAGTTTATATATTAAAGGCCATAGGCTCTTTTGTTCGAGTCTTTCGGTTGGTGGATAATGAAAATAAGCTTGGAATATGATATATTTATGAGGCAATTGATAGAGAAAAGGAGACGATTAAAAGGTCTTTTAATGAAATGAACAAAAATATGAGAAAATTTTTACAATCATTGAAGAAAGATAGAATTGTCAACTTCATTGTCCCTTATATATAGTAAGATCTTATTTGAATCTAGAATTTTTTATAAGATTAAATCTATTGGGTTTGATGCCGAAGTTCTAGATGGGTTATATCAGTGCGTTACAAGATTAGTTCGAGGATGAAACATATTTTGATGAAGAGGAAGGACATGTGGAAGAGGACTAACTCAATCAAGATGATTTGTTTGAAAATGATCACAATATTATTATTGATTATGATGAATGACTTTGATGTAAAACTTTATTGTTTTGAATTTTGAGACTTTTGTTAATATGACATTGTGACTTTGTACTTCAGATTTTTTTAATTTAATATTTATATTTTTATTTAAATAATTATATTTATTAATTATATTATATATTTTTTATATTTTAGCGCCTCACTTCGTTTAGGCGAGCGCCTAGCTCCTCAGGCGTTTTGGACCTTGGCAATTAACGCTTTTTAAATCACTGATTTATAGTGAAGCCCTTCAAGGTGATTCTTGGCTTTGGTTTCATTATGACATAGTTGGTTTGATAGTGTAGTGGAAAAAGGATCAAATTCTTGTGTTTTACTTTTCAGAAGTAGTGATTGATTTATTTACTATGTGTTTTTAATAATTGAGAACCCCTTTAGTTTTCATTTAAAAGATCTAGTAAACTTTATGTGGAATGAGAGATTCAGTGAACTGCAGTCTCTTCTTTCATATATAACCAATGTGAAGATCAGGTCTCGCACTAAGAAAATTGTAACCTGCGTAAATAGGCTATAGAAGTATCTTAAATGTTGACGGATCAAATAATGACTTTCCTTCCTCCTTCCAGCTTTCATTACTCCTTTCTGAGCCATTGTACTATGATTTTTACTGAATGTCTGGTGACTTGCAGCCCTTAGGTGCAAGTCTGATGGAGCGGACCAAAATCCCAAGTTGCTTTAGGAAGTTTTGTCTAGTGTATGAGCCAGGTTTAGGGTGCAGAAAATGGTAAAGCACAAGACTAGGGTGTCTGGTTACATGATTTGGAATGAGAAGTAAATGTTACATTATCAAAATAGAAAAGCACTACTTGATACTCTCGTGGCAGTGCCAGGTATGTGATCAACTTTTTCGCAACATTTCACCAAACTTTTATCTTCTCTAGTCTAACAAAGTCCACAATCCAAGTTCACGGCTTCAACCGTAAGAGAAGTCAAAAGAGGTAGAAACGTTTTGAGAAGATGTTTTACAATTGAGAGGAGAAAGTGGCAGAGAACTTCTGGGGAAGAGAGAGAGTGTATGACTAATTCCATGCATAGATGTATTATATTTTGAATAAGCTATTCAAAGAAGTTTATAACCATCGTACAATGTTTTAGAACATATTATCACACATTTTTTGGGTTCCAAAGTGATCCATGCTCTAGGCTAAACCTGGTCAAGATCATGTATAAGATAATTGAGGAATGAGTGATCATTAAAGCTATGTGACTTTGAAGTAAGCAGACATCATAGGCATTAAGAACAATGATTTTGGTACTCCTAATGTTTTCTTAAAGTTTATGATCACAGTTGTGTTGACTAGGTTTCAAGCAAAAATTATCCACGATTTTACACATATACGTATGCAGATCCATATGGTGTGAACTTTGTATATTTGTTCACCCATGCAGATGTCAGCTTTATTATTTATGATCGTGTATGGGGAAGTCCCTATCTGCAGAGGCTGTTACATTTTCTGTTTGCATTCTCTAGGATGGAGGATAAACCATAACTGATGAATTTCATGTGAAGTATTTATCTTATCTCCTAAATGTTACGCGGATGGCACCAATTATTAATGACTGTAACTGCACAGTTAAGGTTGCATGTGATTAGATCGTTAATAATTAGAGTTTTCAGCAAGTACCAGAAAGTGACAGTATAGGCAACTTGATGATTTATGCATATGATCATGGATCTTATGCCTGAGCAAATTTCTCATCTCTGGTTGCCTAGATTTGTTTACATAAGACAGTAGCAGTTAGTGTCTGAGCAAGTAAATGGTTTTTAGCAGAAGAACATGAACCTTTTATTACTAGTGGGCTGTCTAATTGATTGTTTTATTCACAATTCTTTCTGCATTGTTTTATATATAATTACTAGATTAATTGCACATAGCAAACATTGTGTTTGATACATATGTATATCTGACAAATCTTGTTTAACTAAGGTCCAAACTTCACCCTGGGTGCAAGGTGGAGTGGACAAAGATCCCATATATTTGTAGTATTTCCGTATTCCCTTTATGAGATGCCTTGGATTCACCTCTTTAACTTCATTCTTGTCTTCAATCCTTTTGATGTTTCTTCATGCATCATCATTTCCAACTGATGAACTTGTAACACACATGCATGGAGTTACAGAAGAAATAAGTACATATAAAGAGATCTCAACTTTTTTAAGAAGTTTCTTTTCATCCACTTTCATTTCTAGTTTTGTTACTCAACTACAGGATGAGAATCTTGATAATTCATCTTAAATGAAATTTGATGCTTCTGGATCCTTTCTCCCTAAGATGGGATCTTCATTTTTATTGTTATTGTTATTCTGGTTATACCTGTTTTTGTGTGTTTATGTTCTAACAGATTGAAGATAGAAGGCATTAAATTATATATTTTGTTTAATCATCACCACTCTGAATCTCTCAATCAGTTTACAAAGTCATATATAGAAAGAGCACACATTTGTACCGGAGAATTAAGTTGAACTTTCTTGTATACTTAGCATCACCATAAAAAACTTGGTTTTTTGTTTTCTTAAAGATTGCATGTATGCATGCATGCATACTTTGAATAAAGGGGATTGAATTTGCTGGGGTCATTGCTGTCAAGGATGAATTCATCGAGGGATGCTGAATTCATTGTAAAATCAATAGCCAAAGAAGGGATGGTTGGCCTTGGCAGCTGGCAAATCCCTTCATAAACATTTTTTTTGTTTTGGTTAGGCCTCTTTGGAGGAATGCAAAACAGAGCGGTCAGAGATACATACATCAATTTTGTATGAGAAGGTAGATGGCAGGTAGAGTTTTCTTCTTTTTTGCATTCCCATCTTAAGGACTAGGGGTGTGCTAGGCTAATCAAGTTGTAGATAAGCTTTTCTTTGTGGAAGAAAAACATGGCCAAATTGATCTTGGGAAGGATTAAGACCAACCAAAGGTAGTTGTCAGTGTATTTTGGGTGCTATACTCGGTTGAACTCTGACGAATCAGAATTTAAGTGGAAAAGACAAATAGGTCAAAGCGGCCATCACATTTTTGCTTGTTCTTCATGCATCCTACTTTAGTTGATTTGTCAGATTTATGTGAGAAATATATGCCGACCTCTCGTAATACCAACTTTTGTTGTCGGATATGATTAGTTTAGTTCGACTTGCCACATTTCAAGCAGCACATGTCAAAACTTGGTCGTCTATCTTCGAGGAAACTTTATCGGAAAGGATTGTTCCAAGGTGTCCACAAAACTAACTGTTATGAGTGCAATAATCAAGTTAAGATCAGCCCGGTATAAGAAAAAATAAATATTTTGTACAATCAAAGAGCTTATTGTGTCCCTTATGGGATGATTTTTTCCCTCCCTAATTCTTTGGTCCTAACTGTGTATGATTATGAAAGATTTACCGTCTTAGATTTAATTGAATGTTGCCGGTCTTTATATTGTCGGAGGTTGCATTGAATATTTAACACGTGAACCTCCATGTTACTTGACTTGGCGGCGCATGTTTAAAACCATAGATAGACATCGAGCGAATGGGTCTATCTATGGTTTACCGGTGGTTGTTAGCGACTTCTTAGCTGGATCGAATCACCCCGCCAAAAAATTCCAGGGGTGATTCGTCGTTCCGTGAAAGTAGACGTTTTCTTGAAATGAGAGGCGAGGTCGCAATGATTAGAAGAGTGGCGGCGAATTATGATGAATAATTTTTACATAAAACAAAAAAAAGATAAATTAATTACTCTTCTTGGTTCGTGGAATGAGGTCCTGACAGAACCTAAGATCCCGCTATACCCATGCAAACATTCTCTCTCTTTTGTAGCTGTCTAAACCCACGAATCGCCCCCTTCTGTCCTTTTCATGTCTCGTAGCCCTAACTATCCTATCTTACAACGCATAAATCATAATATAAACACTCAAATATTATATTTTTTTTTATTCGGTGGGGTTTTACGTCTCCATCGTTGCATCTTTGAAAATAGCATTTTTGTGGTCTTAAGGATTTTAATATAGCCTACCATCAACATTCGGTGAAAAAAAAATTTCTAAGTCAAACACTACCAACCATCATATTAACTTTTTTGTTTTGAATTTTAAAATATTAAAATTATACATACAAATATTCTCTATAAATTTTAATGATTTTGATTATTTCTATAAATTATTAATTAACTGTAAGAATACATTATAATATTATATATATATATATATATATATATATATATATATATATATATTTGATAAAGAGTATACTACGAAGATGGATGACAAAGGGTCAGTGATATTTTCGTATATAAAGTATCAAAATATTTATCAACTAACATAGTTGACATCTTAGTATAATAAATTTTAATCTAAATATATAAATATAAAAATTATATATATATATATATATTTATTGTTGGAAAGGTTCAAGCGACGGGTCAACCCTGACTTCTCTCAGCCACCCGTTCAAACCTTTTTGATTCAGCAGACCAAGCAAACATTAATTACTTGCCTATTTGGCCGCGTGTATTCGAAAGGGCAAAGAAAGCTTCGATGATGGCCGAATCACCACCTTCCGAGGTTGTAATTACACAGTCCTCATTCGTCTACCTTTGTTATGACTGGATGTTACTGGAGGGGCCCGGACGAGGCTCACCTCTCCACTGTCCACGCCTCTGATCACTAGGGCGCGTATAGCTTTGGGGTAAGTGAGAATGGTCACTAAAAGTATCTTGTGATAGGAAACCGCACGCCGGAGTTCCACCTACGGGCACCACCACCGCTCGATTGCAGAGTCGACTGGAGCCCAAAAGTGGGGCCCGTCTGCCGAACACGATCAACAAAAGGTAAGTCATGGGGTCTCCGGTTGACCAGAACAATTAGTGTGTTTTGTGAATAGGGAAAACGCACGCCTGACAACCTACGCACGCACATGCGACCGCAGCGGCCGGGCTGACCGACCGATTCCAGAAGCCCAAGAATCTACCGGGTGATCTCTACCGCGAATTGAAACCAACTCAGATCATACGGTCCTTATTTGCCCAACGTTGCCCTACGGTGAATTTGCCCACCCGATCTCAAATCGCCGTTTCATCTCCGAGAAGAAGGCGGCTACCCATCGGTTGGTCTAATCCAGGGTTTCCTAAATGCCACCCACTGTTCTCATAACCACAGTAAACATAATCCTCGATACGTGTAGTTTGAGCTCACCATCGAGGGTATTTTCGTATTTGACGAGGCTATAAAGGTCGAACCGAAGTGGCCTAGTAAACGGGAACCGCCTGCTGTTGCGCTCCGCTGCAGGATCACGCAAGCGAGGGACTCTCTGCTTGTCGTCTCCGATCCGTTCCTTCTCCTCCTCGATCGAAACCTCGATCTCCGATGGATCTCTCAGATAGATCTCGCCAGTCCCTCATCCCCAGCTTCCTTTACTCCTCCGCGGCCTCCCGAACCATCGGCCTGGAGCGGAATATCTTGGGGAGGAGCCCCGTCTCCAAGGCGGCTCCAGCCACGGTGGCGAATGATGGCGCTTTGATGGGATCTGTCGTCGCCCAAGCGCCGAACGAGCCAGGGAAGATCGAGCTGTACTCGCCTATGTACTACGCCGCCTGCACCGCCGGTGGGATCGCTAGTTGCGGCCTCACCCACACGGCCGTCACCCCGCTAGATCTCGTCAAGTGTAACATGCAGGTGAGACCCTTAATACTTGTTTAGATTTGCCACTTGGATCTTGGATGGCGCGGCCGGAGATCCCCTTTTTTTCTAACATTTGCCGATCGGCAGCGTTCAGGATCTGATTTTTCCTGAGATTTCCTTTTGGGGTCTCTTTCGTTTATTATTCCGCTGCAATATATCGCGATCTTCCCAGATCATCTGTGTTGGAAGTTTTATATGAATTTAACTGCTTTCGATGCATCTTCAAGAGTTTCCAATGGGACGTTTGCATTTTGGCTTCTATGTGGATTTTATTTCTTTTAGAAAGTTATTTGATCATGAATATTACATGGAAATTATCAGATTGATCCAGCGAAGTACAAGAGCATCTCCTCAGGATTTGGTGTCCTCCTTAAAGAACAAGGCGTCAGGGGATTCTTCAGAGGCTGGGTGCCAACGCTGCTCGGATACAGCGCCCAGGGGGCGTGCAAGTTTGGATTCTACGAGTTCTTCAAGAAGTATTACTCGGATATCGCTGGACCTGAGTACGCTGCCAAGTACAAGACTCTGATCTACCTCGCTGGCTCTGCTTCTGCTGAGGTGATTGCTGATGTCGCTCTCTGCCCCTTCGAGGCAGTTAAGGTGCGAGTCCAGACACAGCCAGGGTTTGCTAGGGGTTTGAGTGATGGATTGCCCAAGTTTGTCAGGTCTGAGGGCGCTTCGGGGTATGCTCCTTTCTATTCTTGTAGTTTTTCTTCTCATTTATTTGATCCTTATCTTTTTATGGACTATATTCTTATTATCGTGATGCCCTTTATGCAGATTGTATAAAGGATTGGTCCCACTTTGGGGGCGTCAGATTCCTTGTAAGCAAATTTTCCTTGCATCATTTCACTATTAATATTTTTTTCAGTTATCTTTTATTTTTTGACAGTCTTTTCATGCTAAATAGTATTAGCCAGAATAGCTGGAGAGGGAAAAAAAATGATTCTTGCTTGCTTCTTGTTGTTGTATAAGTTCAGCATGATTTCATGAAATGTAAATTGTTCATTAACATCCATCCTTAGTGCAGTTCAAAGTTGTGAGCCCAAGATTTAGTGTTTTTTTATTGATTGATTGTTCCTATAACGTAAGCAAAAAAGTATATTAATGAGTTAGGTGATGCTTGGATATAAAATAGAATGTCCAAAGATTTTGCATCTTGTAATTTTAGCCTGGGTTGCTTTTTTCTGTTAGAAAATATTGGTAGCTTCATGTTTATATTGATCTAATTTGATCTTGGCCACTTTCAGTGTAAGTAAACTTCCTTGTTAGCCTTTGTTATTGATATTTTTATCAGCTTATTAAGATGTTTATTCACTATTTTATCAGAATTTGGTCATGGTTTTGCTATACTGTGTTTTCCACACAAAATTTTCTATATTCTTTTCTTTGGGTTTGTTTCTGCAATATTAGTGATGGAGTAGATCATAAAAGCTGACAGAAACCAAGATCTGTTGTATTATAAAATTTGCTGTCCCATTATATTTTTTAGAGCATTTTACTGATAGTCTAACTTTCTTAATTAGAAATCTGCAACCCTGCATAAGTTGGCTGTATGTTTGATTTTTTTTCTTTAGAGATGTACAGAAAATGTCTTGTCGTGATTAGCAGTCGATGTTGTAGTAGTTCATCAGCTCCCTGTATATATGAATATAAATGCATAGTTTATTTTGATTATTATTTTATGAATGATGCCAACTTGTCCTTGCCCCATATAAAGTTTTCTTTTTTTCTGTTACTTTTGTGGTTCCCCTCCTTTCCTAGTTCTGCACATCGTTCTTCTTGAAATCTGACTATGATTATCAAGATTTTATGTGTGCATATATAAATGTTCCTCTCTGCTTGAGTCTTCTCCAACTTTATGAAAGATGGAGTTGCACTCCAATGAAGTGGTATACAGAGTGTGAACTATCTAGACTTTCAGTCCTCTATTGTAATATATCTAGAATTCTACAGATGTTGTTAGTTTTCCTATGTTTTAACTAGTGCACTCCAATGAAGTGGTCCATGGACAATGAAGTGGTCGACGGAGTATGAACTATCTAGAGTTTCAGTCCCTCTATTGTCAGTTATTTATCTTGATGGTATATTTTGATGTATTTTGCTCAAGAAAAAAGGGTAACAAAAAATAGGTCTTAGTATTCCTACATGTTCCATTGGGATAGGGATATTCCTTTGCTATTTCATTTTTCGAGAAAAGGTGTGTATTTTATTCGTGCTTCATGCTTCCCGATTCTACCAGAAATCTTGTAATCTTGTTATGAGTAAAATCATTGGATTGGTTAATCACCACCTTTAAGTTAAGTCAGAATTCTATTTTCATGAAGTCGGAAGATGTTAGTTTTCCTTCCTTTTGTTTAGCAAGCAAAATTTTTTAGGACACAAAACATAAAAGACATATTATGACCTTTATTGTTGGCATTTTTACATAACTTTTGTTAAAAATCCCTAATTTTGAGTGCTGACCAATTGATTCTTCCTATGTACCTCAGTTGTAGGAGTACATACATCCAATGTTCGCTGTATCTATCTGTATCGACATATTGAGATTTTCTCAGTACGGTATGGTACTCGGTACCGAATGGTATGCACAGTGTATACTACCCGATATAATATAATATAATTATTATATATATTAAAAAATAAAAAATATGACAGCGCCTCGTCCCAACCGAGGAAGAACGAGGTCCCAATGAAGGAAGATGATACGACGCCTCATCTTCTAGTGGGAAGACGAGGTGCTGTCTCGTCCCAGTGCAGAAAGACGAGGCGTTGCCTTGTCCCCGCATTTTTTTCTTATTTTTTAATATTTTTCAATATTTATATAATATAATATAATTTTATATAAATATAATATAATGTACCACCCAGTACAGGGCGGTCCATGTACCGTCACGCTGTTGGACCGGTATGTAACTCCTGTATGAGGCAATATAGAGCGAAATGATGATCCTTGCATACATCTGCGTTCTTTTTCCATGTATTAATATGTAAAAAATGTGACTTCATCTTTATATATGTCATGAAGAATGTCAGCATGTCCTGATCTCCCTATTAAGCTTTTTGTATTTTGTTATTGTCACTTTGCTGGTTTCACTGCACAAAGTCCTTTAAATCTGACTTGGATTATCAAGATTCTGCATTCATAGAGTAATTATTCTTTCTTTTTGTCATCTCCTCCTTGGCAACTATGCGGTTGCACTCAATAAAGTTGCTTGCAGAGTTTATTGACTAACTGGACATTTAGTTCCTTCCACTGTATATTGTCTATAGAAATCTGAATATTGTTGGCATTATTTTTCTTAACAAGTAAACGTATTAATGCAAGGTGCATTACATAGAAACCTGTTGCAACCTACATTATTTTGTTTTGTTGGTTATCTTTTGTCGAAAGTCTTCATTTGCTTGCCAAGCTTCTGTCTGTGCATGGTGAAAACTGTCTTTGCTAAACTCTCAGTATTGTCTAAGGTAGAAAGTTCTTTTGCTTGCCATATTTCTCTGGCTAGAGTCTGTTGACCTTGTGATTTGTTTTGAGTTTATATTATCTTTTTGTAATCTACTTCAGAGGACCCTAATTTTTTTTTTCATTCTCTTTTTGCTAGAGAAATCCTGACTGTAGCAAATTGTGATTTCAAAATTTTATACATCCATGTAGCAGAGAAAAAAATTCCTCTCTGCTTGGGACCTAGGCAAATTTGGATTAAGGCACAATGTGTTTCTTATTTATTGCTTATGAAATCTCATTGCATGTGATGTAGAATTCTCATATCAATCCACCATATTGAGTGATACAAGACATCCATACTGCGCTTGTATATTTTTCATACCTTATATATTTTCCTTTGATGACATCAGTATGCTTCTTCACTACGCATCTCACCTATCATGTTGCTTTTTGGAGTTAAGAAGTTGGCCATGCTTATTCAGTAGCATACTCTCTTTTCATGACATGCTTTGTTCATGGGGTTTTGTGGTATCCTTGCAATGTGAGTTCACAAGTCTTCTTTCCCTTTTTTAACTCAGATCCATTATATTATGCGCAAATATCCAAATACACACAATTAAAAAAGGCTTTGGTTCATGACTACTCAAGTCTGTTGGCACAATCAATTGATAAATAAATGTGATATCTAATCCTAATAAAATTAATTTCAGACACGTGGCAGAGCAGATTCTATGACTAAAAACCCATCTAGAACTATGTTGTTGCTTCTATGTAGTATTATATCTATGTTTGCTATTGAATCATTTGCTAAGGCCATATAATGTGAAATTTAGCATCTGGAGGGAACTATTTATTTTTGCCAAGTTATAGATCTATTTAGCATCTGTCCATCAAATTCATATTCAAATTGTTGCTTATGCAGATACTATGATGAAATTTGCCTCATTTGAGACTATTGTTGAAATGATCTACAAATACTCGATTCCAAGACCAAAGGACCAGTGTAGCAAAGAACTTCAGCTGGGAGTGAGCTTTGCTGGTGGTTACATTGCTGGTGTCTTCTGTGCAGTTGTTTCTCACCCAGCTGACAATCTTGTCTCTTTCTTGAACAACGCCAAGGGTGCCACCGTCGGTGATGTATGTCTTCTAGATTTTGCTTGCCTTTCTAATCTAACCTTTTCTCTTTGTTCATATCACAATTACATATAGCTCAATCCTCGTCATAACTTAACTTACCCTGCTTCATTAACCAGGCGGTGAAGAAACTTGGGTTGTGGGGTCTTTTCACACGGGGACTGCCCCTACGAATAGTCATGATCGGTACTCTAACCGGTGCGCAGTGGGGAATCTATGATGCTTTCAAAGTTATGGTTGGCTTGTAAGTAGCTCCTTCCTATCTTTTAGTTTCATTGATATGGAATACAATGCTGCAATCGCTTGTAAGTTAATGCTTTGTTGATATGTAATGCTTCTCAGGCCAACAACTGGTGGAGTTACTCCTGCTGTTCCTGCTACAGGGCTTGACAAACTGAAAGCTGCTTGATTGTTTAACATTCATCGTAACAAATGTCTTCTGTCAACGAAGACCAATTTTTTGGGAGTAAATTCTTTTTGAAACAATGCATTGCTTGTTCTCTCTGTTCGAGGGATGGTTTTGATCTCATCCCTTTTGCCTCAGCCATTTCATCATACAGTGAAGATTGCATGCATCTGGCATCATATTAGACAGACAAGTCTGGAAAATAATTGGAAGGACACTGTAGTCGTGACTGTTGTTCACGCAGTTAATATATGAAATTTATTGCGCTTTATTCTATTGTGACTTGTGTAGGCTTAAGTATTATGAGTGTCACGATGAAGGGTTGATTTAGGAGCCTTTTTTTTTAGCTGCCATGTACGAATGAAAGCCTGTTTACAGTATGCACAAAGAAGATTGTCCATGCATAGTAAAACTAGCAGAAAGTTTCGTTTCATTGCATTATATACTCGCATAGTTCAAGTGTCGTCATTGTTGGTTTTATTATGAAGAAGCAAGTACACACCTTTTTATGCCTTATCTTTCTTGTACTATATTTTCTTTTATATCTCTTAGGTTCATCATGGTGAGATTTAAGTTCTATATGGACATTGCATTTGTTTGCAAATCACTTATCTAGATCCTTTTATTTTTGTTTGTTTTTTATTTGGATAATAAGCATTAACATTATAACGTCCCACATCAAAACGGACTAAAGTTAATAAGATGTTAGTGATTATATATTATTATTAAATTTGGTTTATGAGTTTGAATCAGAAGTGGATTAAATATATATTTTTTTAAAAAAATAATTTTATGATAAATAAAAATACATAGGATGAGATTTTAAATCCTCAACATTAAATAAACATATAAGAGATTGATGCATGTTGAAAGTGTGGTTTAAGATGTAGTCAATTGGCATTGGAGCTAATGGAATCCATTTTATTTTTCTTGAATTAGTTTATTTTTCTCCTCTTCATCCTTTCTTCATCGAGTGATGTTCCGCTACTAATTAGGGATAAATAGAATGATTCGAAGTTATTAGTTTTGTTATTCTAATTTTGGCCAGTCTTGTTAATTACCCCCTTTCTGGATTTAAGTTCGCCTTTTGTTATTGCATGCAAATTTCCCTATGTTTGCTTGCTTACACTTGCGTCTTGGTCACGCTCGTGAGCGGAAGCAAACAAAGCAACTTTCGAGCTGACGACTTTATGCATAGTATCTATGTAGATGCTGACGCTCTTTTGCTGTAATCGGTGAGCTACGGGATAACTGCTTTCTTCTCACCATTACAATGCGCCGCTTGTTCACCGATCATCCATTTGATGGATCCAATTTCTACGGGAAAAGGCTTCATATTTCTCATGGTAATATGGTATACTAACTCCATCACAACTGAAACATATTATATGTGCATAACATAGTACGAATAAGTGTTTTTTATAGGAAAAACCATTGAGCAAACATAAGAAGACATCTTCACAGCAATGGAGGTGGTGGTGGAGAGTGTGCAGGCCATCGCGTCCCTGAGCCTGGCCATCGACGACATCCCGCCGGAGTTCGTGAGGTCGGAGCACGAGCAGCCGGGCGTCACCACGTACCGTGGGCCGGCCCCGGAGATCCCAGTGATTGACCTCGGAGACGACGACGAGGGCAGCGCAGCCCGCGCCATCGCCGATGCTAGCCGGTAGTGGGGCGTCTTCCAGCTGGTGAACCATGGCGTGCCGGTGGGGGTGGTACGGGAGCTGCAGCGCGTAGGCGCGGAGTTCTTCGAGCTGCCCCAGGAGGAGAAGGAGAGGTACGGCGCCGGGGAGCCTCGAGGGCTACGCGACCAGGCTGCAGAAGGATTTGGAGGAGAAGAAGGCGTGGGTGGACTTCCTGTTCCACAGTATCTGGCCGCCGCAACGCGTCGACCACCGACCGCATGTGGCCGAAGAACCCGGTGGACTACATGTGCGCCACCATTAGAAGCACGCATACTCCGACACCATTTGCATGCATATACACATAAGATTTGATGCAGCAATTAATTATTTAATGTACATACATAAATAGCAAAAATACTAAGATTGTTTGTCTTATATTTTATGGACGAATTTCTAAGAAAATTTCTGATTATGACATGCATAAATAGCATTTACTTTTTTTCCCCTAATATGACAAGAGTGGTATAAGAAAGCTGTCCTAACTTTTCCGTCACTTTTAAATTTACTTCTCCTTCAATTCAATTCATGACCCAAAAACACCATTTTTGTCGTGCTAGAAAAAAGATGCAATAGATGATAAAAAAAAAAGGGAAGAAATATTTTCTAGGGGTTTTTCCGTCATTTGATACCTATTTTTATTATTTATATGAAACACCCCAAATAACATAATTTATAATAAAAATAGGATTATTTAAAAAATTCATGATAACAATTGAATGAAACTGGGTTGACTTATTTCCTTAAAACAAAAAAAGCTGATTGTTCTTTTTTATTATAGAATTATTATAAAAAATAAATATTAATCACACATGTTTATTCATTTTAGCAAACTCACAAATCTCAATTTAATTCTAATTTGAAAATGAATTAAAATTTATAATAACTTATAAAGACCTAATGACTGTATTAAGAATAATTTGATTGTTCTTTTTTATTATAGAATTATTAATAAAAAATAAAAAAATAATGACACGGGTTTATACATTTGAGCAAACTCACAAATCTCATTTTAATACTAAATTAAAAATGGATTAAAATTTAGAATAACTTATCAATATCTTATCAATTATTTGGGCTTAAGAATTTTCGATTGATTGTTAGGATTAACAAAGTTAATGAGTTAGTTATTTCACTAGATCAGATTGTTATATCACCAGGTTATGTCTCATATGCATCATACTCTAGTTTCATTCTTGAGCCTCGATTAGGGTGGGATAGATCTTAACATTTAGATTTAGTCACGCATAAAATGAGTTAAGATTTAGATTGATTTTTAACAGCTTAATAAATATATTATTATTAATTTATAGCTAAGTATTTTGAATCAATAGTTCAAGTTGGATAAAATTAATAGATCAATTATTTTATCAACTAGAGCCATGACAGCTGGTATTAGGGCAGACATAACATTAGATTATAATATTTCAATCTATTCATATATTCCACTTAAAGTAAAACTTAAGCAAAGTTTTTGAATCAATTATGCTAATGAGTCTTAACATTGGGATATTTACTTTTTTTCAAAATTATGATAATTACAATCACTACCAATTACTTAATATCAAGAAAACCATACCATCATAAAAATAATCTATCTACCCACAAAAGAAAAAAATCAAGCATAATACACAAACATAAGATAATTATCGGCTGCTTATAGAGCAACAAGACATACATATTTCGAATGTAAACATTATCGAGTTCATATTCAACAAATAATGCACACACAATTTTCCTTGCCAAGCTTAAACGTAAGCTTGGATTCCAAGAGAAGACATCTCAAGATCTATCTCATTGTTCAAAGTTCCTGTGTGTTGACAGGAAGGCGACCGACGATTACGCCAAACACTTGGTTGGATTGGTGGCCAAGATGCTGAGAAGCCTGTCGAAGGGACTTGGACTGGAAGAGGCCGCCCTCAGGGACGCCGTGGGAGGCCGAGACCTCGAGTTCCTGCTCAGGATCAACTACTACCCGCCGTGCCCGCGGCCGGACCTGTCCCTGGGCGTGGTGGCTCACACCGACATGTCCGCCATCACCATCCTCGTCCCCAACCACGTCCCTGGCCTTCAGGTCTTCAAGGACGGCCACTGGTTCGACGCCAAGTACGTCCCCGACGCCATCATCGTCTACATCGGCGACCAGATCGAGGTACGTACGTACGTATGTACGCCACTGACGTACTTCCATGCTCTTCTGCTCGTCGCCATCATCATCACCACCCGCTAGTGCTGCAGATACTGAGCAGCGGCGAGTACAAGAGCGTGCTGCACCGGACCACCGTGACCAAAGAGAAGGCGAGGATGTCGTGGCCGGTGTTCGGCTCCCCTCCGGGCGAGACGGCCATAGGCCCGCTGCCGCAGCTCGTGAGCGACGACGCCCCTGCAAAATACAAGACGAAGAAGTACAAGGACTATGCCTACTGCAAGTTGAACAAGATTCCACAATGAACTCGCACTGTGGTGGGTGGGGTATATTAGGCTCACCATGGTCTCCTTCTCATGTTACCTTCCTTTTACCTACTAGCATTTACCTAATAAATGCGTTGCTTCCGAAGACGGGGACTTAATAGTATGTTTTAGCTCTATCATAACCGTGATTACTAACACGGCAAGCAAAAGCATTGGTGCATGCAATCATGTTGTGATTATATGGTCCATGAACATAACGTGCATATCACAGATGTTGGAAATTGACTGAACTTTCAGTGGACGGACCAAAAACTTGCTCTACGTGGTGGCAGTGCCTTAAAAGAAAGCAATGTTTGTATACTCATCATATCCATGGGACTAGTTATTGACTTCTTCCATCCCTGATTCCACTTTTTTACTCAGACAAAGTGTCATCTCCAATCACTTCCCTTCAAAGCTTTCTCTCCTTTCATGGCACCTTGCACACTGCCCTCTAAAGGAGACTGCGGCAGGCGTGGCATCCATCGCCCAATCTTGGTAGAGGTCAAACTAGAATCAGTGCCCACTCTCGACTACCGCCTTTGAACTCCATGCACGCAAGTTGAAGCATAAAGCAGGTTGGCAAAGGGTGTGTGTTACCAGTGAAAGTGGCCCTCGAGTGGGAGCTCGGAGTAAGAGAAAGGTGGGAGACGAAGACAAAAGAAGGGAACAAAGCCCCGATGTCCCAAAAGAAGAGCCTTGTGGCACCATCATGGCCTCCTCACAGATACCCCTCGAGGAGATGACAACATAGGATCGAAGGAGACGACGCAATTTAACTGGAGTGAGAAGGCAGCAGCTCCCTACTGCCCGACAGAGCACAATGCCCTCACCCCGAAGCTTCAGCTGAAAGAGGAAAACAAGGAAGAAAAAATCCAAATTGGTGATGGCAATTTTAGTTCGGATTGTCGTGGATCAAAGTCAGGTTGAGAGATATCTGAGAACAAAGACCCATCGTTGACGAGATTCGACACATGATCTCTATCATGCACGAAGTCGGACATCCAAGTGCTGCTACTGCTGCTGCTGCTGCTGTGTTTAGTGGCCTCTATTTAAGCTGGTTGGTAACGGAACCGGAGGCTTGCTGGTAAACGTATTTATTGTCTGGTTTTGGCCTTTCTTTTGAGAGGAAACTGATGAGGTGGGTGGCCACGCTCTGAGGCCTCCCTCTGCATGAGCGCCTGAGGACGGGGAATCTCTGCGAGCCATCACGTTCCAAGGTTCCCCTTCCAGGTAGAGCGTGAAGGAAACCACCAACCTTCTGTTCTACTTCTGATCTCTTTCCCTTCCTCTCACGTTTCTTGTCATTAGATCGCTAATTCAGGACACCTTTTTTTTAAGTCTGATGGCGACACCATTCCATCATGATCCCTGATCTCTTTGACCGACGAAGGCCGGACTAGCCCACCCTCCCTCCCTCACTCGCTCCCCCACTGTAACACTCCGAGCACGAAACTTTACTGACGAACTCGGTTGAACTGCTTTAAATGGTCTCTTATGTGGGATTGAGCAGTTGGAACTCGGAAATGTTGAACAAGGGGAATAGATCATTATGTACATGACTCATTTAAACCAACTAAGAAACTAGCTTAAATGAGAGGACACAACCAAAGATAGAGAGATCAAGAAAAAGAAGATAGAAATTAAAAAAAAAAGATACTTAGTTGAATGGGACGGACTAATTATAGGGAGATGAAAGTGAGGGTTAACATGGCATTAGGTTGAGACCTAAGTCCATGTTTTGTGGTACCAAACGAGGTTTCGTCGATGGCGACGTCGGCTCATCTGCTTGCAACCCACGCTTGCTGCTGCTAATGGAACACCCGTCGAGTGGCACTCCGAAGAGCCTAGGCCTTGCGCTGCTACTTTCTCCGTTGTCGGGGTGGTGGTTCTTCGCGGAGTGACGCAGGGGTGACGGTGGCGATGGCTCTGATCCGGCGATGGTGAGGGAGCTACTGGACGTGGTGCTGCCCGAGTTGAGTCCCGCCCTACGCTGGTTATAGGCGGAGGAGAGGAGAAAGTTGGCGGAGGCCGCGGCAGCGGAGCTGGGGGCAACGGGCCGGACGTGATTCTGCACCAGGTAAATGATGTCGTTGTAGAGCTGCCGCATGTGAGCCAGCTCCGACATCAGCGCCCCGTTGCTCCGACGCAGCCTCTCGTTCTCCTCTATCAATGCGGTAGCCGTCGCCGGCCCTTGTCCTCCTCCCCTCATAGCAGTATCATTACCACCGACAAAGCTGTTACTCGCGAGGACAAGGAGGCGTGGCGATGCGGCGTCACGCCAATGGGGACCGGGAAGCTGTTGGTCGTCGAAAGCATGATGGTGGTAGAGAGGGAACAGAGAAGGAGACGAGGGCAACGGAAACAAGGAGGAAGCCGAGGCCGTCTTACGACGATGGATCTCACATAGCAAGTGCTTCTCCCCCTTCCGGAAGAACTCGTTGGCGAACTCCCATCTCTCAGGCACCACCTTGCGAAACCCCTGCATCACCAACTCAAAGCGAGCATTAGCTTGGACGGCAACACAACACGCGGGCACACGAGAGAGCGAGAAGCACGCACGTAGGTGTTGAGCTGGCGGACGAAGCTGGAGAAGTTGTTGTGCTTGAAGTAGTTGGGGAGGATGTCGCGTGCGAACTCGGCTGGCCGCCACACCACGAAGGTGGAGACGCGGTCGTCGCCCCAGGAAACGACGTGGTCGGTGGCAGGGTCATCCACCAGTTGATAGGTCTTGGTCAGGAACGGCGCCGGCACGGGTCTGTTCGCCTCCACCATACCGCCGCCGCCATCTGCAGTCCCCCAGCACTCGATGATCTCCATGAAGGTGGAGCCGGAGCGTGTCTGCGTGGGTTCTTCGGGAGGGAGGGAGGTGGGTTTTGTTTGTTCTCTTGGTGGCCTCGGACGGTGTGTGAGAGGAGGGAATATGTGTCTGTCTGTCTGTCTGTGTTGGAAACAAAGCGCAAGCGAGAGAGAGAGAGAAAGAGAAAGAGAAGGAACGAGAGATGGAAGTTATAGTTCAGCTTTCAAGATGAACCCGTGACTCTTCCTCCCCGTGGCTTTACTTGGCTTGCTTTCTCTCGCTTCGGCTGTGTGCTGTCGAGCTCTGTGAATCAGTCTTTTTAAGGTGGTGTGGGTTTCGGACTGTGGTGAGCTTCCTGCTGTAGGGCTGAGACGCCTCTTTCCCTGCGCTGCTCTCTTCTTATATCGGTTTCCGAATCCGCTGCCGGGGTGGGTGGGTGGGTGGGCACGCACTCAAAACAAACATCACAGGTAGGCCAATGGGGAGGGGGAGGGGGGGAGGGCCGTTGACTGTTGTCTGACTCTATTTTTCCCGCCCTTTCTATTCTTACGTGTACGTCTTATCGTGCCCATAAATATCACGGAATGCACGTAGGCGTATGCGTATATTGTTGGATCAATAGTTTGGATCGATTGGACATGATTTTTTTTTTGTTGGCATTTTATTCTTGCTTTTTTCGTGGAAAATATGTATATTTTTTGTTTGTCTTGTACCGGAAAATTAATTTGCTAGATATATATTCTTTTGGAATAGCATAAATTTTGATATAAGATTAAGATTAAGACGGAATAAGAAGACGACACCCAACCCTTGGACACTGTTATATTAGTCCACATACCTCTTTTATCTCGGTAAAAGAAGAGGCCAAGTCAATGTACTCGCCTTCCAAATACGTTTAATAGCTTTTTGTCCTCTCTCTCTCTCTCTCTCTCTCTCTCTCTCTCTCCCCTGACCGGGGTGTGGCATGCACAGCACAGCACAGCCTGAAACCTTTAATGGTGCGTTTTGCATTTTTTGCTACGGACATTCTCCTTTTCCAATGTGAGCAAAAAAGACGTGTCTCGAAAGCTGCCATGACGCCACTTCCATCCCTCCCTCTCCACCATATCCTTCCCGCGATGTGATGATTCCAGCTTCCTTCCTCCTCGTCGCAGGCCAAAAGCTCCGCCTCAGCTTGGCTCGCCCTTGCTGTTTCATCAGGTAGGCGATGACGGGGATAAAGGTGAGCAAAAGATTCACGAACTCCTAGGAGATCAGCCGCACCGGTAACGCCATTCTCTTCGAGGCAGGCAGCCTGTGCTCAATGCCATAATCGCTGATTCAATCACTGCAACTTTTACTTTTTCTCATCTGTCCTTCGGTTTCTCCTCTAATGATGTTTCCTATCTCTATCTAACATGAGGAAATGGTTTGCCATTGCAAGGACACCGTTGTTATATCCTCATTCTGGCAATCATGAATCTGATCTTATTCTTCTGAACCATTTAAATGCTTTGCAGATGGACCACCACAAGCTTCTCGGTTGTGGAGGACTTGGAGATCCTTATCAGATATCCCACCTGCTGAACCAGTGAATGGATCCAAGACATGCTAAATTTAGTTTTGAAGATAGAGCAACATTAGTATAATATTCAAGTTTTTTTTTTCTCTTAAGCTCAAGTACAAGAGAAAAAAGAAGTATAGGGTTAAGAAAAATTACAATTATATTAAATCAAATATATTGTCTCTTGTTTCTTTTGAAGAAGATACTATTATTGACCTCATTTAAATAATAATCTTCTCTTTTTGATGATTTTTTTTTAATTTATAGACCTTCGTCTTTATATAGATGAATTTTAACATCTTCAGTTAAGATTTGTAATAATTTTTATATTTATTTTATTTTTTTGTCTTGAACAGATATTGTCATGTGACAACTTATGACATATATCAATATCTCTAAAGTAATTCAAATTTATTCATTAATTAAATAATAAAACAACAATCTTTCAAAATATTCAGAATTGGCTACATACACTTTGTTTTCATGTCGGTCTCGGTAAAATGCAAGATCTTTATTTGAACTAAGCACATTGTAATGTTCCATTTGTATTTCTATTTTATTCATATTTAAAATACTTCAGATTAAAATCCTTTATTCGTATAAGAGTGCAATAATGGCGAAGGATTAACTTTTTCACTGGAATATACTATTGGTCTGTGAGAGAGGAGAAGATTCTGCAATAATTCCTAGAACCAGCATGCTTGTTACCCACTTGTGGCCACGGTCAACCATGTATCTCAAGATCAGGTTCCAAAAATTAAAGCTCAGTTGTCCAGTTGCAGCAACAGTGTGTGCCACTCCACACTATAGGGGTGAGTGAGTGAGGAAGCGAGAGAGAGAGAGAGAGAGAGAAAGAGAGAGAGATTGACCAGTTGCAGCAACAGTGTGTGCCACTCCACACTACATGGATGAGTGAGTGAGTAAGCGAGAGAGAGAGAGAGCGAGCGAGGGATGCGAACAGAAGCGCCTCGGAAGCATTAAACTAGCCGACGATACAGGCTGCTAAAGAGGAGTGTGAAGTTTCCACAGGAGATTGGCGTGGAAGGAATCCAACCACACGGTTGTCTTCTTCTTCCGCTGCAGCAGCTGCTGCTGCTAGATCCGGAGGGGCTCTTCGAGGTTTCTCATGTCGCAATTCCTTGTCCATTCTCCGTGGGCGAGAAACACAAGAGCTGCGGCAGCATCTTTTGCTTCTGTTTCCATGGCATCGTCGCTTGGAGACGCTGGAGTGCAGTCAAAACTGGAACTAACATGGAGAGAACAGATGGGAGAGTCACGGGATGGCGGTGCTTGGCGACGCTGTCGCCTGCTTCATGTCCAGATTAACTGTTGTTCTTTGCTGCTCCCCGAATCTGACGAGAGAGAGAGAGAGAGAGAGAGAGAGAGAGCTGAAGAGTCCTATTGACCGAGGAAGTATATATAGGGTCAATAGATGCATTGTGGGATAACAAGACCTTTAGTGGCATGTAGTTGTTTCGATGAGAGCCAAATCTATAGCTACGTCGTCTACAAATAGTTTATACGAAGAAGAGAAAAATTCTAAACCCAAAAGAATATTCAAAGTTCAATAAACTAAGAATAAAAAAATAAACATGATTTAGTATGATATGATAAGTTTTACCTATATCGATAAAAAATTAAATTCTTCATCATACAAAATTAATTATATACTATTGAATTATCCCTACTCAAGTATGATTTTATTGTAGACCATCTTACATAAATTTTGAAGAGTTTATATTGTCTTCTCTCACTAGCATCAAAACTATTTCTCACTTCTCTCTCATCAAAACCTAAAAATACCTTAGATATTTATAGAAAATTAAATCCTGATTATTCTTTCACTTCACTAGAACTTCTTATATTAGGATTTTGTATCTCACAAATATTAATTTTAAAATTTAAAATAATTATCAATCCCAACACATCTCTTGTGACTAGAAATATTCATCCAACCAAATCATATCATTTGATAACTCTATCATCATTGATAAAATAACTTCAACAAGTATATATTACTTATATATATTTTTAAAGATATTATATCTCATGAATAGTATAATGAAATATCCACCAACTCCAGCTAAAGAGAGAGAGATAGTTTAGATGAGGATGATATTAGTTTAGATGAGGATGAAATTTATTAAGTGTGATAGATTTTTTAGTATTTAAAAAATTTATATTTTATCTTTTAATTAATATAAATAGGTGCTCTTAGATCGTTCCAAGGTTCTGCGCACTATAGTCTTCATATTGAAAATACTCATAGTTTTCTACTATTCTCTTCTCATTCTCCCTGAAGTTTTGTAGAAAAGCCAATAATGATATTAGAGCCTGGTTCAAAGAAAATCAAAAGGAGTAAAAGGGAAGACTAGTAGATCTAGGAAAAAGGAAAAGAAAAAAGAGAAGATGGCAAACCTTGGAGTAAGTGTTCATAATCAGCTTCTTCCTATCTTCAAAGTTGCTAATTATCAATTATGAGCTATTAAAATGAAAACTTTGTTTATTTCACATAAATTATGGAATTTGGTAGAATATGATTTTGTTCAGTATGATCCTAGTATTATAAAAGATCAAAAAAATTAGATGAAAGAAAATATATAAAAAGATGCAAAAGCCCTTTATATGCTATAACGAGCAATAGATGATTCCTTATTTCCCAAAATTATGATGGCAACAACATCAATAGAAGCTTAAAAGATACTAAAAAGTATGTTTGGAGACACAGAAAAGATAAAAATTTCAAAACTTCAAATTCTTCGACGTGAATTCGAATCTCTTATGATGAAAGATTCTGAATCAATTACAGATTTTTTTCTCAAAAATTTTTTCTATTGTGAATCAAATGAGCTCTTATGGTAAAAATCTAAAAGATCAAACTATAGTAGAAAAAGTTTTATGAAGTTTATCTCCAAATTTTGATATGATCTCTACTGCTATAGAAGAAACAAAAGATACTGCTATTATCTATTGATGAATTAATGAGTTTTCTTTTAGTTTATGAATAAAAAGTGAACAGATCTTCAGATAAGGTTTTAGAACATGCTCTTCAAATAAAGATAGATCAAAAGAAGAATCAGAAGAATTTAGAAATCAGATCTCAAGGGAGAGATCAAAGTGACAGAGGACGAGGTTGATCAAATGAAAGTAACAAAGAAATTCAAAAATATTTTTATTATAAAAAAGTTAGACATATTGAAAAAGATTGTTAGTATAGAAATAAAAATCTAAATATTTATCTTTGCTCTTATTATAAAAAATATGGTCATCTTGAAAAAGACTATTAGAATAAAAATAAAACAAACTATCATAAGGAAAATAATGATAACAGAAGAGTTGAAGAGAATATTTTCTTTATAGCATCTGATGAAAAATATTCTTAGATCTATTTAGTTTTCGGATAGTGGATGCAGTAATCATATGACATGAGATAAAAGTTTGTTTCAGAGGCCTGATGATTTAGTCAGATCTATTGTACAAATGGGAAATGACAACAAGGTTTAAGTAAAAAGAAAATGAACAATTGTTATAAAGACGATAAAAAAAGTTATTGATAATGTATTGTTTATTCCTGATTTAAAATAAATTTTCGTTAGTATAAGACAAGTAATGAGAAAAGGATATTATCTTATTTTTATAATAAAAAATACTTGATTTATAATAAAAAATTAAAAAATTGATAGCAACAGCAAGGATGATAAAAAATAAAGTATTTCCCTTATTATTTTTTGGATTTTGCTACTCTTATTGATGAATTAATATTATAGTAAAAAAATTATGATCATCAAAATTTGTGTAGATCTATACAAACTATCTCAAATGGTGCATGTCATAATGTTGATGACACATATGTACATAAAAGGGTGAAGCTATAAACTCTAAGGACAATAATGAAAGTACACATACAAGGTTGATAGAAATTTATTATGATGTGAAGAAAGCTAAGAGAAAGAAAAGAAAGATAAAGTTTTCACATTCAAATGGATTTGATCCTACAAACATAAAACTTACATTAGATCATTAGAGATGGATGTCAAAGGTGAAAAGGTAAGTTGTAGACCTAAGCAAAAGTATAAGACAACCGCTGCAACATCGAAGATCAGATTGCTAATATCTTCACGAAATTTTGGTTAAAAATATTTCTTTAAAAATAATTTTAAATTATAACTACTTAAATTAAGGGAGTATTTTGGAAATAATTCAAGTATTTAATATTAATAGTAGTAAGGATCATATAAAGATTTAAATCTAAATCTAGTTTAGATGAGAATAAGATTAGTTTAGATGATGATAAGATTAATTTAGATGAAGGTGAGATTAATTAAGATGTGATAGATTTTTAATATTTTAAAATATATATATTCTATCTTTTAATCAATATAAATATGTGTAAGGGTAATAAAAATATTGTATATTGTAGTATATAAATATAAATATTTATAATAAAAATATTTTGTGTTGATATTGATGCCATCATGATTCTAGAAAATAAGGAATCATCTATTGTATATTGTAGTATATAAATAGCTCTTACATCTTCTTGGGAAATAAGGAATCATTTGATTTTTTATAATACTAGGATCCTGTAGATTCATAATTCATGTTAAATAAATAAAGTTTTCATCTTAACAGCCCAAAATTAGTAATTATCACATTTAAAGATGAGAAGAAGTTGATAAGGAATACTTACTCCAACGCTTATCATCTTCTCTCTTTTTTTTTATTTATAGTCTTCCCTTCTTTTTGATTCATGTACTACCTTTGATTTTCTTTGAACCAGGCTCTGATACCACTGTTGGCTTTTTCTATAGAACTTCATTGAGAAGTGGAAGAGAATAATAGTGGACTAGAAGTATTTTCAATCTGCAATCTGTAGTGCGCAATGTCTTGGAATAAACCAAGAGAACATATTTATATCGATTAAAATATAAAATATAGATATTTTAAAGCACTAAAAAATATATCACATCTTAATAGATCTCACATTCATCTAAATTAATCTCATCATCATCTAAACTAGATTTAGATTTAAATTTTTATCTAATTATAATTATTATTAATCTTAACTACTTGAATTATTTCTAACATACTCCCTTAATTTAAGTAGTTAAGAGTAATAATAATTAGGATTAGATAAAGATTTAAATCTAAATCTAGTTTAGATGATAATGAGATTAGTTTAGATGAATGTAAGATTTATTAAGATGTGATAGATTTTTTAGTATCCTAAAATATCTGTATTTTATCTTTTAATCAATATAAATATGTATTCTTGGTTTATTCCAAGGCACTACCTATTGTAGACTGCAGATTGAAAATAGAAAAGTTATTGATTTAGATTTAAATCTTTATCTAATTCTAATTACATAACTTAATCTTAATTATTTGAATTATTTTCGACATACTCCCTTAGTTCAAATAGTTATAATTTAAAATTATTTTTGAAGAAATATTTTTTGAAGTATTTAATATTTTAAAATTAATTTTTCCAATAATATAATTAATGGCTTATCTTATAATTACCAATTTTGGGTTGTTAAGATGAAAACTCTATTTATTTCATATGGACTATGAAATTTGGTAGAAGATCGTTTTGTTAAATATGATTTGTAAAATTTTAGTATTACAAAAGGTTAAAAAAATCAGATTAAGGAAAATATATATAAAGATGCAAGAGACCTTTATATGCTACAACAAGCAATAGATGATTCCATATTTTTCAGAATCATGATGGCATCAACATCAATAGAAGGTTGGAAGATACTAAAAAGTGTATTTGGAGGCTAGAAAAGGTAAAAATTTTAAGGCTTCAAATTCTTCAACGTGAAGTTGAGACTCTTATGATGAAAGATTATGAATCTATTGTTGAATTTTTTTCAAAAGTTTCTTCTATTATAAATCAAATAAAATCTTATGGAGAAAATCTAAAAGATAATACTATGATAGAAAAAGTTTTACGAAGTTTATCTCCAAAATTTGATATGATCTCTATTGTTATAGAAGAAGCTAATGATACAAGTGTATTATCTATTGATGAATTAATTAGCTCTCTTTTAATTCATGAACAAAAGGTAAATAGATCTTCAAATGAAACTTTAGAACATATTCTCCAAATGAAGATAGATCAAAAGAAGGATCGGAAGAATTTAGAATTCAAATATCAAGGGAGAGATCAAAATGGCAAAAGTCATAATCAATCAACTGAAGTTTAGAGGAAAACAAATGAAGGTAACAAAGAAACCCATCGATGTTTTTGTTACAAAAAAATTGGATATATTGAAAAAGATTGTTGGTACAAAAATAAAAATCCAATTGTTCCTCTTTATTCTTACTATAAAAAAAATATGATCATCTTGAAAAAGATTGTTGGAACAAAAATCAAACTAACTAACATGAGGAAATAAATTATGACAAAAGAGATGAAGATAATAAACTTTTATAGCATTTGATGAAGAATATTCTAGATCTACTTAGTTTTTGGATAGTGGATATAGTAATCATATGATAAGGGATAAAAGTTTATTTCAAAGGTTTGATGATTCAATTAGATCTACTATATAGATGGAAAATGACAATAAGGTTCAGATGAAAGAAAAATGAACAACTATTGAAGACCAAATATAGTAAAAAAGTTATTTATGATGTGTTATTTATTACTGATTTAAAATAAAATCTCATTAGTATAGGACAACCAATGAGAAAGAATATTATGTTATTTTTTATGATGAAAAATACTTGATTTATGATAAGAAAATTAAAAAATTGATAACAACGACAATGATGACAAAAAACAAAGTGTTTCCCTTATTATTTTTGGATTTTGCTACTCCTAATGAATCAACATAATGGTTAAAAAATTATGATTATCTAAATTTGTGTGGATATATACAAACTATCTTAGATGGTATAGGTCATAATGTTGATGACACGCATGTACAGAAAAGGGGTGAAGCTATAAACTTCAAGGACAACAATGAAAGTATATATACAGGATTGTTAGAAATTTCTGATGATGTAAAGAAAGCTAAGGGAAAGAAAAGAAGGAGAAAACTTCCGCTTTCAAAGGGATTTAATCCTACAAATACAAAGCCTCCATTAGATCATCAGAGATAGATGTCAAATGTGAAAAGTTTAGGTTATAGACCTAAGCAGAAGCATAAGACAACCGCTGCAACATTGAAGATTAGCTTACCGATATCTTCACAAAATTTTAGTGAAAAAAAAATTTTCTTTGAAAATAATTTTAAGTTATAACTATTTGAATGAAGGGGATGTATTGGAAATAATTTAATTAGTTAAGATTAATAATAGTTAGGATTAGATAAAGATTTAAATATATATCTAGTTTAGATGAGAATGATATTAATTTAGATGAGGGTGAGATTTATTAAGATATGATAGATTTTCTAGTATTTAAAAAATTAATATTCTATCTTTTAATCAATATAAATAGATGATCTTCATATTGAAAATAATTCTAGTTATTTATTATTATTTTTCCTTTCTCCTAAGTTATGTAGAAAAACCAACTGATTTACCCTTACAATAGCTGTATTCTAATATTATGAAGCAAGGAATGAATTGTAGAAGCATCACCACAAACTCTATTAAGATGTTAAGTTTACAGTCCCAAAGCCATCAAAGCAAAAGAAGAGACAAACCAGAAGCAATTCACAATAAGCATACAAATAAATATATACCCTGTCTGCAGGATTCCGTGACAGGCTAATGCCAAAGAAAGATTCTGTCAAAGCTCCTCCAAATGTTTCTCTTATATATGCCTTGCATGATTCTTTAGTCCTTTGATGATTTAGAAGCTAAGCATGGTCAAATGACTGCTTCATTAGGGTTTTGGCTATGGTTCAGATCTAAAAACAACAGAAGACAAGAAAGAAAAGAGTAGCTGATGACATGAAAAGGCTGTTCTTATCACATGTTATTAGTCAAACAATTATTATTCTTTTGTAGGGGCAATTTTTTTTAATATTAGGATATGCTTCAGTCCCAAATAATAATTCAATTAAGAGAATCAATCCCCAAACCCCTTACTAGGAAAGAAAAACCCTGTGATTATTATTTTTCTTTTATAATAATAATAATAATAAAGATGGTATTTATAGAAGATCTAATCCTTAGTTACAAAAATCCTATTTATTGAATAAAAAAAGGATAGATTTATTTTTTATTAAACAAATTTGTCCATGGATTCTTCCAATAAGTAAAAAAATTATTGACTTTTTTTTAAAGGATATATCTTTTCCAAGTATCCTCATCAAGCATTTATTTTTTTTCTGAATTACCTAAGAATTTCAGCCAATATTGGAACAAATATGACATTGTTTATATAAATCCATAATTCAGCAAAAAAAAATTTGATAACTCTAGAATATAAAATATTGATCAAGTAATCATACACCAAGTCTAGTTAGAGCAATCAATATTATATTAAGTAAGTGATATGCAAATGTTAATCCTAGAAAGCTAGGATTGGGAGTACATGCTATGCATTTTATGTTCCCCCCAATGTTGATTAGTTAAGACAGGATTCGATCCTAAGATGTCGACTCTAGTGACTACTTCTCTATTTATACCTGTAGTAAATTTGATTGAAAAATATCATTATCATACTAAACCAAGTTGATGTACAGACTATTTAAACAAATCCACTATACTGCTATCTGAGAATGACAAACTTCATCTTGTCTAAGCCTAAACTCGGGTAATTAATAAGGTTTCATCGGTGTACTATTGTTAATTTAGACCTAAGTGATATAGACTCAATAGAGTGAATGAGTTGCTTATCCCACCAGATCATATCATAACAAATACATAGGTACTTAATAACTCGATAGAAGGATATCATATTTCTATGTGTTCTTGTTGTGCAAAGAGCTTTCATTCATTGGTTTGGCTAAAATAGGAAGAGGGTTACAAAAGGGCGAGCCAATATAAACTATGGAGAACTACCCAAGCCCAACTATCCATGAATTGGCTTGTTGGTCTTCTACCTCATAATTAAACCAACTTGAACACTTCAAATTAGCTTAATAATTTTAATTGAGCTTACAATCTAGTGATGAGAAGCTCGATCCATCCGACTCGAGAGTTTGATGAGATACAATGAGACAATACCCATATTTATTAAACCAACAACCTAATATTTTTTAGGCTTTGATGTATATAGTTCAAATAATATATTCTAATGGCATCTCTAAGAACATGCCAACTCTTTATGAAACCTATTAATGGCTATCTAAGCAAGCTTCTTCACAAGCTTATCGATGAGTTGTATTTATCGCAAACTTAAATGAGTATAGTTCGATCATGTTTAATCTTGAGTTGTCTTGGTTGATTTGAAAGGTCAGTGTATATGGGTATTATTCAGTTTTTAAGTAATGATACCTACTTAGAGTCAGAAAGAACTTTTTTTAAAAATTATTGAATTGTAGTAAGATTATTTTCTCCCGATGATGGAATGCTTAAGTTACTTGTTTGCGTACAAGGTATAACTTGATAGAGCATGGAGAATGCTACTACAAAGAACTTATAATTGTCAAAGAAGGCAGACACTCTATTATTCAATTCATAGTGGGCTTTAATAGAGCTCAGAGTTATAATTTTTTTTTAATTAAATCTTAACTCTTTTAATATAGACTATTGATGGCTAGGGTTGACAAAAAAGGATAGTAAAGATTATGAACGTGATTTTTATCTTTCGTTGGAGGATTTTTTACGTAAATCTTAATGTTCCATTTGATTATGATTCAATAATTAATCTTGATGATCAAGCTAAAGAATTCATTTCCAACCCAATAAGGTGAAATTATGTTGGTGGGCTGAGGCATGACAACCCTTTTGTGAATTTGTATGATGATGTCCACTATTAGGGATCTTTTTAATTCATGAATAAAGTGTAAAATCCCAAGTCACACTAATAATTAGAGTACGTAGCAAAATTCCAAGTGAAAACTAAATAAGAAAAAGAAAGAAATGGCGAACAAGAACAGCCTCAACAAAACCAGATGCTTTGCACAACATAAAATAGAGGATCTCAATTATTACATGATGATTTTTCAGACTGCCCTTCCTAAATATATTATGCATTAACTTTTTTTAACATGATTACTTACATTTCTTGTATTGTAACTCACACACTAATCAAAACCCACTTGGGATGTTGTTGCCAATGTTTTCATCAGATATAACTTCTTTTTCTCCAACGCTTTCATCAGATAGGACTTCTTTTTCTCCAATGTTTTCATCAGATGGTGTCATGAGGACAGGCAATCCAACTCAGCAACCACCACGACATGGTGTTCATTTTGGTTCTTCGTTTCAGTAATAATAAGCCTCATATGCATGCAGTACAGGGAGGGACCATTGCATCCTACTCTCTCTGTCTATCTATCTATCTATCTATCTATCTATCTGTCTGTCTATCTATCTATCTATCTATCTATCTATCTATCTATCTATCTATCTATCTATCGGGACCATTGCTATTTCATCTTGTCACTTTTGTTGTTTCAACCATTTCCTACGTCACAGTGCCATTCTTTCTAACATGGTTTCCCTTCATTAGACATTATGCCATGTTCAGCCAAGCTTGTCGGACAGTGGGAGCAGCTACTGTTCAGCCAACGACAATACATTCACATCGCATGGGATAAACCACATAACATAAAGCTAAGGTTTTATTTCCGATAAGACACGGAATAAATCAAAGCTTTGATAACAATATAAGTACCATAATGAAATTTCATTGTCATAATACAATAAGTATTACGTCATGAAGAACGTGCGACAAAAGAATTCACTGCTGCAGCATACACGCCACGGTAAAAACATTGGAGAAGACACTTCTCGCCCTGCATTGACTATGACCTCCCAATTCTTATATATAGCTAGCCACCCTATTGGATTGGTAGCCCTCCGCCTAGCGAGATCTAGTGATACCCACTTTTCCCTACTCTTTCTTTTCCATCTCCTGTTGCAGCTGCCTGTCCAATCACTCTCTTGATTGCCTCCGACTTCTCCTCGTCAATATGTCGGTCGTGGAACAAATGAACGTCGACTTCTTGAACGCTTCTCCTGAGCTACAGGTGGATTTGATGAACATGATGCTGCAGTTGCAGCAACTTGCGGAGCTCTCGGAAGCCCTGCCGCCGAACGAACAGCTCTCCGCAGCTTCCCCGCTGGCGTTCCATTCCTCTCCCGCCGCGCCTGCCTCGCCCGTGTTTGCTGGACCACAGACTTCCTTATCGTCTTCCTTGGACGATACCGCTGCCTATGATCCGATCATGGGGCCACTGTTGAACGGTAGCCTTGCGGGCGACCCGTCGCTGGTGAGTGGCCCGTCGTCCCTCGCGCACGGGCCGGCCTCGACGGCGGCTATGAGGGAGATGATATTCCGCATCGCCGCGATGCAGCCGGTCCACATCGACCCGGAGTTCGTCAAGCCGCCGAAACGCCGCAACGTGAGGATCTCCAAGGACCCCCAGAGCGTGGCGGCCAGGCTCCGGAGGGAGCGGATCAGCGAGCGGATGCGGGTGCTGCAGCACATGGTCCCCGGGGGCACCAAGATGGACACGGCGTCGATGCTCGACGAGGCCATCCACTACGTCAAGTTCTTGAAGACGCAGGTGCGGTCACTGGAGCAGGCGGCGGTGAGCCAGGGAATGGGGGCTGCCGCGGCCCTGCCGCCCACCGCGGGCCTCATCCCGTCCCCCGGCGGCTACTCCTACTTCCAGGACATGTACCAGCTGCAGGACCAAACGTTCGTGAACTTTGCCCAGATGTAAATACAAGTTAGTGGAGTCCCAGCGCGTGATTCATTAGGTAGCGAGGAGTTGTGTCGAGTGGTGTTCTTGATGAAGAGTTGATCCTCCAACTCTTCCACCCTGCCTCTGCCCGTCTCATCTGTGTATCTTCACCGGTGTGTGTGACTGTGTGTGTGTGTGCGTGCGTGAGCGATTACCATAGGATGGTTGGTCTGTGTATGTTTTTTACTTGGTTCACAGAATAGAATGCTTCTCCATCTTCAATTCTCTCCTTCCACCTCCATCTGTGAACCGCACATCATCATCATCATCAATCCTTGAAGGTACTCGTTGTTGGGTACGTAGGTGCATGGGAGCCGCACGTGACACGCGGAGACGCGTTGCATTAGGCCATGAACGTGAGGAAGTCGAGCCACGTGACTCGCGCTTACACACACCGAGCATATAAAATAGAGCGCATGCATGCATGCATGCATGCATTCCTGCCTGCCTACGTGGCTCTCCTCTAAAACCCCTTTATATCCTTCTGATCCATGGGGATCGGATGCATGATCTAAGACGACCGCGCTTTAAAACACGTGCAAGCGTCTGATTGGCGCCATTAAGATCCGTGCAAACAAGGGATAGCCCAAGTCGAGCGGGTAAGAAGGAGATAAAATATATGTGAGTGATAGATAGATTTGGTGTTTTGGCCGCGGGAGGGAGGTCGTTATAGGACTTTTGTCTGCTGACCGGCACTGGTGGTGGTGGTGTGACGGTTGGAGAACCGTCGAGTGGTCGGTTGGGGGCAGTGGGGTAGGGCGGTCGGGCTGTCGGTAGAAGTGGCTTTTAAGTCGGGTGGGCCCACGTGGACGTCGCCCTTCTAAAGCAGCCAACCTCGGTCAATTATGACTCCGCGTACAGCAAGCCCGGGTGGGGACAGGGTCAACCGGATCTTTCGCATGGATTTGGTCAAGAGAGAAAAAAAAAAAAAAAAGGACGGCCACTTCGAGGCTGGTTCACCAGCTCCCCCGGTTCCCACTCGCCCCATCAATCATTAGCTTCAGTCCCAAGCCTTCCTCCCCTCAATCCCTTCAATCATTCAAAGATGAACACTACATGCCATAGATTCGATTCCAAGTGTAAGGACAGTAGATTCAGAGTCAAAAGAAGCAGCATTGTGGCGGTCGTTTCACACACTCACTCGGTTGATGGGGAGTTGAGTTCGATATCGACGTGAGCGATGATAGGGAAGTTCTACAGCTGCATTTCTCGTCTTGTGTTGGTAGCAGTATCAACACCAGAGAGTTTCGATTCAATTATACCTTTGATTCTATCAACGAGCTTTCCAGCTGGGGCTGTGGACCTTCCGACGACTGGATCGATCGTTTCTTTCTCTTCGCTCAGATAGTGAAAACTGATAAGCTGATGTTTTGTAGGTAGTCACCGAGGCAGCATTCAAGCAGAAATTGAATCCTTTCCTGTGTTGGGATAAAGATATCACCGTAAGAACTGAGGTGTTAAAGAACATTCACCGGAGCTATTCTGCCATCACAGCATGAGGAAATCATCATCAGATGAGGGGTGAGTGATCTGCTGATTTCTGCGCTTTGGACGGGACAGTTGTTGCAGGTCTTGGAGCCAAGATTTCCATCGCAAGAATGAACAGTTCAGGTGACAGAAGCTCACCTTGTCTGAGCCAATCAATTCCTCCCCTAATACTGTCAAGGAGAATTCCTTGGAGAGGTTAAACACCACATGATCTATCCCAAATAGCAAGACATCCGTGGCACATATCCCCAGTTATCTGACTCGAGTGCCATCTTCTGATCTATTGCCGAGGTAAACTGGTGGATATATTTGCTCTATTATAGCCCCTCCATGTTCTTGGTCAGGTAGAATGCTGTCGAAATTTCTACCACCAGAGCTTATAGGTTTCTCGATTGCTTCCTTTTCTATGACAGAAAGAAATATGTCGCAGATATAGGGCTTTAGGTTGAAAAAATAGTTTCCTCCAAGTGCTTTTAATTGAAGGGGAAGAAAGGTTGTCTTTCAAATACTTGGGATTACCTTACAGGGTTGGCTAAGGTGGAAAAGAGGCTGAAGAGTTCCTAAGGCTCACTACTATTTTCTTGGATGCATGCTTATCTTCCTTAACTCAGTTGATGGTTTTCTTTTAAGTTCCCAATAGGATTATTCAGACAATGGATTGATGGGCAAATGGTGGTGGAAGGTCATGAATTCAATTTCTTTGCAAAAACTATTTGGACATGATCCAAGTATTAGTTGATTGTAAGTGGTCAACATGGATTAAGCAATGAAGGGCATTTGGAGACCACAATTTGTCAGGGCTTGGGAAAAGATAAAAGAATAATTGGGACATCACAAATCTTAGCCCACCAGAATATAGGAACAATTCAGACCATTGCGATCTTCCCCCACCATGGAATTATGTGGAGTATAACATTATTACATTACAAATTATATTTCTTTGTTTAAACTGTTTAGAAATGATCAATTCTATAAGAGAAGAAGAAATCTGATGTTGTGTTCTTGGAAGAATTTTTATCATCATTCTTCATTCACCCATGCTTCATATACTTAACAAAAAGCTAATTTTTTTTTTTTTTGGACTAGCATCCAATATATTAGCTAGAAAAATATTTGGCTGGTTAGAAAAGAGTTGAGACTTGGTAACAAATAGCAGCACAAAGAAGAAGGAAGTGGTCCTTCAATAGACCCTCCTTTATGTTTTTGTCCTTGTTACCATCCAATGATGGTAATGAACGAGGTGAGAGAAAATGTGATGGAAGGTAGCAGAGAGCATGGTTATCAAAATTGGATTTGGCAACCATTTCATCATAGATCTAAAGTATGGTGCCAAAAGATGGCTAAAACTTTAAACTTAAAGACTCTTTTAGGTTTATTATCGTTAACACTTTAACAAAGTGAATAGACAAAAAAAATGTAATCATTTTAAGTGATTAGAAAATTAGTCTGATGTTTTAAATACATTTTTTCCGCTTCGAGTTATATTTTTCCTGTCAAAAGCCATCCTAGATTTAGGACCAATATGCATTCTAAACATTCGTTCCAATAATGACGATGGAGATGGTGATGCTGTTGATGATGGTGACAATGAGATATAGAGGAGGAGAAAGAACCAAGTCGGTAGGCTGTCATGAAATCTACCGCCATCAGTTCCTTTGCTTTCTCTTTATTCTGATCCATACATCTCTTTATTCTTCGTACCGAGTGAACTGGAACTACCCACCTCCAAATTCTAAGTAGAAAGTGTACAAGTCATCGGTACGATGAGCAAGCAGTGAAATCTGGTGTTTCGTGGTAGAACAAAGAAGTGAATACTATCGATCAGATACATGATTATTTCCTTCTGACATTTTTTTTTTTTTGGGTGTTCCGCCTCTTCATTTATGAAAAAAAACAGGTTTGATTTAAGCATAGACAGATAAAAATAAGTTCATCGATGATGACAGTAAAACAAGTTGATAAGATGCAGTAAGAAAAGATGTGCTCGCAAGCTCTGCCGTGTGGTGAACCGAAGAGCAGATGGTCCACTAAAATCTTCTTCTTCCTATATCGTAAAAGACCAGCTTGGTTGGACTCCTTCCGAGGACCACGGTTGCTTGGTTTACAGTCTCATGCTTCCATCAATGTCTACGACTGCGCTGCTTGCACCAGCAGCTACAGCGTAGAAACCATGTCGCCCCACGACAAGTGGATTCGTAGGCTGTGCGAGAGAGAGCTCATGGCCAGCCAACCCTGGTTCCGCGCTGGCCACGGAACACAGGATCCGAGCAACAGCAGCCACGAAGACCACGGTGATCTCCTCAGGATTCGGGTGCATGGCGGTTCATCCCTCCTGGCCGAAGGGACAAAAGGATGGATCAAAGGGTTGGAACAATAACCGAGACTAAAAGTTCCTCCGACCAACCTCATCCGTGGAACCACTGGCCATCGGCATTCAATACACGGCCACCACCACCTTGTACTGCAGATAACACAGTGGCGGTGGTGGACCTTTCGCGCACCAACCTCATTGGAAATGTTGAGGCGAGTGCAGTGAACCTGCGCAGGGCGGGGGGCTGTTTTCGCTGGCTACAGCGACGCCATGGCGTGTGGGATGTTGGGAGCGCAGTGATCGGGTCACATGGGTCGGTCACTCCGGCAGTTGACCGTTGCTTTCCTGGCTTTTTGTTCTGCTAGATTTGGGTGGAGGTGCAGCAGGGGTTGGAACTCTAGTGCAGGCAAAGCCCGCTGGAGACATACCCACGTTGCTATCATTCCCTTCATGTGACGCTGGGCCCCGCGTCCTTTCGCCCCCCCACCCTTGTGCTTTGACCAACTGCTGACCGCTTGCTCTCCGCCAACGCTGCTCGTCCACCCACACCCTCTCCCTCGTCCCTCCGTCTCATCTAATGTTATTATTAATAACTATAGTGTTGCTTCGAAAACAAGGCTAGAAGCTGGAAGAAGAAGAGACTGTGAGAGTTCTTCCACAAGCCTCTTGAATGGAAAGCATTAAACTCGAACCTGAGGCATTCAACACGCGTCGATGGATGTATAGTAATACTGTTCTTTTGTATTAAAAATGATAGGAGTTTCGAGTAATAATAATCTTTACAAAGATAAGATCTTTATTTTACGATAACACACACGTATGAGTACAGTTTTTGAGTAATAAGTGGAACGTAGAGACAGGCTACGCTCAAAAGCACAATTGGTAATGTACAGATGATAAGAACAGAGCCGTATACTAAAAGATTTAGTGTTCGAGTAGTTCCAAGATTAACCACAAGAAATCTAAAAATCGATTTACTGGAAAATCACGAGTTCGTGAGTACAGTTAAGTTACATCTGTATTCATCCAGTCCATAAGGTATATAACTCATTGATTCAGTGTATGAAACCCATCTGATTCAATCTCATGTACAATTGTTACACTCTCGGTGCTACCAAAATGGTATTCGCTCTGAAAGGAAGCAGCACCAAATCATATCATTCAGGAGGAAAATAAATAGCAGGGGAAGAGCAAGTCAGCACATCATCAATGATGAATCTGAATATTTTGGACAAGTTCTTCCTCATGTCGTCGATGGAGATATCACACAAAATGCCAATTCACGCTCCAAGAAACTCTACTGCTTCCACGGTTAATAACACACGTTACCGAAGGAATAATACTTGGCAAAGAATATGACATTCATATGGAAAGCATCTCCTACAGGTAAATGGCAGTGCTGAAAACAGGACTACACATTTTGACAAGAAACAGTTGTAAGCTCCAACACAAGATGATAGAAATTGAGCTGCATAGATTCTGAAGATCAATGAAACAAACATTGCAACCACAATATGTTCGCCAAGACCAATGAGCAACGCTAGATAATCCCTATTACAGAGTATTCCTGCTAATAAAACAAAGGACTGTTCTCACAGCTGAAACAATAACATGGGCTGCTAAAAATTGTACATACAACAAGGAAGCTTATCACCAAGTAAACTGTTAGACGATGACTCATGTAATGGTTCTTCTTGTTAAAACCTTAAAAATATTCATAAAAGTGATACAGCTGCCAGCAGACGTTTTCATTCAAGATTATATGGTAGGTACATTTAGAAATTATAGAAAGCAAAAAAGCAAATCTACATCATGACATAAGTTAAGACAAATTAGCTTGTAAGAGGAATGATAATTGGTTATTTTTGTATCCGAATCAACAGAAAGACCATTGTCAAGCATGGATTACATCATTGCATTTTTTTTAAAACTAAAATCGAAGAAAATTAGGGTTACACATGTCAAGGAGCAGTTATGAAATGACAACTGAAAGAATAGTTAAAGCAATGAACCCCAGCAAAGAAAGCCAAGCTAGACAACATATACACCTACTACATTCACCAACATGAGAATATAAATAAATCTGCCAAAGGGGTAACGGATGAGTGAAGAGCCTTGGGGCACAAATCCATCTGAAAGTGACTAACTAATTACAAAGCATTTTTATCGGGAGTCGAGTTGTGTCATAACTGATAACTGGTTACTGGCATCCACATCCCAACTAAACAAGAGTTGTTATACATGGACACATTAAAAAACTAATTTTCCTTCAATTGCAGTTGATGCTAAATATATACTGACTAGTTAGTGTCTCTGATATGAATGCCGCTCCTTTTCGCCAAACTTCTTAATTTCCCAATCTAGACTTCCATGTCTACATGTATCTTGGTGGATTGCTACTTGGTTGCATGAGCTTGAAAGATTAATCTTCATATCCACAAAGTAGTCTCTTAGGCGACATTTTGCAAGATGTGAATAGGATCTAGATTGTCTAGGGCCGATATGATCGAGATCAACAGGATTGATCAGATCAAAGCAGTAGAACAAGAATCAACGGGCAATTTTTATTTAAAAAAATAAAAATATGAAATAACCAATAAATACAAAATCTATCCGGTACTTCTAATGAAAATGGCTTCTATTTTTGCAAGGTCTGAATCTCCCTTCCAGTAACATTAATAGGAAATTTAGCACCAGACTGCCCTTTTTAGACTAAAATATTCTTCAAACCATGATTCATCTTACCGGTCCGTACTGGTGTACCGCTCGGCTATCGGTACAATACGTATCAAACCATACCAACGTACCAACATACGATATGATAGAGTATACTGACAAACCGATATGTACCGCCCATACCGATCCCCTATCAGATCGATACATACTACTTGTACCGAACGATATGCTGAGATATGATAAACCTTGTTTTAAATCATACATTCTATTAGGTATCTAACTTCATAAAGACAAAAAGCTATAAATTCAACTAAAAGATAGCAATGAAAAATAAAGGAGATTAACTCACATATTATTATGAGAATAAACATCAATCATGGTACAAAGATATTATTGTAGTAAATAACTCTTATAAGTACCATTTTTTAAACATCCAAATTTAACCAACTCTTCAAAAATAACAATGGAATCTATTATGGCCCCAAAGCTTTTCTGTTCACTGCAAGGGAGCAGATCATCATTCGTTAATACAAATAAAGATAAAGAAAAGACTTTATCCTAACATTATTCCATAAAATTCAAGATTAAACCCAAATCTAATATAACTTCCATCCTCAAAAGATAAAGGACTACTTTCTCCTCTCTTTTATATTCTATCGTTTCCTCTTTGCCTCCTTTGCGATGGTTGTTGATCATTGCCTCCAGTGATTTAAAAAACACTAGGCGCCAAAACGATAGTGACAGCGGATAACAGCGAAACAGTGGCAACGGACAACAGCGACAACATACAACAATAGTGACAACGGATAGTAGAGGAAGATGAGGAGACTCGATCAGCGACAGAGGAAGACTCGGTTCGCTGCACCTACGACGGAGGCGATAGCGCGATGGCGGAGGTAACAGGAGAAATCGTCGTGGGTCGAGGGAGAAGGTGCACGCTAGGGTCGGGAGTCAGGGTCGCGCGCAGCTAAGGTAACTGCATGCATTAGTTGGTTCAATCGAACCAACTAACGCACATTTAATCGAACCAGACTTAAAAAAAGTCTAGTTTGATTGCTCTATATCAACCGGGTGCTCGCCTCGCCTCGCCCTGGTATGAGGCACTCGAGCCTCGCCTAGTCCTGATATGAGGCACTCGGGCTTTGCCTCGCCCGAGCGCCTTTTTAAATCACTGATTGCAACAATAGTGGCAGACAACGAATATAATGTTTGATAAATTAAGTAGAATTGGCCAAAATCATTCAACTTCATTCAAGTTCAATAGTGGTCAAGTGATTTTGATTTATTTTTATATGAGCCAAGAAATAAAATGAAATTAGAATAGACTTGATAGAGTGAAGTGAACTATACTTTAAGCAAATTTCACTACGACAACTTTTTTTACAATGATCAGTGCATCCCTTGTTTCATATCACAAAGACATATGTATTAACACTACATAAAACTATTGGACAACCTGAACCAACTAACGCACATTTAATCGAACCAGACTTAAAAAAAGTCTAGTTTGATTGCTCTATATCAACCGGGTGCTCGCCTCGCCTCGCCCTGGTATGAGGCACTCGAGCCTCGCCTAGTCCTGATATGAGGCACTCGGGCTTTGCCTCGCCCGAGCGCCTTTTTAAATCACTGATTGCAACAATAGTGGCAGACAACGAATATAATGTTTGATAAATTAAGTAGAATTGGCCAAAATCATTCAACTTCATTCAAGTTCAATAGTGGTCAAGTGATTTTGATTTATTTTTATATGAGCCAAGAAATAAAATGAAATTAGACTAGACTTGATAGAGTGAAGTGAACTATATATACTTTAAGCAAATTTCACTACGACAACTTTTTTTACAATGATCAGTGCATCCCTTGTTTCATATCACAAAGACATATGTATTAACACTACATAAAACTATTGGACAACCCACCAATATGGTATAGTCAAGTGAACATGTGGTCAAAATTCAAATCGAACCACATTTAGCTTAGTGATTAAGCAATTAGATTTGTTTGGTTACAGTTATAAATCTAAGTCATCAATGATATGTCAAGAATTCAGCAAATCCAAGCAGTGATTTAACAAATGCTAGGCACTTTACCGAGTGAAACGAGACGCTCTGAAATATTAAAATATAAAAAATATATAATATAATTGATAAATATAATTATATAAATAAAAATATGATATTACATTAAAAATATCTAAAGTACCAAGTCACATTATTCATCTTCTAATAACAAAAATGTCAAAAGACTCAAAACAATAAAGTTTTGCATCATATTTATTCATCATCATAATCAACATCGTCATTCACAAACATAACATCATCTTTCTCTTCCTCTCGTTCATCTTCATCAAAATATGTTTTCTCCTTTTCAACAATAGTAGGAGATGAGCTTAAGGTTTTTGCACTCATTTTTCCCTTCATCATCTATCTTGTATGTCTATAATTCTCGAACAACTAAGGCTCTTATCACATCTCCCCATGTCAAGTTGTCATCTTAAAATATAAGCTCATCTTTGACATCTTGCAAGTTCACACTCATTTCTCCCACCAGCCACTCATTTGAATCATCAATGTCTTATAATAAGATTGGATCAATGTTATTTCACAAATCATGACGAACCTTCGATGCATGATTACACTTTATATAAATAAGATCATGTAATTGTTGATCCCCTAACTGATTTCTTCTCTATGTGTGAATCTATTATGTAATATAATTTAAAAATATATTAACACATCTATCTAAAAATAAATTAATTAATTAAAACAAAAAAATTCTATAATTCTTACATGCTCAAAGACACTCCAATTTCGCTCACAACCAGCAGCACTACATGTCAAATTAAGAATTTTGATAGCCAACTGCTGCAAGTTCGGGATAGACTTGCTAAATAAACTCCACCATTAGCTACAAATTTTATTTTATTATTAGCTAAACATACTATACATGAAATTAATTATATTAATTTATTAATACCTAAAGATATAATTGATCTAGATCGATGCCATTAGAATTCCAAAAAAACTATCAACATTCTTATATAAAGATAATTCACGTATGATCTTATATTGCACCTCAAGGCTTGGAACCAATCTTGCAATACATTGATATAACTCATTTACAACTTCCACATCAAGCCCAACGAAGGTGTTCTTATAAAAGAATTCTGGATTCAAATAATATTCTACCACATGTAATGGATGATAAAGTTGATAATACCATCTTTTGTCAATGATTGTATATATTTTTTTATACTTTTCTTCATTTACATTAAAGGACTTTTGAATCGTCTCCTTTGCCTTATCCATAGCCTCGTAAATATATCCCATTGCAGGTTTTTTTCATTATCTATCAGCCGAAGAACTCAAACAAGAGGGTCCACTACCTTTAATACAGCGATTTAAATAGGCGCCGGGCTCACCTAAGCAGAGGCGAGGCGAGCGGCCCGCGCAATCCCAGCCGACTTCAAAGAGGCGCACGGCGCCACGAGCCGCAGCGATTCGAACGAGCGCCCGATTTAATCCAAGTGACTGAATCAGGCTTTTAGCTTTGGTTCGATCGGTCGCATTAATTGATTCAATCGAACCAACTAACGCAACTATATATCTCTCGTTGCCCAACCCTGATCCTCATCTCGAATCAGGATTAGCATCTCGCCGCTTCCTTATTTATTGTCGTTGCCGCTGTCTTCGCCACCGTTGCTATTGTTGTCTTCGCTGCCATTGCTGATCTCGCCCGAGTGCCCGAGAGCCTACTTCAGTCGCTTGGATTACGTCACTGACACTATCACTGCTGTCATTTCTCTTCGTTGTCGTCGCCGCCGCCATCCGTCGCCTCTCCTCTCGCCGTCACCGTCATCGACTCTCTCGTTAATAATATATTAACACTTAACAGGATATTGTTATTTGACTAATTATTAACAATATACTATATTATTAACAGTATAATGTTAATATACTGTTAACACTTAACAATATATTAATAGTATACTATATAATGTATATTAAATATTAACAATATACTTGTTAATGGAATGTTAACTGTATATTGTTAATATATTATTAACAGTATACTGTTAATATTACAGTATACTATCCATAGATATTACAGTATACCATTAATGGACTATTAATAGTAAATTGTTAACAGTATAATAGTATACTATTAATATACGGTTAACACTTAACAATATATTAACAGTATACTGTATAATGTATATTAAATATTAATGGTATACTTGTTAATAGACTATTAACAGTATACTGTTAATGGACTGTTAACAGTATACTATTAACAGTATATTAACAATATACTATTAATTTATTATTAACAGTATACTATTAAATAGTATACTAATAAAAATATTTTTTTATTTATTAGATTAATAATATATTATATCAATTTTAAATTTTAATAATACTAATCCTTATTTATTTGAAATTATTGTTAAGGTTCCAAGATAAATAACGAGTGTACAAAGCAACTCAATAAATTCTCCAGTGACATCAAAAAAGGATCCAGCATGGAAGTACAACTATGTAAAGGATCCTAAAGATCCTAATGCAATTACGTGCATATTCTGTGATAAGACTACTAGAGGTGGGATTTTTCGTGTAAAACAACATCTAGTAGGAAATTTCAAAAATGCAGTAACTTGTAAGAAGTGTCCACCTGAGATAAAAGAAGAATTGTTGGCTTACATGAATGAAAAAAAGATACAAAAGAATGAATCTTGTGGAAATTTACCAAAGGATAATGTTGAACATATCAGGGATGATGAAGAAGATTATTCCATAAATGTCAACCCAAGTGAAAAAAATATATACGACAGAAGAGGAAAAGAAGTTATGAGCACTACTACTAAGAAGGGTAAAAAAGGACTGATTTATCTATATATGTTTTAAGGATCACAAAAGCAACAAGGGCAAGCAAGAGATTCAAAATTAAGACAAATAAATATAAGTGATGCTTGTGATAAAGAAATAAGAGGAAGAACAAGTCAATACATTGCTCGCTTCTTCTATCAGGTTGATCTTCCACTTAGTACCACTCGTCTAGACAATTTTAAGGAGATGATTGAAGCTATTGGAAGATATGGTACAAGATTAAAACCTCCAAGTTATTATGAGATGTGATTTCCATTGTTGAAAAAAGAATTTGAGTATACAAATGATTTATTGAAAGGCCATAAAGAATCATGGGCAACACATGGTTGCTCTATTATGTCAGATGCTTGGACTGATAAAAGACACAGGAGTATAATTAATTTTATGGTTAATTATTCTTTAGGGACCATATTTGTGAAGTCAATAGATGTTTCATCTTTTGTGAAATCTAGAGACAATATATGATTTGCTTGACAAGTTTATCGAAGAAATTGGAGAAAAAAATATTATCCAAGTCATAACCGACAATGAAAGCAACTATATATTAGCTGATAATATTTATTTTTTTAAATATTTTATTTATTTTTATCTTCAATTAAATCTTATAATTTTTTTATCGTTTATCTCAGGTTAATTACTTGAATCAAAAAGACAACACTTATATTGGACTCCATGTGCGACACATTGTATCGATTTAATGTTGGAAGATATTGGAAAGATACCGAACATTAAGAAAACATTAGAAAGGGCAATCTTTGCTGTTGGGTTTCTTTATAATCATATTGGAGCTTTGAACATGATGAGAGAATTTACAAGCAACAAAAAATTTGTGAGATATGGTGTTACCCGATTTGCTACATCATTTTTGACGTTACAGAGCATGTATCGTCAAAAATATAATCTGATAAATATGTTTACTTCTGAGAAATAGGTGAGAGAGTCATTAATATAATCTTAATGTCATCCTTTTGGAATCATATGGTTTACATATTAAAGGTAATGGGCCCTCTTGTTCGTGTCCTTCGATTGGTGGATAATGAAAATAAACCTGCAATGGGATATATTTATGAGGCTATGGATAAATAAAAGGATATGATTAAAAAGTCTTTTAATGAAAATACAGAAAAATATGAGAAAATTTTTACAATCATTGATGAATGATGGAATTATCAACTTCATCATCCTTTACATGCAGTAGGATATTATTTGAATCCAAAATTTTTTTATAAGATTACATCTATTGGGTTTGATGCAGAAGTTCTAGATGGGTTATATCAGTGCATTATAAGATTAGTTCCAAGCGTTGAAGCGCAAGATAAGGTTATTCATGAATTATCTTTATATAAAAATGTTGAAGATCTTTTTAGAATTTCAGTGACAGTTCGATCTAGGACAATTACATCCCCAGGTATTAACAATTTGATATAAATAATTTCATCTGTGGTATATGCTATTATGTTATTGCTAACAATAACATAAATTTTACAACTGAATGGTGGAGTCTATTTGGAAATTCCACTCTAAGCTTACAGCAATTTGTTATCAAAATACTCAGTTTGACATGTAGCGCTTCAGGTTGTGAGCGAAACTGAAGTGTCTTTGAGCATATAAGAATCATTAAATATTTTTATTTTAATTAATTTATGTATATATATGTATTAATATACTTTTAAATTATATGACATGACAGATTCACTCGAAGAGAAGAAATCGATTGGAACATCAACGATTACATGATCTTATTTATGTAAAGTATAATCAAACTTTGAAGGCTCGTCATGGATTACGAAATAGAATTGATCCAATGTCGTTACAAGATATTAATGATTCAAATGAATGGCTGGTGGGAGAAATGGATGCCAATTTACAAGATGCTGAAGATAAGCTTGTATTTGAAGATGATATATTGACATGGAGAGATATGGCAAGAGCCTTAGGTGTTGGAGAATTACAAACATATACAAGGCAGATGACAAGAAAAAAATTGAGTGCAGCAGCATCAAGCTCAGCTCCTGTTATTATTGAAAACATAGAGAATAAAACATATTTTGATGAAGAGGAAGGAAAAGACCAAAAGGACAAACTCAATGAAGATGATTTGTATGAAAATGACGATGATAATGATTATGACAAGTGATTTTGATGTAAAACTTTATTGTTTTGAATTTTGAAACTTTTGTTAATGTGACATTGTGACTTGTAGTTTATACTTCAGATTTATTTAATTAAATATTATATTTTTATTTAAATAATTATATTTATTAATTGTATTATATATTTTTTTATATTTTGGCGCCTTGCTTCGCTTGGGCAAGCGCCTGGCGCCTCGGGTGTTTTGGGACCCTGGCGCCTAGCGGTTCTTTGTTCACTACTTTAATATATAAACTATAACATTCCAGAAAGACAACATCAATATATCATCGACTCTCTTGTCTTTGGCTTCTTTTGCTCATTTGCTTGTAGCCTATTTTTCCGAGGTAAACATGTTTCTCAGGTTATGTTTTTTGACAATGCATACACTGTAATGTCAAGAAAGAAATAGCAAATCAGGTGATATAATATCATACCAATTCCTTATTGCTCGTGAATTCTCTCATCATATTCAAAGACCCAATATGATTATAGAAAAATCCAACGACAAAGATTACCCTTTCTAAAGTCTTTTTTATTTCAAAAAAATTTCCAATATCCTTCAATATCAACGCAATGTGTCGTACATGAAATCCAATATAAGTATTGTCTTTTTGCTAAGTAAATAATCGAAGACAAAGGATAATAAAATTGATAAGACTTAGGAGTCATATAGTTCTTCTATTTAAATTAGAGAGAGAGTAATTAAATGATTAAAAATTCAAACAATAAATCTTACTAGCTAAGATATAGTTGTGTCCATTGTCGATTATAACTTGAATGACATTTTGTTTACCAATTTCTTCCACAAACTTATCAAGTAAATAATATATCTTTCCTCCAAATTTCACAAAAATATAATGCATCTATTGACTTCACAAATATGGTTCTTAAAGAACAGTTAACTATAAAATTAATTATACTCCTATGTCTCCTATCAGTCCAAGCATCTGACATAATAAAGTAACCACGCTTTACCCATGATTCTTTAAGACCCTTTAATAAGTCGTTTACATAATCAAACTTTTTTTCAGTAATAGAACTTGTATCTCATAATAACTTAGAGATTTTAATCCTCCATCATATCTTCCAATAGCTTCAATCATCTCTTTAGAACTATCTAAACGACAATTTCTAAACGTAAGGCCAACCTGATAGAAGAAGAAAGCGATGTGTTGAATTGTTCTTCCCTTTGTTTCCTTATCACAAGTATCACTTATATTTGTTTCTCTTAATTTTGCTCTTGTTTACTCATGTTACTTCTGTGATCCTTGATATATATACAAGTCCATCGGTCCCTTTTTACCCTTCTTAACAATTATGGCTTCTTTTCTTTTTATGTCATATACTTTTTTCCCACTTGGATTGACACTTTCAAAATAATCCTTCTTCATCATTTATAATATGTTCAGCACTATCCTCTGATAAAATCCTATAAAATTTATTTTTTATATCTTTTTTTCAATCATATAAGCTAGCAACTCTTCTTTTACCAATACATTCTTGAAATTTCCTACCAGATGCTGCTTTGCACCAAACATACACCTCTAATAGTCTTATCACAAAAGATGCAAGTAACTACATTAGACTCTTTAGAATCCTTTAGATAATTGTATTTTCAACCATGATTCTTTCTTGAATTTTTTAAAGAATCTTCTGAATTACTTTATACACTTGTCATTAATCCTAAAACACTAATAATAATTTTAAATAAATATAGATTACTAGTGTTAAAATATAGACAAAGATTACTTTGTCCAGTGGTTAACAATCAATTGTTAACAGTAATTAGAGGGGGAGAAAACTATCACCAACAGTGAAAAGTGGGGAAGGAGAGGGTAACAATGATGGAGAAACTTTCAGATGACGACGACAAAGGAAGTTGCGACGATAACAGCAATAGTGAAGGAAGCTACAAATGACAAATGTGAAGTGGAGGAAGCTGTGGACGACAACAGCGGCAACGACGAAAGTTACAAACGACAAAAGCGACAGCAAAAAAAATTGTGGATGATAACATCGAGGGCAGAGGAAGCTTCAGAGGCGTTCATCGATGGCGAAGGAAGCTACGATACTATCCCAATGATGGAAGGAACTTCACACGAAAGAAGTAACAATGGAAGGAAGCTGCAAAGGAAGTTTAGGACATCGGACCCATCCATCAACAATAGAGGAAGCCTCAGTCCGTTGCGTCTATGGCGAAGGCAGCGACAAAAAACATTGATGACAAACGCAAAAGCTGTGCTACGGTTGATGGCTCGAGGTTGCTCAAAGGTGCGAGGGGTGGCTTTTGCGAGTAAGAAAGTGACTAGTTGGTTCAATTGAACCAACTAGCCACTATTGAACTAAACCAGACTTAAACGTCTAGGTTGGTTGCTTCATTTGAACCAAGCGCTCACTCAAGGCACTTGGGTTCATGCGAGCCGCCAAGCAACACCTCATTGAAGCGCACCGCTTGGTCCAACCTTGAGGCACTCGAGCTTCCCCTCGCCCAAACGCCTAGGCAAGCACTCTGGCACCTATTTAAATCGCTGAATCCAAGTCTCTTGTTTAGCAAAGTAGCATACAATGAAGATGGTATCTACTCAACATATGATTTTTAACGTATTTTTACGCACCTAATTGCCTAATGCTTAAATAAAAAAATTATATTATTACTCTATAATACTATATTGTCATTCACAGACACTACTTGACATAGGTATGATTCACAGAAAATTGTACTATGGCACAAGTACAGGTATTAGTAAAGCGACATTATTTTCTGCAAAGGGTAAGTGGCAAAGGCGGGATTCGAGCCAGGACTTTGCGATAAATTACAAGGTGGCATTATTTATACATAAACAAAACAAAAAAGATTTTAAGAACTTGGATATGTTATTAAGATTATTTCCTTTTGATCCCAGAAAGGGTATCTTTCAAACATGCAATTGTTTGCCTTTTTTCCAATTGTGGTAGCACATACCTATTTTGATTATCATATGCAATCTATTACCAATAACTTAATGTCCTTGCTCTTATTTCTCAAGCCCTTGCTTCTGTAGGCATTTTAGGCATAACAAGGCAAAATTGCCATCCTACCATCAGACTCAACTTATCTACAATGAACTTATAAATAACTGCATTAAAAATGAATTCATACACTCTTAATTGTGATTCATCTAGGGAAATCATCAATGAGGCATTAGTCATTTGTCCAACATATTTAACTTATGCGTTGAACTAAACACAAGTCTCTTATGACATTTCTTATGATATATTGGTCATTGTGATACCAAATGCTGCACAATATGTTATTATAGGCAAACACATCACGAGGTGCAGACATATGCTGCCCTATATATGGTAGCAGATAATGTTGTTATCAATCAACTCAGTTTCTTGGTAGATGGAATGACCTGGAAACTATGGTCCCCAAGTGCTGTCTATTATGTAGATTTGATCTACATGAGATTGTAAAAGAAAGTCTAAAAGTACACAATGAAATTAAAGGGCACAGATAGCTCCATATAAAATTAACAAAAGAAATTGCTCCTGATGCATAATTTTATTATAAAAAAAAATTTAACAGCAAGATTTAAAATAGTTGAAAACAAATTTCACTAATCTTGAAAGCATTCTTGACAAATAAAAAAGCAAACAAATGAGTAAAAGGCTCATGTTATTTGATGAGCATAAACTTTGGAAATTATGATATCAAATGAGCATTCCTATATTTGGTAATGCCTTTGAGAATGACAGTCAAAAGGCAAACAACAAAATTTTGCATATGGCCATTTTAATCTTTAGGATATATAAAGGACAACAGTATCAAATAATGTGAAGAATTCTTACAAGTAACAACCACATATAAATTTCATATTCCATTGTTAACTATTTGAAAGAAAGCTTGGGTAACCTCTCCTAGCAACTAGCTATGATTTAAATTCACATACTAATATAATAGTTTTAATAGAAAGAGTCTAACAATATGGCCAAATGGTCTTCATCAAATCAAAGAACTTTTTTTCCCTAAAGCATCCATCCCAAACCAAATCATAAAGGACAGAGGAGCTGGTAGCATGTAAGATTTCCTGCGGTGACACTGGAAGAAAAAAACAATCAGGCATAGACTAAAAAATTCAGACCCTGTAATATCTTAAGAACTCAAAATTTATAGTTTGTGAATTATCAAATCAAAAAGTTTGCTGATACATAGTATATTGGTGATCCATATATATGCAATATGTTGTGCCCACAATTAATGGCTCTAGGTCTGAAAGTTCTTAATTTGACATGTAATTCATTAGGATGTCAGAATAATTTAGGTACATTCAAATAATCAAATTATAGTTTATAAATAAAGTGGTATGAATTGTAAGTTCTGAGATAGTTCTCATTGATAGTTACTATATGCTTTATGGTTCTAAAGCCCAAAAATAGGCTCAAATACCAGTACCGATACCCATACTAGAATCTTACTGACCAGTGGTCCAGTATCAAACAGTATGTTTTAGTATTCCCAACAAAATATACTAATTTTTTTACTATATTATCGCTGATTGGCACAATCAAATATGTTGCATTTATGTGGAGTTCATATATGGATAAAGTACATGAACCAAAACACAAGACTTTACTACATTACTGAAAATCAATTATAACTTGTAAACAGAACTAAACTCACAAAAAAGACAGCTGAAAGATAAAGTGTGATAACTGATTAGCTCAGCATCATAGCACGCATACCTTGCCTAGAAGAACTCAACATTGTTAAATATTTTTTGCTTTTTCAAATGATGATATCTAAATATTGTACTCAAGAAAAAATGGGAAAAGGACTATTTTGATGGTGAAATATTATGTTGTGAAGAAAATACGTCTCCTTCTAGTGAAGTAATACCATAAAAACTTAATATGTTGCAGTGTTTCAGTCTATGCTAACTATCTTTTTGGTAGCAATTCAAGCAGCAGAATTGGAAACACTTGAAACACAATGGTTCTCCCCCATACATGCCAACGTCACAAGACAATATTCACCAAGTAAGGAAGAATACATCACAAGAATCTAGTTAGATAACTATCGACAACAACAGTGACTACAAAAGACATTTACTCTAAGTTGTAGCTGAGTACAAAACAGGAAAACAACGCAATGTGTGCAGAAAGTGATAAACCTGAAGAAGAAGCTACCATTAGGAGCCCTTGTGGGCCTCGATCAAGAGCTCGGATATTTCTTTCAACAGATCAAGCCGCTTCGTCCATAATTCCATCTCGGCCGTGCACTGCTTCCTCAGCTTCTCCTCCAGTAGTATCCCCTTGGAAGGATCGATGAACTTCAGCCCCTTCTCCAGTAGCACACCCGACAGGCACCGTCCGTTCACCTTCCAATACTCCAACGCTGCTTCCCTGATGAAGGGGTACTTATCAACCTCCACGACAGCGTCATCCTCCTCCTCCTCCTCCTCCTCCTCCTCTTCCTCCTCCTCCTCACCGTCAGCAGCAGCGGCCACGTCCCCGTTGCCATCCTCCTCGGCGTCCCCATCAGTCTGTTTGACTTCCTCGGACCAGATCTCAGTGGAGAGCTCGTAGATGCGCCGGTCGTGGCCAGTGACGCTCGCGGGAGGGCCCGCGTTGGCCGAGTGGACGAACTTGCTCTTGAGGCGCTTGAGCTTGTAGCCGACTTGCTCCGCGGTGAGGTGGGGGCCGATGGCGCTCTTGATGGACGCGAAGAAGGCGGCCATGGTGGGCTGCTTGGGGAGGGCGCCAGTGCGGGAGCGGAAGGCGAGGGCGCCCTTGAGGAGCGCGATTTCGTCCGGCTCCGACCACACCTTCTTCTGCCGAAGGCCGGAGGAGCTCCTCCCCGCGAACTCCCGGGGCTTCCGCTTCCGCTCGCTGCGCCTCGAAGTGGCGGCGCGCGCACCGGAGGCGGCGGCCGCCTCGGCTTGGGTTGGTCCGGGGAGGACCTTCGAGGAAGGAGAGGTCTGCGGAGGCGAGCGGCGACTAGGGCCGCCGTCGGTGGAGGGAGAGTGCTCCGTGGCTGGCTGTCGGGTGTCGGCAGCGGCCGGAGAAGAGGAGGGAGATGAGGAGGATGAGGAGGCTTTGCTCTTGGAGTGCGAAGCGAGGCGTTTGGAGCGCATAGTAGCCGTGGGGGGGAGGCGGGGGATTTGGGGATTACAGTCGAAGAAAGGGGAGGAAACAACGGCAAAGGGAAGTCTTTCACATCTCGCTTGCTCGAAATAGAGAGAGAGACGGTACGATTTGGACGGCCAAGCTGCCCAAAAGCACAAACATATTGGGTTAAGAGGGAAGCTTGGTGGTTTCAATTTTGAGTTTGAGATCCGCTTCATTTACTGTGGCAGCCTGGCAAACTCGGAATCCAATGGCCTACATGCGATCATGGGCCGCATCGTCCCACCGACAAAGCCCACGAATCATTTGATATTAAAAACAAAACAGACCACGAATCCGATCTGATTGCCATCAAAACAAACTTGCTATTGAAAACAAACAAGCCCCCGAATCCGGTCCGATCGCTATTAAAACAAATGGAGCCTATTTGCTATTAAAAACAAAACAGCCGACGAATCCGGTATGATTGCTATTGAGAACAAAAAAACAAACGTCTGTTTAAAATGAATAACAACAAAAACGCATCGCCCACCGTGGGGCTCGAACCCACGACCACAAGGTTAAGAGCCTTGCGCTCTACCGACTGAGCTAGACGGGCTCATATCAGGTTTTGAGATTTTTAAATATAAAAACAAAATACTATTGATCTTTTAACAACGGATAGAATAGTCATGACATTTACTCAGACTAAATCCCGACTTGAGTCACAAGTCGGATGCACCCGTGTACATTAGTGTGTGCCTTTTTTTTTTTTAAGAGTATTTGCTAACTGCACATAGGAAATGGAAAAACTCAAAGGCTGCATACATAACGTCGCACTTCATTACGCAAACAAATCTGGTATCATCATGACCAATTTATGATCTCATATATACGTAATACCATTGTACGAAAACCTAATACATTCCCGACCGATATGGATATACAAAATTACTACCCTATCATGTTACGACCCAAGTCTGATGGGCTAATTGGCCTATCAACTTCATTTGACCTAAATCACTAATCAAAAATACTTAAACTGAAGTCAATATTAATCTTACCCGCTTACCCATTTCAAATGTGAAACTAATCAGGGTGTTTACATGTCATCTGACTGTTCAAATGAAGAAAGCTGAAGAATGATGCTGGAAAGTTAAAAACTGTTGCTGTTGGAAAAAATGATTTGACTAATAAAATAGTTAACAAGCCATATCTGTAAACAGAAGACAACATAAACTACGATAACCAGATATTTGGTTCCATTGAGGATAAACAAGGTTCTAATCAGCAAGCTAACAAGCCTGGGATTTTTCCACTTCAGACATTTGCTCCAGTGAAATTCCATTTAACTAAAGAGGCAGAATGAGAAATATCAGAGAGCAGTAGCTGTAGCAGTTGCCTCCACCATAGCATCCTGTAACTTTTGAGGGCGGCCATCCAATGAACTGGAATTTTCAGTAGCCGAGGTTTTCTCTGGTGCTTCCTGATAAGCAGCAGCATGAACCCCAAGTGCAGCACGGCCAGATGGATCGGGATTCTTAGACCATGCTGCATCCCACTCTACAGCTTTTGCTGTACTGCATGCCACACTTGGCCCTCCGGGTACAGTAGACCTAGCAGCATTCTTTGGGGAAAAATAAGTTGGTAAGAAGTTTCCAAAATCAAATCCATCTGAAAAAGATCTAACAAAAATATGTAATCTAACAAAAATATGTAATACTCAAACTCAACATTCTAATAGAAGAAAAGGCTGCAAAAATTCTCAAACTCAACAGCATCTATGAAGAAGGATCAGAAGAAAGATGCACTAAATAATTCCCAAATAGTAAAAGGAAAATATAAATACATTACTTGCCTAAAAAGTAACTGAGACGAGGAACTAGTGCAGATTAATCCCCATGCAACAGTGAGAGAACAACACTGTTGTGTGTGTCATCCTCTTAGTTAACAACTCAATCATAACATTTGACCAGGTCTAGCATTCCTTCAAGTATGAAGCAAGGCATCACATAAATTTACAATCAAATCTGGCTATATGTGGACCACCTACTCAGGAACCAGTCTAAATCAACTCCTTATGATTGGAAGAACAAATCTTGCAGCTACAGACATTAGATGAAGAAGGGCCATGGTATACAAGTGCTCCCGATTGATATAGACTTAAATCCACCTATTTACATAATAGACACACCTTACTATGTGATATAGGATGACATACCACAACCAAGGCAGCACAAATCATGCTACATGCCAAATAATGAGCATGAAAATTTAAATTTACTAGCACAGTCAAAGCAGGGCAGACCAAGATACATATATGCCAAATAACAAGCTGCATATTGCAGGCATGCAATACTTTTGACAAATGATTGACCAGCCAATTAGCTGACACACAACAGGTTGTGACAATCAGCACCAGGTCAGCATGTATCTAGTTGTGATGGTTGGCATCATTAGAATTTTAAAAAAAAATCTCCCAGATAAGCTATTTATACATTCAATTTGCAAAATGCCTGACATTCTATTTTGACTTATAATGGAAAAAAGCAAAATAATTAGCAGCAGTTGTCATTCTAGTCCATACCGGCATACCAAGTTTATCTCGATATGGTACGATACCCGATACCCAATTGTACACACAATGCATACCGCTCGATATAAGATAATATAATATTATATTATATTGTATAGTATTAATATAGTAAAATATATATTAAAAAAAAGAAAACAGACGAGGCATCGCCTCACAAGCCTCGCCTCGCGGGAGAACGACGACTTGTTCTCCCGCTAGAAGACGAGGCGGCGCCACGTCCCCGCGTAGGAAGACGAGGCGAAGACTCCTCCCCACATGGAAAGACGAGGCGTCACCTCGTCCCCGTGCGGGAAATCAAGGCATCGCCTCGTTTGCCTACTAAAAGACGAGGCGGCACCTCGTCCCCCTACGGGAAGATGAGGCGTCGTCTCGTTCCCACATACTGGTATCGGACCGCATACAGATCGAAACGAGCGGTACAGATCGAAACGAGGAACCTTGGTTGGTTGGCACAACAAATCATGAAATTCACCAAGCATGACAAAAAGTTCAATGGACTTAGTGATCATCCTGGGTGAATGGCGCTTGAATTTCAAACTCAAAATGACCTTCATAATATACTATACTAGTCAAAGAGTGTCAAAATGATTGGTCCACATGATCTTGTCTACTCATTGTGTTTGACAATTCTGACTGCAATACCTTACTTCATGAGGGAGACTCGTCCTCTACGCATGAGGACTGTAGAAGAATGCTTCACTCAAGTACAGGTCTAAACTTGGGAATGACCAAAAAAATGTCTTAAGATAGATGATAATCTTAAAAAGATACTCATGCACTAGAAGGTAACCAAGACTGGAAAGAAGTTGCATCGATGACAATTGAAGGACTAAAGAGAACACGTGTAAAGGAAAGAGAATCAAAGGCAGAGGCGATGAGGTGAGGAGGGAGAAGGGGGCGGTAACAGGACAAAAAAAAGGAGCAACAATTCTAGTCACAAAGCTACATTTTGAACTGGGAAAATGAGTAACTATAAAGAAAGAATGACAATGACAGCCAGAGTACACAAAAAGGACAAAATTAGCAAAGGAGAACAAATAGATGGGGAACAGTAGTAGCACAATAAAGAAGAAAAGGAGCAAAGGTAGAAGAGGGAAAAGAGAAGAAAAGATTACTGAAAGAAAAAAATGAAAAGAAAAAGAAAGAGGACAATGGAATGTAGCACAATATGTTCAAGCCCCTTCTCAACACTGAAAATTTCTTCTCTATCATTGTTTCTCATATGGCCCGAATAACTTTTGACTTATTTCACAAATAAAACTAATTTTCTTGTTAGCCATATCATTCTGAAATTTACTAGCAGAATTTGAATACAAATCTAACAATAATATATCCATTTCTTAGGCATCTGTGCTTTTTTAAAAGGCTCATGACAAGGCACACACCTACGGCCCGCCGTGGGGAAGATGTGAACCTTGACCCGATAAACCAAAAAATTCACTCTTACGCTGCAATTCCTATGGTCATGAATTTGATAACAATATTTAGAGTAGTTGATCCTTCATAAAACTTTCACTTCCTTCATCATACTCGTGAAAAAGCATGCAATTGGTTACACCTAACATGTGTGTAACTAAATACTGCAGTCAATCAATTACTAATATATAGTGAATTACTTCATGAAAGATCAATAATTTACTGATGATTTACATAACCTGCTATGTGCTGAAAGGAGTTCAGACACAACATAAAAAAGCTGCAAGCTTAAAGTTTATAATATAAGGAGACATATAGAATATAGAACAAAGTGGAAAGAAAGACTTTGCCAATTAAAGTAACACAAAATATGTCAAAAAAATTCAAAAATCTCAAAGTACATAGAAGCTTTTTTACCTTCGGAAAGAATCTTTCAAATATTGACCGGTAATAGTATGCCTCTTTTGTTGTAGGAGTATTCTCAGGATAAACAAAGTTTGCATTCATCAACATGGCATCTGAAACCTGGTCATTAGGAAATAAAAATAGATGCAGAAAGAAGTGACTACTAAAAGAATAAAATGCTAACCAAAAGAAAATACATTAATAAATACAAGGTTACAATTAACAAGGTAACCAATATTTTATGAAAATCTAAAAAAATGTCATGCAAGATTTTTGGTTGATGATTATCTTCTCGAGCTAAGAAAAAAAAATACATGTTCATTTGCATGGTCCTTCAAACCATCAATCCAGCCATAACCCACTCCATCACTAAATTGCTCCTTCTGCCTGTACAGGATGTGCTGCATATGGAAACAGATAATTGAGCTGTCAGATAAGGTATTTATTCATAAATTAAAATCACGTGTTCTTCAAATCTAAATTCAAAAGAATCAGAACCTTTGGCAAATAAGGATTTTGATCATCATCAAATGCATTGCGGAGGACCCACTTCTCAATTCGACCAAGATCACGTCTAATCTGTAAAAGCAATACAGATATGTCACTTATTTATAAGCTTGCTTACTATTCTCTTATTAGAAGAAGATACTTCACCTAAAGTTGAAATGATAAAGTAACTTAAATTAAGTAAAATAAATGTTTATAGACCCAGAAATAAATATTGCATTATTACCACAAGAACTTGAGTTCTTAAATATATTTAATTTAGGCTAAATTAAATTGTCTACAATAACTTTTCTTGTAAGAAGTATATCACATGGTACAAAATTATAAACTAGGTTGGCTTACCCACCATTTTCCATTCAGGATCAATGTCCATTGCTATATCAATAAATTGCTTATCCAGAAAAGGAACACGAGCCTCCACGCCCCAGGCTGATGTTGCTTTGTTGGCCCTCAGGCAATCATATAAATGAAGAGCTTTAATCTAAAATCATAAAAGACTTTGTTCATAAATTTATAAACAAGAAAAGAAGGTTAGATCAATAAGCATCTTACTCACTCATAAATATGAAATATAGACCAAACATAGGAAAAAAAGGTAACAACTAATAACCACTTTACATAACAAATTATATATGCAGTGCCTGTAGCAACTGGGTTGGAATAATTGTGAGATCAAGAAACATGAACATACACCAACTGGAGAAAAGCATCTTGAGAGTATACAACAAAACATTGAGTATAATTTCTCTCATGCCTCGCCTGGGCTACACATCAAACAATACTTGGAGAATAACATTTGAACCTAGAAGTATTTTTTTATTATTTTCAAGAAATAGCAAATAAAAGTATCATTTGTGTGAAAAAGTAGCACAAAATTGAATTAACCAACCACATTATTACATATTAACTCACAAACAGAATGAAAGATCCTGCTATACTTGCTCAAAGTTGTGAGGTTTTCAACATACCTTTCGACATGTTTCCGAATGAAACTCTTCTTTGTTTGGTGCTTTATGAAAATACAGGTATCCTCCAAATATTTCATCAGAGCCTTCCCCTGAAAGAACCATCTTCACCCCTAAAGACTTAATTTTACGGGACATTAAAAACATTGGGGTGCTTGCCCTAATTGTGGTCACATCGTATGTTTCGATATGGTAAATGACTTCTGCAAGTGCATCAATACCCTCCTAATACAAGAAATAATTTGCATCAATACCCTCCCGATATAAAAAAAAAAACTAACGATTTACAGAACACCATTACATGTTCCATATGCTTCTATTCTAAAGAAAATCAACAATATTACCTGCACTGTGTACTGAAATTCATGATGGAACGTGCCAAGATAATCTGCAACTTCTCTAGCAGCTTTAAGATCAGGAGAACCCTGCACAAAAATCATGACTGTGATGAATACACAATCAACAGTAACATATAAATCAAAATCACAATACAATGCCAAGTCAATGCCCAAAACATGTTGAAAATCATCTTTTTCCTTGTATACATAGATTAGTAGATTAACACAAAGTAATGTTCAATGATATTTTCATTGCAATTCTTTAACAAACTGAAGGTTATTACTTATTAGACTTCATTTTCTAATGCTTTGAAAATATAGAAAATAAAAATTCAAAGGCAAAATCTACTCTTTTCTTCTCGCTACTCGAGAAATAGCTTTAACTCTTGATCAAGGTAATACTTATGAAACAAATATTGTTGTGCCAGTCAACATGTGTCAACATGGATTAAAACATACTTGCTATAATGGTATTGACATGCACCAAGTCAATGCAAAGCATGATCCTAACAACATCTATTACTAAAAAGACTTGGTGATCATCTTAAACCAAATAATTTCCTCAAAGTCACAAAATCATCTAAAACCACTGCACTGTGCTTCTCTTGTAGCTGTCATTTCTATACATAGTCTGCAAAAGTATCTCCAGGCATTTTATGCGGTCAATGCCCAACTTGAAACATATCACATGAACAAATAAATTATAACAACAAAAAAATGTGACCTTCAAGCCAATGCAGAAAGTATGTAACTGAGATCCCCACTGTCTAGCAACTTTTGCTTTCGCCAAGTGTCTCAAAGCAACTGCAGCAACGAGTGATGAATCAAGCCCACCAGACAAGAGCACACCAAATGGCACATCCGTCATGAGCCTTTTGACAACAGCCTGGAAGTATATGAAATACATGATAATGAATAAGATTTATGCAAAAAAGACAGAAGACAACAGGCAGAAGCATGCCTTCATTTTGTTAATGAAATAATACAAGAAATAACATAATGAATTGACTTATTTACTTTCACAACACCACATAATCAGGACAGATAAAAGTGTACCAAAGAAGTCGCAAAAGTGATAATAGTGTACATGAAATATTGTCACCATATTAAGGATGGGTATCAAGAACTATTATGTATACTGAGGACTGTTAACAAAAAGGTCATGGCTGCAACACACATGTAAATCCATCATAATTTACTTTATGCTATATTTATTGTTTATAACTTTTAAACATCAGAACAATATTTTCATGTGATGCTTAAAAGTTAAAACACAAGTTCTCTCCAAACTCAGTCCCTGGTTCTGTCAAAAAAGATGATAGTGTCGCATAAAAATAATTGGTTGATAATTGATTCCCACAATCTTTTAAAGAATATAAATCCAGTTAGAATTTTTAAGGTGGGAAAGGCATCCTTGTGTAAGAATCCACAATAATAGTTAATAGGAAAGCCTGGTCTTGTTGCATCAAAAAGGCATATATGGAACCATAAAATAAAACGTACCTATCATTGTGATGCTTAAAAGTTAAAACAAGTTCTATCCAAAATCAGTTCCTGGTTCTGTTAAAAATATGATAGTGTCACATAAAAATACTTGGTTGATAATTGATTCCCACAATATTTTAAAGAATATAAATCCAGTTAGAATTTTTAAGGCGGGAAAGGCATCCTTGTGTAAAAATCCACAGTAATAGTTATTAGGAAATCCTGGTCTTGTTGCATCAAAAGGCATATATGGAACCATATAATAAAATTTACCTCTCAATTAATTAAACTGTCAATTCTGTAAGGAACAGCTCCATTCAGCATATTTTTGGAATTCAGCATTTAAACACTAATTTTATTATGGCTGCTCATCTTTTATTTATGGGAAAAAAAGATGTAATGGCAACGCCGGTCGTGACATTTGGTATCAGAGCCGACCTAGTATTCGGGCATGGCGAGGGGACCCGAGTAGAAAAGGGTTACCTGTGGATGGACACAGCGTGGAGCCACCACTGGGCTAAGCCTCACATGCACCATGCTAGGGTTCAATCTGGGATATATTCGACCTTGACGACGACGTCAAGTATATGAGTTGGGGAGGGTGTAACACCCCTTAGTCCCACATTGGAAAAGTGGGAACATATGAATGGTGTGGACTAATGAGTTAGCACAATTTTAGGGTTTGGCAACCAATATTGGAAATAGTGGTAGGATGATGATATGGCAACTAATAAAATGGCATTAGATGATAAGCAGTGTGTTCAACCTTCGGAAGAGATCACTTGTGCCAAGTTGCAAGTTAGCATCCCAAAAAGGCCATTTACACTGGGTTTTATGGGTTACGGATGTCCAGTGAGCTAATTCATTATAATTTCAAAATATATAATAAATGTGTCATGTAAGTTATTTATTCAGGTTATTCCACTTTTGTACCCTAAAGGTCTTATAGCAGCATAATATGGTATTTGTTGGGTTTTTCAAGGGCAAGTAGATCATCATAGCTTTTTGACTGAATCCATATAAATTATATAGCTCAGTAACGTATACCCCTGAGAGGGTGTGGAGGAGAACATTCCAATTCACTGGATAAAAAAGCTAACATAAGAATTCATTCCAAAATTTATGAGAATGCATGACAGTTTCCAAGTCAAAAATTTTAGGACTAGAGGAAATTGATAATATAACATGAACAGAAGAGAGTCAGCGCATGCCTTCTCAAAGGCCTCACGTAGAGCTAGAGCATCATAAGGAGTTGATGGTGTGCATTCTGAAAACCATGGGGGGTTGTACCACCTCCGTAGACCACCTGAAGAATATTTCAGATTCATGATCATGAAAGATATCACATCATATGTCAGATAAATGACTATACCCAATCCCAATAACTTTTTTTTAATCCCAATAACTTAAAGCTCACATCCAAAACTTCAGAATTTATCATTCTGTAACAATTACTTTCTTTCAACGGTCCAAGTAGTAGACCAACCTTTTTTGCTAGAATAGATATGCCCAGGTAGAAATGAGATAAATCGTTCACAGTCATCACTCAAAGCTTTCATTTCTGAAGCAAACCAAACAGATCCTGCCAAAGAACCAACGCTGAACATTAATTGAAGCAATTCCAAATATCATACAGATGATATTTACTTGGTGCAAATTCCAACCAATTTTCCATTGACAATCTCATAGCCATAAAAGGTTATTATATAAATAGAATACAAGGGTTAAAGCTCCAAACAGATTAAGAAACATTTGTTTCTTAAAAGCATCATAAAGCAACTTGGTAGGGGAAAGTTCACTCCCCAGCCGCAGCTCGCCACGTGATTACCAAGTCAGCACCAGAGGCGGGACCCAAATGATGTGGCAGCCACCTGAGCACAGCAACAGTGGTGAACCCAGAAAAGAATATTCTGCCCATACTGTAGAATATGTTTTTGGACCCAGCTTATTATAAAGCTCATTAATTTATTGTTATCAAGGTCCATTACTGTTCGCCTGTGATTCCACTTTTCACCTTAGTCCTAACTTGAGTCGGAGGGACAGGGTCGAGCACCCCACCCGCCTCTGACCTTCTTGCAGGTCACCTCCTCAGCGGACACCAGAATCATCCTCTCAGCCATCTTTCGACTCTTGCACACACGGGCTAGGACCAAGTCAGGCTGACAGAGACCACCGACAATCACACCATCACAACTTATTTAAGCAAACTTCTTGAGCATGTGAAGTTACCTTAAAGCTTCAAAAAGAATATAAAAGGATATTTAATCTTCCAAGTCCTGCTATAATATTAGAAGAATATGAAAGCTTCTTAATTTTTAACCAAGGAACATCTTATGATGTCGCAGGAGAAAAGTGGTTGCCAATTTCAGACACATGCAGCAGCACAGGCTCCTGGCTCAGCTCAAGCAGGTCATACCAGTCATGCGATATGCAAGCAAGAGGCTTGGCATGTGCTAATATTTAAAACCAGTAAGCTACAGTTAAATGGCATAGCCAACATAAAGCAATATGGCAAGCACATTAAATTCATGTTTTACTTAGTTCTGGTTTCCTAAGGGATACAAGCAAAAATTAATCTGTTCCGTGCCTGCATCTCTTCAGCAGCTTTCTAGCTTAGTGATAATCTATTAAATTTTCGAATTACCACATTAATCATATTTGATATCTACATAACATCAAACTAAGTAAATGTCCATAACAAGGTAATCAGATTCTCACATCTGGATCCAGAAAATTCAGAATATGTGATATAATGGATGCAATTCTTAAGCATGATATAATAAGAGAGACTCATATCCTACTTTTGTAATAAAGTTCTCCTGATTAGGATATATAAGGCTGGCGATGAATCCTGGGCCAATTAAGACTCATCATGTCAACCCCTAGCATGCAAAGCAGAATTCTTTGTCATAAATTTGCCACATATTTTACTAAAGTAAGAAACTTGGATTATTTATCCATAGTTTGCATATTTATCAAGTCAGGAGTATCTTCATCTTGTTTACTTGTAGCATCTTCCTTAAGGAACACTACATGATATAATTAATCAGGAAATCCTAAATGAAAAATGATATCAAGAAAATCACTAGCTTTGAAGTTTAATCTAATTTGAAATAAATTAAACACATAAAATTTAATAAAACATGTGATAAAAGAAATTCAACAGTCAGTTACCACATACCGTCAAGTCCCCATCCCATATATAGAGGAGTAATGCCAATAGCATCCCGGGCAGCAATGAAACTTTTATCACGGGTGTCAAGAAGAACAAATGAGAACATGCCATCCAACATATCTACAAAATCTTCTCCATATTCTTCATACTGATAAAAGGGATTTATTAATACTGGTAGCAACAGCAGCTTAGCAGATTAGAAGATCCAAACCTAATGATTTTTTAGACAACTCAAACTGTCCAATCTGAGGTCCTTAATCCAAAACATCTGAAAAGGAAAAATATAAAAGAATCTCAGTTTCTAGAACTTACAAGGTGAGCAATCACTTCACAGTCACTTCCAGTCCGGAATTGATGAGATTTAAGCTTTGCTCTCAATTCTTCATGGTTGTATATTTCCCCATTCACCTAAACATAATACCCAAAACAAATCAAGATATAATTACACATTAAGTGAAACGTATCAGTATAAGTGAAATAGCAACAAAACAAATGCAAACACTAACTTGCGAGCTTCATGACTAATAAAAACATGGCAGAACAAGGTTTAAAATTTTAATTATAATGGATTTGGAGTATGTGCAACAGAGACTGACACAAGTAGTATGTGTAAATCATGTCCAGGTCAAACAAGGTTGTAAATTTTAAAAGGCGGAACAATATTTACACATACTAATTGTGTCAGTCTGTGTTTGACGAGAAAGTAGACTATCATGCTATAAGCACAGGGCTTTTTACCATACCAAAATAATGGCTTGTACTAATCAGCACAAACCTCATGCCAAATCATGTCTGCATTTACCAGAACATCCTACACTGGGAAGTGTTTCCTGGTAACAATGCACCCAAGGATGTTTTCTTCCTGCTTCTTGCTTATCTGTCTCTTTGAACCTTGCACCTAAATTAATGTGCCATTTTACCATCCTAATCATTTGATATAAATAAAAAAAAATCGGGAGGTTTCCTTCAAGGTTTCAATTTAAACTATAACCACTGCTGTAGATTTAAAACATTGATGATGCTACACAGTCCAAAAACATACATGTGTATCCGAAAGTGTGAAACTTATCTTACTTATTAATTATACTATTCCAATATTAAACACTATATATATAAGAAATAGATCCCATGAACTTATAAATTATAATTATTTAAATTCTCACAAAATTGCAACATAGATGTCATATTCTTTGTTTTGGATTATTGTTCTCTTACAAGTCCCTCTATCTCCACGTCGTCTATTTCAGTATCACACACTATATGCAATCTGCATTGAATTATCTTTCCATGTCAATGCAACATTGCTCCCAAATAACTACTAAGGTTAATTGGTATCCTGCTTTTTTTGCTTCAATTTCTAAGAGAGTTGGGAAGAAGCTGACATCTGGTGCTACAGTAGTCAGACCTTTTATGAGCCTTCACAATAATACGTTATGCTCTGTAGAAATTCATAGATTAAAAGAAAATAATTAATTAATATTGTAAGTGTTGAGAATTGAATTTAGTTCAAAATAAGACTAGCAGTGACCAAATATTTTAATTTTTAAACTGGCCAAGATACTTCTTATGCATCATAAGAAATGAAGAATCCACGAGACCAAAGAGGAAAGAACTATTAATTGCCATGCAGTAATTCCGCAATGTTGTTAATCCTATTTAGAAGAAAAAAAAAGGGATAGGTTGATGACTAAAATTTCTACGGAGGCAAACACAACGTAGATTATTGATTGTCGATCTTGCTTCATGACATCAATTAACTATTATGGAATGAACAAAGCCTTCCCAACTGAGTCCTAGTCAAGTTAGGGAAGGCTAATAAAGCCTCATTGACCTTGTTATAGTCTATTTGGTGTATGAGAGTTTTAAGATATTTATTATATTGGCTAGACAAGTTGACTAGCTACTGATGCATATTTGAAGAGTTACAGATTTCTCATTATGTGGAATTTTGGAAAGAAATAAAATTTTCCTGAAGGAATGATCTCACACAATGTCTTTGGATAGCTATATGCATATCTGAAAGGATTTAAGCATACAGCCTAATACTCTGATGCTATATTCTCATTTATATAATAAAGTTGATTAAAATTCATAGCTCAATAGTCTCAGATGTCTTTTCTCCTTGTTCAATTGGAGAAAAAACTGGAAGGAGGATAATGTCCCATCATCTCTTCCCACTCGAACTGATAAATCTGGATCAAGAATGGCCACGTCTAGTCCCAAATTTTCAAGGGACCAACTTCTAGCCTCCAACCAGTTTTCAGCAAATCTTTGCAGTCTGATCAGTGGCCCACTAAGTCAATTCCCGCCACAGTCATATATCAAGCTGATTTGTTGACCACTCTTGACCAATTTTTAGTTTATCTTCATCATTTGCCAGCTGAAACCAATCAATTCCTTGTCATTTCAAAATTTGTTTGGTCCCACATTCTGAATTGGCTTACAAGAACAATTCCAAATTGCCAGTAATTAGAAAATGCATTTAAATATGCTAAATTATGAAAAGTAGTTGTAAGATGAAGAAAAGGATAAATCTCAATGTTGAAAAGTTGAATTGCAAAGAACCAAAGATTAAAAAGTTGAACAAAATCACAAACCGTAACAACAATAGACTTGTCTTCATTATAGAGTGGTTGATCTCCAGAAGTAGGGTCAACAATCGCTAACCGTTGGTGAGCAAGATAGCAATCTTGGAAACAGTGCAACCCACTCCAATCTGGGCCTCTGTGCTGCAACCTATTTTTATGTAAATGATGTTAGAAATGCAGATGAAACATGTTATTACAGCCAATAGATTCTTGATATATGGATACTTAAACCTAGAAATTAGGATTTAAGTAAAGCTAATTTTGTAATTTAACAGAAATGAATTTGTTGGTGTGTCAAGAGCCCAACAAATGTTAAGATGCTTTAACGTCATCAAGAAAAGCACATGTGATGACGTATAATATCCTTTCAAAATGTTTTACTGAAAATTTTCCACACTCAAACCATGACAAGAAATCGTAATTGTCCCAAATACTTGCAATCGGCTACATAATATTTTTTTCCAGCATCCGATAATATCCTTAATTAATCAAAAAGAATTTAGTTTATAGTTTTTCTATTAAGGTCATATTAGATCTCCTTCTATCTATCCTTGCATCACTAATACAAAAAATCTCACATCTTTTAAGTTTTAACTATGTGTTTGTATCATATCAAATCATTCCCCTTCGTTTTCTCCCTTGTCTATACTACACCTAATTATTCAGGAATGAATTTTTGTTGTTATCCTTTCTAGTAAATTCATACATCCACCTCAAAATTTTATCTCAACAACACAAGTTCTTGTACATGTCACTTCCTTACAACCCAACACTCATATCGATAAAGTATCGTTGAGCTAAACTGTCTTGCATTATATATATATATATATATAGAGAGAGAGAGAGAGCATATAATGATCACACAAGGCTCCCAATGCCCCTCACCACTGTAGTCACACATTTTTCCTAAATAGACAATGTCATCATCAATCTCTCCATCTTGTGGATTAATCGATCCAAGAGATCTAAGAGTTCTACTTGCTGAAAATTCTTATTCATCCAATTTAACTAGACCACTAGCTCTTCTTTGAATACTCCTAAAATTATATCTCAAATATTGGTGTTAGTCCTACTTAATTTAAAATTTGCTAAGGATTACCCCCATATCACAAGTCTAGAATTAATTCAACTTAAACTCTCATTAACTGTCTGTGGATTATTGATATTTCCATTGATTTAATTCTTGTAGGAATCAAATGTTGTGGATTCTCAATATTTACCAACAGTGAAGGAATCTAGGCTACAGGTTAACACACAAAATTTCAAAAACACTAGGCCTTTCATCGCTCTACATAAAAATGGATGCTATCTTCCGAATGTAGCACTTTATTACACAACCAATATGATGGAATATCTGCAGATATATTAATAGCACTTGAAGACCATAAAAAATGTCAGATGAGACCCGCGCCAAAATCTCACGCCCCCCCTCCGCTCCTCTTTTCTTTCAGAGCACATTAAGGATTTAAGTGATCCACTCATATTGTCAATTTGGGTTAGAAATAACAGTCTTGCATTTTTATTTTTCCCAGAAGAAAGCCTCATACTTTTTTTAAGAAACTGGCAACATAAAATTGAGCCTAGCTGGCAATCTTACCCGGGACTGCTGCGAACTTCTATCAAGAAAGAGGTAATATATATGTTAGCTATAACAGAATAATAAATGACTTACAACCTACGTTATAAAGGTGAGCAAAACTCCGCAAAATCTAACATGGAAATCATAAATGCATAATGGACTCGAAAAGAAACACACCATTTATCGCACTACACACATATAAGAGAACATACTGCCTACAATCGATCCTAAACACATTAAGAGCAACATGTCACCCTCCTTTCCTATCGAACAATGTTGAGCAATAGTTTAAATATTCTTCAAACGGAATCAAGACGGCGAGACTAGGGGGATGACAGGAGACTCGGTGGGAGAAAAGAGGACCTCCGAGAGAGCTCGATGATGCGGGATCTCTTGACAAGCGAGGAATCGGCGCACCCGAGCACCGCTAAGATTCCACACATGGCGAACGTTCTCTCGCTCGCTCACCGGCTTCGTGTGCCGAGAAGGAGCAGGATTTGACCGGTCAGCGCGCTCGCCTCCGCCCACCACCCATCACGGGGGGGCGATATATGAGCGAGCGACGGAGACAGAGAGAGAGAGAGAGAGAGGAAGGGATTCGAGGAATCAAATCCAAGCCGTTGATGTCAAGAGGCACGAATGCCAGTCTAGGGCATCTTATCGCCCGCATTTGTGGGACCCGATCCTGGGATCCCCAAACAGATCAGCTACACCATTGTGATGTTCAAAACAGCAAGGAAACGAATCATTGTTCGACGCGTTTCCACATAAACCCAATACCCCAAAACGATCGGTTGCCGTGGTGGTGGGGCCACTATGTGAACAAAGTCCAAGTTCTTTGGTTCGTGATGATGATTTTTTTATTTTTATTTTATGACTAATTCGACTCTTAGATATTTTATGTCATAAAAATGCTTGTGTCTTTGAGCGAAGGAGAGATTTTTGTTTTATGACTCATTCGATTACTTACATATTTATGTCATAAGCAAATATTAAGTGTAAGATGTTTCTGGTTCAATTATGACGTATCTTACTATTTTGATACTTGTGTCGACAGGGTATGTATGTATCATGCACGAAAAGACGTTTTGATAGTATCCATCGTGTGGAGCACCTTTTATGAATGCATGCGATGCGAAGATTGATGGATCCATCACGCGTGGAGAAATATTTTATCTAATTAAAATACATTCTAGATTTTGATATTTGTATCCTAAATGACCTATCATGCACGATAAGATGTTTTATCAGGTCAGATATATAGTGCTTTCATTCTTTTATCTTATATGATTGCGTCGTGCATAAAGAATATATATATATATATTCTTTGACATTTTTTTCATAAACGGACACGAGAATGATATTTTTTGTCCCTATTAGGTATTTTATATATATATATATATATATATTCATATTTTTGCTTGTATACATTTATACATGCTTATGTCCCTATTTATTACATGGGTAGATACTAATATTCTTATCTATAAAATGTGATCTATTATGAGTGATAACTCGACAATATAAGTCACGAAAGTTTTATTTATGTGAGCATACGTATATAATATCTTAAAATCATATAATCTAAAATATTTAATGGGCTTTTGACTTCTTTAGTATGACACTAATATATGTAAATAAAAAGTGTAATTTTTATGTTGAAATAACTTAAATGCATACATGCTCATAACATATACACCTCCTATTATAATATATAAGTATGCTCCCACATCATATACCATAACATACACATGTATCCTACATCATAAATTATATCTATATATTCTTACAACATAATTTATAATACATATGTGTATTCTTATATCACATATGTGTGCAGTCCCACATTCATATCATCATATACATACACATATAATATTTTTTTATCATATTCATTTATTCTTATACTTATATAGTGCGTAAAAATTAACATCAAGCTTATACATAACTCATAGCATTTGTATCAATCAAAACATGTCTTCTTATTGCACTATGAATGTTATAATTAGTATGACCACTATTTTATAGTAAATTTAGCTTATACTCAAAATTAAAATGTCAACAAAGAGCCATGATTCTCAATGATCAATCTGGTTTGGAGCATAAGGTCACGAGATGCCTTGATTAAAAATCATAGATATTGAATCACTTATTTACAATAATCTATAGCAATAATTTATAGAACAAACTAAATTAGATTATACCCAATCTATAAATTTACCTAAATTTCACCATTATTTTTTGAATAACTTATTCCATAATCAAATGACCTAATTACTATCAATCAAACAACTATATATTCCAGGAAGCAATCTTACTAAAACATCTTGTATTGTCATAAAATTTTGTAAAATCTCAGAAGACATGAAATTATTCTCTAAATTCAATTATCATCACCTATTTTATGTAGTTGAAACTACGTTGAGACTATTTAAATTTTTAAATCTTTTTTATACAAAAAATATGATATTCACTCAATTTTAAATCATATAGAATCATAAGAGATTTAAAAAAAAATATAATCCAATCATATCCCTACGAGGGTACAGATTCCTTGATGGAAAACATGAGATCTACATGCTTCAAGGTGATAAATCCATAATTTAAATTATAAAACTCATATTGAAATCATTTCATAAGTCATTAGAATATTAACTTAATCATATACAACATATAAAAAAATAGATCTTAACTTAAACCATAGGTCACCCCAAATCAATAAAAATTAATGACCTATAAAACATATCACGATCTTCCTTAACTAAGCTATTGAGAAAAAATAGATTAAAAAAAGGTACATAAGTCGTTCCCTTTATGTTACAAATAGTTTTTTTTTTAAATAGACATAATTGCTTATACATACTTCAGATAACATTTCAAAGAACATTGCATGTAACAGCATTTTCTTTTTCATTTAAAGCATGTACGTCAATATTAAAAGTCGATGCCATAAGCATACAATATATCATATTTATGAAGTATATATATTACAAATCATATCTTTAAGTATTGATAATATATGGATATTATTTGGGTTTTATTAACATGCGAGCTATATGTATCAGTTATATGAGATCCATATCATCTCAATCAAAGTTGAGACGCGCTGGATGATGGTAATAAAAGCTTTAATAGATATAGCGATTTTAAACGAACCATATTGAAAAAATTATTATTATTATGAATTCATCGATTAATGGAGTGGATCCGTAATGGACCACATATTAATGCAAAGAGGAAGGTAAGGTCCTCTAATCTGATGCAATTTACTATATGACCAAGATTAAAAGAAAAACCTTTTCACCAATGCTCTTGTGGTGGTGTGTATCTTGGGATTTAATTTTTTATAATATTTTCTTAAAAATCATATCTCTTTGTACAAAATTGATATATTTAATTTTGATCATCATTCTAACATAGTGAAATTAGCATAACCTAACTTATTTTTCTTTAGTATTGTCATATTTAGAAAAAAAAGAGAATAAACTATTTCTAGAGGGGATGTAATTTGGGAGACATGATTAAGAATTTTGTTTCAAATAGAAAACATGCATTTATTGTTTTAGTTCATTCATATGAAACCCCTCTGATAGTAAATGAGTTTATGCTTGTTTTGGATAAAAAAATATTTTAGATATTTTGAGTATTCATTAATGAAAACACACATAGACGTTACCCTATATGTTATTATATATGTATATGTTAATGATAGCATAAGGTTGATTTCCTCTTTATATGTCTTAGACGACATCGTTTATATGTCTTAGACGATATCGAATGCATAAGTTATGTTTTGACTAATAAAAATATCAAAATTTGATCTATTTACATCGCTTCTTATCTTTATCCATCTTTTTGAAGATTCAATGACATATTGTACGTCAATGATCCTCTATTTTAGCTTTTTATGTCTTAATTTTTTTTATCATTATTCTCTCAATCATCTCGTACATGATGATAATCAGTTGGTCTCATGCTTTTAATATCCAGAAATTGAATGTCTCTACGATGCTACTAACCAACATGTCAGATTTTTTTTTACTAACCAATGATATGCATGCTCATTAACCTCCTTGATTTGGTTCATGTAGTAACCAAATTCTCTTCCAATCGTTGAGTAGACTATTTGCCACACAAGGTCCTTTAAGACCCCACCCTTGAATTGCTTCTTGAAGTTCTCGTATATGTGGTGAGATATGTTTTTTTTATAACAATAACAAACAAAATATATGAAGGGCAATATACTACACAAAGCTGCTCCTTGACCACTGACGGCTATCCTTTGCTACTAATCAATGATATGCATGCTCATTAACTTCCTTGATTTGGTTTATGTAGTAATCAAATTCTCTTTCAATTATCGAGGAGGCTGCTTGCCACACGAGTCCTTTAATACCACACCCTTGAATTGATTCTTGAAGTTCTCACATATGTGACAAACATAAATCCTATGGTTCGCACGTGGCATAACCTCTGAAAATACTTCAATGAGCCCCTAAATTAATAATATACACAATATTCTAAGTAAGGTTAGTAAATGATAATAATTTATGTCACCCAAAGTATGATATAGAAAGTAGTTTAAAATACCTTCTGTTGATCACTCATAAAATTTCAAGCGTGCGCCTCAACTGATCCGGTGTCACATAATAGCTCTTCAAGAAATCACTTCTAATTTTCTTTATTTCCCATTGTAGCTATTGTCCATGCTATTGGGAATATTTCATTATTGGCATCTATTCCAATAGTTGCTAATAAGACCACCCTTGTAATAAGTATTCAAATGACAACCATCAACGACAATATAGGCCTGCACCCCTCAATGAATCCTTAGTTGCATGCAGCCAAACAACATTAAAATCAACTAAACATATTCCCATCATTTAGATCAGTTCCAACCTTACATGTCGACTCTGGGTTAGTCTATAGATTATAGATGCATAATCACTTAGCTTAGAAAAGTGAAATCTATCATCACCTTAAGGGAACTTTAGAGCCTTCCTCTTTCCACTATATCATTTCTTTTCTGTTATCTCCACATTAAACCTCTACCTCACATTATTCTTAAATACATTATTAGGCTACTGTATGTCATCCTTCAACGTGGCAAAATACTTCTTGGCTAAGAAAAAACTAGTAATATGGTGACTAATGCTATGGCGTCCGTAACCATGTCAATCATCATCTTAACTTGAAAACAATTGAGCATAGGATTGAGGTTGACTCTACCCCTTCCCCCACACCCAACTATCATACAAACTTTAACTACTCTTATACATTCATTCTTCGAATGCTTGAAGTCAAAATCCTCTTGTATACTGTATTTATGCAGATAACTCTGAAATCTCTTAACATTACTGAAGAAATCACTAATCTTTAACATAAGATTCTCTCCAAAATGATGATTGGAGTCAAACTCTCTGGATGTAGGTTTGCAATGACCTTGACTCCCAAAATCCCTAGGAGGACGTAAACTATCTGTGTCATCCTCATATTCAGACTCTATCATATCAATATTTAGAATATTAACTTTGCAAACACATTTAGGAATATCGATATCCTCATAACATGACGAGTTATCACTATTCTATATATTATTTTCGTCTGAGTCATTGTCTAACCTTACATAATCTAATTTTTTAATATCCCTTATTTTACCACCTTCCTTAATGACATTAGCACTTGCTTCATCAAAAACACTTAACATTTTTAGTAATATAGGGAAATCTTCAACCGTCTCCCTCACGCTTGCATGCTCCACATACATATTAACCCCCCCAGATTGCTCACACATCTGTCACTATGTTCATTAGATCCTCCTCAACCCTTAGATCTTTAACCTCAGCCATAAACTCACCTTCATACATGAATCCTCTAGCATTATTATATTAGAACCTCCAACAAAAGATCCTAAAATCTATTATCGTCACTCTTTCAGGATCTATATTCTCTATAGTTCTAATGACGCCATTGGCATACATAATCTCAGGAGCCCAAATCAAATTACCTCCATGATATACATTCATCATAATGTCACTTATATCATGAAATATATATATAAAAAAGAGTAAATTAAAAAAAAGGAAAAATGAACCGTATGTGGCCCACAATTAATAAAATAACTTTTGACATTAGCATTGCATTATACTGACATTAACTGGTTATATATTTCATTGTATATGCTTTTTCACTTATAGACAAAATTAATATGTAGCCATGTCCATACTAATGAGACAATAAAGTGAGAGAATTGGGTCCACTAAAATAACTATTGGGTCTACTAAAATAACTATTTCTTTAACCTAAGTCATTGTCTGTAGCGTAAATAGCAATTATTAACACTATCCAATGCATACATAATTTAGGACCACCATACAACAATCTATTTATTATTATATAACTATGCATCAATCCATACGAAAACTACAAAAACTACCTCAGATAATCATGTAAATCAATACTAACTTTGAAACTGCAGAGACCCATATAACAACAAACTTTAAACTCTAAACAAGCACACATGCAAATACAATCCAACCAAACCTAGTAAAGAAACACCAAACTACAATAACTAAGCGAAAAATTCTAACAAAGCAAAGTAATCGGAAAATTAATTTCAACAACCAAGCGGAGAAAAATTCTTACCATCTCAGTAGAGAACCTAGTGACGACAGTGAAGGAACCTGACATTACAGGAATCTAGCGATGGAAAACTCAAAAATCACGATCATTGCAGTAGAAGAACTTAAACCGTCACAAAGGAGAAGAAAGGCACAACAAAAAGATAAAGGGAACCTTAGCTCAGAGTAGCAGAAACCAACGTCGGTAGAGGTAAAGAGAGGTGGGGTAATAAAGATTGAAGAAGAAAAATAGAGAGGGGAGGACCGGTTAGGGCTTGAGGAGTATTTAGTTTTAACTATCGATGTAATCTTATTTCTAACATAGGAGACCATTTTATGTAAAAATCATAATATATGAGTCACTTATGTGAGTTTTAAAGTAAAAGGTGACTTTGATTTTGAAACATAGTAGGAGAGTTAACAAGAATTTTAACCTAAAAATAATATATAATAATATACAACATGGGGGCAAAATAAATGACTCTAAAGAGTCCAAAAGCCGCATAAATCTCAGTTGACTATTTTATTAAAAAATATAGAGATAAACAAGATAAATATTAAATTGATAATTTTTTCACAATTCCTTCACATTCAAGTAGAATTATAAATGAAAAATTATTCTATATTTTAGAGAATAATTTACCTTTTAAAATAATAACAAAATAAAACTTTATGAGTAAATCCTCAGAAAAATTCCTTAATTTTGAAAAAAAATTCCAGAACCTATTTTCAAATATTTTCACAGAACGTTCCTTATTTAGAAAATGATAATTTTATCCTCATAATGCAGATATAAATAAGAAAGTAATATGTTCAAAAATTTATAAAACACTTATTTTAATGAGTTTGATACATTAGCACTATACTTATTCTTTAGGTATAGAATTTATAGGATAGAGTTAGTATCTATCAATAATCTAAGGGATACAAGTCATATTAAATAAATTGTAGAGAAATGTTCTTGATGAAATATCCTACTAGTCCACGATTATACCTAAATAAATATATAAAAAATGAGAATAAGACTAAAAGAAAAAAAAATGATATACGAGAAGATGACCAAGGGAGATTAACCAAAAAAATGTATATGTAAATATTAATTTAAAAGAAACAATTATTATTATTGTTGTATATGTAATTTTATCTTTTTTATATATCTAGTTAGGGTAAAAATATATAAAATATAAAATATAAAATATAAAATATAAAATATATTTAATATTTCTCCACTATAAGTCAAGTAGCACAGTTTATGGTAGACTATTAACCTTAGTTAATATTTTGATCAAGGTGAAATATATTTAAGTTTGCTATAATGTTGTAAAGTTAAATTTAAAAAGAGCTATAATGCTCCTCTTTTATCCCGTCAAATCTATAGTTCGCCTTCGCGATAAGACTGTCTTACTCTCACATGAAGAAGGAAAATAGTGTGTTAGAATTTTTTATAAAAAATTAGTTTATTTAGATTCGAAGGTAAGAGGTAAAAAAAATATTTATTAGAATTTTTTAAAATGTGCGTTACGTGAAAAATTACGAAAGATAATTATCTCTTTTGAAAATTCGCCTATGTTATAATATTAAATCGCCCAGGATTAAATGCCTAACCCTTCAAGGATAAATATTTGACACAGCTTAGTGGAGGGCGAAAACAGAGGTGACAGAGAGCTTGGGGTTGATTTGGGACATCATGAGGCCGGGAATCGCCGGCGCCGTGTTCGGTGCCGGGTGGTGGCTCTGGGTCAACACCGTCGTCTGTAGTGTCGACGCCGTCGTCTGTTGTGCCTCCCCGGTAAACCCTTCTCCTCCGTCCCCAAGTAAATCTCCTTGGTCGTTACTCTGCGACTCGTACGGTTCGAATTGGCTCGACCGATGGAGCGATATCTAGGAATCTTTGCGTCGTCTGTAGTGCCGTCAGGGTTTCCTTCCTCCACTACCTCCCCGGTAAGCCTTTGTTCCCCGTCTCCAAGTAAATCTCGTTGGTTGCTACTCAGTGACTCGTTAGGGTTCAAATTGGCTCGATCGATAGGGTGATATCTAGGGATCTTTGCGTCGCTTGTGGCGATCATGTTCAATTGCGTCGACATTACTACTTGCCATACGGAGAGGGCGAATTTTTCTACCCCGATAAGTCGATAGGTTTGAGTTGGGCCTTTGGTTGGGTGGGAATCTTGAGTTTGGTGAAGATGCAACTGACTTAGATTGTTGCAGTGCCCATGCTGCTGATGTTGCGTTTCTTGCACTTCTTACATTGTTTGTTTCAGCTAATTGAGTCATATCAAATCAGTGTTCATTGTCTATGATGCAAGAACTTTATAAAGCTGTCACTTTAAGAAGCTTTTCTGCTTAATGTGTTGTTTAGATTGGGCTAATTGAACTCAGTTCTTTGTAATGCGAGTGCAATTTGGTAAATATAATTAGGAACATTAAATTCCTTAACTTTTGAGTATGATATTTCATGAGTCTAAATCTTGATTTGCTATGTATTTTGGTCAGGAACATGTCGGAGAAACCCCTCTAGTTCAATTAGATCATTCAGTTATTTTATCTTATATTTCCTCATTTTCTGGTTATGGTTTCCTTTTGCCATATACATCTTTTGCCATCTAAGATTTTTCCATTTCAATATCTATATCTTTGTTCTACCAAAGTTCGGTCATAATGCAAGTGTTAGATTATGTAATGATTGCATAGTAGTGGAGATATCCATGATTTATGCCTCTAAACAATGGATTTTTGAGTGCCATCATCACCTAAGTGCCCTCCAAGCGTTTGACCGTCTTATAGTAATGAGCTGAATACAGTGAATGTTTTAGAATGTGCCTACAACATGCGGATGACCAAGGTGCCTCATATGTATATGACCCTGTGGCTGTATGTGCAAGTGCATATGCTATTTCAAGAAAACCAGAAATTAGAAGCTTCTTGAAATACTGCTAAATAAGACAGTGATGGAGGTTAAAGGAATACCTAGCGGCACCTTGTGGTTGTCATAATTCGAAAGAACATATTCAAGTATGAGATGACTTTAATACTTATTCAAGAACTCATCTAAGTTAGCTGAATTGACAAGCACTGACCAAATGGTTTTCATGGCTTTATTCAGTTTGTATATACTGTCTTTTAGATCACAACGGTGGCTTGTGCAACAAAAGGGTGCCGCCTAGTGTGTATCTGATGTGGCACATGAAGTTTATTTGTAGTTGTACACGAAATTCTATGAAGATCACATAGGCCATGCTAGCTGTTGTAAGGTGTTTATATCAGCAAATGTTGTTTGCATTGACCGTGTTCTAGGCATTTTTATTAGTCTTGCAAAATACTATAGTACAACTAGTCATGAGGTGGCTGTCTAAGGTTTTGTAACATTTCCATCCAAGGATGATATTGTTGTTTAGGAGATTGATTATTCTGGGAGTCAGTATCAAAACTACTTGTAGTTTTTAAACTTTAAATGATTAAGATGTTTACTGTATGGCTGTAAAACTAATAATAATCATACATCTTGAAGGTGTCTTCTGCAAGACATAAGGCTGTAACATTTCAACCGAGGGAAAATAATCTGTTTAGTTTTTAGTCCAGAACTATAGAAGGCTTAGTGTTACTAATGTTTAAATATTTTCTATTATTAATACTTCCTTCTAACTGAACTTCCGTTAAACCAGGACTACAAAGCGAGAGAGGGTTTAATTTTTGACCCTATAATAAATTTGTAGTTTAGATTGTTTGACACATTGCACAAGACTTGCAAGCTTTGGACGAGGAGTTATTTGAGATTTAAAGAAAACACTACCTTTTTTGTTCATACATCCATCTGATTTTATAAACTCTGTTTGGAGAACATATTTACTTGTAAATACAAAAAAGAACATAAGATATGCAGCAAATGGAAACTAAAGCTATGATATCATGCATATGATTATTGGAAAAGAAAAAATGGTGCTAAGTTCCATGAGATGCTCGGCAAAGAGCTAAAATACTCTAGTTGGTGCATCCTGAGCAAGCCGAACAGATTGTGAAGTTTCTTGCCAGGAGGCATCACTCTTCTTGAAGGAAGAGGGGAAGGGCTCCTTTTTCAGTAAATTCCAAATGCATTAGTGATAGAAACTAAGGAAAGATGTATTGAAACAAAGAAAAGAAGTACATCATCTATTCTTTATTTGTACCTATTTATATAGGAGAATAAAATATTGAAATGATTAGACTGTTGAGGATTTCCCTCAACAACTTAACTAATATGCTAAAAGTTGTTACAGTAACCTTATCGCTTAACAGGCCCCCGCAAGATTGTGCTCCTGTCAAGGACGCCGATCTTGGACCTATGAAGTGTAAATAGCTTGCGGGCAAGTGACTTCGTAAGAGTCGCGGTTGATCATGTACGAGAAACACGTGGTTGTCGGTTGATCACTTGATCTCGTACAAAATGAAAGTCAATTGCTATATGTTTCATACGAGTGAAATCGGATTTACATACGTAGATAGCTCGATATTATCACAATATATGGTGGGAGTGACGAGCGGATGTCAAGTTACGTGAGCATATTCATCACCCAATTAAGTTCTGCAGCGGTTGCAAGAGCGATACTGGTTGACCAAGCAACGGTCTTTTGTTTCTTGGAACTCCGGTGATTGGATTGGCGCCTAGGAAAATGATATACCCATTGTCGATGTTCTATCATCAACGCTTCCAAGCATCATCAACATAAGCATGAAGTTGGAGTGGAGAGTTTTATAGAAATATGCCATAGTCAAGAGTACCATTAATATAACATAATACTCATTTAATCACGACCAATGTGTGTAGTAGCATGCATGAATGGACTGACTTTGTGCAAATTAAATATCTGGGCGGGTGATAACGAAATATTGTAAAGAGCCAATTACTTGTCGATATTGTGTAGGATCCGTAGCAGGACTTCCATCATTTAATCGAAGCGATTCACCAGTGGAAAGGGGAGTGGAAACAACATTTGCATCCTTCATGTTTGTCTTGACTAATAAGTCTTGAGTATACTTCCGTTGAGAGAGGAAGAGTTTGGAATTGAGGGAGAATCTGGCGTCCAACTTCTTAATGAACATTGTAACCTCCATATAGTTATTACCGGTCACAATGATATCATCTACGTAGACTAAAAGATATATTGTACTGTCCGGTTATTGACGGAGAAATAAGGAGGTATCAGACTTAGAGTTAGAAGCCGACTGACATCAGAAACGAGCCGAGTTCTTTGTACCAGGCTCGTGGAGCTTGCCGAAGATCATAGATAGCCTTGTGGAGTTTACAGACATGTTTCAGATATTGAGGATGAAGAAAACCAGGAGGTTGTTCCATAAAGACATCGTCAGTTAATGTTCCTTGTAAGAAGGCAATGTTGACATCAAGTTGTCGCCGTTGCCAACCTTTTGAAACGGCTAAACTTAGAATCAGTCGGATTGTTGTGGATTTAACAACCGGAGTGAATGTCTCTGCAAAATCAACGCCAGGACGTTGATGAAAGCCTTTGACCACTAAACGGGCCTTATACCTGGCAATGGACCCATCAGGGTTCCGCTTAACCTGAAAAACCCACTTACACCTGATGACATTTTGTGCAGGAAGAAACAGAACAAGTGTCCAGGTAGAGTTATGAAGGAGGGCATCATACTCATCAGACATAGTTTGACGCCAGTGAGGAGACTTTTGGGCTTGAATAACCGTGGTAGGTTCACAGATCTCAACAGAGGGAGTCACAACTGTATTGAGGTCAAGAACCTACGTGGTTTGAATATACCACTTTGAGAGCGTGTTGTTATGGGATGTTTAAGTGGTTTAGGAGATAATGACGGAATGGGTGCTGGAGAAGTAATAGAACATGGTGAGTCGGACGAGGATGAGTGGAAGTAGGGGTAAGGAAATCGGTAATTGAGTATCCGAAGACCGGATGTCTGAGGCAGGAGGTATGCATAAGGAGAGGAAAAAGAGGGAGCGAGATGTTGTATTGGAGAAGCGCTCCATTCATGTATATGAGTTGGAGTGAGTGATTCTTGTGGAGGCTCATTGGATAATGGCATGTGCCAATGATGTGCAGTCAGCGGAGTAGTTGGCACGAAGAGATTTGACTGAAATGTAAAGGAGGACTCGACAAAGACCACGTGACGAGACACAAAGACCTTGTGAGTCAAACGATCATAGCATCGGTAAGTATTATGTTCAAGAGAGTAACCAATGAAGGTGCAAGGTTTTTTATGTGATGCATAAGGGCGTAACCAAGGATAGCACAACCAAAGACTCTAAGTTTCAAGGTTTGCGGGTTTATGAAACAATTTTTCAAAAGGTGATTGATCCCGGAGGATTGGAGTAGCATGCGATTAATCGATAGATCATCGGAAGGCGCAAACCAAAAAATAGTTGGCATGGAAGCATGATGGAGAAGTGTAAGATCGGTTTCAACTATATGCCGATGTTTGCGTTCGGCTGAGCCAACTAGTTGAGGAGTGTACGGAGGAGACTTGAGATGTTGAATACCACATGTATTTAAGTATGGTGTTAGAGATTGGTATTCACCTCCACCGTCAGAGTAAACTGTTTTAATGGTGGATTTAAAGATATTTTTCACCAATTTTTTGAAGGTAATGAAGGTTTTAGAGACCACAGACTTATGTTGAAGAGGATACAACCAAGTATATTTGGTAAAATAATCAACAAAGATAACATAAAATTTGAATTTGTCAAATGAAATACTTGGTGCAGGACCCCAAACATTAGTATACAAAATTTCAAACGGTTGTGAGCAAGAGATAGAAGAATGTTCAAAAGGTAATCTATGACTTTTATTACTAAAACATGCATCACAATGAGTAACACTAGAACTTGCTTTAACAGATGGAATAGAATAACATAACATTTTTTTTTGGAGAGTGGAGGAAGAAGGGTGACCCAGACGATGATGCCACACATCCATTGGAACAACAATAGAAGAGTAGGCAATAGGCTGAGAGATCGATGGCCACTGGTAGATGTTATCTTTACTCTTGCCTTGAACTAACGATGCCCCCGTGCTCAGATCTTTGACAAGAAAGGAGTTAGGAAAGAATTCAGTGGATGTATTATTTTGTTTACGGAATTGGGAGACAGAAATAAGATTCTATTTGATATGAGGAGTGCACAACACATCACCGAGTGTAAAAGTACGAGAATACGAATTAAGCATTGTGGAATCAATATGAGTGATGTGAAGTCGCTTACAATCACCGTTGATGACGTCATCGATACCACCATAGCTGTTGTGAAGGGACAAGTTCTGGAGGTCCGAGGTGATGTGATGGGAGGCGCCAGAGTTTATAACCCAGGAATGTTGATCAGAAGTCGGGGCAGCAACAAGATGTGCTTGGGGCATGGTAGCGGAAGGTCGAGGACGAGACCGGACCTTAGCGGTGTGACCAACCTTATCACACAACCGACAGACTATGCGTTGTTGAGGCATAGGAGCAGTCGCCAAGGTTGTTAATAGTTGATGTTGCTACCTGGAGGCATGGGAGCAGGACACCAAGGCTGTTGGTGATGGATGTTGCTTCCTTGGGGCAGAGCTTGTCCAAGTCCTTTGTTGATAGGTTTAGAATGCTGATTGTTCTTCTTTTTTGATTTGTGACTCACCTGAGCAGTAATAGGTGGGCCTGAAACCTTATCTTCACGCTTTAGATATGACTCGTAGTCATTCAACTTGTCAGACAGCTCCTCAAATGATAGCGATGAGTCACGTGCTCGTATTGCTGTTGCCAATTCTTTGTACTCAACTCTAAGACCATTAAGAGTGTGAGCAACAATTTCATCATCACTGAGGTGGTGCCCTATTAATGCTAAATCATCGATGATAAGTTTTATATGTTGGAGATAATCATCGACGGTACTTTCCTCTTGTTTGGTGTTCATGAGTCGTGAGAGGAGGCCGAGCATACGAGTGCACGAACGATTAGTCAATGTAGTTTGCAACTTGCACTAGGCTTCAGCAGCAGTAGCACATGAAGATATAAGTGGTGCGACGGAACCAGCAACAGAGGCTTGAATTGCCTGGAGAATGAGACGATCTTGATGTAACCATAACTTATGCTCGGATTTGATCGACTTGGTGCCCCGTGACGGTGATCATTTCGTGGACAACGAAAGATCCATCAACATAGCCTAGTAAATCATAGCCAAAGAGGAGATTAGAAAACCGAGCACGCCAGATGCGTAGTTTCCTCCTGGATAATTTGAGGATGAGGGCCGCAATAGATACAAGCCCTATATGTTGAGAAGCACTATTGCTTCATACGGGAACAATAACTGGAACTTGAGAGGTAGAAGACGAAGACATTAGGGGAGAGGATACCAAGCACTATCGTTTTTGGGTCCGAAAGATATGCGGTGGTGAACGGCTTGTAGATCCGGTATGTGCCAGAAAGAAGGCTGCATGCTATGCAAATAGGCCACTACAGGAGGCAGTAGAGATATGAGAGAAGGCTACTGTTATCGGGTAGGCGATTAAGAGCATATGTAGCAGCTTCCTACTCTTCTCTTTAACTCTTTAACCTCGATTGGGAGCGAAGGCAGACAACGAAGGGAGGAGTTAATCAGCCATCGAAGAAGGGAATGAGTAGCCGATGACTGCCGACGTTGGGAGATCGACGAGGCACTGTCCACCGAAGGAAGAGGGCCGCAGCTGTGTGGAAACTAGAGCAAGGTACAACAACTTCGGCAGCAGGTAGCAGGACAATGATGCAAGAAGATGGCGGTGCTCGTTGGGCACTGCCGAGGATGACCTCTACGGACAATCGTCCTCTCCTCCACAGGAGAGGTGGAGGAGGAGGCTGGGAGACTGAGAGCTGCGGTTGCGGCGTTGGCGAGGCCGCGCAGGTGATTAACGCCAATTCGGTTAGGTAGAACCTTTGCGGTGCCTGCGTCCGCGAGTTGATGGCGTCGAGTTCGGAACTTGATAGAAGGTGCAGGTAGTGGGTTAGAAGGGTCTCACTAAGCTTGATGGGGCGACGAGAGTGTGCCCGCGATCGGGGACCTTCGTCAGCTTCACGAGCAGTGGAAGAAGAGACAATGCTGGGAGGTCGGTGCCGATCTTGTAGGTTCCATCGGCAGAGGAAAGGCACAGTTGGACAACATCGTCAGCAAGGTCGTCGCCGGAGGAAGTAAAAAGGCCTATGGTTTACTGCTGTTTGCGCGTGGAAGAAGCAATCGGAAGATGCTACAAGGTGTTGTCCAAGAGAGGAAGAGGGTTGTAGCTACGTGGCGTGGTGGTGGAAGGAGCGGAGCGGAGATTAGATTCAAGGACGAGGAGCAACAGGCGTCGAAGGTGATGGGCGCGCTGCTCTGCCTTGAACTAGGGATCAGTGATGGTGCGCCGGGGAAGCCGCAGAGAGAAGAACACAGCTTCACCAGTGAAGGAGTTCCTCTACACCTAGAGCTGCGGGTCCGGCTGGAGAGGAGGGCACATGTGGCTTTCTGGTCGCGATGGTGCCTCAATGGTGGAGGTAGCGGCTACAGCTGTTGCTTGCGGCCAAATGCAATGGAGAATCGTTGTCGTTTGACAGCGAGAATACTGCTTGTTCTACACAAGCGGCTCTGATACCGTGATAGAAACTAAGGAAAGATGTATTGAAATAAAGAAAAGAAGTACATCATCTATTCTTTATTTGTATCTATTTATATAGGAGAATAAAATATTGAAAGGATTAGACTGTTGAAGATTTCTCTCAACAGGTTAGCTAATATGCTAAAAGTTGTTAGAGTAATCTTATCGCTTAACAATTAGCACATGTTATTCTCGGGATCTCTTATAAAATGGCTGCCAATTTTAAGTTTTCGTTTCTTTTACAACTTAATCAGAACATACAATAGCTCGAGAGGCTGGTTGCTCATCAGATTCCTGTATGATTTATTTCTTTTCTTTAGCATCCTCTTGCAGGTTGAAGCTCTAACTTTTGACATACGCTGTGTCTCTCGTGTCTTCAGCGTGGCAGTAGGCCTGCTGCTTATACAAGATGCACCCACGGATAAGGGTCCGTATGGAGGGGAGTCTGATGGTGATTTGCCGTGTGTGTTTGTTTTGATCAGGTTTGACTTCTCCAGGATATGGACATAAAATCTTTGGAGATAACGTTCACTGATGTTGACTTTGTTTGCAGTGGGCTTGTATATTGGACTAGTCATTCTCACGATTGCGTGAGAAAATTTGTTGGGAATGCATGGGGAAGATAAAGGTAAAGCGTCTAATCCTCTTACTATAATCCACGAGTCAAATACAAAAAATCGTAGTGATGTTCCCAAATTTGTATTTATGTAGATATATCGAGTGTAAGTTTTAGCATGTTTGGTTGGTGGTGTTCAGAAGGTGCACAACGGTTAATGACCCAGTACTAATTGTTTTGAAGCAAATGTCTCATACCTGAGATAGTGTCCTCACAAAAAATGTGCAAGGTCCCACCCTCGTCTCTTATGTAATTTTGTGGTTATCCTTGTACTGAGAATAAGTGTTGTACATTTAATGCTTATTGTTGAATTGAGAAATGGGTCTGACAGTATATACGTGTACACCTGCGCACAGGATTTATTGAGCTTTTTGGGCCAGTATAAAGGCCCATGGAAGACGGGCCCACCTCGTCCACCCGAGGGGAATCCATAGTTGGACGTCGTTTTCTGCGGCCTCTCTCGCTTCGACGGTGCCACGTTCCGATATCCGCCTCGACACTTTACCAACACTTGTTTAATATTCGTGCCCAGCAACAAATCTTCGCCCTCTTAAGTCGTCAGATGCGTCTCCGAGGCGCTCTCCTTTCCCTATTTAAGGGTTGTTACGCGTGCGCAGGCCTTCCTCTCCTCTCTCCCCTCTCGTGCCGAACCCAAACCCAATAGGTGAAGGAAAAGAGAAAAAGCAAAAAAAGAAGAAAAAGAAATAGACGATCGAATTCCCCACCCCCTTATCTCTCTCTTCGGATCCGTAACCGAAGCGGAAAAGAAAAAACGAAAAAAAGAAAAAAAGAAATCGAAAAGAGGGGAAACCAGAGCTCGAAACCCTAACCCTAGCGTCCTTCCCGACTCCTCCCTCGCTTCTGCTCGTCGTCGTCCCGCTCTAGCCAGTCACCCTTCCGATTAGGGTTCCGGCGATGTCGGGCTGCCGTCCCGGCGCCACCCGACCATGAGGCCCCCGCGATGCCCCCATCGGAACATGGTCGGTAGAGGCGCCGACGGTCGCCCCGACGCCGAGGAGGATCCCTCCCCTGCTGCCGCTCCGTCGGAGGCGGGCCTTCCGGGCGTGGATCTCCTTGCGCAGGCACGGAAGGCACTTTCGTTCCGGTGCCCCTTCGACGCCGAGGAATCCACCCTCAGGGTTCCGACGCTGCCCTCGGGGTTGGCCTCTTTCCTATTGCGGGCCTCGGAGGGCCACAGAAAGCACAAGAAGTCACAGGGAGAGACCTCCGAGAAGCCTTTGGGGAACAGAAAGCCTTCGACCGTGTGGGATGAGACTGAGGAGTTTTTCCGACCAGTCACCCTGGACGATATTGACATGTTGGTGCCGAAGCTCCCTTCGGGTCCCGGTTTGCTGGACTCATGCCTTGCCATGCCGGTGATTGGAATTGGCACGGGGGACGGCCAGAAATATGATAACTTGGATGCTGATGCACTTGAATTGAGTTCCATTTCATCGCCTAAGAAGGAAGAGGTAGTCTCGAAGCAGCAAGTGAAGGACACTGAGAATGTTCAGGCAGCTGAGGAGGCTCAACAAATGGAAGTAGACGAGGTTGTGACAGTTGGTGGTGATACATTATCCATACAAGGGGGAGATGATGACCATTCGTCTTTGCATTGGATTTTGGGGTCAAAAGAACGATTCGTTCTCACATCGGAGCGTCCCAATAAGAAAAGAAAGCTCTTGGGTGGAGATGCTGGCTTGGATAGGCTATTACTGCTCCCTAATTCATTATCAGGAGCTTCTCTCTGTGATTTCTGTTGTTCTCCAGAGACTAGAGCAGAGTCAAATAAGTTGCTTCGCTGCCATTCTTGCAACGTCTTGGTGCACCAGAAATGTTATGGAGTGCATGAGGTTCCAGAGGGGGTTTGGTTGTGCGCTTGGTGTAAGCATTTAGAAACAACAGGAGAGATTTTAGAGAGAGATGGTCAGGTGCCTGGTCTAAGGCCATGCTTGCTTTGCCCTAAAGAAGGTGGAGCATTGAAAATGGTGAAAAAGGATTCTTCTCTTAACACAAGTGGCACTACTACAAAGTTTATGCACTTGTTTTGCAGTCTATGGACATCAGAAGTGCATGTGGTAGATACTGGATCAATGGAACTGGTTATGAACAAGGGAGGCATAGAAGACAGACGTAGGAGACTCGTATGTAATGTTTGCAAGGTGAAGCATGGTGTATGCATACGGTGTAGTCACGGTAAGATCTCCTCCAATGATCTTTTATGGTTTTTCCTTTTCAGTTCTCATATACTGCTAAATGTTCAACTTTAGTTAGCTTGTTTTAGATAGTAAGCATTTACTGCAGCAAATAACACGATTTAAGTATGATGTTGGTGAACACTTGTGGCGATGAGTGAGATGTAATTTGTCAAATTTCTCGATGCAACAGCCTTGTTATAACTTTCTTGTCCTGTTGATAGCCCTACATACTTCGTTTAATTTTTTCTTCTTGATTATTTCTAAATTCTAGTGGCTAATCTTGAGACATGTTTGCTGTCTCAATTTTGTTCCTTCAGTCAGCAAGAAATATGACATTTGCTCTTAGCATGATTCTGTGGTGCATGAAAGCTACTTCTGAAAATCTGTATGGCTAGTGAAGGGAATCAATTACCTAGTTCAGGTGTTAATTGTCCAGCTTTGTTGACATCATAGATCTATTTAAGCTTATAATAGTTGGCATTTAGATTGACATCATATTTGTGTGTTCATGGAATTTCATTTTGGCAAAACTTCCAGTATAAGACTGATTATGTAAAATTCTGATTATCAATATTTGCAACTTGACATTATCAATTTTTGATAAACGCCAACTGCCACCAGCTATTGGTAACAAACGTGTAAGATTCTATGAAACTTTTGTTCTTCATGATTGGTTTTCAAGTTTAAATCTTAAAAGAATTAAACACCCTATTGGCTTATTCCTGTATTCTTCCATTGTTCTATCTCTTCTTTATCGTCTTCCATGATTACTGCTTTTGGCGTATGGTAGTATAATGGCAGAGGCATATCAATGATTGTGGGGAAGGGGGACAGTGAGAAGATGTTAGTGTTGATGATGGTGGAAGTGGAAAAGCAAATGTGCAAGGATAGATGGATGTGGTATCCGGTGGCTTCAAGTCTTTCTGGTTTGACAAGCCTTCACCCATAACCTTCCTACCCGCTTTTTTCTTCTATGTTTGTCCGAAAACCTAGGTATCGTAAATGACTCAATGGGATTCTGAGCTCTAGAGGACTAGCTCAGTTCCTTGTGAACTAATTGGTTCAGTTGACTGTTGATTCTGACCTTATAGAAGAAATCCTCGGTGAGCAACTTTTAGAAAGCATCATCTTATGCCAGCTACTTCCAACTGACCAATTTCATGACGTTTTAGGTATATGGCGTAGCTATATCTACTAGTACAACTGATTGGATGAAAGATGAAAACCCCTCAAGCATGCATAACTGTCATCTTCAATAAAATATGGGCCTTCACTATTTCCATTTTTTCTTTTGTTTCGTGGGCACACAACATTTATTTTGTTAAACCTTCCCATTGCCTCCATAGGCGAAGCAAATTTAGGACCTTAGCTCATTAGAATCTTTTTTGATTTTTTTTTACATAAGAATCCTTGAGGTCTTTTTAGTTTTCTTTGTGGATCTTTGTTTAAATTTAATTATTGGCAACCCACTTTTGCTGCAAAAAGTTGGTTCAGTTACTTGAAATCACATTAGAAATGATATGTTTGATTTCTTTAACTCTATGGAGGTTGACTGGAAGTGACACATCATATCAGCGACAGATGTGGTGCAAAATGAGTAACGGAATGGTTCGTGCATTATTTTGGATGAGTGCAGGGAAAATAGTTCATCCAGAATCATAGGATTAGGTCAACAACTTAAAATATATAGTACTTGATGTACTGAAATAGGGATACTATTATAGATAAGGGTCACAAGATTAGTGTTGTATAGGATAAAAGAGTTGGAGATGTTATAGTATTTGTGCTGTGAGAAGGGGTATCAAATGTTATACTATATAGTACTTGATGTACCAAAAGAGGTAGATACTATCATAGATAAGGATGTTACGAATAATGTTGTAGAGAGAGAAGAGAGTTGGAAATAGATAAGATATTACATGAGATGCTTATGCCTCTTAATCGTGATCAGATGATAGAAAAGAGAGATGGATTTATTCAAGGATTTTCTTCAGTTAAAAGGAAATCCATCATTGCATATAATTTGCATGGTCATATAGAGAGAGAACATGGAGAAATAAGGGTCGGATGGGGTTTTTGATGTAGGAAGAGGAACAAAGAGGGAAATATGATTTTAGATTTTCTATAACTTATCATATTTATAATTGTTAATGTTCACTTTATGAAAAGAGATAGCATTTGATTACTTATCAGAGTGCATACATTATTTTTGTACTAAAAAGATAGAGTTGCATATAAGAATTATGATGCATAGAGAAAGCTTGATTAATCAACGAGATTGCTGAAATTTTGATGTATGTTATAGGAAATGGGAGATGATAAGAATAACAGGTGGTTTTATTTGAATTAGATGATGGAACTTAAAATATACAAGAGTTTTAAAGAGTAGATTGAAGAAAGAAAAGATTTGGAATTTGGATGGAGATAATTTTAATTCTACATGGGCTTTGACAACCGGTAAGATTATGGATGTGCTAAAGGAGATTGTTGGATATTCTAAAGAGAATTTTCTTGCCTTAAGCGAGAGTTGGTAGTGGCATGAAGAAGTATAAATAGCACAACAGAAGTATGCTCTAGAGCTTAAATATCAACAACATTGTAAAAACATGGAGAATTTAGAAGATATATAGTAGTAAAAAAAACTATACTGGAAAATACAAGGTTTTATGAATCCTAAGTTTTAAAAATGGTGAAAAGGACATTTATCACATTGTTGAAATTAAGGAAAGGAAGAGTGGAGATTTAGATACATTAAGTGAATAAAGATAAATATCATAACCTTGTTAACAATATGGAGATTAAGGAAGTTGGAGAATTTTTTTATAAATTATTAATGAATAAAATTTTTTACAAGTTATTATCCTGTATATGACAAAGCCTTATACACAAACAATAATGAAAAGGCTAAAAGTTATAGATTTATTTATAAAATTAGAATAATTAAGGTGAAGATGCTTTCAAAAGGATGAAAATGTGTAAGAGGGTTGGAACTAATGATGTCTTTGTAGGTTTAGGATATCAGAAATCTGGATTATTTTTTATAATAAAATTTGAGGACTAGAAAATGGATGATGAATGGAGGAAGAGTTATTTTTTGGTACCAATTTATATGGCTAAGGGTGATACTCATATACGCGAATTAACTCTATGAATTTTTGAAAAAGGATGATTGGAGGAAGAATAAGATGCAAAACAAGTGTGCGCAATATTTGTTTGGGAGCATGAGAAGCTATATAGTTATTTAGACAATTAATGAAAAACATAGAGAAACAAAGAAAGATTTGCATCTCATTTTTATCGACTTGAGAAGAGCCATTGGTAGAGGTTCTAGAGATTGGGTTTTAGAGAAGCAATTATATTGATGTGATAAAATGTATGGATGATAGAGCATTCACTACTGTTAGGATTATTTGGGATATATTTAGTGAGTTGCTTGTAATTGTAGGATTATATCAAGATCAACTTTAAGTTTTTACGTTTTTTTGCATTGATAATGGTTGAACTTACTGGCCATATATATAGATTGATCCTCAGTGGTGTATGTTTTATGATAACAAATTTTTTTTATGGGAGTTTAGTTGGGATTAGCAGTATGCTTTGAGTTCTGGAGTCAAATCTTACATAGTAAATGTTCTGGATTATCTAGGATAAATATCGATATGAGGTGCCTAATAAAACATTGTTCTGTATTTTATCATCTATCAGGCTTATACGTAGTTGTTCACAAATAATAACATTTCTTGTCTTGGTTTATAAGCAACCTGGATATGAGGCTACTGGTAAAATATTTGAACCAATGTACACCACTTAGTGCCAATTAGAAGCATATGATGTAATTTGAACAATAAATATTCTACAAGTTGATATGACTTTTAAGGAAGCAGTAATAAATAGTTAAATAAGGGTCTCAGAGTTTAGCATGATATTATCATGAACGATAATCCATTGTAGTAGTCTTGTTATAGAATACTTAATACTCAGGAGGCAAAATGTGGCTGTGGAAACTTTTAGCCATATAACGAGTCTGTTCGGACTGCATATGTGAAGTCATTCATTCACAATCGAGCCTATGTGGAATGCATATGCAGCCTCATATGCCTTCAGAATCACTAACAAGTGTGCATAGGAATTCATGAAATAAGGCAAAGCACATTTTTTGTACACTAAATAAGATGGATATTTTTTATGGACAGTTTATGCTTCAAGTTGGAATTATTTAGTACTCATTATAGTTTCTTGGTTCTTAATTTTTTAACTTTTCTGGTTATGGTAACTGGTCTGTGTGGAATATTTCAGGAACATGCAGGACATCTTTTCACCCTCTGTGTGCAAGGGAGTCAAAGCATCAAATGGAGATATGGGGAAAGTTTGGATGTGATAATGTGAATTTTTCACTATTTCTCTTCCTTCCATATAAGCTCTGGCGTTTGCATTTGGCTTACAAATGCTAAATTATTTCTTTTTCAATACTTTTAGGTTGAATTGCGAGTTTTTTGCTCAAAGCACTATACCATTCAAGGTATGGACAGTTTTAAAGATCCAAAGAGTATGTTGGCTGTTGGTGATCATTCTTTAGAAGCTGAGCCTTCATCTGCTGTTCTAGCTGTTAAAAGGCTTCCAAAATTGCGATTTACTCGCAATAGTAGGGATAAAAGCATGGTGCAAAATGAAATTACAAACTTGAACTCGGAAAAGTTAGTACAAATGGTCACAGATGTGGAGCAGAATGCTGTGGCTGGTAGGATTGCTTCTGAAGGTAATCAAGCAGGTTCAGATGCAGAGATGGATACTGGTGGAGTCATTGACAGTGGAAATAACAGAACTCCCATTGATGTTGCTGCGGTTCTAAGAAAGGTATTATGTTGTGAACAGAATGTTTGTGTTTAGCTTATATGGATGCAATGCCAAGGAATGCTGCCATGTTTTTAATGCTTTTCTTTGTTATTTGTGCAGCTAATTGATCGAGGTAAAATTAGTGCTGATGAAGTTGCAGCAGAGATGGGCATCTCATTGGATTCCTTACAAGCAGCTCTTGTTGTATGTGGGAAACATAAATTTGCTTACTTCATAGTATGCCTGTTTTTTAATTGAAGTATCTCATTTATTTGGCAGGGAGAAACAACATCCTTTTCACCTGGGTTGAGATTGAAAATTATCAAATGGCTTCAGAGTTCTATACATATGTCCGCTTTGCAACAATCAAGAGTTAGAAGTAGCCCTGCGATATCATCAGATATTAAAGGCAAAGATATTGATGGTTCAAATGCTGCTGCAGAAAAAGATCCTGATAATAAACTAGCTGGTGATAAGATCACAGATGTTGAAGTGTTAGATGCTGTTCTGATTAAGTCATTACCACCACGGCGAAGAACGAAAAGCAACATCAGGATACTGAAAAATAACAAAGCATTGCATTCATCTGGAGTAGCTTCAGTTCTGGAGAACGGTAACAGGAAAATAGTTGACGAGACTGATGACATGCCAGTTGTCATCAGTGAAGATGTGAAAGGAGATATTAATGGCAGGAATTGTTCCAATCTCGTTGAGAGTTTGTCAAATGAGCAAAAGCTTCCGGAGATGGTAATGACTCTAATTCACAAGTTTGAAAATGTTTGCATTTATTCTTAAGGACTGGCTTGGCATTGATCTCACAGGTGAAAATTATTCAGATTTTGTAATGTTCATTTGCAAGTATTCACATGTTTCATATATCTTGGTCATTTTAAATGTTTATTGTTCCATAATGTATCTTTAGATTTTCTTGAATTATTCACCTTCTAGCTCTCTTAAGTGTCTAACCATTTGTTGTGGGTGTCGTACACTCTAGTTTGCTCCCATTTCTATGGGATTACAACCAAATGAGTATTGTTTTCACTCAGAAACCAAATCAGAACAAATTGTTTTACAGTTTGGTGCAGTTCCTAGTAGTGTTTTCCATTTCGATCTATACTGCTCGGTACGTATCGGTCCGATTGGATACCGATACGTGAGCCGCCCGCTACCGAGCGACTGTCGAAATCGGCGTCTCCCCCTGCGGGAACGAGGCGACGCCTCGTCTCCCCGCACAGGGATGAGGCAGCTCGTCATCTTCCTGTGGGAGAACGAGGCGTCGTTCACCTGCGAGGCGAGGCGAGGCGACATTGTTTTTAATATAATATAATATATCGAACGATATGCTTTGTGCATACCGCTGGATACCAGGTATCGTACCGTACCGAGATAAACCGTACCAAGATAAACTCGGTACGTCGATATGGACCGGTACAGCGAACCTTGGTTCCTAGAACAATTTATACTGCCAATTCATTTTTTTACTAACATAAAAGTCACCACCATTTACATTTAAGTTGTCTTTTAGATATTACTTCCAAATTAACCTTCACTCTCTCTAGCTTTGCTTTTAGTTGACCACTACTTGTGAATTTTAATATAGTGTAACTATTAATTAACTTTTGACAATGGAAATGGAGATGGGAATGACAGTTTAAGCCAAATAATTTACACCTCTAACTTATGGGTCAGATTAAAGCTTTGTTATCTCCTTCTGTCTATTAGGTAATCTACTAGCCATAGCATCTTATGGATAGGATTTGCATCCCAAGAATTCATGTTGCCTGCTGAGCATGCATCGATTCTGGGTCTGCATGATGGCTAGTTGTCCAGTCACTTGTCCAGCTGTGTTGTGGACCTACCATAACCAGATACACATAGAATTGAGGTCCTTGCTACAGCCTATCTAATTACTTGGAAGTTTAGATTTGTGGTAATGATTAGAAATAGTGTATGCCAGCCTTTAAATTTCTAAGCTCTGACCAGAGTTGTTTTGCATGATTCTCCTCAACTTCGTGTTAGAATGTGTAATACTTCACTACTGTGTTTTTTTTACCTCAAGTTTTTTTTAATCAGAATGTTCAATCTTCCATGTTCTGGTCTCTGATCTCCAAAGATGATCAAATGGAAATTGTTCACTTTTGTAGCAGTGCATCACACGAGAATGAGACAACTCAATAAAATTTGTCCATTAATGAGACTCAGATTTAAATACTGTTAACTTAACTAAACATATGGCTCTTTACAAATCTCAATGATGGCAAAAGACCAATGTAGCCGACCCCAAATAGTTGGGACTTTATGGCTTTGTTGCTGTTTTTATTGAATGAGATTGAGATTACTATTTTCTAATGTTTTTAAGGTCATAAGGTGAATGTTAATTTTACATTAATCCAAGTCTAGATATAGATTTTTTATTCAGACTTTAGATTTGAAAATATCCATGTCTGATTTGATGATACAAGGACCTTTAATTCTATGCTATAAATAACTTGATTCTTATCCTCCAGGTTCAAGATATCATTATCTAGTTACCCTGTACAGAAAATTTTATTGCTCATGCCTCATGCCTCATGCCATTCAACTATGTATTGCACACTATATTGGGGCATTGGGGCCTTCCTGGTGTGAATAGGCCTTTTTGTGGCTGCAGTCAGTGTCATGCTGGTACAAAATTAGAACAAGGCTATACCAATATGTGGCTATCTTATCTTATCTTGTTAAGTCAACATTTGTTTTTGAACTGAAATTTAGTTGCATTTACATGATCTTTTAATTGCCGTTAGATATAGTTAATAGCTTAATATGATGAATTTGATTCTTGTAGAGTCAGGTTGAAAGAATCAGTAAGATATTAACTTCGTCTAAAGAAGAATCTTATCGAGGAAAGAAAGTGACTGGTTATAGTGTCCTGTTTTAGACTATGTTCAGCAATGCCTATGAATCCTAATAAAATTCAACTCTCAAGGAAAAAAAGGACATGGTTTAGAGAAACTATGAGAAGTATAATGGGCAATCCACTAATTCCTTGGTAAATAGATAAGGGGTTTGAGTTATTATAGTAATTATAAGTTGTTATCAACTTTTCATGTTAATTAGTGAGAGATTAAAGTTGTTTTATTGGGTATGTAGCTCTTATCCGGTCCTCTGCTCTTTAGTTCTTGTTATCTCTCCCTTTTCCTGTTCTCTCTTTTTTTATGCTGTCGCAATGAACATGATGACTATCTTTCCAGTAGAATCCATCATAAGCGTTCTATCCTCTTAATGCAGCATGGCAGTTAACTGAGTTAATTTTTTCACTTCGCTCAAATCTTGTGTAGAAGATAAACCACAAGTTGCGGGGTGGTGCTTTTTAAGAAGTTATGCGAGTTTGCTATGGAACTTCCTAGTTGAAACCAAACAAATTTTAGTAACTTCCTAGTTTGTGCTGATACCGTGGTGCATTGGTCCAGGTTTGATCAAATTTTACTAGGAATTGGAACTGATCAAAGCATCATTTTCGAGATCAGATATTGGAGATTTTATTTACACCATCCTCGTTCATCCTTCATAATGATTTGATGGGCTTCGATGCATTTTATCTTGTATTTCTCATTTATCTGGTCAGGGCATTTTTGTTTGAAAATCATCTCCTATTTATAACTCGGAAGAAGTTATTAATTAACATATCACTCAGTTTGTGTTATAGTATCAGCTCTGGCATCATGGTGTGGTTGCTCCTATCAAGTGATCAGCATTCATGGATAAAACTTCTCTGTTTCAGAGATAAAACATTTACACTATTCCCCAACCCGCATTGGTGGGGACAAGGCCTTATTTATCTTTCAGCTTGTGTTATTCCATGTTGTAATGTACCATTCAAGGACCAGGATAGACCAGACAACATGATTCAGGGTCCGCAATCTGTGTGTGCTTATCTTGTAACAGACCAGTATGTTCTGTGAATGTGCTGTTTGAGTATTGTCACAGGACAAGGCCTCTGCAAATTATTGTGTTGGAATGTGCCTTAGTTTTTTATGTGGACATTTCTCTTATCATTTGCAGGGCACCATTACTGGTGCTTGTATTGAAATAATTCACTGTGGGTAACACATTATAGCCAATGATGGCAATCCTTGTCTTGGGTGATGAAAAAATCAGGATGGTTGCATACTCTTGTTTTGAACAAGTGTTTATAGAAACTTTTATTCAAGCATAGTGATGTTGCTTTTCTTGTGAAGACACATCATCAGGTCTTACATCATGTGTACCTAAGGATCATTAGATCAGGCAATGTGGCAGCTATTGTCTAAAAGATGATGCTTCTGCCCCCTTTTTGCTGTCACTTTTGGCTCTGCTATATATTGGCCTAGTTCTTTTTTAGTATAACCTGATTGAATTTGACTTTTATGCACCAATGAACAACTTAGTTTGTCTATGAAGTGGAGTTACTTACTGGAATTAGGATTTTTTCCCTAATGGTGTAACATTAATTGTGGCAGATAATTGAAGACATGTTTAAGATTGAGGATTCCACACTTCTTCTGGATCCAAATGGAGGGCAGAAAAGTATGCTGTTCTTATCCTTTATTTTATGCCCATATGTATTTCCTTTATTTTTACTTTCTTTATATATATCCATTTTTATGTCACTTAGTCTTTTGTTTATTCTGTTATGGCCGGTGGAAATATGGACTATTACAAAGCTTGCAATGTTGTGGGTCTCACAATGGTAGTACTAAATCCAGTTCGGAGTGGTACGCACCATTTGATACTGATGTGCTGGGTTGGAAATATGGTGTACTGACCCTAGGTACATCGATAAGTATCAATATTTGAAAAACGATAGGAAAACCAGCTAGAAATTAGAAAAAAAACTCTACTTTAGGATTCTTTCAACTATTTTCTTGGTTTATAGAATCAAATTTAATAGGAATAAAGAAAATCTGAGCTATAAAACAATATAATACGGAATCGAGTTTCTTAGTGGCTAAGGTTCGAAGACATTCTTATCTTTATGGATCCATCGAAGAACGCTATCACTGTTATGCTTATACTAAGTTACCTGATATCTCATCGCCCTTTGTATATGTGTTGATGTTCTAAGGAAGCTTGATGCTGGTTGAAAGGTTGAGTCAACATCATGGCCATGATCCTCATACGTTCCTCCATAGTGCATCTATTAGATTCCTCTCAATTGACTTGCTCTTAAGTTTAAGTGCTTTCCATGCACTATGGTCCTCGGAATGGCTTCTTATCTGCAGGGACCTTGTGTCAATTTCATGACATTATGAAATCCATTGGCTAAATACTGCTCCATATTGATTAGTTCTCCATCCCGGCCGTTGCAGTCACAATGGACATATTGCCAATGATGATGCTGTCCAAACGACTAGGGTGGTTCCATGCTGGACTGTAAGATCCTTGGTTTGGGGTCATTTTCCTAAAAAGAACATTTGATCATTATTTACAAATTGAAAATTCTATGATGACTATTTCCAAATAGATCAAATCTACATTCGTTTAGGTGAGAGAAGAAGAAGCGTCGAAGGAGAACGGAGAAGGAGAGGGCGTTCGAAGAAGAGGGAGAAGAAGGAGAATCGGGGGAACCTTGACGCGAAGCCCGTTCTCGATCCCGATCTGACGCCGCCCTCCCTCGACGATCCTGATCCAGGAGGTAACAACGAGGCGACGACTAGAGCAGCGGAAGAGGCGGCCTCCTTCATAGCCTCGGTTACGACTCTGCGGCTTTTTCTTCGCCGTGTTCTTCGTTGAAGGCCAAAAATGAGGCAACATCGACGAGGCAACATATGCCCCCTTTTTAGATTATATATATATATATATATATATCGCTCGATACGCCTTAGTGTACTGCTTGGTACGCTTGTACCATACCGAGCAAAGCTCAATACATCGGTATGGTATGTAATTTCAATCCCTACATTAGTTGAAATTAACCTAAAGATTAAATCATAAGTTTACCTTGATTTGAGGAGTTCCACCATTCCCACTTGTTATTCAAATGAACCTTCCCTAATAGGTTTGGAAGGTAACTAGCGAGCTTAACCTTGTTTAGGCTAAAAAACCAAGAGTAAGAGTAATACTGGGGAAGAGGAGGTAGCCTAATGAGGCTTAAATACGCCACAAAAAAGTTAGCCAATGGTTGCAACTTGTAACTGTTGAAATTTGGTCTAAAGTGTACTTATATCAGCCTGATTTCTGCCGAAACAGACTTGGTCCTCAGACTGGGTAGCGACCTATAAATTCAGGTTGTACCATACTGTTTCGATGGAATTTGCAGTCCATGATCAAGTATACTATGTGCTAGCATGATTATGATGTTGTTTGGACATTGATATCCTTAATTTGTTGTGAATTATTACAAAGGATTTTTATTTACTTGTTTCAGAAAAGCAAATTTGCTTAGAAATTGTGACATATTATGAAACCTGAATTCTTGAATAAATTGGTGGCTATATTCATTATGTATTTTTCCCATAGAAAGAAGATAAACTGAGTGAGGAAGGGAGAATCAAGATTGGATACGTGACTTAGAGCAAGCATAAAATTATCAAAGCCATGCAAATATTTGTTTAGGATTTTGATCTTTGTTCAAGGTTGTTCCATTTCGGGGTAGGGTGCCCTACATGCAGCGCAGCTAGGTCCCCCACGTTTGCATGACAAGTGTTTCTCCGTGTGCTTGTCCCGCTTTGATATCAAACGTCACGAACTTAGTTGGTTTTGCCTAAGTCGTGCGGCACCATCGCGTGTCCAACCGCGAAGGTCAGCCTCCTCGAAACCTCATATTCCCTTAGGACCTATAAAAGAGAAAACGGTTTAGAGAAAACATTTCTCATGGGATCCACAAGCAATCACTTCAGCAAACACTTTATATAGCCAATGCAAATTACAATCATGGACTTTACAAACTTTAAACGGTTGCACACAAAGGATCAAGGTCCATTACAGACCGAAGACCCCACAAGTGTCCATATGATACAACTCTGATTTATAAGCCAAAACCGGCCACGAAAGCTAACCAAACTAGGGTTGCCAAGCCTATTACAAGCCCGCTACTTTCTGTACAAAGTATGAATAAAACCCGAAAGACACAGACATATATGAGCATTATATTGAGCATCCTTTTTATATTTTTGTCTATGACAAGGAGGGGGACTCGGATCGATACTCGTGGTGGTCGATCGATTCTAGAAGTATGCAACATTCGTTGTTACACCCCTACATTGTTCAACAGAGGAGGCGGCCAAGTTGATGATGATGAATGTGGTGAAGTATTTGGGAGTCCCGCACAACGTCATCAGTGATCGAGATGCACGGTTCTTGGGATGATTCTGGACTCAACTATTCAAACTGTTGGGGTCCAAGTTATACTTCTCCACAAGCCTCCACCCTTAGATGGATGGCCAGACTGAAAGAATAAATTCGCTCATCAAACAATATCTTTGGTACTATGTGAGTGCCAACCAACGAGATTGGGTGAAGCTTACATAGCCCAATTCTCCTACAACTTGCAGCAGAGCTCTGCATCCAACAAGAGCCTCTTCAAGATTATTATGGGACAACAACTGTTAACTCCTCACCTTGGCCATTGGTTATACGGGGAGCAGCCCGTCAGCATATCACTTCGCAAAGGAATGACATAAGAATACAAATATTGTGTAGGCTTACTTGGAGAAGGCGGCCAAAAAGATGAAGAAGTGGGCAGACTTAGGAAGGCAACCACAGGAGTTCAAAGTTGGCGACTTGATGTCGGTGAAGCTCCAACCAGCATCACTCCAGTTCTTTAGGCACAAAGTGTATAAAGGATTGGTACGCAGGTATGAAGGGCCATTTCCAATTATCAGTAGGGTAGGCAATGTCTCCTACAAGTTGTAACTGTCGGCATGGCTCAAAATTCACAATGTTTTCCATGCAAGCAACTTGAAAGCCTACCACTCAGATCCGCAAGATGCTTCCCAAGTGTTTCAACTTGACTACCCCCCCACACGAGCCTCCTACGAGAAGCAAGTTGAAACCACTCTAGCGGATTGCATGACAAAGCTACCCAACGGAGCGGAGTTAACCGAGTACCTGGTGAAGTGGTGAAAACTTCCTCGAACAGTAGCCAGTTGAGAGCCTGAAGATGCCCTATGACATGAAGAAGCCATCGTTAAAGCCTACCAACAAGTGTCGACGAGGGTGCGACAGTTTAAGTGGGGGAGAATGTTGCGAACGGTCATCGCGCACTCGCAACATCTTCGCTCAACGAATCGTTCGTCGCTTTTGTATGCTTGTACATATGTTTGGTAGCTTGTCTTGCCTTAGTTTTATGTGGTTTTGCTTGAGAAATGCAAGCAAAAACAATTTGCACTATAGTATGACTGCTCATCGCGTCGAGCCAAAAACAAACTACCCAAAATAACTCCGTTTTCGCGTGTTGTGGCCTGATTTTTGCAGATCGCGGTGCGCTGCAAAACATCAGCCATCTCAGACCCCTGGAACCACCCGGGTGGCACAGGGCTGGATGGGGCTTCATGTATATGTCGGGCGTTGAGCACTCGTCACAAATTGAGCTAGTCTTCGTGCCCGACATCCGGTGAATCATTGTTTGTGGACTTGTGATTGTTCATTCAACCTTTTAAAGTCCTTCGCTCCTTTCTCTCTTTTCTCACTTGCACTCAAGGTGTTTGTTGAATTGCTTGTAAAAGCTTTCCTCTTCGCGAGACGTCGGGACTTATTCGCCGCTCGCTTTCAACCTAATCAACCTTCTCTTTTGCAGGTCCTTAGGGACCGGCAAAAGGTTGCATGTAGGCTTACCCATTGCGAACGAATAATGCATGGGCGTTTCATGACTTAGGCAATCCCAGCTAAGTCTGGGACATTGGTGCAAAGACGCTCCACGACTTAGGCAATTCCAGCTAAGTCCAAAACTTAGACGCAAGGGTGCCGCACGACTTAGGCAAATTCAGCTAAGCACTTGACAGCATGGGGAGAACAAACCTCGTTTTCTTCTCCCCACACGAATGAATCGTCGAGGTTTCTTCTCCCCGCCCAAATGAAGAGAAGTCATTGACAACGCTGAGGCCTCATAGGCTCAGACAAGGAGGAGGCGACATCTCATCTGCGGCGTCCGGCTACGGATCGGGATTGTTGAGGGAGAGCTGTGCCGGATCTCCAGGTTCTCCCTTTTCTTCTCCCTCTTCTTCCTTCTCCCTTGGCTGATCTTCTCCCTTGGCTGATACTACTCGGGAGCGGGCGCGACGGTTGACATTGATCGTTACCGACCAATTTCCAGCAGTAATGAGACGGAAACAACCCCAATTTCCAGCTGTACCCATTTCTTCAGAAATATTCTGTCCACATTGTGCTTTATTTCCAGCTTCAGGAAGGTGGACTTTGAATCTTTTTTGTGTGAAATATATGGTTGTTTATTGCAATGATATATTTGTATAATGTTATTTTCTAATAATATAGTCGTTTTTTGAATTTTTATCTATTATTCTTCATTGTTATCTTTTATGTTTTAGTTTCATATTGTTTTTAAACCATATTATGGTAAAATAATATGATAATTTTATTTTTAAAAAGTTTATGTTATGTTTATTTTTCATATTGTTCCACTTTTTTATAATTTTTATTTAAAATTATTTTCTTAACTGAGCTTGATCCTGTCAATTTGTCAATCTTGATCAAATTGGCTTTAGTTGATTGTGATCTCCAAATTGTTCTTGTCAAACAGTATTTTCTAAAAGATCATCTAGAAGCTTTATGGTCTGGTGTTAGTTGTAACTATTAATTTGAAGTTCTTAACTAACGTGAAGTTTTGAGGTGATTTGGATTTTAGTGTTGATTTTGGTTTAAGTTATAAGGTAGTGCAATCAAGAATGTAGATGTTGATTTGATACAATTTTGACAACTGGTTAAACTGGTACAGTACTTCTATCCTGAGCAATCTACCAACTGGTACCACCTGATATCATAAAAAGTTGAAATTAAAAATAATTTCTAATAGCTACCAACCTCAATGGTCCAGTACCAATCCCTAGTTGAAACAATAAATGCCGATCAATACATTATCGGTCCAATTGGTATTTGAACCTTGGTTGCAAGACTGTTGATGACATGAGAATCGAAGATTTTTCCTTTTTGTGAAATTGTCATCTGTTTTTTTCTTTAGTTCTTTAGGTAAGTTTTGTATGCTATTTTCCCCCATAAATCTTTGCCTCTTACCATCTTCAATTAACATCACCTGTAATATGGCTTGACAATCTCTCTATGAACTATTAAGGAACTGACCCCTCTCAACCAGATGATGCAATTTGTATAGGCTGGGAGATTAGGATAGTGCTGGTCCATTTCATTGGTGGTGAAAATTGTGTTGCTGTTGGTGGATGAAACAAGTAGATTTGATTATTAAAATTCCTTTTCTTTGGTTTTGAAAATTATTATTTTCTCTGAAATGATGAAAATGATTGTTCTGAGCTGCGATCAGTTGAGGTCCCTTTCTGGTGTTGTGATGCTTAGGATTTGGTGACAACAACATTTATTTTTCAAAATTTGTTCTTACTCGTAGTTAGTGTTGCTGGATGAAACTTAGACATGACATGGCCATTAGAATTTTTCAGAAACCTCCATATGTGACTGTTTGTGTAAGTTGGGAACTTGGGAAAATGCTGATGGGTCCATTTCCTTGGTTTTCAATATTTTTAAATGATATAAATTATTGTTCTGAGTTGCTGTCGATGAAAGTCTTTGGCTGGCATTGTGACTCTTAGGGTTTTGTGACAATAATATCCATTTTCTGTTGTTTAGCTGTAGTTAGTGTTGATGGATCAATAGGTGAGATGTGACAGTTTGAATTTAGAACTTTCATATTGCAAACACGTGCTGATAAGTAAATAATCAGATAGCATAAAAGAGTTCCCCACGTTGTACATTAATCTGCTGAATGATTGGCTCCAATTTTTCAATCATATGCATTCTCATTGCTTGATAAAATATTATGCTGTAGTATAATATGATGATATATAACTTGTATCAGTTACCGCCCTTCATGCAAGTAATAAAGGAGTAAATGTCACTTATTAGATGAACAACACATTATTGAGTATGTTTTATAGAAACAATGAAGTTTGAAACTCACATATATTTTGTAGTTCTAGAAAATGTATGTTTATGCCGCGATAAGAGTCTCAACCAAGGTATGTAATTTTGAATCGTACCGCCTCGTCTGGGTGGTACGTATTGGTCCGCCAGCAAATTGGTACGTGGATCGCCTGCTACTGGGTGGTACCGTGGTTTTAGCCCTGTACCGTCCGATACAGGGTTGTATTGAGCGGTAACGATTGAAATTTCAACAGTTACTGCTCGGTATAGGTCGGTAATGATCGATTTCGACTGTCGTGGTCCATTACGGGACCTGGTTGCGGTGAGGGAAGAAGCAAGAGAAAGAGGGAGAACCTCGGAATGCCGCTCTCTAACGGTGAGGCGGTGGCTCGGCTGTCAGAGACGTCTGCGGTCGGAGAACCTCGGGACGGCACCGCAGATGGGAACCTTGCAAGCCGGTGACTTCTTCGCCCTGGTCTTCTCCTCATCACCTTCTCGTCTGAGACGACGAGGAAAAGAGGGAAGAGAAGCCTTGGCGACTTCTCACCGCACTGTCACGGGCTTAACTGATTTTGCCTAAGCCGTGCGGCACCCATGCGTGTCCGTCTGTAAAGGTCAGCCCTCCTCGAGATCTCCTAAAGTCCCACAGACTTACAAAAAGAGAAAACGGGCCAGAAGAAGCAATTCCTACGGGATCCACAAGCAACTGCTCAAGAAAACACTTTATAAAGCCAAAATATAAATTACACCCATGGACATTACAAACTCAGAGAGGTTGCACACAAAGGATAATGGTCCATTACAGACCGAAGTCCCCACAAGTGCTTATAAGACACACTTGTATTTACAAGCCAAACTTGGCTATAAAGCAAATCAAACTAGGGTCTTTTATCAAGCTTGTCGTACAAGATATGTACCTAAATCGAAGGACACGGACAAACACAAGCATTTCATCGAACACCTTGTTTACATTGTTGTCCGTGACAGCACGGGGAGAAGAAAACGAGGCGACGTCATCCTTTTTCTTTTTTTTGACTTTTTAATATATATATATATATATATATATATATATATATATGTCGATCGGTATGCTGGTATGGTACGGGATGGCGGACCATGGTCCACTGGTACCGACTGGTATGTACCATCCGGCCCAGGATCGGCGGTAACGGTTGGCATTAGATGGCACCTTGATTTTTATTATACTTAATTTTGTTTGAAGAAGCAATTAATAAAGACAATTTTCTTGAAAGATGTAAAAACATATAGATAGTTGGTGCTTGTCATAGTTCCTTAGAAACTCTTATTCTGTAAAATTTATGTGCACAAGATATATGTTTAAAGTAGGAGGTCCATAATGGTGGTACACTATGGTTTTGATATTTATTACCTTGATATGTTATGTATTGGCTTCACTAGTGCAAAGGCACAAGGAAGTTGGACTCTAAGTTCCAGCTGTTGAGCATGAGCATGGTCAACCTTTGTGATCAGTTCGTACCATATGGAATGGTAGGTACTATATGCTTCTTGTAAATTAACCTTTATCCTTCTTTTTCTCCGCGAGCACATTTCAGTCACTGCAAACTTCTTATCGTACTTGTACACAGTTTATTTTGGTATCACAAGTCTATTGACTATACAAAATCTTCTCTAAGGGCTGCTTATAAATCATTTCTGAAGTATGTTGCCAGTCCATAACATCGTAGTAGGTTCTTAATCTGTATGATTCAGATTAGTTTTGATTAACTTTTGATGGTTTGCAAGAGTACTCATCTGTAAAATCCAAGATCCCAAGAGTTGCCTGCTGCCAGCATTCTTGCTGTGGCTTGACTGGCTTGCCAAATGCCAAGGGCTGACACAAATCCATGGATAGCAAGTGTCAGGCCAAAGTTCTTGTATAAGTTCTAGGGTTCACTGTATTATACTTCAATCAGAGAGATGTTCTCATAAGCTATACCATAAGCTATACCTTATATTTATGACATTCTGTTTGCTGAGCACATTTTTATAAATACAAAGAGCTATTTCAGGCTGATAACTAAACAGGTGAAGTATGGAACTCCCTTCATTTGTAATTATGCAGTGATGTGATTTAATTGCATATTTTGGACAGGAAGCCCCTCCAATGTTGGTCACAGTGACTTGTCTGGTGCAGAGTATAAGGCGAAGGTGTCTTCTCTTGATTGTAAAAACAACCATGCTGATGCTAATACCACGATACCAGATGCCTCACAGAGGGATTGCTCTAAAAATCTTGATAGTGACAATGTGCTGCTTTCTAGTAAATTTGATCTAGAGTAAGTTTGATAAGTTCTTGTAATGCTTCTTAACCTAGTATGTTAATTTCCATGTCACTATGAATAGAATTAATTTGTATATCTGCATTTTTGATTCTTTTTTGATTGTGCAGAAATGATGGATTTTGTTCAATTTCTAATATTCATCCATTGATCAAGAAAAAGTTGCATATGCAGAACTCTGTGTTCTTCAAGAACAACCCTAGAGTTCCATTATTCAATGGTAAGTCGTTGCAAGGAATCTCTGCATCCAAGACTTGAAGTTTTGAATTGTTCTTTAAGCCATAATCATATCACTGCATTTCACTTTCATAAAAAGAACTTGTTTTACAGATTCAGCTAATATTTCGTGCCCTTCCTGCACTCAACAAGGACTGTGTTGTTCCTGCACTGGTACAAACCATTCATTGGATAGGACAAATCTCGACCAGATTTCTAAAGCTAAAAGGATGGGTATCTTGGGACTTTCCCCTGAAGATGAAGTGGAGGGGGAAATAATTTACTTACAAGCAAGGCTACTCGATAATGATGTTGTGGTCAAACATAGTTATGGTGAAGCCATTTTCTATATATATATTTATTATTATTATTATTATTTAAACTTTTGTTCCACTGGAAAAATGCAGTTAAAAATGTGTTTCTAGAAGAAAATGTCAATCTCTATTCGTTTGGTACAGATGTTATTGAAGTATATGATCGTGGGGTTGAGATCTGTTTTCTTTGAACTTTATCTTTATAGTGATTTGAATAGTATTTATGATCTTTATTTATCTTCACTTGCTTTCATTAAATCATTATTGTCACTCTGCAGAAGATTTATTGTTGAAGATTGTCCAGAATCTTTCTCATGAGCTAAATGCATCAAATAGACACAAATGGGATTTAATCCTTGTAAATCAGTTCCTCCGTGAAGTTAGAGAAGCAAAGAAGCGGGGAAGGAAAGAGAGAAGGCACAAAGAAGCCCAGGCTGTACTTGCTGCTGCAGCAGCTGCAGCTGCAGCTTCATCAAGAAACTCTTCATTAAGGAAAGATTCTAATGATGAGATCATCTCAGCAACTCAAGAGGTGAAATTACTGCTCTTATTGGTGTCATATATATATATATATTCATACAAATAATTCTTCTTCAACCACTTTATTTTCCTTGTCCATAGAGCTCTATAAAAATCAATGCTGCAACTGGTAGAGCTGGGTTCTCCACCGCATCAGTGCCTCGGGCAAGAGAGGCTTTGAGATCATCTGTTGCTAAACTATCATCAGATAAGCATTCTCTGGCTTTTCAGATGCCAGATCTTTTAAAAGATAATGCACTGTCATGTGAAATTTGCATGCGAACTGAGACAATATTGAACCGGATCTTTGTCTGTTCAAGCTGCAAGGTAGTTTACATTATAGTAGATCAATGATTTCTTGTGAAATTCATATTAATACTGACACGCCTGGCAGGTTGCTGTTCACTTGGATTGCTACCGTAGGCTTAGACATCCAATTGCTTCATGGAAATGTGAGCTATGCGAGGACATGTCCTTGCTATCTACTAGTCCTAAAAGTCAAACAGATGGCAAGGATAGATCTGTTGCTACTGCTCAATGTGGCTTATGTGGTGGTGCAACTGGTGCCTTTAGAAAGTCAGCAGATGGTCAGTGGGTTCATGCTTTATGTGCAGAGGTAATCTATTTAGCCTTCCTATGGTGATATTTATTGAATTTAGGTGTCTCTTGGTGTCACCAGTATTTCATTATCTCACAGAAGAAATTGTACCATTTTGACATTTTAGTGGCTGTTGGAGTCAAAGTTCAGAAGAGGGCAAGAAAATCTAGTGGAAGGAATGGTAAATTTGTGTTGCTATGATTTGCTTTCTGTATATTTTTGTTCATTTCATATTGTCCCAATTATACACAACAGATAGTCACCATCATTGTTTTATTGTATCACTATTACCAGTAATATGTGAAATGCCCCTCTTTGTTGTGTGTTTTTTTGCAGGACACTATTTTGAAGGAAAAGGACACTTGTGGTATCTGTTATTTCAGTTTTGGTGCATGCCTAAAGGTTTAGCTCTTTCCCATGGTTTGTCAGAGTTATACAAAATCTTATATCACAATATTTTCTGATCATTTATGTTTTCCTAGTGCAGTGCAGCTATGGACATTGTCAATATACTTTTCATCCTTCCTGTGGTAGAGCTGCTGGATTTTACATGAATGCCAAGGCCACTGGTGCCAGTTTACAACATAAGGCTTATTGTGGCAAGCATAGCATAGAACAGAGAGAGGTTTTTATGTTTTACCTGTTGTATTACACTTCTACTTCTGCATAACTTGAATAGAGAAATTTTCTTCATCTGACATCCTAATGATAAAAATATTTGTTTAGAAAAAGCATCAAGAATCAGTACTTTACCTTGTTCCAGTTTGAAGAACCCCAACCATAAAAGAAATGAAAGAAAAATGCAAGAAGAAAAGAAGTTCTTTCATATGATTAGGACAAAAAATGACATTTTAAGTCCTATAAACCTTTGGTTGTTTCTGTGTTTGAGATATCACCATATCAATCTTACTTGTTTGGCCTTTTACAGTGTATCTTACTGTAGCTTTGATCTGATTTTCAGGCTGACAACCAGCAATGTGGAGCTGAGGATCTGAAGAGCTTAAAACAAATACGGGTGAGATTGTACTATACCTTGAACCAGTAATTTTGTTTTGGGTGGTTGCATGTTGCATTGCATTTCATGGCTTTACCTCATATACAAATGCTGCTCCATATTTTGGGTTTTGCACTGAAGTTAAATCCTTTTATTCTGGTCATCTTGAAATATTTGTTCAGATATATTTCATTTGTCTCATTGATCTACAGACTGCTAACATATATGTTGAAGATGAGATTCGAAAAACAACAGAAAGTGGCAGAGTTCGAAACCTTTATTAGGCTTTAAAATATTGATGAAAAGACGTAGAAGCTGTGAAATGTCATAGTTCACAAATCCTTGTGTCAGTTAAATTAAATTTGAGTCATCCTCCACATAGTTGGATGAAGTTGTAGTATAAAGTTACATGTTATAGGACACATTTGCAAATGCGGAGTCATATCAGAATGGCCATGTACCCAAAATTTTCTTTAATCTTTGGTCATTTATTCTGAACACCGCCCAATGTAGTGGCATTAAATTTAAATTAATTGAAGCTGATTTTTTGTTGTATTATCCTTCTCATATATATACAAAAAATTTCAGAACCATCTTATAGAGCTGCATATGTGCTATTATCAGTTTTCTTTTCTTGGTTCAAATTTCCCTTTACAATCTTTTTTTTATTTTTTTTTGTTCTTTTTAATTCCATAATTTATGCATGTAGTTTTAAATTTTAATAATGATTGCATAGAGTAAATGTCATAGCCTTGTAGTACTGCCCTATATAATGTCCTTTTCACTATATTATATTAATGCTATTTGTAAATTAGAAAGTTACTAAAACTATTTTTAAGCATTTATGTTATTGTTATTTTTTGGGTTCCTAAGCCAAGATACTGTACAGAATAAATTTTTGGTGACCTACATCCTTTAATTCTCTAAGAAGATCCTTGGTGGAAATGTTGTCTATCAGATGATTTGAACATTTACTGGTTCTTCTAATCTTCTCGAAGAAAGCTAAGCTCAGTATGTGAAACAAAAAAAAAGAAGTAGAAGATTAAAGGACAGAACTACATTTTGTTGTCCCTGGACTAGTAGGTTCCAAATTTTGGTTTCAGATTTAGTTGTTTGTTAGGTTTCTAAAAAGATGAACCACAAAGGTTTCATATTGGGACATTACGGCTTTGTTTGTTCTTGATGTTGTTGAACTATAAAGGTCTCTACTGGTTAGTATGTGAGTTGAAGTGGAATTTTCGAAGATGGTGGATAATTTAGATGCCGTCTATCATTACAGGGTTATTTAATTAGATAAGCATGTTTGTGTTGTTTTGTGGTTATGAAATTTTAGTCATCTGACATTGTGTTGCGTAAATGATGTAAATTTGGGTTTATATTGCTTACGTCACATGAGTGGCTTTGCTAATTTAGTTTCTGTTGCCACAGGTTGAATTGGAAAAATTGCGTCTTCTTTGTGAACGCATTATCAAGAGAGAAAAATTAAAGGTACCTATCTCTTACTAATGTCTGTATTTTCGTTTTAATTTTTAAAATCCATCTGTTCTCATTTTAATGGCAACTTATCTAGCTTGACTATTTGTTTGATTGTTCCTATTATTTCTCTTTCTGAATTTTTTTTGTACACAATCAAGTCTGCTTAATAATAGCTTCTGGTCCTTTAACAAGTTACCACCCTTGTTTCTGACCCAATTAAACGCATAGTTGATTAATTGATGAATGCCCACGCCGTGCTTGTCATTGCAAGTGAACTAAGCGATTTAAACATACCATGGGGGCGCATAATATTCGAGGAATCCATGGATAAATTTGAAGTTGCATATCCCTACCATAGCCTGTATGATGACCCATAATGTTGTGTGTTTTAGTTAGCTATTCATGAAAAAACATCATTCATATTTTGGTTTCATCTTTTAGTTCCTCCAGCATCTCTCTTCTCTACTCATTCTATTTTTTGGGTGCTACAAAAACAAACTAGTTGCTGTTCACTAGCTAAATCATTTTGATCCATTGCAAACCTCGCCAATAGCTAATATCTTTTCTAGGACAACCTTTAAAGCAACAAGGACTAGTGATGTTCTCTTATTCTCTTCTCTGGATATGCAACTCCCGTTTCTTCTTTTACAAGTATATATCTAGGATGGTGAAAACTGTGAACATTTGTCTGTCAAATTTATACTATAACGTTTTAAGCCTTAGCACTTGATTCACATTTGTCTGTCTCGTAACACATTAGGCTGTATAGGACCAACTGAAAATTGAATATTCTTGTCTATGAACAGGTTGGAGAACATATACATTGCTCTGAAAATTGATTTATGCTTTCTTCAGTTCTATGCTTGTACTGTCTAAGATTCAACCTCCATCAGGATGGAGGTTACTCAGCCATGAATCACCAAATTTGATGTTGGCATCAAACATCATGTAATGGGTCAATCTGGAACTTGCCAACACAGTGTGGTTACTAATTAAGAACTTAAGATAAAAAAGGAAAGCAAGAAAGGGTCACATAGAATCTTTCTCTTCTCCTATTCATCTTCTGGTTAGAAGAAAATTTGTCTCGGGTGGGGGATCCTTTTCTTAGTTCTCATTTCTCTCCTTGATTTCTGTATGTAATGCCTCCTAATCGATACTACTTTGATCTAAGAGGAAGTAGAAGTTTGCATAGAATCATAAGAACAAACTTATCATGTCTAAAACTTCTAGAAAAAAATACTAAAAATGTTGGAAAAAGATTCATGTGTGCAGCTTACGTCTGCTGATAGAGAGGTTCTTGTTGTGACTTGAACCTTTGATTGGTTATGTTGCAAATGAGCAATCTTATAGTGACATCAAGGCCCACTCTCAAATTGCATAATATGGATAAATATTCTTGTTAGGCTGCTCCTTTCATTGGTGCTGGACTGACAACCCTGTTGGGTATCCTAGTGAGATAACCCTCAGGACTTGTGCGACCAATTAGCAAGTTCCTGCACCTTTCCTGTGGAATTGTGGACTCTTTTAAGTCCAGCAGACAGAGGGTAGGACACTGAAAAATGTGTTGCATGACATGCTTGATGATTTAAAACATACTCTCTGTTTCCCTTTTTTTTTTTTCCTTCTCCCCGGTTCTCTCAATAGAAATAGTAAATATAATTGTTTTTGGTCTAAAAATAATTGAGTTGGATAACAGAAGACAAGGTTTGACTTACCGGTCCGTACTGGTGTACCGAGATTATCTCGATACTGGTACCGGCGGTATGCATAGTACATACCGCCCTGTATATTATAATATAATATAATATAATATAATATAATATAATATTAATATATTAAATATATTAAAAAAAAAGAAAAGGGGCGACGTCACCTCGATCTTTCTCCCCGCGCTGTCACGGACAAAAATGTAAACAAGGTGTTCGATGAAATGCTCATGCTTGTTCGTGTCCTTAAGTTTGTGTTCATACCTTGTACAACAAGTAGCGAGCTAGCCTTAGTTTGGTTTGCTTTGTGGCTGATTTTGGCTTGTAAATACGAGTGTCTTGTAAGCATTTGTGGGGACTTCGGTCTGTAATGGACCATTATCCTTTGTGTGCAACCTTTCTGAGTTTTTAATGTCCATGGGTGTAATTTGTATTTGGCTTTATAAAGTGTTTGCTTGAGCAGTTGCTTGTGGATCCCGTTGGAATTGCTTTTTCTGGCCCGTTTTCTCTTTTGCAAGTCCTAAGGGACCCTAGGAGATCTCGGGAAGGCTGATCTTTGCGGTTACGTATGGGTGTCGCACGACTTAGGCAATACTAGCTAATCCCGTGACATTGTGGTATCGAGCGGGACAAACACATGCAGAAACACTCGCTATACAAACGTGGAGGACCTAGCTGGGCTGTGTGGAGGACAGCCAACACGCGTAACCGTTTGGGGGAAACGAATACTGAGATGTAGGGAAAGGAGTCGCTCAGAGGAGCGGGCATCCAGGTTTGACATTCAGAGGAATGGCCAATCCTTTGCGCGAGAGACACCACGAGTACAAACAAGCGAAGAGGAATGCGTAGCGCACAAAGATTGGGATGGCTAAGTTCGAGCTATGGCTCGACGTTGGCAACCAAACTTGACGGTGCTTAAGGCAAGCGGGGTACTTGGTGAAAGATGAGATCGTGCAAAGTGGGAGGTGTTGCGCAACGACCGAAAGAGTTGTGTAAAGCTCACAGAGGTGAGGGGAATGGCTAACTCGAAGAATTCAGTACTCATGCAAGGGCTTGTACACGGACGATGGAGTGTTCGTGGCCATCCGAAGGCGCGATCGGAATTCGGCACCATAGAGCATCAAAACTTTCTCTTCGGCATGGGAAGGATACGTCCGTAGGAGGCTGTATTGGCGAAGAGTCGCAATCTAACAGGTGCATTTACGGGGGCAGAACAAGGCATAGGTTGTTCAACAAGACGGATTAATTCAAAGAGGATGGTGGTCTCCGAAACTTCTAGTGGGAAGAATGCAAAGAGGCAAGTTGCTCTAAGAGGACAGATATCCAGGAGGGATATGTCCTAGTCCTCTAGAGGGAGAATCATGCGCAACGGACCACACATATTGAGAAAGAATTCCTCAAGGAAATATCTCCACAAACCTCATTGGATCGAACGAGTGACGAGGAGTCGTCGCATGATCTCAAATAAGGTAATGCATTGGTGGATGCATTTCGAGATCAAGTGGGGGAGCAATCTAAGGCAACATCATATGAAGGCACACTTAGAGTCGATGTGGAAATCGAACTCAACGGAGGGCTGACCCGTGGAATGGTGGACGCGAGGGCCACTATTAACTCAATGCAAATCGAGGAGCAGAGTGACTTGGGTGGAACTTGGTGAAGTATTCAAGCCGCATGAAGGGAGTCGACATAGAAGATAGAACATGGAGCAGAGGCACGGAGGTACGGAGCTTTCCTTGGACAAAGGTCAAGGTCATGAACTCTTGTAGAGGCAAGAGTGGGATCATGTCATTCCATGAATTCTTTATTCTGATTGTGTAGACTTATCTTGCATGGTGCCAAAGACGAAGGGAGCTTCGAGGCACATGCACCTTACCTCATAGATGCATTTGGCGAAGTAACTATAGGTGATTCAACTTGCGAAGGCGAAGTTAGGATCAGGAGACCTTAGCACGGGGCAAGAGGATGCAGAGGCGAGTACTCTTGAAGAATATGTCACAGTGTTGCCATTCGAGTTGTCAAGAACAAGTGGTGTATAGCGGAGATTGTGCTGGTAGGGGATAGAGGCATATGATCCAGATAGTGATGGACCAATCCTAGTGAAGTCAGGGGACTTCGGGAGCTACTAGGCAACAGACTATCCTAGAGCTATGCTTCGTCCAGGTGTGACTTAAGAGTGGGAGGACGAAGGTGAATTGCCAAGGGAGCAAACTAAAAATCGGAGATGGCCAAGGCCCTACGATGTGTTGGCAGAGGTTACATATGGAGAAGTCGTAGTCCAGTCCATCACCCGAGAATCTGTATGCAATGGAGATGTCACCAGGAGGTGACATGGTACAGCGAATCGTGGTGGAATAGTTCGTGGCAATGCAACACATACGAACATGTCTCGTGAGGGACATGATCATGCGGAGGTATGATCGGGAGCTACTGGGAGCTCCACTTTTGTACGACACAACAAGAAGAAGGGCTATGGATTCAAGGAGTGAATGTCGTGGTATCGCAGAGGCGGGTCTTCGTGTGTGCATCGAAGCTTGTATTGGATGAAAGCCTTAGTCATCAGCATATGGGGGTTGTATACCATCGTGGAAGAAGTCCAAGTGCAAGTACTAATGAGTCTCATGGAGGGGGACGTGATCATGTGAATAATCAGGAGCTATTGGGAGCTCCACTTCGGTGAACAATGCAACGACAAGAAAGTGCTGTGAATTCAAGGAGTGAATCCCATGGTACCGCAAAGGTGGGTCTTTCGTGTGTGCGCATCAAAGCTTGCATCAAATGAAAGCCTTGGTCATCAGCATATAGGGGTTGTGTTGTAGGTACCAGTGAGTCCCATGGAGGGACTTGATCATACAAAGGATTGGTTAGAGTGATTGGAGAGTTGGACTGCTTTAGTGCTCACATTTGCTTAAGGAAGCTCGACAAGGCCGAGTAAGCAAACATTGCTATCAAGGAAGCTAAGGAGAACAGAATCGGTGCCAGCCTTGCAACAAGATGGCGGAGGCCATGCATAAGAGTTGCAGTTTGTCTTTCCATCGACCAAGGAGAACTGCTTGGAGAACACGGAGGTGTTAAAGCAAGTGGTTAAAAGGGGCGAGGAAGCATCGACGAGTCCGAAGGGGCTCAGCTACCCAAAAGCAATAGTGTCGGTTAGAAAGGAGGTGGACTCAGAGGAGCGCCACAGTGCCGCAAAGGCAGATCTACCGATCGCGAAGGAAGAGACGCAAATACAAGGCAACAGATAGTAGGGCCATGGGCTTGGCAGCGCCATGGTACCGCAGAGGCGGGACTTCTGTAGAGACATCGATCCCTTGCTCTTATAGAGGGAGAGCATTGGTCGTAAAAGGGGCCGAGGAGGTGGAGAATGCAGAGGCAAACTCCAAGTACCAAGATAGGGTGGAGGGGCAGAGGCCAAGGAACTTCATAAGACCGGTGTCAACCAGCTTCTCATCAAAATAGCCGAAAGTGGGAGACTTCAGTTTGATGCAGGAGTGCTCAACCAAGGAATGAAGTAGACAGTACGTGGTGTTGTACCTTTTATGCTCAGAGGAGTTGGCGACAAAGATGATGGAGGAGATGGTACAATCCCAAAGGCGACCAGATCTATTAAAGACTTCAAGTTAGGGGACTCCAAGTTGAACTTTTTGCTCTTTTCGAGCAAAACTTCTTGCACTCAAGAAGTTCAATGGCAGTGGGAAGGCGAATCATAGTAACTAACTCAATGCAATGAGTGCAAACACTTCAAGTGCTTCAGAAATGTGAGCAAAGACCAAACAAATATTAGTAACCAGCTCAATGCATGAAGTACAAACTCGAGGAGGCAGGCGAAATCGAGTAATCTTTGCCTTCTCAACTCAAGAGAATGGGTGAAACTGAGTACCCCAATTCTCTTAACTTGAAGAGGTGAGCGAAGCCAAGTAACCTTGCCTTCTCAACTACTAAGAGAATGGGTGAGGTCGAGTATCTCAGTTCTATCAAGTAGAGGAGCTCTACATAAGTCAAGTGACCCTTCGAAGAAAGCTTATGGAAGACAATAGTTGTCAAATCCTCATCATTGTCAAATCCTCAAAAACTTCAAAGTCTGCGAGGCAATGCTCGTTAAAGTTTTAACAAGCATCCATCCAGTTCAAGCAACATGAGTATACTATGTACGATACTAGCGCATAATAAGGTGTCTTTTCCTTCATCAGAAGGATCTATGAGAGTCAACAAGGATCAGCACAACTCAGCTAACCCCACACCGTAGTCATTGGTGAGTTGAAGCAGCATGACAGATCGAGTTCGACTATTCAACAACAAGAGAGCTACTGGGAGCCAAAGGGGCATATTGCAGCCAAAGCAAGATTGAAGATTCAGCAAAATGCAAGGACATGCAGCGTCTACAGTGGCTTTGACGAGGACGTCGAAGGAATAAGTGGGGGAGAATGTCACAAACAAAAATATAAATAAGGTGTTCGAGGAAATGCTCATGTTTGTTTGTGTCCTTCAATTTGTGTACATACCTTGTACAGCAAGTAGCGTGCTTGCAGTAAGCTTAGCAGCCCTAGTTTGGTTTGCTTTGCGGTCGATTTTAGCTTATAAATACGAGTGTGTCTTATAAGTACTTGTGGGGACTTCGGTCTGACCATTATCCTTTGTGTGCAACCTTTCTAAGTTTGTAATGTCCATGGGTGTAATTTGTATTTGGCTTTATAAAGTGTTTGCTTGAGTAGTTGCTTGTGGATCCCGTTGGAATTGCTTCTTCTGGCCCGTTTTTTCCTTTGTAAGTTCTAAGGGACCCTAGGTGATCTTGGGGAAGGTTGACCTTTGCGGATAGACACACATGGGTGTCGCACGACTTAGGCAAAATCAGCGAATCCTGTGACAACGCAAGGAGACATTTCAGTCTCCTCGGGCGGGAGAAAAAGCGGGCAACCCGCGAGCGGCGACGACACTAGATATTTCTTTCTGCCCTTTTTCTCCTCTTCTTTTTTCTTCTTTTCCTCTTATTCTTCTTCCCTTTTTCTCCCTCAATCGATCGGCGATTGAAATCGATCGGTCGATTTTTGAGATCGCCAGAGAGCGGTCCGCGAACTTAGGCGGGACCGGTTTGTACCTCTGGACGGCGATGATCGAAATTGCAAACCTTGACTGAAGATGCATATCTTTTCTAATGCAATTTGACTCGGTTACGTCAATTTTTGAATTTTGAGATTCATGTGCATTGAAATTTAGCAATAATTAATTAATTTATCTGAAACGTATGCAATTTTGTCGAATTGGTTAGTTAATCCAAAGACTAATTATATATGATTAATGCCACATTCCATGACAGAATGCTTTTGTCTCATCTTTTTAATGTTATGTTAATTTGTTTAGATCCTGGACTATCAGAAACAGAATAACAGGTTCTAAGACCAACCACAACTGTTTGGATGGGCAATTGCTCTCTGCACAATCAAATCCTCCTACTTGAACACTGTTTTTCTGCATCTGGTCGTAGTGTGCTTTAACAATATATCTTCTTTGCAGGGGAATATTATTATACATTTTATTTTATTTATAATAAACATGGTATGATGAGAGATGGAGGTGCATGCCCATGCCCGTGACCATGGATGCTTGTAAATATGAATGCAGGCAGCTATAAAGGCCTGCAAGTAGAGATCTAATTTATGATTGCTTGGTTGCCTGTGATAATAGTTGCAAATTGCATCAGCAAATGCAATCTAACTATTTGGTTGACTACAAGGAGAGTAGTATGATAACTATAGACTCCAAATGACAGGGAATTTTCTTGTTAGAACAATCATTTAAACATAATTCATTAATCTATTTGATAATTATTTGAATTTTGTATTATCTTCACTATTACTGCACTACATTTTGCCTATTATATATTATGTATGTATAACATGGACTTTGGTGACTTGGTCATTGGTAGTTTGCCTGCAATTCCACTAGTCTATGTGCCAGAAATTAAATGCCTCAATTTGGTATTTGCTGCAAATATACTTCTAGGTAACAGTTGTGGGGAACCACATAGTCACTTTTTCTTTGGATTATACACAAGGCCCATAAAATATAAAATATTTGCATTTTCCTCGTATGCATTTTTAGTAGATAGCTGTTGTAGGTTGCCTCTGGTCCATTGAAGATTTAGTTGTTGAAGTTAATCTTTAGAGTTGTCTCAAAGTAAACATGTGTTGATTGTCATTATTTTACCATATTATGTGCTGTTTACCGGTCAGATGCAGCATGGCATGTTTTGTAAATGGTTTATTAACTAGTCCATTTTTAACAGAAAGAGTTGGTTCTTTGTTCACATGACATACTTGCTTCAAGAAGGGATTGTGTTGCGTATTCAGTGCTTGTAAGGAGTTCCTTCTTCCCAACTGGTACTAGTTCTGAATCTGCTACAACATCTATAAACAATAGATCCTACAGTGGAACAGTTCAAAGATCAGACGAGATCACTGTGGACAGTACCGTTTCTGGTAAAAACACAATTAGGTTTTCCTTGAACAATAGGGACTTTGATAGAAACACTGATGACAGCTCTACATCACAACTATCATATAAATGGAAATTAGCCAATAGGGAATCTTTTGCTGGTAAGCAACTTCCACGCAGATCAACTTCTATTGCTTCAAGGAGATCAGTAGAAGATGGAGAAAAGAACGCTAAGGCAAGAAAGGTACTAATGTCTGCTTTGATTTACTTTAAATTGTTCTGGAATGATGGCAATTTCTGTGATCTTATTTTTGTGATCTACCAGACTGAGACTTTCCAGAAAGAGCTTGTGATGACTTCAGACCAAGCTTCTATGCAGAATCAACGGCTTCCTAAAGGATTCTTTTATGTTCCTGTTGGCTCTCTTTCTAAAGAAAAGCCACTTACCCAGGATTTGGAGTCTTGTGAGCCACGAGAGCTGGGTGGTTAGTTGCAAAAATGAGCCTGTCGGTGCTTTCTTTCACTCGTGGAAACCAGGGTGGCCCAGTGTCCGATTTTATAGGAGAGTGCAGGTTGGTTGGTGTGCTGATGTTGCAAAAACAGCAAGGCTGATGAAGAGAGGGTTCGCCAATGTATTCATACCACAAAGATGCAACCTCGAAGCAAAATTCGATATCAAGTTTGTATATCTATCGAAGAGAAAATGTACAAAGGGCAAGAGGGAGTTTCCATTAATGTATGATTTGGGCTTCAGGTGTCTGTTGACTGCCAACCATAGCCTGCCTGCCATCGGCTGCCGGCTTCATGGGTACACTGGGAACTTGGCTCCTACCATGCATCTGTATATGTGGGTATAGGATCATTTAGGTTTCAGGTTTAAATTATTTGTACATTCTTGGTATCCTGATATCTGGGCCTTTTTTTTAGGACTGGTAGCTATTTTCTTTGCCCAGGTTTCTTGTTAGTGTCATCATTATGATATTGCAGAAAATGGAAAATTACATAGTTTAAAGTTCAGCATTTACGAGTTTTAGGAAATACAGTATCATGTTGCTTTTAACATGTTGCAGGAGTCACCCATTGGGCAATTGGATGCAAAGGCAGCAATTGTTGATTGTAAATGTCACTTTGGTGTGCTGTATTTCATGAAGCTTAAATCTCTTCCTTTTACTGAAAGACTAGTTATTTGGTTGGTTTTTAGTTGTTTGGTTCTGTGCTTATATTCTGTTGTTCTTGCAGTTTTCTTTTAATCATTTCTTGAGCATCAATCTGACTCTCATGCATATGCAAAGCCAGCATGGTTCGACTTCCTCTTCCATTGTTAATTGCAGGTTTGATGAAAGGCACTTCCAGTGTCAAGCATCAACATTGCTTTATCTATTTGTGCCAATGGACTTAATTTTAGTTTTGAATTTGAGGAAATGTTTGATCAGATTATTTCTTGATGGGATTAGTCTTTTGGAAAGAAAAAATTGAGGGATAAAGTGGATGGATTCAAAGCATTTCACTTTGTGCCTATTGCTCAAGAAGTGAGTTGGCTTTTTTCCTTTGTCTTCATCTGGGATATTGTCTATCATTACACTTGTTGGAAAAGTGCATTATCCTTGCGAGGAATTATGAGTATTCCGTGGCTGGAAGCTGTGTTTACAATATATTGTTGATTGTTTATACTAAGGATTGTTGTTCTTGCCTTTTTTTTTTCTCAGGTTATGATGTAATAGCGCCTACGATTCTTTTCCTTTTCCGCTTTTCCCATTCCTGTCAACGTTTCCAGGTTGTTTGGTTTTCGGCTTTAGATGTGTTTTGTAGGTTGGGCTTCTATTAGCTTAGTGATATAATATTGATGTGGAACTAATGACAGATTCCAGTGTAAATATATTTAACTAGGCTGACAAGCTTTGTTGTGTACTTGTAATTCCTGAATATGCTTCAGTTTCGTTCAATTATGGACTCCGAAATCTAGGGGTTTGACCACAATCTCATCTCACATCTGATGCGCAGGAATAATATGTTTTCAAAATTCACGCAGTATTGTTTGATTCGTCTGCCAATGTCTAGCTGCTACTGACTGTTCGTTTGGTGTTACTACTGCTGTCATATATCTTTGAATATGCTTGGATATTGATTTGGTTTTTATTTATCTTTATCACATTCATCTTACTAAAAGTTCTGGATCATGTGGCATATGTATGATTATTGACCATCTGATGAGCCCGGTGGTGATGGATGTTCCTGGACAAATTGACATTAGCCTGGAGCCTGATTCCATGATGAACACTTGAGAATTTATAGTGTCAGTATGCGACAGTAAGTTTCGTATGGCCTTTATTTTCCTTTTCTTTTTCTTCAAGTTTTGATAAGGATAACATAAGCTTCGGGCTTGAGAGTGTAAACCAATGAATGAAGTTGAATTCTGCTACTACTGATGTCAGTCTTTTATCTGTTTTATACTGTTCGTAACTCATTTGCAGTTGGCTTCTCCAACATAGACGTCTACATCAACAAGAATGAGACTTACTAGGCAGCAGAAGACCAGTGTACACATTGATGATGCATCTGTAGTACTTTGAGCTCCTCCCCTACGCTTCGCCTGTTCCAAAGGCTGACCGCGTCGGCGCTCCGTCCCACGTGCTTCGTAACCGGCAGCGGTGGGTCCAAGTCCGCCAAATTGGTGACCTCCGCCGCGTCGTCACAGGTTCTTCGGCCAACGCTGCTTTTGCTGCTGCTCCTCCTCCAAAAGCTTCTTACCCACTTGAGCAGCTTGCCATCGTGTAACGTCGCGTCCGCTGCAGGGGTCAAAGGCATGGTCTTGTTCCTCTTGATGTGGCCCGTGCAACCCACTCTCGGGGACGACGGCTCACCGGTCGACCAGGACAATGAAGGCAAGGTAGGCACGGGAGGTCGTCGGAAGGAGCTGCTCGAGTGATGCCGGCGGTGGCGGCGAGGCTGGATGTCCATCATGGCAGGAAGCTTGCGCTTGAGAGAGGAAGAAGAGATGTGGAAAGGTTGAGAGAATGACTTGCATGCGTGAAGAAGACATGGATGCCCAATTAAATAAGAATCGAGAGGAGGGCGAGTTCGCCAAGCTGTGTCGGCGAGAGTTGTTGGAGACCTCCATGTGTGTGGGCTTAAGGTGCTCAAGTTAGTAATCGAGAGAGAGAGAGCTGTCGTAGTGGTGCCAATCCATTTGGTTTATACATCCACTTATACATCCATTTGCTCCGGCAGTCATGCTCTCTATAAAAAAAAAAAAAAATCGACTCCTACTCGCTCTACAATCATTTTCCCCATGGCATCTGTTTCACGTGGAGGGTAGTGGCTGTGACGGTATGGCTCATCACACGCAGACGGGTCGAATTGGTCGGTGGCCATGCGAGAGACTACGACACCAGAGCAACAAATGTTACCACGAGTCTCGTCTGAACCCATCCTTTCCTCTCGGTCATTCGTCAATTTTTTTTATTTTATATTTATATTTCATTCGAATCGAATCGATCGTTGAGAGTTTTGATTTGATATTGATAAAGTGAGAAGTAAAGGTTGAATTGATTGATTTATTATTTACTATTTATATAAGAAATGAGAAAATATTATCCTCAACCAACAACCAGATTTTGTTAATTTACTGAATAAAATCTTAACTACTATCATGTCCATAAGATAATACTCTTGTCAAGGATGCTAATTTTATTATGATGTAATAAAAATAATTTACGGGTGATCGACTTCGTGAGAGAGTCTGCTAGTTGATTCACCGTGTGGACGTGAGAAACACGTAGTTGATGGTTTACAATTTGATCTCATACGAAGTGAAAGTCAATGACTATATACTTCACACGTGAGTGAAATACTGGATTGGCACATAAGTAGGTAGCCCTGACATTATCACAGTATATAGTAGGAGTAGTGGTAGAACGGATGTCAAGTTCCTTGAGCAGACTCATGATCTAATTGAGTTCTGCAGTAGTAGTGGCAATTGAACATATTTTGTTTCAATTATTAAGTGCGTCTTTTGTTTCTTAGAACTCTGACTGATTAGATTAGCTCTAAGGAAGATAATATACCTAGACATTGATGCTCTATCATCAAAGGTTTTAGCCCAATTAGCATCAACAAAAGCGTGGAGTTGAAGTAGGGAGTATTTGTGGAGAAAGATACCATAGTTGAGAGTCCCATTAAGATATTGTAAGACCCGTTTAACCGTAGACCAAAGACGGTCTATACATGAATTGTGATAACTTGTTAGCCGCAAATGAGATATCCGGGCGAGTCAGAGCTAAGTATTGTAAAGAGCAAAACACTTATCGGTATTAAGTAGAATCAGTAGCAGAACTTCCATCATTTAATTCGAGTGATTCACCAATAGAGAAGAGAGTTGAAATGGCTTTTGCGTCCTACATGTTCATCTTTGATAATAAGTCCTGAATGTATTTTTGTTGTGATAGGAAGAGTCTTATGTATACATTGCTTTCAGGTCCAGAAAGTAATTCAAGGTACCTAGATCCTTGAGAGAGATTCAGATCAATTGTTTGAGGAAGAGTATGATCTCCATATAATTATTACCTATGATAATAATGTCATCCACATAAACTAAAAGATATATTGTACCTCAGTTTAGTGACGTAGAAATAATAAGGTATCAGACTTCGAGTTGATGAAGCCAACTGATGTCGAAAATGACCCAAGTTCTATGTACTAGTCTCTTGGAGCCTGACGAAGCCCATAAATAGCTCTTAAGAGTTTGTAGACATGCTTTGGTTATTGAGGATGGAGAAAGCTATGAGGTTATTCCATGAAGACGTCTCAGTTAAGGTCCCATATAAAAAGACATTATTAACATTGAGTTGTGTAGATGCTAGACTTTTAAGATGACCAAACTCAGGATAATCCAGATTGTCATGGGTTTAACAATGAGATTGAATGTCTCTGTAAAGTCAACACTAGGACATTGATGAAACCCTTTGACCAGTAGGCACACTTTATATTTGACAATGGACCCATATGGGTTCTATTTAATTCAAAAGACTCACTCACACCCGATGACATTTTGTGTAGGATGAAATGGTACGAGTGTCCAGGTAGAGTTATGAATGAGGACATCATATTCCTCACATATGACTTTATACCAATGGGAGGATTTTTGGGCTTAAGTGATCATGGTGGGTTCACTGGTCTCAAGTGAGTAATTTATGATAGCATAAAGGTCAAGGACTTGATGTGGTTTGAAAACATCACTTATAGAACACACTATCATTGAATGTCCAGAGGGTATAAGTTGTGGTTATAGAATGGGTGATGGAGAGGCATTAGGAAGAAAATTAATAGAGGGGGTGAGGAGTTGTTTAACCGGGAGAATAATAGAGTGCAGATCCGGAGTACTGGTTGTGTTGTGGGAGACTCATTGGACGAGATTGGCAGCATACTCCACTGGTGTATATTTGTTGTAGTAGCTTGCATGGTAGAAGATTTGAAGTGTTGAAATGGAAAGTAATACTCAAGACAACATGATGATATATAAAGATTCTGTAAGTCTGAGGATCGTAGTATCGATAAGCATTATGTTCAAGAGATTATCCGATAAAGACACAATGCTTAGACCTTAGAGTTATTTTATATGATACATACGGACGTAGCAATAGATAACAAATATAGTAAAAATCTCTAAGTTTTTTAAGATTTGGAGATTTATGAACAGTTTTTCAAATTGTGACTGATATTGGAGGACTAGAGAAAGCATACGATTAATGAGGTAGACTATAGTTTGAAAGGTTGAAGACCAAAATATAGATGGCATGGAGGTGTGATGGAGAAGTATGAAACCAATTTTAATGATATGCTGATATTTACGTTCGGTAGAGCCAACTAGTTGAGGAGTATGTGGGGGTGATTTGAGATGTTGAATACCATAAGCTGAGAGACAGGATGTGAGTGCTTGATATTCACTCCCACCATTAGAATAAATCATTTTAATTATAGACCGAAGAAGTTCTCGACCATCTTGTTGAAGTTAGTAAAGATTATTAAAACTTCAGACTTTTGATAGAGAGGATAAAACCATATATACTTTATGAAATAGTCCACGAAGATGACATAGAATCTATATTTGTCAAAAGAAGTGATTGGAGTAATACCCGAAACATCGGTATAAAGAATTTCAAATGATTTTGTGTAAGTGATAGAGGAGACTCCAAATGGGAGTTTATGACTTTTATTACTAGGACAAACATCACGTTAATTAAAAATACAACTAGCTTTAAAAGTAGAAAGAGAATAACGAGAAAATAATTTTTGTTGAATTGAGAAAGATAGATGACCAAAATGACGATGCCACACATCGATTTGAGTAGCAATGGAGGAGTAAACAATGGGTTGGGCAACTGATGGCCACTCATAGATATTGTCCTTACTCTAGCCTTGAACCAAGGATGCCCCCATGCTCAGATCCTTGATAAGAAAGAAGTCAGGAAAAAATTCGATGGAAGTATTATTTTGTTTTCAAAATTAAGATTTCGTTTAATATGAGGAACACACAACATATCGAGTGTAAAACTAGTGGTATACAAATTAAGTATTGTGGAACCAATATGAATAATGAGGATTCGCTTACCATCATCTATGATGATATCATCATTACCGCCATAATTATTGTGGATGAAGAAGTTTTAAAAATCTAAGGTGATTTAATGAGAGATGCCAGAATCCAAATCCAATTATGTTGACTAGTAGTCGAAGTAGTCATGAGATATGCTTGAGGACAATTTAAGGAAGCAAGAAGTCGAGGGCGAGATCGACGGACTTTGGTAGAGTGACCAACGTTATCACATAACTAGCAGACTATTCTTTGTTGAGTTACGGGGTCAGGACGCCAAGGCTAATGGTAATTGAAGTGGCCACCTTGATGGTTGAGAGTAAAATGAGACAGATAAGAAGAGTTGTGTTTAGTACCTATAAGTGTAGGGGGCATATGGCCCAAAACTTTGTTGATAGACTTAGAATATTGATTGATCTTTCTTTTAGATTTATGATTTACTTGAGCACTGATAGGTGGTACCTTATCCTCGTGCTTCAAATACATCTTATAGTCAATCAACTTGTCATAGAGTTCTTCAAACGACAACAGTGAGTTGCGTGCTCATATTGCTACTGTCAATTCTTTGTACTCATCCCCGAGACCATTAAGAGTGTGAATAATAACTTCTTTATTATCAAGATAATGACCTATCAAAGCAAAACTATCGATGATAATTTATATATTTTGAAGATAATCGACAACCAAACTTCCCTCTTGTTTTGCTTTCATGAGATTGGTTAGCAGACTGAGCTTACGTGTACTCAAATGACTTGCCAAGGTGGTTTGTAACTTACTTTATGCTTTAGCAACAGTGTTACACGAGGAGATGAGTGGAGTGACGGTCTAGAGACTGAGGCTTGTATGACTTAGAGGATGAGACGATCTTGGCGGAACTAATGTTTACACTCTGGATTTGGTACTAAACTAGGTGCACCAGGAAGGTTGATCATCGCTAGTGGACAACGGAAAGAGCCATTGACATAGTCTAGTAGATCATATCCAAGTATAAGATTGAAAAATTAGACACACCAGGACGCATAGTTGTTGCATTTGAATAACTTGAAGGGGATGAGAGTTGCAACATTGATGGAGATAAAACCTGAATTAGTAAAAGTGTTATGATTTCCTACAAGAAAAATAAAAACGTCCAAGGTAGACGAGGAATACATAGTGATATACCGATATGAAGTAATCATCAATTGTGGGAGGTGGACTACAACTCAATACGATGAGCCGTGCTATGTCCTGGTACACTGTCAACAAGACACACTTGCCTATTGAAGGTACTATAACCAAGGAAGAAGGAATAAACTGGTGATGGTATAGATAAGACAAATCGGCGCAGATCACAGCCTAGGTGGCGGAGGGGAGCCACTGGAAAGAGGAAAACAACCGTCGGGAAAAACTAGTGTGGCCTGCTGTTGCTGCCGCTTTTGGGAGAGGAAGAATGTGCTGAAAGGGAAGGTTAAGTTCGGCCTTGGGCGGAAGAACAGATCGAATTTGGAGCTGGGGATGCAGCAGAGGTTGGCCTGCAAGACTTACAGTAGGATGACACACTAGACAGCCTCTGTGTCGGTAGCAACAACAGTGACGGAGGTAGCTTCCAAGTTGTGCACCAAGTGATGGAGAATGCAGCCGTAGAAGTGGAAGATGCCGTCAGAACAGAAGTCATGCGTGATGGCGCCGCTGCTTGTTTGGCTGATGCAACAGCGATGGAAGCAGCTATCAATGCAGAGGGAGCTGTGGCACAAGCTTCGTGCCAACGTTGGGATGAGAAGCGGCTATCAATGCAGAGGGAGTTCACAAGGGGAGGCTGAGAGAGGGATGGGTACCACTGTTGCGGAGTAGTCACAAATAGTCTGGTGCATCCGTCGTGCAGAACTTGCGAGGGGTGGCTGCTGGAGAGACGATTGAAGACGCTATTGCTGCAGTGACTGCAGCAGTATTCTTGCAACATCGTGCATCATTCCTCGAAGCAGTTCACAGTAGAAGATAAAAACAGAAGCAGAGGATTGAAAGCAGATGATGTAGGGTAAGGATCAGGAATACAACAGGCGAGCTAGCGGGGTCATCCAACAGCGAAGAATGTTGTCTCTGCTGCTCTGGTTCAATTCTCCTCTTATTGGCAATAGGTTGAGGAGTCTTGCTGTCAGCGAGGGGCTTGGCGCCAGTGATGTGGCCGGCGACAGACGGAGTAGTGTCTAGGGCGGACGACAACAGAAGATTAAAGATGTCGCTGTTGGGTAGATAGATTAGATTCAGCCCATAATAAGTTTTAGTAAATCTCACAATATAGAATTTTACTTATATTACAGCAATGATTCAAAACATGGGTGATAGAAATAAGTATGCAGATTTATATTAGATGTCAAAAAATAAGATATCTAAGAAAGGTAAGAAAATAAAGATAATAAAAGCATTATTAATTTGATCTCTTGGGAATTTTTTGAATATTGTGCTTAGTATTATAGTTATTATATTCATGTGACTCTCTTATGGATGTTGCTTTGGGCTTGGACAAGAATCCTTGAGATCTGTATATTCATTATTTTGATATTAAATTTTTTTTTATAGACTGCTGCTAGAAGAAGTCTAATCATGAGCTTTTGTGCCCCATCGATCAATCAGAATGTCTCACGATAACCTAACGTCGATACAGATCTTGGAGAGATCGATTGGCCTAAGGTGGAAGACACTGGCCGTACCAACAGTTATAGGCCAAATAACAGTGACGATGACCCTCTCTTGCTAGAGCAAGAATGAGGCAGGATCGACCGGGCTGCAGAGGAATCGCAGATCTGTGATGCTGTGGAATTGGAGAATGCAGGAAATCTCCTCCTCTAGCAAAGACTAAAAGGTTTGGTAGATCTGGGAGTGTCGCCTTCGATGTTCTTACCATGTTTCAACACCAGGCAATGATTGGCCTTCAGTTGTTGGGAGGCGGTTGGAAGGGTGAAAAAGGAATCCTCGGCAGAGAAGATAGATGGCGAAAGCATGAGGAAGCAATTGTTGATGGCAGAAACAGAGGCTGCGATCGCTACTCCGTCGGTCGTTCACTGTCATTGGCTGGATGATGATCGACGAGAAGAGATGGGTCAAGCGATATTGTTGAAGGAGCAAGAGATGGTGGCTTCCACAACGACAGATGAGGGCGCAGGAGATGGCAATGGCAGGGAGACGTGGGGGACAGGAGCAACGCCCTAGGAGCCACCGAAGGAGAAGGAGAAGACCAAGAAGCAGTCAACAACGATGGGAGGTGCTAGCTGCAGGTAGGGGTGGACAAAGGCCACAGCAAAAGAGATGGGCTATCACCATAACTACGGGAAATTTGGAGAAGTGAGCGTTCAGTTTAAGAGAGGCATCATCTCTCGGAGATGATGATGAACAAGCAGCAAAAAATAGTTGTTGTCGATCAATGTGAACACCATGTTTGCTCTCTGGAGTAACTAAAAGATGAATTGCCTGCCTGCTCTTCCTACTGGGATCTCAAAACATGCTCATCGAGAATGCAACGCAAGTGCACAAGGTCTTAGACGGAGCGGCTACCCTCACTAATGTATCTCCAATATGATTTTTACCAAGGAGTTTATTAAAGACACCATACCGGATTAATATGCGACTATAACATCCACCTATGATTCATAGTAAAGAGAGCAGAAAGAGATAAATATGTATAGTGCATATGTTCTCAACTCGTCTTTCCACTTTGAACTACTGATAACTGTTCATTTTTAGTGCAATTAGATGTACCATAAAGCCCTACCATGCATATATCCTTGAAGTCTTTATTCACTGTGCGCATCATTTTCTATATCAATGCTAGTCCCAACGCTCAATCGATATCGTCTTAGGAATTCCGTCTCTAGTAATCGACGTTGGCAGCGAAGAAGAGAACAAACTAGCCGCACTCAGCCGAGTAGAAAGACAGCACGTCGTTCCCCAGATCATACATCACCTGTATGTTCTGCTGCTGGAAGTTGCCGAACACCGATAGCCCATGCGACTCCGCCATCATGAGGCATATGGAGTTGGTGTCGCTGTCCACGCCGAAGTAGTTCCCTGGTGGCAGCTCCAGATCTGCTCCCTGGAAGTGGAAGATGAGCTTGGGAAGGTTCAAGGTGTCGGGGTTCGATTTCGGCGGCAGCTCGTAGCAGAGGTCGAGGTCGAAGAGGGATTGATCGGTGGTGTTCATGTTTTTTATCTGAGCCATGAAAGCATCTGCCACCTTGTCATACGCACTGTACTCCAGGTACGTGATCGAGGTGCCCGAGTCTATGATCATTCCCCCACTCCCATCTCTGTTGATGGCGAATGTGGAGCTTGGGATGTCAAGAACAGTTCCTCCTACCGTTATTCCATTGAGAGTGATGTAGTAGAAGCTCGGCCAGGATTTGTTTCGAACTATGGGCGTCGAAATAACTGGATGTGCAGTCGCATTAGGGTTCGGCAGAGAACCTATCAAGAGAGAGCTTTTCTTCGGCGAACCGAAGGGAGTGAGACAATACGAGAACTCCGTCAAGCCCATCTGCGATCTGAGGGAGAGCTTCCCGCGTCCAAGGCCGACGAAGCCGGCCGCCTCGGAGAAGGCGACGCCGGCGTTCGAGTTGCCGCAACCGAATGCGAGGCCGGGCACGGAGGTAGAGCCGATCGTGAAGGTCTCGGTGGCGAGCACGCCTTCGGTGTAGGAGTGATCGGAGTACATGTAAGAGTAGTGGCAGGAAGCGTTGCACGAGTGTTGGTCGAGCGCTTTGCACAGCGGGCTACTGCATGCGATCTTGCCGAAGGTGGAGGACTTCGATGGGTCGAACACCGGACTTGACTGCGAGTAGCAGTTGGAGCAGGGCTTGCACTGGGTCCATATGAGGTCGCTCCCTGTGTCGACGAGTGCAGAAAACGCAAGCGCCGGCGTACCGATGGCTATGTCGACGACGTACTCGGTTTTGCCGGCGTGGAGCGGAGCACGATCGACGATGGTCGACAGCCTGTGCCTGCTACTTGCTATCGCACGTTGGATCAGTTTAGCCTCACTGTCACCAGCGTTGGCATGGACATGAGTCAACTCAACGCGAACACCTCCTGCAAAGGCTCCAGAACTCAGTGGGATGAGACTTAGCAGCAGCACTGTAAGTGATGACAATTTGGGGAGTGGCTCCATGGCCATGGCCATATTTTTTATTTGAAGCTCCCCACATGCACCTTTCTCTGTGAGGAGATCAGATATATGGAGGAGACGAAGGTTGTGTCAGGGAAACTAACACTGTTGCACAATTTCTGGTCATCAAAAGATGGTGGGCATTAACTGCAACATTGCAACTCTGTGATGGACCCTTTCTGTAGTCACCAACAACCTTTTTGGTAGGTATGTGACTCCCGAATCATGATTTGACCATGTTAGAAAATTGGATGCTCTGGATTAGAGTCTAATTCTTTATGTGATTAATTGTCTTTCTAGTGGGATTATGTAATAATTGCGTCTGTTTCTCCATGAATAATATAACATAAATATTATAATAATTTATGTTAGGGGTAAATGTGGTTAACGTTCTGACTGGACTCGTATGCGGAGAATTATCTAAAATATCTTTGAGATGAAATCAATATATTCTTCATTGGATACCTATATGAAGATGGAGGTCAAGATATGTTTTCTTGAGCCAATCCCTTTAATGCTTAATTTTGTAATCTTAAATCCATTTGATTTGTTGAAAAGTAATCCATTATATTGGGTTTAAGATGTATTTTATATCTCAGAATATATGAAAAATATACACAAAAAAAAAAGAAATCCATTACATCGGTTTAACATATCATCCGACAATAGATTTGGTATCAATTTACAAGAAATATTATGTTGGTTATTCATTACTGATTTTTATTCTTTAGGTTGCTAATTTAATTTAAAAAGTTTCAAGTTTCTGTAAGTGTTTCTTTCTTTTTTAAATCGAGATTACTCTTGCCTCCGTATATATATATAATTTTCATAACTCAATCATTGATGATTGTATCTTTTAGTCTAATAAAATATTAAACTTACAGGTTTCGTGTTATCCACTATTCACATTCAACATGTCTTAGCCTGTTTCACACTAAAATCTAAATCATTAATATTGACCAAAAAATATTTTATAAGCACACATCCAGACGATCTTCTGAATTAATTTGGGTTTTGGAAAGCTTTAAATTCTATTGTATTCAATTTTTTGGCAAAATTACACGTATATCATTGTGATTAACGTTCATCGGCTAACTATCACCTATAGCATTGGAATCAACCAACAAATATGCCACAACATCGGAATCAACCAAACATCGCCATCACTTTCTCTTCTCTTTGTTGTTGTCGTTGCTGCTATACTTGGACGTCGGTGTTGCCACCGCCGACCAACCGTGGAAAAGAGAATGGAATGGTTGGAAGACGAGGAAAGTTTAGGGGTGAGAGGAACAGGTCAGAGAAAGAGAATGAGAAAGAGGTAGAGGTGTGTAGTGGCGTCCACCTTTTATGTGGCCGACGTCCCTGCCACGTAGCTTCCAAACAAGACCTGAGAACACAAACGCATATGTTGCATGCTTATCAGCTCTCACCAATTCCTCAGACGGATGATGGGCGTATCAGACTGTAGCATGGAATGTGTTTCATGCGTGCAAGCTCTCAGGAATTCCATTTCCAGTGGATGGTGGATCCTCCCGGCAACACCCCAAGAACCACCAACTGGAGCAGAGAAGGAAAAAAAAAAAATGCTTGGAGCATGGAATGTATTTCATGCTTGCAAGTTCTCAGGAATTCCATTTCCAGTGGATGGTGGATCCCCCCACAACACCCCAAGAACCACCAGCTGAAGCAGAGAAGGAGAAAAAAAAGCTTTGGCATCTCGAATAAAATAGTGGTCCACTGACAAAGGAGTGTGTGTCATGGCAATCCCAACCCGTCCCTCTGTTGAAGAAGACTTGCACCAGAAATGCTTTCATATCTTAATCGAACTCCTTGAGAAGAACAGAAATATGATGTGGTTTATCATAATTTGTGCTCATATGCGCTTCTTATGATAACATAAACATCGTCTTCGGTTGCTGGAGTTCATAGACAACCCCTCTTGTATGCTTCTTTATCACTCTCTTGGGTTATCAGTATAGTTGAATATAATGCGATCACTACGTGATTGCTTTATATATTCCAGCATAGATCAAAAGGAAACCTACACCAACTAGATGGGCGGGCATCATGGTTTACATGTGGTTAACGTGATACTTGGGACTGGTTGATTTCTTATGAAAAGAAAAAGGTAAGGTGCCTAATCGATGCTATTTGGAATCAATCTTATAAAAGAAAAAAAACCCATTCACATACTTCCTAGTTATGTGAATCTTAATAGGACATTTTCTTACATGGATCGTTCTCATGTATACTAATATTTATCCTTCACGGCAACAAAAAGGAAAGGAGCAAACACATGACATGATAACCTATTGAGATGGCACCAAATAATTGTCATTTCGATAGATTACTCTATCGAGTGGCTGATGAAATTGAATTATGTTCTCCAATAAGGGAAGGAACACAAACAAGACAAGAATACTTCATTCATGTTCTTACGGGGAGTTGCTACTACAAAAAGAGTATGTTTCTGTTGGGAGAAGAGAGAGCGTTCGTCTTCCCCCTTGTTTGTCTCAGCATGAATACAAAGACTGGCGGTGGTGGCCATGCGAGTGGTGCGACTCCCTCTCGATGCGCCACCGGAGGTGGAGGAAGTCGTCGACGGAGCAAGGCAGCTTCAGCGGCCCCGAGGAGTAGAAACCGTACACCTCCTGTGCCGACTCGAGAAGCCTCTGGAAGAGGGGATGGTGGAGGTAGGAGATGGGGATCACGAACTTCCGGAAGCCGCCTTCTTCGCCTTCGAGGCCGACTCTCACGGTGACCGATCCCTTCTTCACCTTCATCCTCTTGTCCTCTTGCATCATCTCTTCCTGCTCTCTCCCTTCGTGCCGTGCGGTACACGGAAAGAAGGCTGACGATACCAAGTGCTTTGCTCTCTATGGCTGTTGGCTTTCGGCTTTTGTTCGGGGAGTAAACCAAGGCGCTTCTTCTTTTATAGATGAAGAGGAAAGGAAGACATCAGTGGGTACTCTCTTTTCTACGGAATCCTTCCCCCACATTTCCCAACTTCTAGCATTCCTTATCATCACATTATTATTATTATTATTATTATTATTATAACTACTATCATTTGGTTAAATAGCAAGTCCATTAATTGCTTTTCTTTATGCATGTTTGTTGCTAGTTGTTAAGCCACTTTATAATTTTGCCCGACAACATGGTATGTTAAGCAAATGTTTCCATCTGAAACCAATACAAATTCGACATGGGGGAGATATCTCTTACTTGAGTATCAACAAAATATATGAAATAGGTTGACTTGTATGTGTTTGACCGTGGCAATTACAAGCTCAGAAGAAACATGCGTTCAAGTGGACGGTGGATCCCCACACCTCATGACTCAAAGGTCAATAGGTTTGCGGAGCCACACAGCACTCCATGGATTGTGCCCCTTCAACCCTCACAAAGGAGGGAAAGGAAGAGAGAGAGAGAGAGAGAGAGATAGAGGAAATGAGCAGCCATTGGGATTAACAATTGGCCATTCAACCCGCGGAAGTGGAGATCAGAAGGAAGTCCACCAACGCGGAAAGGAATTGAAGGTAGACCTCATGATCCTTATCATTTGCACAGAGTGGCCCCGACTGCTGTTCCCTCCCTCCTTTGCCACTAATTAGTCCAAAGCAGACTTATCGGAAATGAATCAAAGTTTTCTTTTTCATAATTATTAAAGAAGCTTCCTTCTTGTTTAAATAATTGATCTCTGCGTATTTATCTAAGTCTACCCGTCTGTATTCTCAATAAATAAATAATTCATAAGTTCTATAGCATATTAGGATTTTAATTCAAATGAGGAGAAAGTCTCCGACCAAAGTCTTTGACCAAGATAGATCTCCACATGGATTTGAAAGAAGATCAATCCCAAGTAAAATAAAGTTGATGTATGACTTTAGAAAGTCAAACTTACGCTAAGATCACATCTGTTGCCATGTTAGCATGATCCACTTATGACCCCCACAAACTCATATAAAGCTCCTCCTATTTATCTAAGTAAATCTATTTCATGCTTCATTCATCATGCCAACCCTAGCGGAGTTGAAATTGTATGTTTGAGGCTTTAAGGAACATATATTTAGATGATGGAAGATGTAATGTTGATCATTTTATTATTAAAATGATGACGAGAATGCAAAATGTGTAAAATTTGATGAGAAGATTCCATTTGATACGTACTATTTTTAAAAAAAATATTATAAAAAGGGTTTAATATCTTCTAAAAATAATATGTGAGCCAAAAAATAATGAATATACGTTTAAAAGATGTTCTTTGGGTTTATTGCCATTTATTAAGATAAATGATAGCATAAGGTGTTAATGAAGCATAGTCTCCATCAAGGATTGCTAGTAGTTTCCCATATGGGGTTGTCCACAAGGGATGGCTCATCAACCATGAGAAGGAGTTGTAGGTACTGTCATTGTAGTATAATTACCATTTACATATTAATCCCATAAGACAGGTACTAATCATTATTTCCATCAACAAAAGTGGAATAAAATAATTATAAATCTATTAAAGACAACTCAGGCATAATCAAACGAATAATTAATAATTACGTACTCAGATCACTTTAGTAATGCCCCAAATTACTGACATTACTCATTTAAACTTTCCAAACAACATCTATCATTATTTTTGTGCTCTCATTTATAACCATCAATTTTATGCAAAAATGTCAATAAAGAATATTTTCCCAAAGGATAAGTGGTAAAAAAGAAAAATCAAATTTGATCCTATGACATATAATAAAGTTTTTACAAATTAACTCGGTAATATTTTTCAAAAATAATGTTGAATAAAATTTTGAATCGCTTAGTAATTAAAACTCGTACGTCATCACAAGCCCAATGTTTCAAATATGAAAACATATAGGATAAGATTTGAAACTCTTAATTTTTGATAAGTGAGTCTAGTATACCTCAATAGACTAATCTTTTAGGTATAAAATTTATTTGATGGTGTTTCAACCCTAATGAGTCCATATTAAATTTTAAAAAACTGTTAGAACTTACGTTTGAATGAAAAATTTATCTATGCCTCCATAATTTTTTTTTCAAAATTTTAGTATAGCATATATATATATATATATATATATATATATATATATATATATGTTAATCCAAATCTTATAATTAATCCTGATATTATGTTGATAATCTAATTTATTTTATTACTATTAAAAATATATAATTTTTAATCCAAATAATTTAGTGTTCATGGTAGTTAGAAGTCATCAAGCTAAGTTTTTCTTTATGACTTTTTAAAGGTAGTAGCGGTCATTAACTTATGAACCCTATCATGAATGATTCATCAATCACTTCTTCTAAGACGGATCGAAACACTCGTTTTCGACGTAACTTAGTTCTTTCAAGTCAACTCCAAGGAATTATTACATTCAGAGAGGGAATATTGGATGGTCGTCTTTGGTGCCCATTTGGAGGGTCAACTGTTGGTCCAAACGATCACAGTCAAGAAATGATAGCACCGTTGACCTCTCTCTTCCACTCTCGCCCTTGACCACAAGAGACAGAGAGAGGAGACGAAGTCAACGGCACATAAAACGAAAGCACATGGGTTCTCTTTCGTGGAGGATGCCCATCTCTCACATCCTAACGCGTCTTCTCAACACTCGCCAAAAGGATCTATAAATAAAGAACGGCTGCTCGCTTCACTCCCAAGCCATACACAGATACTCGAAACCATCTCCTTCCTTCCGCACTGCGCACAGGAGAGACCAGGAAGAGGTCGAACGAAGATGAAGAAGGGATCGCTCACCGTCAGAGTTGGCCTCGAAGGCGACTTCCGAAAGTTCGTGATCCCCATCTCCTACCTCCACCATCCCCTCTTCCAGAGGCTTCTCGAGTCAGCACAGGAAGTTTATGGTTACTGCTCCTCGGGGCCGCTGCAGCTTCCCTGCTCCGTCGACGACTTCCTCCATCTCCGGTGGCGCATCGAGAGAGAACCGCACCACTCGAATGGCCACCACCGCCCGTCTTTGTCCTCATGCTGAGTCGAGTGAGGGGGAAGATAAAGTGTTCTCTCCTCTCCCCCCAACAGACTCTTTTTTGTAGCTGCTGCTGTATACTGAAGAATCACATGTATAACTCGCTGTAAGAACAAGGAGGAAGTCTTCTGGTCTTTGTAGGGCTTTTTTTCACTTGTTGGAGAACACTATCTTACAACGACTCAAATGAACGATCACATCATTTTTGTTTCAAGGGATTCAAGATATTAAAGCATTTCTGGTGCAACATCTCTTTGATGTGCAAGTGCTAGTAGTACCAAACAGTTGATTGTGTCATAATTCAGGATCAAGCAGTGTCAGTCTGTTGCTGGAGAGGAGCTCATCACATTCTTCTTCTAATTTAAACGAAAACACTATAGAAGCATAATGAAACACTATAGAAGCATAATTTGGTTCTTTTATAGCGGGGGGAGAAGAGATAAGTAAAGATGATTCAAGTGGGAGAGAAAATTATTGATGGTGTATTATGTATTGTATGAATGGTAATTATTTATTAGATTTTATTAGTTGGTGTATAGGTCATCTATTAGTAACACATTTTTTTGTATCTTTTTATAGATGAGAGAAGATTTGTATATATAACCATCTACTATAATCTTCTGTATATATATATATATATATATATATATATATATATATATATATATATATATATATATATATATATATATATATAAAAGCATCTGCTCTTGTTTATATATAAAAGGGACCTTTTAGTGATTATTCATTCATAAATCATAATCTAGATCTTGATTTATTGTTATTTGATTTAAATTTTGATATTAAAATTTTTTCAGATAACAGTAGCATGATTATAATTAACTTAAAACTGTCCGCCTCTGTCACCTGCTTATAACAAATAGAAGATTTCCTCACCTTCTTATAACAAGTAGCATGGATGGAAGCATGATGCTCGATTTTGATCGCCAGGCTGCCATGCGCAGCTTGTTGTCAACAGCAACATTGTGAAGTACGACAGCCCTATTGAAGGCGTCGGTCACGTCGCTACTCCTGTGATAAACAAGAACAGTGCTAAGAACGGTGGCAACCTTCCTTGCTCGTTGGCCTACCATGGTCAGCATCAGGACGTAGCAATGACTACCATGGATGGCGCTACGACGACCGATGGTCGCTTAGCGACACGAAAGGAAATCGTGACAGACTGGAGGATGACGACCTACCTTGGTTGTCGGCCCGGGGATTGTGCAAGTGGTAGTGCTGCTGCTGTTTGGCATAGTGCATGAGGGCGGAGGTCGCAGAAGGTCACAAGCCCTGGACAATGGCAAAGGCGTGCGATGATTGTTACACTGGGCAGCTACTGCGCATACTACGACGGCGGAGGAGGCAGCAGCACTATTAGGCCAGCGTTGCGTTGGTCGCAACATTTCGACCGCTATGATGGCTGTCTGCACAAGCAACGATGGCACAGCTGCCTTAGGTGATGTCGTTGTTGCATGCTATGATGTCGCGATGAGAAGGGCATCGCCGACGGCCACGCAGCAAATGCTATTCATGCGGGCATCGACGGCACTAGAGGAGCCACGCAGGCGGCGGAGGTGCCGTTGGATGTCGCGCAGGTGAAATGTGAGACGGACTTGGACGACGGTGGCTGCAGGAAACGTGTCGTCGGACAGATGAAGGACCAACCTTGGGTCGCGATCGATAGTGCGACGAGAGAAGAAGGTCGCGGTGAGGACAGGTTTGTGTAGAAGAAGGGAAGGCCGCGGGGGTTCTTGCGATTTCGAGCTAATCGATCAAAACCTAATTTTGACCCTTTGACTAGACCTAATTGGTCAAAGTTTTATTTTGACCTTCCTCTTTCTGATTTTGATCTAATTTGACCAAAATTGATTTTGACCCAGTTATAAGTTAGCCTGATTATGACCAGATACGAATCAATCCTAAACTTTGACCAGATACCAATTTTGGCGTTTGATTTAGACCTAATTTGATCAATTTTTGACTAATTTTGACCTTGGTCAATCTTTCTTTTGATTGAATCCTATTATTTTATCAATTTTGACCAAAGTCAACTCTAATTTTGAGTCGCCTAATTGGGTTGATGTTTATCCTTAATTCATAAGCCCTATTTGGATGGTTCAATTCTGGACTTATCCAGTTTGATTGGTATAATGTAGGATTCTATACAGAATTTTTTTAAAATATAAATTATGAATATTTTATATTTTTAATATGCAATATTAGTAAATTATTATTATTATTATTTGCTTGTGGTACTTAATGTTTAATAATTACTAATGGATATTTATATAGTTATTCACATGTATATTAAAATAATTATAATTATAATTATAGTTATAATTATAAAATAATATCTATCTTTTTTTCATATAAAGATATGAATTTTAATATATCATGATTATTATCATCATATGGGTTTTCTTTGATATTGAGATCGACTGTTCAATGATTATTAAGGTTATTATTTATATTATTATTATTTTCTACATAAATTATATTAATAATGAATATTATTTGTTGCTTATATTTTTATGTTTTATCTGATTTGTGGTCGCCAAATTAGTTTGAAATAATAGACTTATAGGCTGTTAAATATAATAAATATTTTATTATTTATATTATATTTAATATATATTAAATATTCTTATATTAATTTTACAATTGCCAAAGTAAGCTAGATTAATAAATTTATAAAATTATTTTAAATAATTAATTTTAAATATATTAAAAATAATATTTACAATGATACACATAAATAGTATATTTTGATAATATAAAAATAATAATGATATAATAATGTTTTGAATATCTTTTTAATTTTAAAGTTGTATACCAAAATATTGTAACAGTATTCCATGAGAAAAGTATTAATTTTATATAATTATAAAATCTTGGATGAATACTAGATATCAATATGTCATCAAGTAAAATAGAAATGATATCACTAGTTCATGGTTTCTTGAGAAAATAAAAACTCAAAGTATTATTACAATTGTGCTTCCACATTAACTTCTAACGACCAAATATTTTTTAGATTAAATTATTATAAATGATTTGATCATATACAAATGACATTAGGTATATTAGACTTTATGTAGAAAATGATTACAGACTTAATTATTAAAAAAATATAAAATAAAAAATAATTAAAAAGATCTAATAAGTTTAGTTTTATTATAACTGATAATAATATTTATACTTTTTATAAAGATCTACTTAAATCTATTGACAAGTTATTGGTGAATACCTTAATGAAGAGCTAAGTATAGCTTAATATGATAGCACTTTGTAATTCAAGATCACATCTTCAATTTGACTGATAAAACCATAAAACCCAAAAATATTGGGCATTCCTAATGTAATTTATTTTTAATTTTTTTCTTTTGAATTTGACTCGTTTAAAATTAAATATAATAAAAATAAAAAAATAAATGAGCTTATTGATGGGAATTTAGGAAGAATTAAAATTAAAACAGAAAACAATCAAACTATTTCTCTTAAGTAAGGATGAAAGAAAATTGAAGCGGAGTCTAGTTATTTTTAGTAAATCTATACTATTACTTCCTATTGATTTGACTATGGTGCATACTCTGATGAATGGACAAAAGTAATTTGAAATAGCATTCAAAGGTATATAATCGTTATAATAATAATATGACTACAGTTTTATACTTTACACTCTGTACCGACAGGAAAACAAAATTCATGACATGGAAGATATATGGTTTTTTTTTCTTTTTTTTCTTTGAGGAGATAAATTGTTGCTAGCCAAAGCATGTCATTGTTTTGAGCTTCCAAGACTCACCAAAAAATTATTAAATTCCTCCGGGTCATACTTGGGAATTGATGGGCAAACAAATTGTTGGTAGATTCTCTATAAAACTAAGTGGACCAAACAGGCAAGCAAATGAATTACTAACATATAACATAAAAGTTAAAAATTATGTCGCAATCTAGTAAATACATTCTCATGTCGTCGAGGATTACATTAAGTTATTGACAATTAATAGAAAATTATATCAAATCTTATGAACATAAAATTACATCATTATTCGAAAATAACATGATGCACCTTCATCATCTATGCGTCTAGAATTATAGATGAAGTAAGCAAGGGTTATCTCATTGGTTTGGACTAATGAGAATAAAGAAATTATTCCAAGAATAAATAATTAAGCTAGCAACTTGAAATATAGAAACATCTTTAGGGAATAGATTAGAGTTAGTAGATAATATGATGATAAATACTACTTACTTATAAGAGACTAAGTGGAAGAAAAAATCAAAAGCAATTAATGGTATTTGATTTAAAATTTGATATACTAGAAAAGTTAAACATATAAATGATATAAGAATTGTTATTGATAAAGAATATAAAAAGATTTAGAGATAGAATTATAGTTCTAAAATTTATACTTATACCTCTCAGGACTAAAGATGATATCATTTAAGCAATGTCTATACTCTAAAAAATTATAATTGGAAGAGATTTGAATAGGTATATAGGAAAATATATAGTGAATATAATGGGTGCATGGGAGTTTTGGTTAATGAGTGAGAAATAAAGACGATAGTATGATTTTAAATTTTATAATTTTATATGATCTTATAATTGTAAATACTCACAAAGAGACAATTATAGTTGTAAATACATATTTGATTACTTATAAGAGTAGTCACAATTATAGTCAAATAAACTTCTTTTCTCACTAAAAAGATAAATAAAATTATTTGTAAGCATTATAAAGTTATCATTGATTAAAGTTTGACAAATCAACATATTGATGATATTAGATATTTATAGTAGAAAATAAAAGAAGAAAAAGATACTAAAATTTTAGATATGATAATGTAAACACTTCTAAGAACATGATCGGAAAGGAGGTGACTTAGAACTTAGATGAGCATAATGTTAATACTATTTGGACTAGGATGACTAATAATATTATGAGCTTAAAATAGAAGATTGTAAAACTAAAAGTAGAAATGTAACGGAGAGAGTTATTGGTGGTGCAAGAAAATTCAAAAAGTAATTTTTACTAAAAAAAATCATGTTTTAAAGATTAAAAATTATTAAAAAATCTAAAATTAAGATTAAAATGATTAGTATAATAAGATATAAAGCTTATGATAAGTTTTATAATAAACTAGGTACTAAAGATGGTTAAAAGGATATATATCAAATTGCTAAAGTAAAAAAAAGAAAGTGTGGATTTAGGTAACTAGATGAGGATTTAGGTAACTAGATGTATTAAAGAGTAAGATCAAAGAATACTTATTAATGATAACAAGATTAAAAAAAGATGAAATATTATTTTTATGAATTATTTAATGAATATTCTATATAAAACTTTGATTTAATAATAAATAATTATGATAGATTTAATAATCATGTATTTGTTTGTAAAATTAGAACCAGCGAAGTAAATGATGTATTAAAAAAAATTAAAAATAACTAAGAGTGTGGGTTTGATGGTATCCGAGGTCTGAAAACTTTAGGAACAATAGAGTAACTTGGTTAATTAGCTTACTTAATAAAATTATAAGATTTGGAAGAATGCTTGATGAATAGAAAAAATATTATTATCAATTTATAAAAATAAGAGTAACCTACAAAATTATTTAAATTATAAAGGAAGTAAAATCCTGAATTATGAAACTTTAGAAAAAACCTTATTGAAAGTAAGATGAGATTTGAAATAATTATATCTGAAAATCAATTTGGTTTATGCCGATCATACATTAAAGTTATTTATTTTATTAAGATAATTAATGAAGAGTATAAAGAGAAAAATAAAAATTTATATTTTATTTTTATGGATATAGAGAAAGCTTATGATAGAATTCTCAGACATTTATTATAATGGATTTTAGATAAATATATATATTCACTAATTATATTAGTATTATTAAAGATACATATGATAATATAGCTATTAATGTTATAGTTAATATATCTATGTTGTTTGTTGATAATATTATTTTAGTTGATAAGAGGTAAAGTAAAATTAAGGGTTAATTTTAGTAGCTTTTGATTTTTTTCATACATCTCTTAAGTCTTTATGATTTATTTATATCTAAAATAATCTTGTAATTTTAAAAACATAGCATATAAATCCCTCTTGTCAACTCTAAGTTAACATACATTATAGTTTGTCTATTTAGCATGCTGACTCATAATAAACTATTAATATAATGACATATTTTAAATTTAAAAAATCTATTTTAGCCCATGTGATTTTGGTCATATACCACTTAAGCTCTTATGGTTTTACACGTATCTAAAATAACCCATATATTTTAAAAAATGAAGCATATAAGGCCCTCCAATTAAATATGAGTTGATAGATATTAAAGTCTGCCTACGTAGTGTACTGACTCATAATAAATTATTAATATAATGACATATATTATTTACGTTTATAAAAAGGTTCATCTTGTCAAGGAAGACGAAGTAACGTAAGCCGTAGCATGAAACGAAGCCGGAGAGGCAGAGGTAGGAGGGGCCGAAGGCAGAGGTGAAGGAGAGTTAGATCACCAAGTTATAGGCGTGGCGAGTGGTGCTGGAGAAGAGAAGTAGGAAGCGGTGTGAATGAAGACACCCGAGAGGAGGAAGAGGGACCAGAAGACCATCACATGCCTAGCATAATTAATGCATATCCATATGAGGCAGGATCGGAAGCCCCTGAACTCCTCATTAGTGCGGGAGAGGTTGTGTGCGTACGATGTCTAGCTAAACAGCAACGGCTCGGTACTGCTGCTATTGGTCGCTTCCACAATGATGCCTCCTCTCGCTATTTGATGGTGATCTCAATTTTTTAATTTAAAATTTATATGTTATTATATTATTAATTTATTATGAGTTAACATGTCTAAACTCTAACATTTATTAACTGATACTTGACAGGAGACTCTAACATATGTTAACTCAAACTTGATGGAAGTAGCTTATATATTATATTTTTAAAAATATAAAAATTATTTTAAACACGAGTAAATTATAAGGACTTAAGTGATCTATAATGAAAACTAAAAGAGCTAAAATAGACCTTAACCCTAAAATTAATTATAAACTTAGTCTATAAATATAAGCAATGAAAACTAACGATATTAAATTTAATAAGATTAAAACTGAATATATAAAATATAATCTTAATGATTCTAAAAATAGATAAGAGAAATATGATTACGTTGGATAGATAAAAGCTTTAGATATCTTGAATCAATTATTCATGAAAAGATCAATAAAAATATTATTTATAAAGTAAAAATTAGATGATTAAAATAACAAAAGACATCAAATATCGTTTGTGATTATCAAATATTTTTTAGATTTTAAAAAAATTATAACGCAGTTATAAAACCAATAATGTTTTATGTATTTAAATATTAAATAATTAAGAAACAATATATACAAAACGTGAACAATTATGCATCAAAAAGATAGAATAAAAAAATTATTTAAGATGATATAAACATATGGTTAAAAGATAAAAGAGATATAATAATTAATGTTAATGATATAAGAAGAAATAAAAATCTTAAAAAAAATATATAAATAAAGATTTAAATATTTTGAACTTAACTAAATAGATTACTTTTTAAGTATCTCAATGTTGACAAAAAAAAAATCCATATAACCAACCCTAAATAATTAAGATTCATTGTTTTGTTATCCTTGTTGTATCAGAAATACGAAAAATCTTCTTCATATTTACTAAAAGGAATACAGTGACAATAACAGCCTCTTCTAGTCTTCTTCTGCAATCTGATCTTTCTAATCCACAAGATTTCAGACTGTACATTTGACTATAGATACTCGTTCCAGTAAGAGATGGAAAAATTAGGCAGTAGACAGCTTGAGAACAATGTGACGACCATGTGTTCCAGCTACATGCAAAAAATTAGGTCTTGGAAAGTTTATAAACATCATACAAGCTCGCCAGTGGACCAAGACACGGCAGTACTGACAGATTAAATAATAATAAAAACAACACTTTAATATAGGAAGTTGAAATAAACCAAAGAAAAGGCGAACAAACATAAAATGCAGCAGAATGGACTAACGATAGAAGCCTCAGATGTGCTTCCAGCAGGACCAGAGGCAGGAGAAATACCGGGGAGGGCAAATGTTCCAGGAGCCGAAGACCTTGGATTTGTAACTGTACCACCAGCTTGGGCTGGCGATGGTGATGGAGTAAGAAGAAATGAATCATGCAGTACTGCTGTCGGTGGGGGTATGACTGGAGGAAACTGATGTTTTCCTGAGCAAGTAAAACGGAGCGCAATATTTATGCTGCATCAGCACTTTGAAATCACATGAAAAACAGTTTAAACTTTCAAAAAGGAAGTAAAAAAGATCACCTGGACACTGAGGTTGAAGAGATGTGGTTAACCTGCACGATTAATCAAAAGTCACAACGCACATCTTGAAAAAAAGAAGAGTAGCAAGATTAAAAAATACCAGTAGCTGCTTACCTAGTGACGATAGATCCATTTACAAAGCCACCATAATTACAAGAAGTGACACTACAACCAGCACTAGTTTGTTGGGAAGTGAAATTTCCAAGCATAAGATTGCTGTTACTACACTGCATGCTCGAACATGATACTGCTAGGGCGGCTGGTGTGCAGTACAAACTGCAACAATTTACAGTTAGCTGGAAGTGAATCAAAATTAAGAAACATAAAGTGCTTTAGTGGATAATGAAGCGAGTTAATGATTACTTGAGATTTCCTGGCCCACAACTGCATTGGACACAGTGACTAGCAGTAATGGCATAAGTCCCATTAGCCACAATCATACCATAATCCGAGGCGCTATTGGGAAACATTGATGCACATGCTATACAAAGGGGAAAACAAGTCAAAAGCTTTAGCACAATAAAAAGAATAATAAAAACATCTTCTCGAAAAGTATGATGTAAGGGCAGCCATATCCAGTATCAATTTACCATTGGGAACTTGGAAAATCACAGAATTGACATGTTTGATTTTTCTAATTTGGGATTGTTAAAAAAAAATAGACCAAAGTGATAGGTTATTCTAGATTATGCCAATAAAGACATTTTAAATAACCAAAGATACTTAATATATGTGTTATATATGATGCAAATTATCACATGTAACATGTCATCTAGCATGCTGATATCTCGGTCTGTATTAATTTTGGTTAACAAAGTTGTATCATATCGTTTTATACCCTTGCTCGTTAAATTGGACCTACTAAGTTTTATCTCCATACCAATGTATTATGGAACGCACAATACACAATATCAATGTTGTCAAAAATACTAGGCACTTGCCCAAGCAAAACACCGCTTTTACTTTAAATATTCATTTAATGACCAAACTTTTGGATATAATTCTTACACAGGTGTGTCCTTTGATGGTGCCCTTTTCCTTCTTGCACAACCATAAATAAGAGCAAGATTAATATGAAGTTGAATATCATTCCTAGCAAGCAAATAGATATTTTACTACAATATGACCATTATTGATAATCTTGCTTAAATCATAAAATACCTCTGATGATTAAGAGGTTTTCCTTGACAACTATAACAGTAACAAAGTTGCGGCAGTCATCATTCCAGGTAATTCCAAGTACTTGCTGAAACACACAGTGATAACTTGCCTACAGTGAATATTGAAAAATGAACACCAACAGGCAATAGATTATCCCATGTGAACTAGGTTTGACCATATTGATACTGCCCATAAACCAATTACATTTCAACCAACTTTCATGAACAGAAAAAACTCAACAGAGAAGACTGTTTTACCATCAACATTAATTGAGAAGCATAAACCAGTAGAGTCATTTTTCAAGATTCTGGATACATGTGGTAGGCATTTGATATCTACTTCATCAGCAACTTCAATAATTCCACTGGAAAATTCTGGTTATTAATTAAACAATCATATAGCATTCAAGAGTCGTCACCTAGATGGTGGCGATCATCAACAAATTCAAGAATCGTCACCTAGTAGTACATTTAACTTTCCACCAATATCCTGTTGTTACTCGCATTTATTCGAAGTCTTAACAGGACTCTAAGCATTGGACGATCCCGTTAGACACATTACATGCCTCTCTTCTGTTTCCGTGGAGGTCAGGGCTCCGTGCTTCAAGTTGGCCTACGGTGTAGTCCTTATTGCAACATGGCGCTTGCTTGGTCTAAGGACAAAGGGTCAGGATGAATCTAGCAGTTCATATCAGCCCGATGACCAGAACGAGCATCATCATCAAGATACTAGAATAATCAACCAAGCAACCAAATTGAAAGCAACTCAATTGAAACTAAACTCAATCACACGCAGCAGATGATCCATAGAGGCACAAACAACAAAAATTAATAGGCTGGTTATGTACTAGCAACGATCTGCGTCCCCCGCTATAACAACAACGATAACAACAAAACAGAATTAGTACCTGGCAGCGGTACGGCGAGTATGTCCCCTGGTCCGACCGAAGGGCTCCCCATGGCGTTCACGGTCATAATGTCTGTCACAGTGGTGGCGTAGCGGGCGGCGATGGCCGGCACAGAGTCGCCCTGTTGGACGACGTAGGAGAGGTAAATGGCGGGGAGGAAGTTGTCGGTGGAGTTGAAACAGGTACAGGGGAGGGGGATGACGAGGGTGCTGCCGGCGTCGAGGGCGGCAGGGTCGGGGATGTCGTTGGCCTCCCGGATCTGGTCGGGGGACGTGAGGCCGGCGTAGACGGAGCCAGCGATCGATCCGAGAGTGTCGGCCGGGCGGACCGTGTAGCTAGTGGAGATGGAGCGGCGGATGCCGCCGGAGCAGGAGCAGGAGGCGGGGAGGCGGAGGAAGAGGCCGGCGGGGAGGATGTGGTTCTCGGCGTCGGGGACAGCGATGTCGATGGCGTTGGCGGCGAGGAGTGCGATGGGGTCGATCAGGAAGAGGGCGGCCACCTCGGAGACCTTGAGGTCGGCGTACAGGGTGTAGCCCAGCAGCGCGGGGCAGGCGTCCGTCCCCGTGCACGGTTCGATGGTGGACTTCGCCATGGCGGCGCCCGCCAGCAGCGAGAGCCAGATGAAGAGGAGCAATAGATGCTTCTCCTCCATCTCTTCTTCTTCACCTTCTTACCTGTGGCGCTTTAGGTTTCCCTGCTCCTTCTGGGAAGCCAAACCGCGGAACCAGAGTTTCTCCTCAGCAGCAGCAATGGAGAGAGAGAGAGAGAGAGAGAGAGATGGCCGGAATGAGATCGACGGAATGTGGGCTTGGAGGGGGGAGTGGAAGAGAGGCAGAGAGAGGAAAGAGGGACAGAGCTACAGAGTTGAGGGCTTTACTGTGTGTGTGCGCAGTGCAGAGCCCTTTTTCCACCGTAAATAACAAACGAAAACTACTTTTGGCGCTGTTTTTGCGGTGGTTTTTCTGCATAGTTTTGAATTAATCATAATATGACATATATATCCCCTAAAATTGCAAGATCCAAATTAGACATGATCAATATGAATTTATTAATTTGAATAAACAATATAATATAATAACATTTAAGATACTATGATTGTATTTATAATTTTTTTGTTTTTAAATTTAGAACATTGGTCTTTTTTATATATTTTTTAAGAAATTTTTTTATATTCGATCATGATTAACTTGGATTTTTTTAATGAATGTTGATACATACATTACTATATAGATAAATGTATATTTTATATTATATATACAAGGGTGATGTGGATGTAAAAAAAAAGAGAGAGTGATGGAAAGAGAAAGGAGGGATCGACAAAGCCAAGTGCAGGGATTTGGATTTTTATGAGAGGTGGGGACGGGTTTGGCATCTCGGAGTTGTTCTCGTGATGCCTCCGATCCGCGGATCAACACCCGTTATTTGGATCCGATCAAAATCCGGCCCAATAGCATCTTCATGTATGCAAATGGTAATTAGAGAGGATCTCGGTCCTACGTGCACACACACCAACAAAATATTCCCTCCCATCGATCGTCATCATGTTGCTTCCTTCTTCATATAGTAATTAGACTTATTAATTTTATTAAATCTAAATTATTGATCAAAATATTTAAACTAAAATTAGTCATAAAATATTTATCATATATATGATATTATAATCTCTCTCACTCAAAAATTTGATGTCCTTATCAAGATAAGCCAAACTATAATGTGGTGTATATGAGACATAGAATATTTTCTGAATAGTTTTTTCATATTCTAGTTTTTTACCCTACTTAAATAATATGTTAATTCTGATACCAATTGTCATGATCCGACTTGATGAGATAATTAATTTATTAACTTCACTAAGCCCAAATTTCTAATCAAAATATTTAAGCTAAAGTTAATAATAATAATGATAATGAAATAAATACTTATAAATAGTATTAAAAGATTAAATATTTTGAAATAAACATTGCAATTTTAATTACTATAAAATATATTGCGATTCTAGAAGAAAAAAAAAAAAGAAGATGATATGGGCTACATGGGGAGGATGACAATACATAAGGGGATAATAATATGGAAGAGCAAAGTGGATATTAGTTTATATAGTGTAAATATATAGTAAAATAATTTGTAGAGTTTTGTTTACCTATGCTATTTACTAACCAAATGTCCCCTTTTAAGTGATCGAAATAGTCATTCATGAATTATTTAAGTGTGTATGGATACATTGACATATCTAAGTTGACCATATCTCTCCAAATACAATTAGTGAAGGTGGATTCATAGTAATCACTAATTCCCTAATAATTACTATATAACTAACTACATTGAATCATTTTCTAAAAATAAAATATTACTAAAAACAAAGGCGACCTGCACTCAACTTTAATGCACCAGAAGGGTATGCCATCCATCCGTTTCCTCTACCAATAAAAAAATAAGAAGCTATTTGTATAGACTTGACAGAAAGAATAAAAATAGCAAAAAAAAAAAAGTTGGGCAAAACTTAGCTTCCTTGTTTCCTTGCATATTCACTAATATCTACTCGGTAATTGTAAGATTTAAATGATTGCATAATACTTCATAATAATTTATTGATTCTAACACAACTTAATAGATCATTACTTTAGATATAATCTCATTTTTTTTATTTTTTATATTATAAGATTAGTCTCAAATCTAAATTAGATATGATTAAGACTGATTTGACTAAGTGTATTACTATTTAATTTTAATTTAAATATTTTAACTAATAGTTTACATCAAACAAAGTCGATAGACCAATTAGCCCATTAGGTTAAAAGCATGACATTTGGTATAAAAATTGACCTAGTGTTTAAGCATGATTAAAATGTTAGAGTAGAGAAAAAAATATCCCATAAGATTTTATATAAATTATGCTAGGTATTAATAAGGACGTCTTCTTGAATGAAATTGATAGCTCAATCAACCTATCAAACTAGAGTCGTGACATATATAATAAAAAAAAATTAGAAACAAGAAAAAAATAATATCTTTCACCAAATTCTTATCAATTTACCTTTTTTTTCTCAAAAAAATCGCAGATTGGTCACTTTTTAAGATATTGAAAAGCTCAATTTATAGATCTTCCCAGTTGATAAATATGATCAATGAAAATGTTTCTAAAAACAAAAACAAGTTGTTTGTTAGTGTTTACAGACATTAGAAGAACATATCCTTAGTTCTGAGTACTATTCACACAGCTTCCAACCGATAAGACAGCAACAAAAGAGCACAATAAATGTTCTCGGACAAGCTCGCATGAAGGGCGAGGGTCGCCCTTCTCGAAGTCGCAGTTGTCCGAACGCTGCCCGACGCCTGACTCAGTCCAACTCCCCATAAGCCTCCTATCACCATTAATGCCGCCTCAACTCTCTCTCCTCTCCCTCTCTCGCTCTCGCACAGAAACAATTAGCATAGCAAGGAAAGCTCTGAGAACAGTTGTAGAAGGTCAAGGAGCAGTGACTCCTTTATTTTACGGCCTCGGCTTCTGTTGTTGGTGTTGTGTGCGTGATGATATCAACTCCCATAAAGTTGTGGGCAAACCATGATATGCTGCATCATGAGAGTGGGGCTAAATCTGTGCGTGGCCAGCTGCCATGGTTTTCCAGAGCTATTTCTGCTATTGCCATGGAAACAACTTCATGGCCTTCACCTTCTTTATAGCTCTACTAAATGCATGCACCGTTCTCTCTCTCTCTCTCTCTCTCTCTCTCTCTCTCTCTCTCTCTCTCTCTCTATGGGGTAGTAATCTCAGAAGCAATTTTGAATGCATGTTATTGGTTTTGATGTTTCTTGTTGGACTTTGTGGTGCAGCTGCCAAAGTGGCCAAGAGGTATCGGAAGCGAGAAAGCAACTTCCTGATCGTTAAAATCTATCTATGGCATCTCCATTCACTCTGCCCACATGAACACTGCGTCAGAAGAGCATTTATGAGAGCCCATATAAAAGCCAAAGCTCATTAATTTACGTCAGTTACGAATAAGAGCTTGAGAATGATGATGAATCACGTGAGAAAGAGAAGAAGAAGAAGAAGAAAAGAAAATAATGGCGTCGTTAGTGCTAATGAAAGCAAATGTTAGGAGAGAGTCGAGTTGACGGTGGAATAAAATGGCAAAGCTGTTCTGAGATAAAGAGGCTCCGACATGGATTTGATGGGATCTAAAATCTATGTTGGGGGGATGGTAGGGATAAAAAACTAAAGCTATACAAAGTAGAAAAAGAAATCAAGCAGCTTACATTTGAACAAACAAGAAACGCAACATGGAGAAAGAAAAGCTTCGTCAACATGTTTAGCAGTACCCAGTCGATGATTTCTATCCCTTGAGCACAAGAAAAGAAACAAGTGGAAATGCTTACCATCAGTGCGTGAAGCTTCAATGCAGGGCAAAAATGTTGGCTGAGAGGAATGAAGCCTGGTCCGAGTTCACTTAGCCTCGGCTAAGAAGGAGGTCTACCGAGCCAGGAGGCAGCCAATGTGTGACCAAATGACCTCGAGCCGGGCAACATTCCCCTTAACCTAACCTCGCCAAAGTGCTAATTCCTACGAACACATCAGCATCGAGAAGTTCCACAGGAATGAAGTTTCACTCCTTCGGCAGAAAAGATAAGAGGAGGAGGAAGAAGAAGATATAGAGAGGCGAAGGGAGAGATAGATAGAGAGAAAAAGAGAGAAGAGGGATGAGGTGATGGGGAGAGTGAGTGTCTGAAGAGACGAAAAGGTAACTGCACAATTAAATAACCTTCCCATTTGGCACGAATTGCCCAACTCACCATTAAATATCATTGCGACTGCTTCCTCTCTCTCTCTCTCTCTCTCTCTCCCTCCTCTTCTATCTGTGAGATATAAACCAAGCCATTAAACAACAAGCTGTCATTGTCTCTCTCTAAACCCCAGTTACTGAGACCATCTTTCTTTCATTTCCCAGGAGGCTATGGACTCGGTTACTGTTCCCGGTTGATGTCAACAGGTGATACCTAATATGCATGCTTTTTCCCCATAACCCGACAAGGGACTGTAGCACACATTGTTGCTTCTCAAACTCCGCAAGCCTGTCATCATTGCCTTATTATTTGTTCCTTCAACCATCCCACTCCCCCACACGTACACTTGTTTGACTGTTCCTGCTCTTCTTGGATCTTAGGGCCGTGGGTTTGTTGTCTAGGGTTTAGGCTGTGAGCGCTCTTTTTCCGAGAAAGAAAGAGAGAAGGGTGGGGGGGGGAGTTCTGTGCTGCTTAACAACCACATCACTCGGATGATGAGACTCATCAGATGAATCCCGTGAATGAACCTTTCTCCTGGACTGCAGTTTGGTCAACAGGATCCACTCTCGACGGTGACATGGATATATAGGAGAGCAGCATTCGGCCATAGCCTGTGACACTCTCCCCCAAGCCATCCTTCATGAATGAATGCATGAGGTCTCAGTGAAGGAGAAAAAGAAGAATAGGTATTAGTCAGCACAGATGTTCTTTTTCTCATGAAGAAGAACCCGGAAATAGTCAATTTAAGAGACACATAAATGTCTCGGGACTCCAAAACATATTCACCAATATTTTTGATGACTTCAATGATATAATTTACGGGAACATTAAACAAAATCTTACAACTACATTAAAAGGACATCCATGTTATACTAAAATGTAAGTAAATGTACTTTGTCTTGACTCAGAAGCATTAAAATTTCCCTATATAACCACCATTCGATTATTTTTGTTATATTCTCCAATACAAGTGACAAGACCAGATAATGGCAGCTTAGTAACGAGTCAACGAAAAGATTAAAAACCCCTAAAGAACATTATTCTTGTGGCATGCCACATTGCATGCTTTCGATGTTGCAGCAGAAACTGTAGCAAGAGACTAGTGATGGAATTTCATTTCTAATACCTGTACAAAGATACAAGGGATATGTTCCAAATTAATTTTCCTAAAAACATGAAACATCAGATGGATGTAGGAAGCAACAGTAGCACCTTCTATACAATTGAATGCAATATGCTACAATTATCGTAACATGCTTTAAGTATGCAAGGGTCGGTAAATTTGAGTGTGCTGGGGTGCATATGCAGATGTCCTTTTTTTGTCTCAGTACCAAAACGAAGGTGATTGCTGATGTCCACTCTTAAGTTGATATGACTTGAGACAATGCAGCATTCAAATGGCTAGGCTTGCCTGAAATATTCCTTCATGTACAAGGGTGACATTGCTGGGAGACCGCTTCATGATTGTGATTTCTTCCATATAACTGTCGGTACTCCATAACAAACAGGAGATGCTCCAATCAGCATAGGGAGTTTGCATGAATCTCGTGCTTGGCTCATGAATGATGCAATCCTGTTTCTCCTGCAACCCCGGTTGCTGCCATCAGATAAATTCTGCAACTTTCCATTGTACACTTTCCTTCTAGTCTTGACAGACGTCAAAGCCACCTCATCGTCAATGCCCATGCAACTAAACTGTTGCACTAACGGACCATCCCTAGTGGAATTGTTAAGGGCATCTAATTCTTCATGCAACCATGACTTGAGCAATGCCTTTCCGAACCGGTCAATATCCTTGTCTGTCACATCCCAGAGGTTCGCAATGACAGAAGGCGAACCAGCATACAAATAGGAGAGAGGAGCACCTTGAGGAGCATAACACCCTCTATGCAGAAGTGAACCGCTGCTGCAACCCATAAGAAGAGTGGCTGCACAATGATGCAATTTCTGAACTTCTTTTTCCGGAATATACTGGGTACCTGCATAAAAGAAGTTTTCAGCAATTAAGTCATTAAAGTAGCCACCCCAAAAATCTGGGGACCTGAAGGACTGTTATTGTGGTAAAAGTAGTCATTGATGTAGTCTCAAATCAACATACCACTCCCATGACCAAAGTAAAGGAACAGATCATGATTTTGCAAAGCCATAATTAGCTCTTTAGTATCAGGAAGGTTTCCAGCTTTCCCCTGTAGCAAATTTATATGACAAAATTATTGGATTACCAAACATAAATATCATTAGACAAAGTATAACATGAGAAATGATTGATCCAATACAAGAGAGAACATAAGAAGTTTAATGATATTTTGGTCTGTTCATTATCTTTGGTCAAAAGAACAAACACGATGCAGGGGAAAAAAGACTCCAAACCAACAAACAAATCCATATCTGGAAGAATCTCTGTTTGTTTTGCTGCATCTACAAGCAATTATTTTATATGAAAAAAATCAAATTATCTACATGTTTAATTCCACTCATTAAAAAAATCCCAAGAAAATTTAATTCAGCCACATGTATGTCTTTTGCATTCAATATAACCAAATTAAACCATTGTAGTCACTAGAGCACAACACCAATGATATGGACATCAAGCTATCAACTTCCTTGTGCAGCTCAACTGAGCCTCAAACAGCAAAAATTGGCTGATTGCACAAGATGGGTGAATTTCACTCCATTGCACTAGAACACACAGTTTTTGTAAACATAATCAGGGCATGAAACATCAATATGACCTAAACATGAAAAGCTCGTTTCAATGCCAATGCATATGTAGTTGTTCTGGTCTCAATTCCTATGTCACAAAGGTCTTGTGGATCCTCAGAGGAGAGAGGCCCAATTTTACTGTTATTGCATAATTTATTCTAGACTATGTTAGAACAGAAATCCTTTTACAATTAGGATTCATACTTTTTTTTCTATAAAAAGAAGGCCAAGCCCAAATTTAACAATTAAATTTTCATATATACAGTATCCTTTTTCTCTCCCTATTCAAGTATGCATGCCTCTTCTCTCTGTTTTTTGTTGTGTGGGGACAAGAGCGAAGTCAGTAGGCATCAGAATGAATATTTGAAACTTATGGAGAGGTTATCTCTACAATATGGGTAGTTGCTACAGAAGGAATTAGAATCATGTTGATCCTGAAAAATTCCCACAATGAGTATATTTTACATTGTGGGGAGATCAAGCAGTTGACACAGATCAGGAACTTATGTGAAACTAGCATAGCCATCACCAAGAAGATGGTTAGTTACCAACAGTGTGAATTTGATGTTCCAGAAATGATATGCATAATAATTACTAGCAAGAATGCATAACTATGTTACATGGATTTAAAATTTGATATAAATAATGTTTCCCAAAAGAAAAGGACAAAAATCAAATATTTATGGCTCCTAAAATATCAAAAATAGTGACAAAAATCTGTCAAGATTACTGGAAAATAGAAAATCTTTTCTATTTTGGTTCGCAGTTCAATGTAGGGTTCAGTAGGCATTAGTTAATGTAAATTCCTGAATGAACATGTGAAATCAAAAATAGGATAAGATTTGATCAGCTTACCTCCAACTCTTGGTTTCTGAACCATTGCTCAAACTCCAATTGTGTATCATTGAGATCTCCACTAGGGTTTAACAAGTAGTAAGCATTTAAAGGGTCAACAGCAGGAATGATGGTGCCAAATCCGCTGTCTCTTTTGTGATGGGAACAGCTTTTGTCAAGTGTTAAAAAGATACTGCTTACAGATGGCATGCGATAAACTTCCTGACTCCTCAATATTGGTAGGTTTTCCCATGGCAACATCTGCAATCATTTATCAAGTGCTATCCAGCTTAAATTATTAAAAACAAAAAATGTCACTGATGAAGGAATAAGTTCATGAAGTCAACTAACAGAGTGGAGTCACGTAAAAGTCTGCTGATGGATATTTCAAAAGGTGCATCAATTGTGAAACAAATAAAGATCATGGACATTTTTGAACTAGTAAAATGTACAAGTTAAATACAAGTATAACAAATACTTGTCATATTGCGATATATGACAATGTTGCACAGGTTTGTATCCAGCTTTTACAGGTTTAGTGAACAATCTGTTGCTGAAAGTCCCAAGATTGCCAAAAAAAAAAGAAGCATTCCTTTTGGACAGTATCACAAACACATCCTTTGAAGATATAAGAGGTGCTTAATCTGCAGCTCTATTCTGAAGCATTTTAACTGGTAACCAGTATTTTATAGGGATAGGGCTCATGCTTGGGATACAGCACAGAATTGAGCTTTCAAGATTGAAACTAGACAAGGGTCTATGCAAGAGAACATTAACTCACAGATCTATTATGCAAGAAACATTTTTTATTTAGAAGAGTCACCTGAACATCTGAATCCAGTACTATAATTACTGGCTCTCTTGCAACTTGTTCTGCATATTCAGCTAATGCTTCTTTTATTAAATCATGAATGAACTCAGTTGCAAGTCCTGTCTGTGCAACAGCAGAGAAAGCCCTGAACCTTTCCTCCCCGCAGCATGCACCCCGACCAAAATATCCCTTGTATAATAATAACTGATTGATGCACGATTCTGCATCAGCTACAGACTTGGCACCACCAATGATAGCACTGATGAGACTATAATTTATTTCAAATCTGCCTTCAGATTTCAGAGCACTGACTAATTTGTGAACCAATTTCTCAATACGGTCTGGGACTGAACGCTCACCCAAAAGCAAACAAGCCCAGGGTCCCAACCATGAAATTTCCATGCTTCTGTATTAAAACATTTGTAGCAATCAGTTTCGTATAAACAACATCTATTTGGGGTGCAAAGTGGAACTGATGCAAGAAGCTTCCAAGATATAATATAATTTAGTCACACAAATAGTAAGAGTTAAGCTCATACTATTGCAAAAAAAAAAACACAAGGTGCAAGATAGAGATCAACAATAAAAGAAATGAAACAAATAAAAGGAGTAATTAAGAATAACTTATTCATAGTCTTACTTCAGCAATTTGTTTAGGTGGTTGTTAAGCATGGTTCTTTGAGACCACCAGCTAGCATTTTTCATCTGTATATCAGCTGCTGCAAAGGTCGTATTAGATAGTAATAAAAAATTCTCTTCCAATAGCTGTTTATAGGATGGCAATACACAGTCTATAACAGTGTAACCCCAAGGGCAATGCCAGTGTTTGACAGATCCCGTGTCGACATCACTGAATTTTTGCTCAGAAATACCATCTTCAAGTTGAACTTCTGATGAAAGGTAAAACAGAAATACTTCAGTTATATTTCTTTTCTGGTAGAAGTTAACATCTAATATTTTGTTCATAAAGAACTATATTACCTTCCTGAAGGAGATTCACAGGTAGTAACATAACAACTGGTTGGCTGTTAGCAAGCAGTCTTGATAGAAGTATCCAAGCAGGAAAAAAAGAAGGCAGAAGTAGCATTTCACCAATGAGGTTTGCATAATCACTTCCGAGCATACTTATACAGATGATTGGGATAGTAGGGAGACACTTAAAGAAGCCAGTTACATGTTCTTCAAGATCTTCAAGTTTTTCTGGAACAAACCTACAACCAAAATAGGGATAGAAAAAGAAATATGATGTTGTAACCATGTTAGTGTTGACATGAGTTAAGAACAGTTTGCTGGTTAAAACATTTAAACCTGAAGAATTTGGATGCAGCAACAGTGTTCTCTGTCATGCTAACATTAGGAAAGACCTGAAAGACAAATGAGATTTCTAGTTAAACGAAAACAAAAATTTTCTCTAAGCTGAAGAATTGATTTACTTGTACAAAAAACTGTGAAAGGGACAAGTTAATGTCATCTTCACAATTTGATAATACTTAAAAAGTTTAAGAACCAAGAAAAATGCATTCAGTAGACAGATACACCAGTAAACCATAGAGCAAAGTTCTTAAAAACTTAAGGCACATTGAAGTACCTCTTGAAACCTAGATGAAAGCGACACACAATTTATTGAATTATAAATGAAATATAACTAACATTAAATATTTGTAACAACCAAAATAGATATTTTGGCTCATTAGCCCAAAGATCACATAGTTATAATTGTCACAATATAATAACTTAGTGCAAAAAATAAGCAGGAAGGAAGTTTAAGAGACCAAAAATTTGGTAATAAAGGAGAAATAACAAATAAAGAAGGTAATACAAATATGAGGCAACATGTTGAGATTTATGCCCACATGATCAGTTTCTATTTCCCTTCCAATAGAAGGAAATTTTCTCCTGGTTGCTTTTTCATCTGTCATCAAGAAGTTCAACTTTTACTCCTTACACATAAAGCCAATACAATGGCTTGTACCACAGAGATGTCATAGCAAATAATGAAAAAAGAACTAAATATTGCAAAGGTGCACTAGGCCTTTTGATAAAAAAAAAACAGACAAGATGCATGCCTTAATAAAACTAATGAGCCACATCAAAGCAAGGCCCAAAAGATGTGCTTGATTTAGTGAGCCGTTTGCTATTGATCCAACCATTCCACCAGATTAACTGTTAATGTACAAGCTTGAACAACTGCCGCATGAAAAATGGCTCCCCTATCCCACCCCTTATGGGCTGTTATTTATCACAAAATATATAGCTGAAAACTTATAATCAAATTACAAGCACTTGGACTACTTATTTCTATAATCCTCTTGTTTGACACCTCTACCATGGCCTTTCTTAATAATTATATTGAATCAACCAGTTCCATCACTGTGATCTCTATTGATATGATTAGACTTTCACTTCAACTGCTGATGACATCAAAAACATCCTGAACAAGCACTGTTGGGTGCATTGGTAGTTGGAGATTGAGAAAACATTCGACATACTCCTAAGTCCTTAAGGACTTAAGAATGTGTCAAAAGGATCTTAACAGAAAATTTGTCATCCACCTACAAACACTTGTGTTCCTTTTCTGATAATAACAGCTTCGCTCCATTCTAAGGACCTCAATCCTCTAGACTAATCCTCATTGAACAATACTTGAGGCAAGGAATTACCTTGCAAAGATCACCTTTTTATAAAAAGTTCTCTTAATCTCGCTTTGCTGTTAAATTTGTGAACATCATCTTCCATTTTATACAAAAAATCAGTGGACTTGGTTTCATTTTTGACCTCAGCAAATTTATCTCAATGAAATGATCCGGGTGAGTGATATGTTGAAGTCTCCACACTTCTGTCATTCCCATGAAAATCAGATTTAGGGACTTATATGTAATCCAAATTCAAAAAGATATAATGATTATTCCTATAAACCATGATTAGAATGAACTGACTCCAATATATTTTTCTTGTCTTCTCTTCATGTCATTTCATTATAAGCTTGCCAGATAAGCAAGATGCAAGGTCAGCTTTGTTCCTGCCTCATTCTAATCTTTGTCTCGTCGTTAGCTTTTGGTTTCCAACTTATGCTTCTGTTAAAAAGACTAGCATGTCCCCTTTTTCATAAAATTAGATAAACAGTAAACCCCACAAATCCAAACTTGGTTATACCTTTCTGACAATTTTTGAAAAAACATGAGTATATCATCAAACTGGCGAGGAGTCATGTCCATTCACAAACAGAATAAATTTGACCTCAAAAACACTTAAAAAGATTTAATAAAAGAGTTGCTGGCTGTTCTATCCAACAGGTCCCCTTGTCCTTGTTGCTCTGCATACAATGATTTTTTTTTTTTTTATGCTTTACAAGATCAACAATAACCTCTCTTATCATCCAACTTGCTTCCAAATGGTTTCTTTACAATTTTGCATATCATATTGTTCAGTGTTGCCACTAACAAATGGTTCACCAATACATGGAGAAGACTCCACGAAAAAAGTGAGAAATTATTTAACAACTAAGCTACCTTTATTGCAATAGATCAGAAAACATACAAGCATGCCCCATGAATGTACAGAGAACTCATGTATAAGAGTTGTGAAAGAAAAGGAAGTAATATTAAAATTAGGCTTTGGAGACTCCATAATGTAGATACAAGAATTAACTGCAAAGACCAGCCTGATAATCACCCAGAAGAAAAAGAATAGTCTATCCCATTCTGCATAGAAGTTGGGTTGAGGACTTTACGTCTTCCTTCCAATAATGAATTAGATTAACATTTAGTTTCGGATTCATACCCTTGATAGAAAAGCATTTAACTCTTCTCTCCAAATCTATGTAGTTACTTTTTCCTTATCCCATTAGCATTTAGAATTATTTGGCTGGAAAATTTATCTCCAACCTGTCTTGGGTTTTCTCCTTGTTTTGATCTAAGTCATAAGGAAAAAAAAATTCCCCAGGGATATGTAAGAACCATACAGGCCCTTCTGGGGCTCGTTCAGTACGAACAATGATTAACCAAGGTCGCATATGCCAAAATAGACCCAGGGAAGTCATGGGCTGAGCTAGCAAGTTGGTAGGCCTGCATTGTGACATATCTAGGAATGAGTAAGAAGGATTGTAAAGAATATCGTGATTCAGATTTGCTTTTTTGCCAAAAGTCAATTGTCTAAAATTTAGTAACTGAGTTTCCTAAACATTACTAAAAGTATTTTGAAATTTGTCGACAGTAATCCTGTTGAAAAATAGCATATAATAGAATACAGTTATAGATACATCAGCATTAATTAAGGTGTGACATCTCACTCTAGAAATAGAAGTTAAAATTGATATTTTTAAATTAGATATCTTACCATGTTTTCTGTATAAATTAAAAGAAGAAAAAAAATAAGAAGAAAAAAATGGGGCTAGGAGAGAACTAGTGAAACATGTGGTGCAAGAATCATATACTGATTCTTCATAAACACAGCTAAGTGGTTACCTCAAAATAAGAAAAGAAAAGAAAATGCCCAGTCAACTGCCCACTAAGAGAAAGTTATGGATTGACAGAACCATGTTTAAGATTAATTTACAAAAATTATCAACAAATATTAAAAAGTTAAACTATCGATATAAGAGCCATCTGAATAAAGTCTATGCAAAACAAGTTCTGGCATATGGAAAGAAACCCTGCACAAACAGATTAGATCCATAGTAACAAGGACAATTAATAAATCACCAACAAACCTCAGGAGTCTTAGAGCTGCAGGCCTTGTTCCTTGAATAATATTGGCAGTGTAGATACGTACCAACTGAGACTTGATGGAAATATGCAGCCCAATGGTTTAAAGAGATAGAATTTTCAGTTCGCAAAGGTAAAGAAATTGAGCTATCAAGTGTTGTGAGCAGAAATATGGAAGAAAGTAGTCGAGAGACCTGTACCAAAAAGGAAATAAAAAACAAAATTGTCTCAAAGTGAAAAATCATTGACAAAAAATGAAATATTGCTCATGAAAATGTCACCGCAATCAACTGATAAACAAACTTTCATGGAATAAAAAGTTAAGAATATGCTGAAAACCTTCTGAAAAAGCAAAGGACTTTCTTGGCAGAGTATGAAGGCTCTAAGCAACCACCGAAGGACAGTGGACATCTGGATCTTGGAGAGACTGCAGCAAGGGAACCTAATAAACACACAGACATCCAGTATCAGTCAAACTCAAGCAATAAATATAGTAGAAACTACCTATATACTATTATCTAGTCCAAGATCACCTGGGATTCTCTGATATGATGCCCTTCAAAGAATACCAACTCATGTTATACAATACTGCTGCACGTTCAATACGAAAGAAATCACATAAACTTTCATCCACAACACACTCAATTAAGCTGGAATCAGGCATTCCACATTGCTTTAAGGATTTCCAATTGAACAACACAGAAACACATTGCCCAAACACTTCATGTACTTCATGCTCGCCATGCTTTCCATTGTGAGTACCTAAACACTTTGCTAAACAAAAACCACATACAAATAACTAAATGCCTGAAATGCATATTGATATATGAACAAACAAATGGCGTTCAACAACTTCCAAGGAGAAAATATGTCAAGATAGTGAACCATCTTGTAAACAGGCTTTTTTACCAAGTTCAGTACCTATCTTAAGGAGCAGCATCAGTACAAGACGCCGACGATGACATTCCCAATTCAGATGAATAATATCTTGCATGAACCCAGTTTCCATCACTTGATGGATTAGGCACCTCCAGCACTCCATTTTGCTGCAATCACATTCTTCTTTATTTCCAGAATCAGCTTCAGCAGCCCCATTGTGTTCCTTCAAAAGTTCTCCATAACTGAATGTTTCAGTACAAAGCTCATGATTTGCAGACCCATTGAACTTGCTATATCCAACAGATGTGGCATTTATGACATTACTTACTTGGTTACTAGAACCATTTCTCCTTGCTTTAGATTGCTGATTAAGATTTTTTGTTGAACATCTCAAAGATTTTTTAGATATGTTCTTGACTTGTGATTTTCTGTTTACAGTTTTCAAAACGCTTAAATCATCAGATTCCTTTGGCACTTGCCGAGTATGAAAAACATTTTTATGGCTATTCAGTGAACGGCAGATACTGCATACAGATGAGTTTTCTTCCTTGGTAGATGAGCATAATTTAACTGCGTGTTGACTTTTGTTACTGGCTTCCTTGATAGAATCAGCACTTTGTGATATGCCACCATTAGCTTCTGGTTTCCGACAGATGTCAATGCAACTCACCATCTCAGCAAGTTCCAGCTTTTCAAGAGATGATCTATATAAGCCCAGAGCATCAGATAAGCTTCCTGTGGACTTGATCTGAATGCCTTTGCCAATGATACTTCTGTATAAATCACCAACTTGCATATCGATTGTAACCTCAAGGACCATTTTGCAGCGAGTGCATGAGATAATGTTGTCATACTCCACAAGCAGCTTCTTAGCAGACTTAAGCTCATTTTCTGCCAAGTCCCACTGATGTTTCCTACGATATAATTGACCTGACAAGAAGTTCCAAAATTGATGTCCACAAGCAAAAAAAACATAGATAAAACATCAAGGACAACTAAAAGAGTATAAGAAGAAAACGAACCTAGCAGCGTTGTGAAAGCAATTGCAAGGACTGGGAAACCTTGTAAACAGGATATGTTTTTTCCTATTCGAAAGAGACATTCTGCCTCAGCACCATTACCAGTTGATTCATGGATAATCCCGACCTGAGAGTTAAATTATTTGTGATATCTAAGAATAAACAAATGATGACATATTATAACTAAAACAACAAAATATGAACCTGAAATGTACTTTCAAGGTAGCATCTGAGAACACTCCATGGACTAAGAAGAGAGTCATCTAAATTGCTTGATTTATTAAAATCTGGCCATACATCAGTGATAACATTGCTAACTGGCTCAAGGCTGATGTGATCATTTCTGTATTGAGTTACTCCATCAGACTTCAATTTCGCTGACTGTTCAACAACTGAATAAATGAATTTCCTCCGTAAAATTTTGTTCCTCAGACAGAGTGCCTCTTTTGCGTATAAAAGAGCCTAAGCATCATATTCCCATTAAGATATTGGGATATGTCAGAAAAAAATAATATAATATACAAGATTGGAAGTATTAAGATGTATAGGTGAAAATGATCAATTCCAGCTCATGTGATATAATGATGAAACCAGCTCAGCATTGAAAACTAAATGCCTGTACTATATAGCTATTATTGTAGACAATGAACTTGGTGATAAAGTGATAGGATGAAAAGAGTCGGAAAAGAATTATAGCATTAAAATTTGTGTTAGAAAAATAGATATTGAATTTTGTAAGTACTTATATCCCTCAATAGGATTACAGGACCAAACAAATGGGAATCCTAAGAAAATCTAGATGGAATTAACCAGTTTGTAACTTTAACTGATATTTTGTTCATTGGAGAAGATTCAAATTGTCATACAAGGATTGAACAAGGAAAGAATCAAAGAAATGTTTTGGGTTAGGGAGAAGAACGAAGGGAAAGTATATATTTAGATTTTGCTATATCCTATGATCTCACAATCATTAATACCCACTTAAAGTTTTTTAATGTAATACTAAGAAATCTTGACTCATCAACGTAGTTTGATGCCAACAGATATATATTTTAGGAAATAGAAGAGGAAAATGATAACTGGTTGTCCTATGATTAGATAATGGAATTTAAAAATAATAATAATACAAGGCCTCTTAGAAGGAAGATTGAAACTGAAGAAGTTCAGAATTTGAATGGAGATAATACCAATGCCACGTGAAGATTAATGACCACCAGTATTAGGAGGATGATAAAGGAGATTCTTAAGTAGCCTAAAGGAGAAGGCAAAGCTTCAATAGAGAGTTTGCTGTGGCATGAAGAAGTTCAATTTGTGATCGAAAAAATACTAATAAAGATTGACAAAATTGAAAATATGAAAAGAAAAGAATATTCATTATAGCTAAAAGGAAAAAAAAGTTACAAGTACAACAAAATACAAAGTTAATGGTCATTCTTATGACAAGCATGGCATTAAGGAAAAGGAAGATGACAATTATCAGATTATTAAAGCTAGGGAAAGGAAGAATCTTAGTTAGGTTACAGAATAGTTATAAAGAATGAAGCCTGAAGGATGCTATTTACTGAATGAAATGGACATTAATGCAAGTTTGATACTTTATGATCCTATGCAATGAATATTCTACAGATATAGAGATAAACAATAACGGTAAGTATAAAATTCATATGTCTGTCCATAAATTTAGAACAAATAAAGCAAAGGAAACTTTCAAGAGAATAAAATTAATAAGAGCATAGGACCTGATAGTATTGATATGAAGGTTCGTAAAGTTAAAGGAATCAACAAAAGATTAGCCTGACTAGTTTGTGAACAAAATTTTGATAATTAAATAAATATCTAACAAATAGAGGAAGAGCTTTTTAAAGAATTGCTCTAGTTATGTAAAAGTTAACACACACCATGAAACTTTGAAAAAAAAAAAGATGACTAAAGGAATAATAAAAGTGAATAATTATTTTCGATAATCAATTTGGTTTTTGACCCAAAAGTCAACCATGAAAGATATTTATAAATGAAATTAATGAAAAACTATAAAGACAAGAATAAATATTTTCATATGGTTTCCAATCATCGAAAAAAAATTATGAAAGAGTTCCTAGAAAATTATTATGGTGAGTTTTCAAAAGAAAGGGTTATCCAGAAATTATATCTATATATGATAAATGACATGTATGATAGAGTCGAGTGTTAGGATTATAAGGAGTGTGTACAGTAGATTTTCCATAAATACAGGGTTGTAACAAGTATAACCTCAAGATATTTTGGATCTATTATTCAACAAGAAAAAAAGTCCAAAATTAAGTATTATGATATGTAAGTTTTGTAACAATCAGAGAAGAATTAAGTATCTTTAAAATGAATAGGCAAGAAGCCCTTTTTAAGTAAAAGTCATAGACGTATTTAATCTATTATTCAAAAAGAAGAAAAAAACGTATAAAAAAACACTGTTTACGAAGAAAAAATAGAATGTTATAGTCTGTTGTGTGTGTGAGCTTGTGCTCCTTACAGTAAATAAAAAAAAGTATAAGTTCAACAAGCAAGTATACAGATCAGAGTGTTAGACAATCAAGAAACTAGAAGCATAAAAAATATAACGTAACTGAGGGATTTTCATGTTACCGGAAAAGCTTAAATAGAAACGTTTTCATTTGTAAACAATTAGCAGGGAAAGGGAAGGCGTACGGGTGGCCCCCTTTGGGGGTAAAGGTGTCAGTGATGCTATGTTGCTTGCTTGGATGTATCGGTATAGACAGATCCTTCTCTAGCTAAAATATCAATACTGCTTACTGTTGACTCCATAACTCTCTAACTGAAAGAACTCAACAAGTAATGATGCAAGACGTGCGTTAGTGAGCTCTTTCCCACAATATTCTATTACTTGTTTACTTGTTTCATTCATGTTTAAAGGAAGAACCGCCCTAGATAATGGTACTTCATTCTTGCCCGGCACAAGAGAAATAGACATTAGCACAACAGTGAAATCAAATCCATCTATCTTGCTTGCATTGTATAGAATAGATTAAAAACAACTGCATGCTTACTTGAAACTTATTGCCTGGTGTGCAACATAGCCCCAATTTCATTGAATTTAAGATAACTACACTACTATGGGAGAAAGTCAAAAACCACTAGAGACTCACTCCTATAATATTTGATTGATGTCAGCACACTGAAGTAATAATCTAAGGCATCCCCCCGAACACACAATGCTTGCTCGAACTCTATTCATCCTGGATAAGTTCCCCTACACCCTCTACAAGTATACCCAACCCAATATGTAGAGATTCCCCACACACATTGGTAATGTAACCTGGCAGTGACAAAACATGAAAGAGATGCTCAACTCACAAGGACTAGATAGGGAACTCTACACCTTAGGGAAAGAGCATCTAACCTTTGAAAGCAATTACCATGTGCTCTACCCCGTTTTAGCAAAGCCTTTTGTAGGGGATGGAGCTCTTCAGGCCTTTGGCTCACTTTTCCCAGTTCCAACTTCTTCCCTGGCAATTTTTCTTTGATCTGAAATCCGTTATTGAATTCTCTCCTTCATAGGGCAGCTAGAATAAAAGTTGTTGATTGAAAGGTCCTTCCAGCTTTTTAAAACTCTTGGACAAGTCAATGGAGCCAAGTCTAAGCTTTGTAAAAGTTGTTGATTGATCGTTCCAGCGTTCATTGGAATGATCAGGAAAGAATTCCACTGGCGCAGGCAATCCTGTTTTCTTTCTCTAATTCTTGTACAAGTCAATGGAGTTCTTAGATTAGACTTGGCTCATCTATGTTCTTCATTTCAGCCTAAGAACATAGACCTGCTCGCTCCTATCCTAAGAACATAGACCTGCTACTATACTAAGAACATAGACCTGCTACTATACTGATCTTACGGGTTCAACTGAAAAGAAAACGACAAAATCCCCTAAAATTGTACAAACATGTTCAAAGAAATCCTTTTCAATGTTGTGGTAGATGAGCCAAGTCTATTAGATTTAGCGGTACAAGATCGAAAGTCATACAAAGAATTTATTATAAACATCAAAAAAGACAATTTTTGCTCCCTTTCCTTTAAAATATCAGCCATCAAACATCAATGAAGCTTCTACTACCATAATTTCAGACCTCCTGGAAAACCTTGCCTGCAGTAAATATATAGAGAATTAAGAACACATCCATATACATTACCTCAGAAATTCTTCCATTGGAGAAAAGCCTTTCAGACAAATCATGGTAAAGATAAGCAGCAATGAAAGCAGATTGACAGGTGAAAGGAACCTAAAACAGAGAAACAAAACAGTCAATAGAACGTAAAGTACATTCTCCGATCCATGAAGACAAAAACAGTTAGAAGTTTAGTCATTTCCAATAGAATTACCTCAGCAACTAGGGATGCTGCAACCTCTTTAACTTTTTCGGTACTAATTTGTGCACCGAAAGGTCTTTTGGAAGAAAGTCCAGTTGCTTCAGAAAACACAAAATCATTTGGGAGCAACTTCTGCAATAACATGCATTGCGATGGAGGATGTTGTTTTATGCAATTTATCCAATAATCCAAAAACTTGACATTTAAACCAAACTGTTCTGAGATGTTAGAAACAAAAACTTCATCAATTGGAGAGCTACAAAGTGAATGGTTAAGCCTTCTGTTAGACCACAGCATGGAAATGCATTGCTCTGACAATGTATTCTCCAGCATGGAGAATCTGATTATCACCTTACAGATTTCAAGTTGAAATTTCAAGCAACCCTGGGAGTGGCATAAGCATAGTAAAAGTTACTCAATAGAATTGATACCAGCAAGCTGAAAGCAAGAAAATTTTCACAGACAAACAAGAGCATCTCCAAAGTTATCATTTTACCTTTAATGACAACAAATCAACCATAGAGCATAAGAGGGGTAAAATACTCGTTGTTCCCCGTTGATGGCAGTTGCTACGAGAACAATAACCTTGGACATTCATTTCCGACCATAAATTCAGTGCGCAATGAACATTATGCAGGATTACCTGTCCCAGACACAAAAAAGTTAAGATAAAGGAAATTCTATTGTAGTTCTTACTCTCTCTGGCTCTAATATCCGAAAAGACAGCATCTCTAACATTTGTTTTGGAGATTCCTAAGAAATGCTCACAGAAAACTTACACCACAGTCTTGATTAGCCTCCTGGGCACAATGTGCATATAAGATGTATGTGAGGGCCAACTGATGAGACACTGAAGCAGTATCTTGAGAAGAATCATCAGCTATGAATCTCTGTTAGATTGGAATGAGATGTCAACCACTTTTATGGGCATGAGATTGAAAACCATATTATGCAAAAACAAAACAATCTAATAAAATGTGCAATAACAGAGAAGGAAAAAGGAACACACAAGCACGGAAATAGCTTCAGAAAGGCATTCAAGACAATTGTTTAAGCCTTCTGTTCCATGAGTCCTAAAAGCCCTTCCCATGGTGATTAAAACCCTAGATCTTTGCAGGTTATAATCTTTCGACGTATACACATCTTTTAACAGAAAATCCATAACTTTTAATTCCATTTTTTGACATAGCTTTGGATTTCGAGATTCCATCAGGTCATAGGCAACAAGTTCCTGCATGAATTCAGAAAGCACTCAGATAATTTGCAAATAAAACATATAACCAAAAATTAAAGCAATCACAAAGAGAAAACAAGTGTCCAGACCTGCTCAAGGATTATGCTTATTATTTTCATTGACCAAGTCGGATGATAGTCCAGTAGTGACGAATAGAGAACTGGTGCATTATCAACCGCATCAACATCCTTAAATTCTTTACATGTGATCTAAGCTTACAAAAAGAAGCCAAAAATTTAGACCAACCTTGTGGCAGAAGGTAAAGATTACAAAATGAATTTACAGTGTTACCTTAACCCACTGTTTCATCAAGGTCAATAAGCCAGTCATGTCATGGAATATATCTTCAGCAGCAGAGAGTTCATAAAGACTTTTAACTATGATTTCTTTTATGTTTTTGGCACCACATTTGTAAAGAAAATCAACTACTGTAGCAATCCTTGACAATGCATCATTAATGGCATCTTTATATTGAGCTTCAGCTGTATTATCGCTGTAGACTCCCTTTGACTTAGATGAGTACATACCGCACATGAGTTTGACATATGTCCATATTATTTCAATACACAATTGTAATGCTTTCGACGCCTGAAAATGAATGACGAAGACTTTTAAATATGCAAACAGTCAGACCTCTATTAGAAGCAAATAAGAATATCATGATTATATGAGCAGCAGATTGAGCCAAAAATTTCACAGAACAAACCAATGCAATGCAAATTAGTACAATCCAAGCAAGATCCACAAGTTGCATACCCCTGCCCCCCCACCCTTCCTTTCCTCCTCATTATTTCAATTGTCACCATCTCATAATCACAACAGGAAATGACAACTCATTGCCTTACATTCTACAGTAACATCCTTCACCTTCCCTCAAGGTTTAAAGTGTCAGTTTTTTCTTTGGCCCAAACCCTAAAGTTTACCTTTTCAACATCACAACTTGAGTTTCAATACCTTCAGCTACATAAGTTTTAGAAAATAATAAACAAATTGAAATAAGAAAGAGCTAGATAAAAAAAAGTGGCCGAATGTTTTGAAATGTGTCAATTTTCCTTGGAAAATTTTTAAGCAGCAGAAAGTATTATCAAAGAACTTCACCAGAACTTAGGTTGAAAACATAAATATAGAAAATTTTGAGTTATAGAGTGATCATTTTCCCTGCAGAATACAAACCATATGGGTTATCCAAGATATACCTCAAGAAAATACATATTGTACAACAATGTGAACTTTTCCTTGATATGGGCTCCACAATTGATGACACAGAAATACAAACTTTAGAGTGTTAGGAGTTACATAAGCAGGTGGTTTGATTGCATTCTAGTAAATTGCTTATAACACCTTGTTTAAGAAAATGAAATAGTCAGAATTTTAAAACTTAATACAGGCGAATAAAATAAATAAGTAATTTGCTCCCCTCAAAAATGGTACACTGTCACTTCATTTCTATAACCAAAATAGGAAAATCTTTGCACAGACACGTGTTCATTCACCTAGAAAAAAATAACTTACCAGAAAATCTCAAGAATGAGAGCTGAAAATTAATAAACTAAAATCAATTAGTTTGTGTGAAACTTGTATTTATGGAAGTAACAATCAAATTGCATAAAAAAATGAACTTCAAAATTTTAGACCAAAACTAGCTGGAAGTTAAAATTAATTCAGTGTTGGTCAACTAATCTGTTTTAGGCAACATGGATAGTTATCAGTCAACACATTGAACCAAGGTTTGCAATTTTGACATTTACCACCCGGTACGAGCGATACATACCAGTCCGCCAGGTTGCCAGTACACGGACCGCCCGCTACTGGGCGGTACCACCAAAAATCGACCATCGGCGGTCGATTTCGACTGTCGACAGTCAATTGAGGGAAAATTCGAGTCGATCGAGAGAGAAAAAGGGAAGAAGAAGAAGAAGAGGAAAAGAAAAAAAAAGAGAAGAAGAAAACATAACGCTTTGTCTCCGCAATCATCACCCTCGCCATGATTCGGCGCACCGTCTCACGGATTGCCCACGCCCGCCGCGCCCGGGAGAATGATCGAGTGGACATCGCCCCTTTTTTTATTTTTTAAATATTTTTAATATATTTAATATTATATAATATAATATTATATTATATTTAATATATCGGGCGGTCCTCACTGTGCATACTGCCCAGTACCGATACCGACAATATGTCAGTACACCGGTATGGACCGGTAAGTCAAAACTTGCATTGAATGTTAATACAAGTAAAAGAACACTCAAACTATGGTCCAAGTAGGGTTTACAGATTACAGGTGAGGAGTTTTGTGTCAATCTAGCCTTACACATTTTATTCCAATGGCACCCATATTGAATCATTTGTTTCAAAATTTTCAAGACTACATAAATGCTCAGCTTTATTATAGACATCTATACAATAAAAAAACACTAAGAAATTGACGAGTATATAAAGAACTTCCATCAAATAACTGGCTAGCAAAGGGAAGAAGATATTATAGTCATATACTAAAGACATGCATACCTTCTCCAACCATCCATTATTGTAACATACAGCTCCAGCATTACTAATTGCTGAAATAAGAAACTTCAGCTCTTGAGGCTCAATCCATGTACTTGAAATGATACAATTGATGTGAAGCAGACTCTTCTGAAATAAGAAAATAGCACCATATGGCAGAAAAGTGTATGAGCAGATAATAGCCAAAGGATGAATTATTAAATTTGACATATGATGATCAAACTGACCTGGTATTTTCCACCAGTTAGAAGGGAGATTCTGAAAGCTGCAACTGCAACTTGAAGCAATGTTCCATGGCTTTCGTTTAATCTCTGCTCCACCCTCTCAGTTATATCACTATGTCTACATGTTGACAAGTCAATAACATCACTCATAAAATATTTAAAAATAAATGAAGCATGCTTCATAAGCTATTAACTATCATGATTAGAATATGATTCAGAATAAATCAAGAAAAGTAAAAGCATGCAGATGAACTACCAAAGAGATATTTTTCATAATCTTACCTGGAGGCAGCAAGCATTAGATCAGAAAACTGATGCAACACCTTCTGAACATAATTTAATGTGTCCGAATGAAGAATAGATTCTTGTTCGGGAGTCAAGTTTTTCCAAGCTGTATTTACACTTTCAACTACTGGCTTACAGAGAAACTCCAAAGCATCTACATATGAAATTAGTGAGGCTTTTCCATGTGTCTGCATACAACAATCAAACTTGCCAGATTCTGAAGCTGCCATCGACAAAACCCTCGAGTCTTTGATCTCACTATTGAAAACCGTTTCATTTACATAAGTTGACATGTGAAAGCTACTTGCTAAACTGTCCAGTATAATAGACAAATTTTGCAGATCAACTCCACAGTCATGAAATAACATGATAGTGTTGGCATTATTAGAACGATGGAAATCATTCACACTTTCTTTAGGCTGAATACTGCTAAATTTAAAGTGTAAGCCACTAGCATAAAGAGTCAAAATTGATGCAACAAGGGAAGACACCTGAGAAAAGCAAATATTATATTTCACTGAGTTGATGAAATTATAAACTCTGAAATAACAAAATTATCATGTACCTTAAGGACATCATCACCTTGTTCATATAACAGTTTTGCTGCACTCCTATAGATATCTATATTGGCAGCACAAATTCTGCTAGCAATATATGATACAATTTCAAGAAACTCATTTACAGCTTCCAGCAAATCAACCTGCATAATAATACAGGTAAGTGAAGCTAAATAATGCACTGATGTACATAGAGTAGTATAAAGCATAAAGTATAAAGCCTAAATTCATTGAATTCATCTACATACAAGACCAATAAAACAATAAGTTGATTTTTCACATCATAAGACCAATAATTTTATACCAGCATAAACTAGTGAAATGTTTTTGTCGAATAATTGCAACTGAATTTCAGTGATGATCAACCAAAAGTCAGACTAAAAACAAGGACAGGAATTATTTTTCAAAACTTCTTAACTAATAAACTCTTACTCTCAAGTGAGTTCAATTATACTCGAAAAAGCTTTTGGGATGGCTTTTTCATTCATGTATGCTGAAACATCTAGAAGCATAACTCTGCAGTATTCGAGGGAGGCCACAAATAGCCTAAAGATATCCTACGTGCTGTTAGTAAGTTCATAGCTTTAAGAAATTACTGTTCCATGAGAAAAGGTTTTACTGTTTGATTCTTTTCTGTGACCACCCTTATAGTTAGTTTTTACCATTCTCTTTCCTCTATTTTTCTCTTCTATTCTTCTGTACTTTCATTTGATGAAATAAGATGAGACTTTCTGCCTCTGCCTCAAAAAACAATATTACCTTTGCCTCAAAAGGAAATAATCCAGTAAAGTACATATATCAACAATATAAACAACAATAACAACAATACAAAGCCATAATGTCCGAACTATTTGTTGTCGATTACATAGATATTTTACCATCATGCCAGTGAAGAATATAAGCCTTCAAATAAATATTTACTATATTATATTTTCTTTAGCAAATAACAAGAAAATGCCCATGTTCATAGCAACTCACACTGTCACACATAAATAAGTTGACTTTGCTATCTAGATTTCTTCCAGCCTTTTCTTGTCTTTCAAATATATGAAAATTAATAATGAACATATTGCTAATGGTCTGTATCGTCAAGGTTCTGGAACCAACTTATCCCGCAACAAATTAAATAATCATTTATGAATCTTGACATAACACAGGTAACCTAAAACTTCAACTGTTTAATCATGAGTTAAGCTTGCATATACAATTGTGCCAAAGGACAGAGGTGAATATATTAAGATAAAAATATTTGGACATACGATCCAATCCTGAAAAAGAAAAGGTTGCCTTCTGCTATATTTTATTCTTAGCACTAAAAAAGAGCACAAAGAGGAGTTAAAGTTTATTAAATGAAAAAACAGAGACACCATGACACTAGATAAGTTGTGATAAAATAAATCTCAAGAGAGCAGACCAGATTTTAGAGGGACAAATCAGAGAGAGACAGAAAAAGAGGAATAATACCTGGTTCTTGTTGCCCAGTTAAAGAATTTAATCACAAAAAAATATAGAAAATAGAGTTAACATAAGTACATGGAACAGTAGGGTAATGAGCCAAAATGTATCAATTTTCATTAGATTGAACATCTAGAAAAGCCAACTTTTCTACACAACAGCCCTGTAATATATAAACATCAAAAAACTAAACCATAGTCATATAAGAACTCCAAAATAAGCAATAGTTACGCGAGAAGAATTTTCCTCACTAACAACTTCATAATCAAACTGATAGGAGCTCAGTTAGTCGGTCAATCCCCATATGTAACGTGGTGAGCATTCAATGTCAGAATTAATAGTTCACACCCTTGTCAATATCAGTCATTAGTGTTGATCCAGATGGATCATTGATGGGCTTGCCTCATAACATTCATAAACCATCAGTTGACGCTTTAGCTGTACACTAACAAGGACTCTCCTCAACTTGCCTTTATGAACTATGCATTTATTTCTCCGCATTCCTCAACTCAAGCACTAACTTAAATATCGGAGGACCCTGCTGAGGTTAGACTTCCTAGCTCCAGGTTTGCATTCCGACCAATTCAATTCTGACCTGATGCCCGCTCAATGAAAGAATGACGTTATGTCAGATAATAATCCCATGTCAAATAAATGATAAAAAAGTGCAACACCACACATAAACTTGCATCTAATGTTACATCAAAAATTCACCATACCTGAATCCCAAAGGTTCACTTCAAATCTCATATATAGATATATCTCATATTCACCATATCAAAATACCAATGACTCATCTAAAAGGGACCCATACGGTTGTCAATAAGAAGCCAAAGTCAAGAAGTCATTTATTAAAAGTGAAACTTTTCAAATTGATGTTAGAATTGCATTATTTAACATTCCATAAAAATGACCAAAATATACTTGTATTTAATCCTATTGACCAACAGTTAGCATATAGCTGTTTGATTGTTTGTTTGATCAATTAATGTATCATAGACCACTGGCATATCAATACTGAATGACCACCAATGATCAATGGGTCAATGGTTATTCAAATGACACCAAGCTCTCATATGACTAAAGAGGGTCAACTGATGGCTAATTATCAATCTCCTATGATTCTGCAATAGGTCGACGATCAAACTATTAACTGTTGGTAAACAATTAAACATTGAGCAAACATAAATCATCAGTAGATTGTCAAGGGTTAACAATCAACTTACTATAATTACCAAGTTAATAATGGAGTAGGAGATTGTCATTCATGATGGGTAAATAAAGAAATTGATTGAGATTAATGGTAGCTCAACAACTAAGCTTCTTGATATAAAACATGGAAACTATATTGGCTACAGGTGCCCTGCAAGCAAATCACATGAGTGATGGAACGTGCGACACACTGCGTGATCTTTTTGCATACTATTATTATTGGCATATTCTCACTTTATATTGTCTATTGCATATATTGTGATGTCTTTGGATCTGTGCAATGGGAATCGGATCGTAATAAGATCACATAATGACCTTTAAACACATACCTTAAAAAATCACGATCATAGGTTATTCGATAGGTACATCAAGATAAATGGACAAATCAGTATATTGTATTCTTGTCCATGTAATGAAGGCGACTAGTCTCATAGCCACTCGTGTGAGGGCACTAAGGATACAATACAGGTGCTCATTGGAGAATGAGTTCACTGATTGATCCGCTTAAGGAATACTGGATGGTTAATGATACCTAGCATCAGACAATAATTCCGTAGTCTCAGTTGTGTGTCTGGTCCTTAGACTTGAGACACCAAGGATGCCTTATTTGAGTACTTCTTTCTTTAACGCTAGACTTACAAGTCTAGAAAGATCCAGATTCGGTATAGCCGATTATCGAGATTGATAGCCAATCTTACGAAGACAATTAAGTGTCAATAGAGGATCGTCCATTCTCGATACCACGAGAGTGGAGTTCTTCGGGAAAATCTGATTAGAACGAGACTCGGATGGATTTCATATGTGGGCTGACAGTACCATGTCCAATATACGATCTCTGGGATATTAGATGGATGAGGGACTATAGATATACGGTAATTGAGGACAGACAAGTATAATGGATTAGATTTCATGTATCATTTGGGGACTATGACGTAGTGGCGTAGTACGTCCATAGTCGATGAGTTGAGTGAATTATTATAGGATAACAATTCACTAAGTTAGAAGGAGTTCTGAGTCAGAATGAATTCTAACAGGTGCAATTCACGACCAACTCAGTATTGAGCCTAGAATGTCACACATATATAATGGATCAGAGGATTGGATATGAATTATCCAATAAGCCCCTATTGTCATTAGATGAGACTCAACATTAATTGGCTCCTTGTATGAGGCCCAATTAGAGGAAAATTAAGATTATTAATAGAGATCCAATAATCTAAGAGATGAGAGTAATTGGATAAAGATCCAATACCCACAAAGGAAGGATCCATTATGGTTTTGGGGGCTCTCTATAAATAGGAGGGAGGGATGGCCAACAAAGTTGATAAGTTGCATCTTTAGCCGCCCCCTCCTATTGTCCTCCCTCCCATCTCTTCTCAACCGATCACCCCTTTCCCTACTGTGAGAGGACAACGAAGAAGAAAGGAGTTCTTCTTCTACGTTCGTTGCAAGGTGGTGCACAAAAGCTGCGAAGAAAGTGCACAAAAGTTGCGAACTTTTGGCTGCGATTAAAGAAGCATCACTACATCAATCCACCATGTAGATACCGCTAGAGAGGAGGATCTATGACCTCCTTAAACCTCTTCCACTGGATCTGGAAGTTCAGGGATATACGATCCCTAGGTAATATATCTCACACGATTCGTAATTTTCAATTTTACGAGTTCTTTTTCGTGCACCAATCATTGCACGACAACGTGATAAACGTGAAAAACTTTTTTTTTTGTTTTTCCACTGCGCATGAGATGCTATCATGGTTTCCCAATAAATCATATCAATATCATCCAAGCCAATCCAATTTTAGCTGATTTCTCAAGCAAATAGCTAGAAATAGATTTGAATTAGTACAAATCTATTGAATTTGATCAATATTTACTAGTTTTTTATAGTTTTAGTCAATTTCACAGGCATAAATGAAGAAACAAATGGGAGGTGCAGAATGAAGGGAAGGACAAGAGAGCAGTTAAGATGAAGTTACGGAAGGAAATATATAACAATGCACAAAAATGAAAAGAAGGCACCATTAGTATTTCATTTGTTATTTATTGCAACCAGTGCATTATCATTGACCACCACTGCATAGTGTTTCCACTGCTATATAAAAGAGATAGGAAAGGATATAGAGAGAGGAAAGGAGATGAACAAAGAGTAGGTTTTAAATTCTTAAGGAAATAGGAATATTATAATGGACAAGAAAGATGTCAGGCAATCTAGAACTTATCTCAAATTCCACAAGTGCTCTATTTCGATCATTTTCCTGTATCTTTAAATTATTCTTATTTGAATGCTGATTATAGAAATATTAGTGAGACCAAGGAGTAAAATCTGGGCCATCACATATTGATATGGTAATCAAATGGACCGAGACAGTAACGGAACATATAGTGTAATAATATGGGTCAATACTGCTAAATTTTGAGTTAATAATGAATAAGAATATGATTTTACAACCTATGGCACACAATATATGATGAAAAAATGACAAGTAATTAACAAATGATGCATGTATTATAGACATATAATCAAAAATTAAATTTCATACCTCACCAAATAGCCTACTACTACCACCAAGATTATTGATGTGATTTCAATGAGATGTAGTTTCAAATCTTCAATTTACTCAGTTGTAGATGAATATTATAATTTTAAAGAACCTACTAACGAAATTGCTGACATGACTCGGTTGGTGCTGATGTTTGGTGTGTATTGATGAAGTAAAATAGAAACAGTCGTGACCTCATTGTCATCAATGACAATAAATATAATAGTTGGGATAGGAACGGTTATGGCAAGTATGCAAAATGATCAACTGTTATGATATTGTTGCTCAAGAGATTCATGTTGGTAGCAAGATTGCAACCAGAAAGAACTTCTATTTGACTCAATATCTTCTAAGCATTCTCTCATATCCATGAAGTAATCAAAGTACCTTCCTCCTTGTTTTTCCAACCATAAATAGCATTGTCCCCTGATTCTCGTATTCATCATGGATGGATGACGTAGATGTCCATCTATCAAGGTCCTCCATCTAGATTTCTTCTGCAGCTTTAGGGTTTCAGGCATCCAATTTTGCTCTACTCGCCAAATGCTGCTTATCCTAATTATTTCTCCAATCCAATTAACGTAGTCGCAATGGATGCTCTTGTCAACAACAAAATTCTGCACCTAATCAATATTTATTATTCTGATAAAATTTGTCTAAAAAACCAAAAACTTATTCAGCGCAAGACTATAGAAATTAGACCTGATTTGTAAAATGGTTGACACCTGATTAGATCTACACAAATCTAGACCAGAAGTGCAGGTGTAAACAGAATTCATGCAAATATATGCCTACTCTAGAAGGATCTAGGTTGGGCCCAAGGAAATTTAAACTGAATTCACTTGGATAGATACTAAATTTAAGCAAGGGTTAAAGTTCATTTTAGCCCCTATGGTTTTGATGATGGACCACTTAAGCCTCTATGGTTTATTCATGTCTAAAGTAACCCCTACATTTTCAAAAACGTAACATATAAGCCCCTCCCGTCAAGTCTAAGTTAACAACATTAGAGTATGCTTATATTGCATGCTGATTCATAATAAAATATTAATATAATGACGTGTAATCAAGGTTTTAATTACCGATCTGTACCGATGTACTGACATATTATCAGTACCAGTATGATACCGATTATGCATACCACCCAATATATTAAAATATATTATAATATTATATAATATAATATTATATGGTATAATATTAAATATAGTATTAGATATTAAAAATATTTAAAAAAACGAAAAAAATGGCGACATCGCCTCAATCTTTCTCCCCAGGGAGAAAAATCGCAAGGCGTGAGGCGTGACGGCTCGTGGGCGACCCACAGGCGAGGCGGCGCGAGCAAGCGGCAAGGTATTATTTCTTCTTCTCCTCTTCTTTCTTCTTTCTTCTTTTCCTCTTCTTCTTCTTCCATTTTTCTCCCTCAATCGTCCGATCGATTTCTCCCTCAATCAACCGCCGACGACCGAAATTGACCACCGACGATCGATTTTGGCGGTACCACCCAGTAGCGGGTGGTCCGCGTGGTAACTGGCAGACCGGTACGTACCGCCCATTAACCGAGCGGTACAAATCGATATGAAAAACCTTGTGTGTAATTTAAGTTAAAATAAGGATCCATTTTAGCCCCTATGGTTTTGGCCACTGACCACTTAAGCCTTTATAGTTTACTCGTGTCTAAAATAACCCTTATATTTTAAAAAATGTAGCATATAAGCCCCTCACGTCAAGTCTAAGTTAATGGACATTATAATATGTTTACATGGTATACTGACTCACAATAAATCATTAATATAATAACATATAATTTAAATTAAAAAAATTGAGACCACCATCAAAGGCAAGAGGAAGCGTAATCATGGAAACGACCACCACTAGCAGCATCGAGTCGTTGTTGTCTAACAGGGCATCGTACATATGCAACCTCTCCCGTGTTGATGACGAGCTCAGGAGCTTATGATCCTACCTCAGGTGGATGTTCTTCGACCAGTCCAACGCTAGGCATGCAATGGCCTCCTAGTCCCTCTTACTCCCCACCGCCTCCCATTTCGTCCTCTTCTGCGCCCCCACCGGTCGCGCCTACGATGTGGTGGTCCAACTCTCCCTCACCTTCGCCTCCGGCCTCTCCTACCTCTGCCTCTCCGCCTTCATCTGCCACTACGACCTTTACTGCTTCCTCTTACTCTAAAAGATGAATCTTTTTTAAAAAAAACTTAAATTATGTGTATCATTATATTAATAGTTTATTGTTAGACAGCATACCACGTAAACAGACTCTAACGTCTATTAACTCATACTTGACAAAGAGGGGCTTATATGCTATCTTTTTAAAAACGAAAGAGTTATTTTAGACACGAGTAAACCATAAGGGTATAAGTAGCCCATAACCAAAACCACAAGGGCTAAGAAGGCCCCTTTTTAAAAACTTAAAGTACATGTGTCATTATATTGTGAGTCAACATGCCACGTAAGCAAACTATAACATCTGTTAACCCAGACTTGACGAGAGGGGTTTATATGCTACATTTTTCAAAATATAAACGTTATTTTAAACACGAGTAAACCATAAGGGCCTAAGTGGTCTATAGCCAAGACCACAGGGGCTAAAATGAACATTAACCCTTTAAGCAGAGTTAAGTAAGATGCATGTGTATTTAGGCTGAATCTGCATGCGTCTAAACTGCATCAACCAAATCAAGGCTGAGTCGTACAAATGTTGCCTATATTGATGCATACCTATCTAACTTATATCTATGTAAATTTTGACTAAATCTATGGGGATCTAGAGTGGATCTACATGAATCTTGGGGAAAAAATCCAAGTAAATATTAGTCATATTTAAATGGATCTTGGCTGATTAATGTAAATCTTAATTGGATCCTAGCAAATCCAACTTCATAGGATGTACATCTATGTTAGATTTGCATCGATATGGTCTCATTTTGATGAGATATTAGGAGAGGGAAATACATAGATATAAAATTAAGTTGCTATATGGGTAATAAAAAATAGTACAATAATAAAACTAAAAAACAACGCTTTGATTAACCGAAACTATGAGAAAATTTTGAATTTCAACTTTGGATTTAACTTCATTAAAGAAAAAACCAAGTCAGGTTTCTTGAGTTTGATTCTCTATTTGCTAAATTTTAAAGTGAGAATTTATAAAGAACTAATGACAGGCTGTAATCCATAACATGCCTAAAACAAGCAATAGGCCCAATTTGATTTTTTTTTTTAATTTAGGCGTTAAAATTTCCCCTCTATCTATTTGTCTGTTGAGCAGGAGACTCAGAAGGGCTTTTGCCTCGTGCGGCCACCCCCTGCTCATGCCGCTAACACTCACTTGGTAGTTCTTCTCCTCCTAGTTGGCTCCTCCTTCTCTTCTTCTTATTAGTCTTCCCCTCCTCATCTTCCTCTTACTTTGACTCCCCTCCTCCTTCCCACCTCCTCTTCTTCATCACTTGTTCTCTTCTTTTTATCCTCAACCTCCCCTCCCCTTTTTGATGGTAACTGGTATATCAGTGTACCATGTGTTGGTATGCCAATATATACCAAATCTGTATCAGTTTGAACCTCAGTGACCAAAATTTTGAACCATGCTCTTAATCAAGGTAAGAAACTAGAAGTTCAACTAAGACTCCTCACCTACTCCTAGTAGTATACACTTTAAATAATCCATCTTCCTATTATATTCAAACTAGTTCCCCACCACTATTTTACAACCATTTAAAAGATTTTACGTAAATCCTTTGTTTACACTAATAAATGTCCAAAAGTCATACATGACACAGATAGTAATAATGATATAAAGCAGCAGGAATATTTTGAATTGCATAATAGAGTACATAAAGAATCAAATCTCATTATTTAAGGAGAACTTAGATTCACATGAAAAATAAGTATCTAACAATATTTTTAATCCAAAAACAATGTGTATTAACATGAGTCAAAGGCAAGTTTCCAAGTATCTTTGGTTGGAAAAACATAGAATTTTCATGAGAACTCCAAACTTATAGCATTTATTATACTGGAAATTATTGATAAAATAATTAATGGGAGAAATGCATATCACCTTGCAGCTACACACAACAGACTCCAGAGTTAAATTTAGAATGCCAAGCAAAAGGAAGCTCCCACCAGGCCACTGCAAGTTGATAGATGAAGTGATCTTTCTCACCATCTGCTAATTGGAAATCCAACAGTCAGCATCCATTTAGACAAGCATGTTTAAACAAAGGGAATATAACCAGACTGTTATCCTAGTACATACACTTGCAAAGTGATATACTGAACGAGAACTTATACACTCCCTCAACATTCTGAGGCAAAAACGTTGTACCAGCTCTTTTTCAAAATCTGTGTATTCTTCAACTAAGAAAAGTGAACACTTGTACAAGGTATTTACAAGCAAAATCTGGTACTTCTGAAGTGCTTCTGGATTTAAAAACCTGCGATGTATGGCTTTTTTCTTCTTTTGCTTGATCCACAATTTTTGAAAGAATATTAAACAGTATTTAATAATCTGAAAGACATACCGAAGCCATGGCTGAACCTGATCAATCAGGGTCAAAATTCTTTCATAAGCAACTTCCTTCCTGATCTTACTCTTGTACGCACAGCCACTGAGGACGGCGATGACCTCGATAACCAGCATGGTGATTTCCGGATCATCAGCATTAACTTGTGCTGGATCGGGTAGGAAGCAACCACCACCAACAATCTTCATCTTGCGCGACTTTGGCACAGAAGCAGCCTCGACCAGGATTGCACCGAGGCTCTGGAGGAGTGCCAAAGCCTCCTCTTCAGCTTCCGCGTACCTCCCACAGGCTTCCAAGCAGACCACAAGCCGGCCCCTCTGGAGGTGAACCGAGTATGGCTTACCGGCGAGGCAAGGGCCAATGCACGCCAAGCAATCAAGCAAAAGCCGGTACACCGCAAGAAGCTCCACGGTGCGCCGGTCGTCCACGTCGGCATTGGTCGATTTGGGGCTCTTGCGGAGGAGGGCGGGGAGGTGTTTCAGGGCGCGGCAAAGGAAGGGTAGAAATTGCTTCGCAAGGGGACGGAGCGCGGCGGGATCTGGTTCCAGCTTCTTCTTCTTCTTCGGAAGGCCTCTCTTCTTGGGAGCGGCGGTGGCGGAGACGGAATACGAGGTGGTGGTGGTGGCGCCCTTCTTGGTCGCTGGTGGGTTAAGGTTGTGGGAATGCAGAGGAACGAAATCGCCGAACGGGAGGAGGAAGGAAGCGAAGCGATCATAGAGGCCTTGGTAGTCGCAGCTCTGCAGGGCATCGAGGAGGAGAGCGGAGGCGTCGGGTTCCATGAGCGGTGCCGATCGAAACCAGTGGGGGGAGGAGTGTGATGGCGAAGGGAGCGGCCGGGTAGGAGGAATAGGGCAAGAGATGGGAATGAGCGGGAAAATTATGGGATTCGACGTGACAACGGGCCGTACACGTGTCTGTTGACAGCCCATAATCTGACCCGTAAAAGGGATAAATGAGCCCTAAAACGTCGATAGGTGGCCCAATGAGTTTTGGGCCTAAAATTGATAGAAGTCCGGAATCTATAATATCCGAATAATTAATTAACTCATATGAAACGAATGAATTGTTAGAAATAACAATAAGTAGGGCATCCACAAATTTCCTCGAATCATCCATCAAGTATCCAAATGCCTAAGTATGTATCAAGTTGAATCACCCATCAATTTCATATTGTTGGATATATAGCTCATTATTCAGCACATAGGGGGTCTTATTAAAGTCAACAGTCCTAACCTTTTATCTCTTAACCTAAACTTCAACTCTTTTAACCTAAATTTGATGACTAGGGTTCAAAAAAGAGAACATGGTTGAAAAAAAAGAGAGAAACAATAATGATAATGAGGGTAGAAAAATAAGAGAAACAGAAATTGAAGGAAGACATGGACAACACAAAAACTATTCTCAATCATCCAAATAATTCTTATATTCCTGCCATTCTCTTCTAATTATTGTTTGAGTTTGGATAAAAAGTTTTGAGATTTGTACATTTATTATTTTTATAGTAGATTTTCTCTAGTTTGCCTCGTTGTTTTTACCCTTCTAGTTGGAGGGGTTTGTTTCCATGTAAATTTTTAAATTTCATATGATTGTGATTTTTGTTTTATTCAACTATATGTTAAGACTTGTTAAAATTTGTTCGTATATAAAATATTTTTTTATCTCATAACAAATGATAATTTGGTTAAATATAGTTTTTGTTAGCCTAATCAACACATGACATAATTACTATTCCAAAGGGGTACATATAACGCCCATAGATCCGCTAATATGTGAGTTGCGGGATAATCAATTTGCACAATCCTAATTTTATATATGTAAATATATTTCTATGAGTCTAAGAAGAAAATTTACTATTGTACCAATTTCCATTATGACTGTATTTGAATCTACTATCACCAGTGGAGTCACCACTCGACATCTTGTTATGCTTTCTAAATTGTGTTCGGATTAAATTATATTGCGGTTGTTTGATTTCGGAACATTGGATGTAGGTTTGATTAGTGATGTCCCTAAAACACCGATGTTTTTACTAGTGGATGTGATTTGGAGTGAGTTCCTTTGGAAATCTAACCACTTTTATATAAATTGCACTTTGGATTTCGTCGTAGGGCATCATAGATTTGCTTAATGAAGTTGCCAAGAACCCCATGTCACTTCCTCCCTCGGGTGTCACCTGCACCCTCGCTTCTGATGATGTAACTTGGAATTCGTTTCACTTCCTCCCTTGGTTATCACCTGCAAGAGATGTCGAAATCATCCATGACCATGGCGACGACGAAGCTTCCGGGCACGAGGCAAGAAGTCACGTAACATTCACGTTGCGGCCCATGCACGATGGTTCATTAAGAGAGAGAAAGAAGTGGGTGGTGGCTCGACATCGGCTACTGATCTAATTAACTCATTAAATTTTCTTTTTAGTAGAGGACTTAGAGCATCATTCTGTAAATTTTACGTGTACATACATTAGAGATAAATTTTTGATGGTGCAGAAGTAAGTGTTCGTTCACGTACAGACTCTCCATAGCCTTGCCGAGAAGAACACAGCAAGGCCATACAAGGAGGGAAGCAGGATAAGACAAAGGCAACCAGGTGGCGGAGTTCATGGCACATGATGACCCGAGACTCTCTTCCTCGAGAAACGAGCCCCAAATCGAAGCTAAACCCCAGCGGAACCGGTGATCCAGATCCCACCGGCCCCACCCATCAGACGGCGACCGGCCGACCCAGGATGAGGCGCACAGGGAGTTGGCTCCTCCAGTACCACCCACCCCTTGTTCTGGACGACACAGTGGGCACAGAAACAAACAACGGCGGGCGGGCGGGCGAGCGGGGGCAACCCGGCCGATGGGGGAGTGAAAAGGGAGTTAGCGTCGTGTTGACCCTTCGGCTCGGGGTTGGGATTTGGCCCTTCGGCGGAGCGTTGGGGTCACGGAAGCGCTCGGAGCACGGTGAGCCGCTTCACAGTCTTTGACTCCGAAGCAGCAGCTGCGCCTTTTCCTCGTTGTTTAGTCTGCCTAATGGTGGAAAGCTCATCTTAAAGAAACGCTGCAACATGCATACATGAAGACGATTAGAAATGCATACCAGTAAACATCCAGCTGTCTCGTTGTCCACAATTGCAAATTTAATCTTGAGATCGGATGGCAAGATTAACACCTATCGTTGGAAACTTACTTGCAGTTTTATGTGAATCATATACTTTACATGTTATATTTGATTTTACTTGCGTGTTGTATGGATTTAAAGATAACACATTACACATTGTTGTCTATTATGTGATTTGGTGATCTCTTTATTTATCTCCTTGTGAAATAAAGAGATGGTGGTCAAGTTGTGTTTGTGGATATCAATCACATCCAAGGATTAAATTCTGCAAATGGAGTTGTAAACAGCTCAGTTGCAGGGAACCAAACATGACCTGTGAGTATTGTAAAAAGAGTGGTTCAAAGAACCCATGGTTGGGAAGCTTGTCGCCAACCTTACAGGCTCAGAACTTTTGACCGAGAGATGCCGGAGAGCTCCCCCTCCCGGGCATTGGATTTGGGAGCTCCTCCTCCGTTAACCGTTCAAAGTGGATGGTTGGTCTGGGAATTCATTAACAAAAGGCCATGGAGTTGAACCTTTCTACCGTAGAGCAAATGGTTCAAAAGACATGCTCAAAAGTGGTAGATGCATATATCTCCTAAATGATGCATGTCTAACATAAAGCTGAAGCCAATCAATCATAAAGTGGTAAGTATCCATCTAAGATAATTCTTTCATATGGGCCACAAAGAGATTCCCATCGTGCAAAGGAAAAAAAATGGGTGGTGTGATTAAGTTAATGCAGCTAAGGTTATGTTGCTTTTGAGTATGTTGGATTCTGCACTTTTAGAGGGCCCCGAGGACGAAGGAAAACTGCATTACGTTCAAGCTGTGGGCTTATCTCGATCTCCTCACCTCACCAAGCTGACATTGTTATTTTTTCTGTTGGATGCAATATCTCAATCTTCAACTCACCATGCATGTCCCATCAAATCATCTTCACCACTTAGCCTTTTGTGACCTTAAGAGATCTCCAGCATCCAATCTAAAGCCATAGCTAGAACAAGCCAAAGAACAGAATAGTGCAGCGGAATTTGAAGCCATTGGCAGAAATGTCAAGATATTTATCATTGTAGAAATTAAGTCAGCCTCTTGTTTCAGGACAAAAAAAAAAAGACTTATAAGCCAGCTGCAGATATTCTACATATCCCAGGAGGAGATGATGATGTGGATGGTAAAAGTTTGAGTCAATTCAATGGTTTTTGGGTGAAATATGAAATTTAATTATCCATCTGTATATATATAAAAAAAAATCTTAGTTCATTGTGTGTTTGAGTATCTGACAACAATCATATAAGCATGTCATGTAATATTGATTTTATCTTTAGATTCGATTATAAAATCCATACAAAAATAATATGCTCCCAAATTTCCCAAAGACATGCATTTCGACTATGTTGAAGTCTGTCCACATATGCTTCTCCGGTGTCCCTCTTTTATGCTATCAGAAAAAAATTGAGAACAACAATCACTTTCCACCAGAAACAAATCTTACTCTTGTTATAAGGTAAAATATCTATGTTGTATCCGGAAACATTAAAATAATTCTAATGTCGGAAAACTTCAGTATCATAAACTTAAAGAGTTGTATCCATTGTCTGTCAGTGCAGTAAGCTTAACTAAAACCGAAATGTTCAAGCAATAGTGTCGATGAAGTGTTGTAGATCTGAAGGTCAAAGACAAAAAGATGTTCAATAATCTGGAAAAAGATCAAAGGTTGAAAAGAGAAGAATCTCTTTTACGACGCACAAGCCAAATGAAATGACAAAATATATTTCTACAAGAGCTACGAAATGTAGGGATCGGGTCACGTCAACATGAATTATTTTTTTTCTCTTGATACGTATAGTACATGAGAAGCATGAACGTGTGCATGTACGTAGTGTCTCCATGCTAATTCTTCCCAGCACGAAAGCAGCAAGGTTGTTGCCAAAGGAAAACTGGATCGTCTATGCATGAGAAAAGTCGTGAAATAAATCCAGCAGTCAAACTGGAGGAGGCTTTTCTAATACTGTTCGGTGAAATCTCACATCGCAGTAATCCTCACGCAGGTAATGCAGAAGAGACAGAAATGGCCGCGACGGGGATCATTGCTTGGACTATTGTGGAATCTAATGGCATCCGGTGAGCTCGACTAATTGCGATATATCTCTTCTTCTTCTTCTTCTTCTTCTTCTTCTTCTTCTTCTTCTTTCCTGCACCACAAATTTGTGGTGGTTGTGAGAAACGTCCCCTCTCCAAGCCCGGGCAGCGCCACCAGATTTTAACGATGGAGATGATGGTGGATCGAGGAACTCTGAAGCGCCACAAACATCTGTGACTTCTATCGGATCTTGATATCGGTCGATCAGAGCATAAGCTTCATCAGAGACGCAAGCTCACTCTATTTTGTTTCAGCCTCGGACTAATTTTACCTGTAGGAGAAATGATAAGAGGTGGTGATGAGATTGAAATGCATATAGTTATGGTAGAATGCATGTTTATATATAATATAATTTTATGGGAATCTCATTTCTTCTGAATATTTCCATTCTCTCACAAATCGGATTTAGTTTTGGTTTCTATTATTCATAGTTAATTTCCAGTTCCTAACAAGCAGAACGTTGAACAGTAAGAAGTTGATACACAAACTAAAAATGAACAAGATTCGAATACGCCAACTATACAGCTTCACAACACCCTTACGCCAAGGATACTATACATAGGACCCCGTGCACTTCGCACCACCACGCGATCACTTTGTCGTTCTCTCTCGGCCTTCTGCTTCACGACTCTATATATAGTCCACCTCGATGCTACTTCCAGGCTCACCCATTCAACAAGTTGGAATCTCTTCCAACCTCTCTTTCTTAGAGCTTTCCGAGTAGTTCGAGAAGACCATTCTTTCACCAGTCATGGCGGCGTCTGTCGATAACCGACAGTTCGGCCGCCTTGAGCCGAGCAATGGGCTGGTCAAACCGGTGGTCGGTAAGACATTCGGCACACACCACCGCTCCGACTCCCCTGTGCGCGGCTGCAGCTTCCCTCCCCTCGTGCCCCTTTACCGCGACGATGACGAGGAGGAGGAGGAGGAGGAGGCGATCGACTGGAAGAAGCTGTACGGCGGCAGCCACCTGGAGGTGGAGCCGTCGGTACGCGACCCGAGGGACGAGGGAACCGCCGACGGCTGGATCGAGCGTAACCCGTCCCTGATCCGGCTCACCGGGAAGCACCCCTTCAACTGCGAGCCACCGCTGGCCCGCTTGATGCACCACGGGTTCATCACCCCCGTGCCACTGCACTACGTCCGCAACCACGGGGCCGTGCCCAAGGCCGACTGGCGCACCTGGACGGTGGACGTCACCGGCCTGGTGAAGCGTCCGGTGCGGCTCACCATGGATGATTTGGTCCGGGACTTTCCCGCGGTCGAGATCCCGGTCACCTTGGTGTGCGCCGGGAACCGTCGCAAGGAGCAGAACATGGTGCAGCAGAGCATCGGGTTCAACTGGGGCCCCGCGGCCATCTCCACCACGGTGTGGCGTGGCGTCCGGCTCCGGGACGTGCTCCGCCGCTGCGGCGTCATGGGCCGCAAGGACGGCGCCCTCTTCGTGTGCTTTGAGGGGGCGGAAGACCTTCCCGGTGGCGGCGGCTCCAAGTACGGCACGAGCCTCCGGCGCGAGGTGGCAATGGACCCGTCCAGGGACGTCATGCTCGCCTACATGCAGAACGGCGAGATGCTGACGCCGGACCACGGCTTCCCAGTCCGCGTCATCATCCCAGGCTTCATCGGCGGCCGCATGGTCAAGTGGCTCAAACGCATCATCGTCACGCCGCAGGAGTCCGACAGCTACTACCACTACAAAGACAACCGTGTTCTGCCGTCCCACGTCGACGCTGAGCTTGCCAACGCCGAAGGTATTTGGTTCTTCACTAGCTTCAAATGACGCATTTGCTTCCGAGTAAAGGGTTCGACAATGGGACTGATCAAAGACTGGTGTATGAGTACAGCTTGGTGGTACAAGCCGGAATACATCATCAACGAGTTGAACATCAACTCGGTGATCACGACGCCGGGTCATGATGAGATTCTTCCCATCAACGCGTTCACGACTCAGAGGTCGTACACCATTAGGGGCTACGCTTACTCCGGTGAGTTATGCGGACGGATCCAGAAGGATTCCAGTTCTCGATTTTGTTTGAGCTTTCTATTTGATTTATGTGTTTGATTCTCTGCATCGTTTGTTTGCATCCCCTTTATGAGATATGATGAGTAGAGCTGGTAGTGGACGAGATGGTCCAAACCTGCTGCCCAGTAGGCCGGCGAGAAACCAAACTTCATCTTGGGGCCAATTGTTTAAGCGATTTAGATCTAATCTGGCGTCCGAAGAGATAATAATATGTTGTAATAGACACATACTGATGCGAACTCGTTTCCGTCAAACAGGTGGCGGAAGGAAGGTGACACGAGTCGAGGTGACACTCGACGGCGGGGAGACGTGGCTGGTGTGCGCCCTCGACCAGCCGGAGAAGCCCAACAAGTACGGCAAGTACTGGTGCTGGTGTTTCTGGTCCCTGGAAGTGGAGGTCTTGGATCTGCTGGGCGCCAAGGAAGTAGCTGTTCGAGCTTGGGATGAATCCCTCAACACCCAACCTGAGAAACTCATTTGGAACGTCATGGTAAGTTACTGCATTACTTTGTGTTTGGAGAAAGGTTCGTCGGAGATCAAAAACAGGGGAACATTATAAGCTAAGAACTGGCGGTGATGCAGGGGATGATGAACAACTGCTGGTTCAAGGTGAAGATGAACGTGTGTCGCCCCCACAAGGGCGAGATCGGGCTCGTGTTCGAGCACCCGACGCAGCCTGGGAACCAGTCCGGCGGATGGATGGCCCGGCAGAAGCACCTCGAGACGTCGGAGGCCCCGACCCTGAAGAAGAGCACCTCCACCCCCTTCATGAACACCGCCTCCAAGCAGTATACCATGTCGGAGGTGCGCAAGCACGCGTCGCGCGAGTCCGCCTGGATCGTGGTTCACGGCCACGTCTACGACTGCACCGGCTTCATCAAGGACCATCCCGGCGGCGCCGACAGCATCCTCATCAACGCCGGTGGCGATTGCACCGAAGAGTTCGACGCCATCCACTCGGACAAGGCCAAGGCCCTCCTCGACACCTACCGCATTGGCGAGCTCATCCCTTCGGGCTACGTCTCCGACACCTCCGTTCATGGTGCGTCCGACTTCTCCCACCTCTCCACCATCCGCGAGGTCTCACGGCCATCGGCTCTCGTGAACCCCCGTGAGAAGGTGCAGTGCAAGCTCGTATCCAAAACGATCATATCGCACGATGTTCGCCTCTTCCGCTTCGCGCTCCCCTCGGCGGACCATGTTCTGGGCCTCCCCGTCGGGAAGCACATCTTCCTCTGCGCCACCATCGACGACAAGCTGTGCATGCGCCCTTACACGCCCACGAGCCCCGTCGACGAGGTCGGCCTCTTCGAGCTCCTCATCAAGGTCTACTTCAAGGGCGAGAATCCCAAGTTCCCCAATGGCGGCCTCATGTCCCAGCACCTAGAGTCCCTTCCCGTCGGCTCCACCCTGGATATCAAGGGCCCGACCGGCCACATCGAGTACACCGGCCGCGGCAACTTCGCGGTCAACGGCAAGCCACGGTTCGCGAGGCGGCTCGCGATGATCGCCGGCGGGACTGGCATTACGCCGATGTACCAAGTGATCCAGGCGGTGCTGCGGGACCCGGAGGACCCCACCGAGATGTACCTGGTGTACGCCAACCGGTCGGAGGACGACATACTGCTGCAGGACGAGCTCGACGGCTGGGCGCGGGATCGCCCGGAGCAGTTCAAGGTGTGGTACGTGATCGACGAGGCAAAGCGGGGCGAGGAGTGGAGGTACAGCACGGGCTTCATCACGGAGAGCATCTTAAGAGAGCACATCCCGGTGGGCGGCTCCGACGACACGCTCGCACTCGCCTGCGGGCCGCCGCCGATGATCAAGTTCGCCGTGGTGCCCAACCTGGAGAAGATGAAGTATGACACGGCGAATTCACTGCTGCAATTCTAAACGCCACCACCGTTCGATCTTCCGATCTCTGGTACTTGGACCGCTGAAGAACCGGGCTTCGTAATCGCAATGTAGAATACTATCATGTACATACGCATTCCTCCCTGCTCACTGCGATCATTCGTTAGATTTTGTTGTCGGAATCACCGAAACCAGAGGCCGATGTTGCTGATTCCAATCGCGACCTAATTATCTAGTGGAAATAAAGTTTTGCTAGATTTTGTCGGCACTGTTGGTTTTATGTATAACTTAGGGAGGAGAAAAGAATATTACAGTATATCAGGAGTATTTTCAATTTAAGTCTATAGTATAAAGTCATTGATATTTTGAAATTAATCAAGAACAACTATTTATATTGATTAAAAAATAAAATACAGATATTATAAAATATTAAAAATTTATCATATCTTAATAAATCTCATCTTCATCTAAACTAATTTTACTTTCATCTAAACTAGATTTAGATTTAAATCTTTATCTAATCCTCACTACTAGTAATCTTAGTTATTTTCAACATACATCCTTAATTCAAATAATTATAATTTAAAATTTTTTTTGAAAATATATTTTTTTAATCAAAATTTTATGAAGATATCGGCAAGCTTATCTTCGGTGTCTATAACTCGACCTTTTCACCTTTGGCATCCACTCTGATAATCTAATGGAGGCTTTGTATTTGTAGGATCAAATCACTTTAAATGTAGAATCTTTCTCTTTCTTTTCTTTCTCTTAGCTTTATTCACATCATCAGAAATTTCTACGAATCTTATATGTGTAATTTCATCGATTTTCTGTACATATGTGTCATCAATATTATAACTTGCACCATCTGAGATAGTTTGTATAGATCTACACAAATTTTTATGATCATAATTTTTTTGTCATGATGTCGATTCATCAATAGGAGTAGCAAAATCTAAAAATAATAAAGAAAATATTTTATTTTTTGTCATCATTGATGTTGCTATCAATTTTTTAATTTTTATCATAAATTAGATATTTTTTATTTAAAAAATAATATAATATTATTATCTCATTAGTTGTCCTATATTAATGAGATTTTATCTTAAATCATCAATAAACAACATATCATCAATTACTTTTTTACCAAATTTAGTGTGCACAATAATGGTTCCTTTTCCTTTTACTTGAACATTATTGCTATTTCTTATCTTCATAGTAGATTTGATTGAATCATCAAGTCTTTAGAATAAATTTTTATCTCATATCATATAATTACTGCAACTACAATCCAAAAACCAAATAGATCTAGAATATTCTTCATCAGATGTTATAAAAAAATATTTTATTCATCTTTTTTGTCATCATTATTTTACTTATGATAGTTAGCTTGATTTTTGTTCCAACAATCTTTTTTAAGATGACCATATTTTTTGCAGCAAGAACAAAAGGAACAGACCAATGAAGGCCTCTATCGTGACGATGGGCGGTCCAGGGTTTGTAACCGGTGGAAAAAACCCTGGATCAGTCAGCATCCTCCAATAGCGGTTCAGGGTAGGCGTCGACGCGATAATCTCCTCCGCTCGAGGAAGGGGGTTTGGTTCCCCGAGATGTTCTCTGTTAGTATTACTCGGCGGGCGCTCTTACGACATGGGCCCTCCTTCTAGCGCCAAAATGTTAGTGGAAATCTTTCATGTCAGCTGAGTTGGCATGGTCTATGCCTCTTTGTCTACTAAGTAAGCACGGTTGGTTCTGGCCCGTGTGTACTAGCTTGCCCACATCAGCCTTGACTGAGAGGAGATGGTGCTCAGATAGGCGAAGAGATCTTCGGGTTTGGCTTGGGTCGAGAATTGGTGTATGTGCCTCAGGTCGGTCACCGATTCCTACAAGAAGGTCATGTCGGGTGAGGTTCCTGACGTGTCCCCTCTGATGATTAAGTTAGGTGTTGCTTTGAAAGTTTGTTATCCCCTCACTCCGTAGAGGTGCAAGAGCTTTTATACTAGGCATTAAAGATTGTTCGTACCTAAGACCCTTAATGCCCTTGTTACTTACCATACCATCGTACTCCTCCATGTCGTCCGTGGTCCTAGCAGCATGGTGCACATTTTGCTTACTGCAGCTATAGTGGGTCGACCTTACCTGCATCATGTTGGTCGTACAAGCACCATGTCTGCCATGTCTGTGTTAGGTCGACTATACCATGTTAGGTTGGCCATGCTGGAAGCCTGGTTGTCCAAGGGTGGGGGGACGTGGCAGCCAAGCCAATATTCACTATATTATTCCCCCCACCCGAAAGAGCTTCTCGAGGCTCCTGTTTAGGCTATCGATAATAAGGTCTTGCGTCAGATCATTGATTTATCATGGAATCCAACGGAGTTGGGCGAGCAGAGCAATTCAAATACCAAACTGGTCGAGCAGGGTGGCTCGAAGTCGATTGGCCGAGCAAGTCGACGGTAACTAGATTGGTCGAGCAGGTGCAACTTAGGAACTAGACTAGCCAAGTAGGGTGTCTCGAAATTCGGATTGGCCGAGCAGGTTAACTTGGGAATTGGATTGGCCAAGCAGGTTAGCTCGGGAGTCAAGCTAGTCGAGCAAGTTAGCTCGGGGACTAGATTGGCTGAGCATGTCAGCTCGGGAACTGAAATGGCTGAGGAACTAGACTAGACGAGCAAGTCAGTTTGGGAGTCAGAATGGCCGAGCAGGTTAGCTCGGGTACAAGATTGGCTGAGGAACTAGACCGGTCGAGCAGGTCAGCTCAGTGATTGGATTGGCTGAATAGGTTAGCTCAAGGACTGGATTGGCCGAGCATGTCAGCTCGGGAGTCGGACTGGCTAATCAGGTCAGCTTAGGGACTAGATTGGTCGAGCATGTCAACTCAGGGACTGATTTGGTCGAGGAATTAGAGGAGGTCGGGCTTGGGCTGGTCGGGGTTAGCTCGAGTCGCCAAGCATGTCACCGTGAGGCGAGCATGTCATCGAGGCCCGAACTAGCCGAACATGGGGACTCGGGCACAAATCTTGGAGATTTGGCCAAGAGGGGTGAACTCGGGCACAAATCACAGAGATTTCATCGAGGGGGTGAACTCGGGCATAAATCTTAGAGATTTGGCTGAGAGGGTGAATCCGAGCGTAAATCTTGGAGATTTGGCCGCGAGGGTGGACTCGGGCACAAATCATGGTGATTTGGCTGAGGGGGTGAACTTGGACATAAATCATAGAGATTTAGTCGAGAGGGTGAACTCAGACACAAATTACGAAGATTTGACCGAGGGGGTGAACTCGGGCATAAATCATGGAGATTTGGCAAAAAAGGTGAACTCAGGCACAAATCACAGAGATTTGGCCGAGAGGTGAACTTGGACACACCCCCTCGAGCATAAATCTTGAAGATTTGGCTGAGAGGGTAAACTTGGGACAAATCATGAAGATTTGGCCAAGATGATGTACTCAGGTACAAATCATAGAGATTTGTCTAAGGGGGTGAACTCGGACACAAATCACAGAGATTTGCCTCAGAGGATGAACTCGGGTGTAAATCACAGAGATTTGGCCGAGGGGGTGAATGTTAGGATCAATTGGCACTAAGAGGGGCGGGGGGGAGTGAATTAGTGCAACCTTAAAATTTTATTTCTAAAGCAAAAGTTTTTTAAATAAGATAAAATAGGAAATCTGAATCTTTTCATTTTTAATAAAACAAGTGAGTGATTAAAATTAATTTACTAAGAAAATAAAAAAGATAATCATGTTTGAGGAAAATAACTTATCGTCTTGCTTTCAAAGAGTTTAGTTAAATTGAAAGCATCAATACAACAATATTCAAGCAATGCAAGTATAAAACACTTACAATTTTATAGTGGTTCAGCGCCAATGGTCTACATCCACCCACCGTCAACCATTGGCCACCGCTGCATTCTATGGTATGGGCGGTTTAACCGTCACTTGAGCGGTTGACCTACCGAAAGTTATTGGCCACTGCCCAGATTCTGTGGTATGGGCGGTCAAACTATCGCTCATCGGTGGTTTACCCATTGAAATTTTTACAAAAGTGGTTCCCTCATTTTTTTCATACTCCGGCTTTGACTTAATGTTGACTAGCTCCTTGGTCAACTGATTGAGCACACCCTGAGCTCAACCGAACCCAGTACTAGATCCGATTACCTTATTGAGTTGATTTGGATTCCTTCCAAATCCAACTCAAGTTGGACTCACTTTCTAATTATGACTCAATGATTATAATTCTTAATGACTACAAGCTTAATTACAACTTAATTTCCGCCAATCCGATAACCTCCGGCATACTTGCGGTAAGTCTTCTGGTCTTCTTCTTGGTGATCTTCTAGTATATTCCCAGCGAGCTTCTCGATCCCTTCGGTGAATCTCCTAGTGAAACCCACCGCATCGTTCGAACCCCGGCTCGATACTCAAGCTTGATCTTGGGCCATTATCTAGTTGTAACTCCATTGATCTTGTCATAGTTAGACTTGCATGATACTAATTATGACTTAATTAAATACAATCATAATTATCAAAATATCTATCACAAGACAATCCCAACTCCCGATAAGCTTTTCGGCTACCCTCGATAATCTTTTGGCGAGTCTCAGTCTTCTTATGGCGAACTCCCTTGCGTCATCCTGGCAAACTCCTGATACCCTCGGTGAGCTTCCGACGCACTTCTGAGGAGTTCCCAAATGCATCGACTCAATGCATAGACTTAACTTTGACCAACCCTGATTGTAATAATCCTTATGTCATAATTAATCATGCATCAATAAACTCTAACAATTCAGTTAGATTAATAATCCATCAATTGATTTCATTATTAAAATCCAAGATTCAATAGTAAACTCGGGCACAAATCATGGAGATTTGATCGAGGGGGTGAACTCGGGCACAAATCATAGAGATTTGGCCGACAAAGTGAACTTCTTGGGGGCACAAATCATGGAGATTTGGCCGAGGGGGTGAACTTGGGCACAAGTCAAAGACATTTGGCTAAGAGGGTGAACTCAGACACAAATCTCAAAAATTTGGCTGCGAGGGTGGACTCGGTCATAAATCTTAGAGATTTGATCGAGAGGGGTGAACTTGGGCACAAATCACCGAGATTTGGCCGAGGGCGTGAACTCGAGCATAAATCATGGAGATTTGACCGAGAGGGTGAACTCGGGCATAAATCTTGGAGATTTGGCTGAGAGGGGTGAACTCGGGCATAAATTATGAAGATTTGGTCAAGGGGGTGAACTCGGGCAGAAATCATGGAGATTTGGTCGAGACAATGAACTTGGGCACAAATCACGAAGATTTAGTCAAGACAGTGAATTCGGGCATAAATCACGGAGATTTGGCCGAGCGGGTGAACTTAAGCACAAATCTTGGAGACTTGACTGGGAGGGTGTACTCGAGCACAAATCACAAAGATTTGGCTGAGAGGGTGGACTCGAGCACAAATCATTTTTTTTAATGCGTCAATGTAATTGCATATTAATGCAATATGTCATTTCGAGGTAATTTAGTTACTTGCCTCAGGAAGCTGAACCAATGTTCTCAGATTCTATAAGTTTCATGCTTTGCCGTTGAGACCTCACTTCTCCTTAGGTCCACTTCCTTTGGTTCTTCTCGGGTCATCCTCCCTAGCCCCCTTCAGTGGGTGTCTTTGAGAGTAGGTCGAGATGACCTCATCGGATTCCTCTAGCAATGTTACTGTTGTCCCTTTCACTGGGTCAGGAGAGACGAGTCTGAAAGAACCTGAGGCTAGCTCCTCGAGGGCGTCTCCGAGACCTCCGTCACCGGTTGATGCGAGGGTCCTTAGGGAGTTGGAGATCATGAAAGTAGGTCAATGACCTCGACATAGCGGTGACCGAGGGGTCACTTACTGCCATAAGGGAATGGTATAACATCCCGGTTGAATACGGGTTACATGTCCCGCTACCTGGACAACGTCCATATAGTTCGAACGCACTCGGGGTATATATCTCGGTTGATGCCTTGGAGGCCAAACTTCGGTTTTCCCTTCACTCTACCATTGAATAGTGTCTCAGGTGGTGGGGAATTTCCCTGAGTCAGGTGGTGCCCAACTCATGGCGCTACCTTGTAGTGTTTTAGGGTGAGTGCTAAGGAGCTGGGATCATCCCGACTCAGAACTTATTCATGGCATGCTTTCGCCTTTGCAAGAATCATGGCGGCTACTATTTCACCGCCCGTGTCGGCTTCAAGGTCGGCGGGGCCCCTTCCAATAGTAAGGGTTGGAAGGCTCACTATCTTTTTGTTAGTGGTCTAAATTGGGGATTCAGACTTGACTGGTCGACGCGTCCAATAAAAAATGTTCCCCCATACTTATCCAAGGAGGAGTCCATCCTAGCCGGTAGACTGAAAGGAATTCTTTCCTCTTCTCGTGCGATTAAGGAGATGATAGAGCTTTGGCTGGTTGAGGTGGGTCGAGGGGGACCTCCAATACTTGCTTCATCGGCTCGGGATTCTCGATGTCCCTATTGGGGCTCTCAGGGACCGTGGCTGTTGTCGGGATTTTGAGTCTTTTGGGCAATGTCATTGCCATCATGTAACATTGCCTGGATTCCCGTTGGTCACTTCTCACTTCTCCTACTCCCGCTCTGGTCAAAAATTTCATGATTCTATGGTATGTGGAGACGACCGCCTTTAATCGATTGAGGATTGGTTGTCCGATAATTATGTTGTACGTTGACGGAAATCCTACCACCATAAATGATACCATTAATGTTTTGGACTTCGGCTCCTCTCCAAATGTGATAGGCAGTGTAGTTGCTCCTAAAGGGGAGACAAAATCTCTTGTGAACCCTGTTAAAGCAAATGTTAAGGAAGTAAGATCCTTATGAATCAGTCGTAACTTTTGGAAAGCGTCAAGGTATAGAATATCGGCTGAACTTCCTGTGTCAATCATGACTCTTTTCATACGGGCATTTGCCATTCGGGTTAAGATCACCATACCATCGTCATGGTCGAGGTATTCTTCATTTTCTGACTCGAAGGCGATGTTGAGGTCACCATCATGTTTCAACTTCTTGCCCACTGTTGTTCATGCGTAGGTTTTGCGAGGCAAGGAGCTGTCACCACTGGAGGTTGTTCCACCGATAATGACGTTGATCTACTTTTCAACCAACCCCTTTGGACGAGGTGATGAGTCTCTGGGGGGTTGGTTATCAGGGAATGTGGGTTGATCATTGACATAGCGACGCAAATGCTCTTGCCGAATAAGGTCTTCGATTTGATTCTGTAAGTCACGACACTCCTCTGTGTCATGGTCATGCTCCCTATGGAAATGGCAGTATCTTCTTTTGTTATGCCTTTCTGACCGTGTCTTCATTGGGCTGGGAGTTTTCAGGAGCCATTTCTCCTGAATATGAAGGAAAATCTTTGTTTGGGTTGAGTTTAGGGGTATCGGTGGCGGTCTTGGTGGCAGCATATCCAGCCTGTTGACCCTTCTTTTGGAGAGTCCCGAGGGCTATTCTCGGGATTGTTCAGCTTGGGGCTGCTTCGACTCGTCTCACTTGCTAGCCACCAATGCCTCGGCAGCTATGTATTGGTGTGCTTGTTATAGCATTTCGGGTACCGTCACGGGAGGTCGCTCGATCAGTGACTAAAAAAACCTTGATGGCTTAAGCCCCATCATGAATGCCTGAATTATGAGGGAGGGATGCACATCGGGCATTCCTTAAACTTGCGAAGTGAATCACCTGACAAACTGGGCAAGAGATTCTTCGTTTCCTTGAGCTAACCCGAGTAGTGAGGCAGTAATAGGTTTTGGGTGTCCGCTCGCTAAGAAGTTTAGCTCAAACTCTTTTGCTAATAAATCAAACAAAGAAATTGAAGCAGGTTTGAGTTAGCTATACTATGTTCTCGTCGATCCCCTTAGAGTGGTTGGAAAGGCTCGACACATCAATATATTAGATATGTCATAAAGAGCCATTTGAGCCCATAATGTTACGACATGTTCGGTTGGGTTGCAACTGTCGTCATAGAGTTTGAGAGAGGGCAATATGAAGTTAGCCGACAGGGGCTTGTTTTGTATCTCGGGGGTGAATGGGGAGCCACATTTTGAGCTTTTTCTGAACTCCTCCTTCGATTTATGGAATTCCTTCTGAACTTCGTCCAGTCGCTGATGGACTTGATGCACTTATTCTCTTAGCGAATCTGTGGAGTTAGAGGAGCGAGTGTCTAGATCGAGACTTGCTTGAGCAGAATCCCAAGAGCGACACAATGACCGTATGGGTATGGCAGCCGATGAATATGACCAAATTTCAACCATCGGGCACTGCAGTCCCTCCTGGTCGGGTTGATCTTCCCGAATCGGGGCTGTAGGAGATTCCACCCGCATGGGCACCGATTGAGGGGTCGGCTGCTGAGAGGTTATTGATTGTATGAGCTGAGGCAAATATGACACGATGGTTTGGACCATTCCCGCTAGTACTTGAACCTAGTGAGTGAGACCAATAAAGGCCTCCATCGTGACGATGGACGGTCTGGGGTTTGTAATCGGTGGAGAAAACCCTGGATCAGTCAGCATCCTCTAGTAGTGATTCAAGGTAGGTGCGCCGACGCGATAACCTCCTCCGCTCAGGGAAGGGGGTTCGGTTCCCCGAGATGTTCTGCGTTAGTATTACTCGGCGGGCATTCTTGCGACATGGGCCCTCCTTCTAGTGCCAAAATGTTAGTGACCGTTGAATAGGCACGATCTATACCTCTCTATCTGTTGAGTAGGCATGATTGGTTTTGGCCCGTATGCGCTAGCTTTCCCGCATTAGCCTTAACTGGGAGGAGATGATGCTCGGATGGGCGGAGAGGCCTCCGGGTTTGGCTCAGGTCGAGAATTGGTGTATGCGCCTCGGGTAGATCACTGATTCCTACAAGAAGGCCATGTTGGGTGGGGTTCCTGACGTGGCCCCTCCGATGATTAAGTTAGGTGTTGGTTTGAAAGTTTGTCATCTCCTCACTCCGTAGAGGTGCAGAAAGTTTTACACTAGGTATTAAAGGTCAGTCATACCTGAGACTCTTATGCCCTTGTTGTTTACCATACCACCGTGTGCCTCCATGTCGTCCGTGATCCTAATAGTGTGGTGCACATTTTGCTTACTATAATTGTGACGAATCGACCTTACTTGTATTATGTTGGTCGTATAGGCATCATATCCATTATGTCTGTGTCAAATTAGCTTTACCGTATTAGGTTAATCATACTAGAAGCTTGATTATTCAAAGGTAGAAAAACATAACAGACAGGCCAATATTAGCTATACCAATATTAGCTATATCATCTTCAGCAGCAGTTCCCGCTGCTTTCGAGACCTGTGCTGCTCCACTGGACCACCTTCGGTCCATTTTTACTCCTTCCACTTGCAGGAGTTCATTTATGCTTTGGTAGTATCATTGGAAATGGGTTAACAGCCAAAAATATTCGTGGGAACTTTGTACAAAGACTACAACAAGGTTTGTCTCTCAAACATGAATTATTTCACTCTTTATTTCGTTCCTTTTTTTTTTTTTGACATGCATTGGATTCAAATTATGTGTTGAAAGCTACTTCAAATTATACAGTTTATTATAAGAAAGTGTTTGATGGTGACCTAAGCTTTTGTCATTCATCGATAGCTACTCTACTTGTACGCAATTTGGATTATTTATTTTGGTTTCGCAATAAGAAATCCAGCATCCAGCTTAGCTAATCATTACTTGTTATGGACTAAGCAAACTTGTCGTCGAGGCTGATGCTGCTGTGAAAAGGAAAGTACATTTGTACTGGAACACCGATCTTAGTAATGACATCACTAATGTTATGTGAAGATAGTGAGTGAGTGAGTGTTAAGATTGATAAATATATGTTATTTTTGTTTGACCGGCATATTCACAGATTAAAAAAATCAGATAAAATAGCCCACTTACTTCCTTTTGTTTACTAATCATTAAAATAAGATAAATCGGTTTGATCGGAAGAACCGGGATTGGACCTTTAATCGATTCGATTCACTGATTGAACCGTCTTCTATTGGTATATTATCGTAATACCTTTTACATATACAATATTAGTTCTTTTACTTTTAAGGATATTTTAAGTTTTTCAGGAATAAAAAAAGTCATATGCTTTTTTTTTAAAGCCCATATTATCGAATCATCTCTTCAATCAGTCCCCCTCCTCTATTTTTTTTATTATTTTTCGTCATTTTTTACTTGTTTTCTCGCTCTCTCTCGTCACTGTTTTTATTTTATCGCCAGCATTCCTTTTGTTTTATTACAATCATTTTTTTGTTATCACATGTAATACGCTAATCTATTTTTTAACATTGGTGAGGCATATATGGTGAGTGTATTGTCGCACAAATAATAGATATCAGTTTTAAATCGTACCATTTCATATAATTTATTTTTTAAACGTGTTTTTCCTTATAAAACTCTCTCTCTCTCTCTATCTCTCTCTGACAATTAATTTTAATTTTTTGACGATCAAAATTTATGAAACTATACTGTAAACAAAGCGACATTCACAACTATTCTTGGGTATGAATTTATGAAAATATTATTCTTATAATAATAAATTATCTCTTTTATATAATAGATATACAAATATTTGACCCAAAAGTCTTAACTCGAGAGTGTTTGATGCAGATATGATAGATATCTATGGTTGACGATGCTAATACCGGCGTAGTGGCGTTGCGGACTGGACTATGTATCGGAAGCAGCAGGCGGAGCGGCGGTGAAGGCCACCAGTTTACGAGCATCACATCGATCCGAGGGTAGTAATCATTGACAGCACCGAGAGGCCGCACCGCGGCCGCTCGTAAGGGTCGCGTGGCCCTTCGTTGCCCCCAGCGGGCGTGGGCGGAGCGGAGCGCATGGCCTTCGCGTAGGTACGACGACCCCAAAGTGTGCATGGGCTGGCGAGCCTTTCTTTTCTCTCCGCAGCAGCTTGTGGGGGGACCGGGGAACCCCCAACGAGCACGACGACCCCAAAGTCTGCATGGGCTGGTGACCCTTTCTTTGCTCGCCGCAGTAGGTGGTGGGGTGACCGGGGAACCCCCAACGAGATCCCTAGGACAGCAACGCGGTGGCGAGCGTCGACTCCACAATGAGGAACACATGGGCGCCGTTTTCCCGTGACGGCCGTGAGCCATGGCGTCCACCGGTCGGTGCTCCACACGACACATGCGTGCGGCCAGGCCGCCTACGGCTGCGTTCCATAAGTCGAGGCTTCCAACCATCTCGGCCGAACATCTCAGCCCTGTCATCGTCGGTGCATCTTTGACGAGATCTATAATATTTCGATTTTGATTGATTTATAAGAATCAGTTGATTATATTGTTATAAATTGAGGTTTCATAGGAGATATTTTAGCTTGTCAAATGCATACTTTTACATCATATTTCAAAAATTAAGTAGCCACGATTGACTTAGCTCAAGTTAAGGTCTCGAGAAGAAGTATTGCTCCGGACCATCACTCGAGGGATTAGGCCCAGGTCGCATCATCTGTCTCCATCCCGAAGTTTCCTTCTATATATTTCTCACAGTAGGAGGACGAGATCAAGTTGGAGTGGCACCTCACCCCCTCCCGACAACGACTTTAGTGTAGGCGTCAACGACCGAAGAGTCAACTGAGGAGCAAAAGAATGCAATCGCAAAGAGGAAAGTTTTGCCCATGGAGGCGAATCAAATAAAATCCCCATATCAAGGATAAACAACTCCCCTTGAAACGTCGCAAGAGACTCTAGGCGACATCAGCTCCATCAAGGATCAAAAGTCAACTTCATCATTAGGCGACCACCGCCTAGGTTCCCATCTACCAGCTACGTTCGAAGGAGGCTGCACATCCCTCGGGCTCCAACGAAGAATCCTCGGGCGCCTATGTGTACGTAAGCAGAACTAAGCCGAGACGACACCTCAACCTTGATACATAAAATATATAATAAGATTCAAACATATTAAATTAATGATTCATAATAAGTGAGATGTTGATTTATAAGGTCCAACTTTATTTAATGGATCTTTTTAAATAGCAAATGCATAATTATGTGTGTTACTTTTTCAATAGCAAATGCATAATTATGTGTGTGACTGTTATTTGTTATTTCTTTGAAGAGCTCACTTAGAAGTTTGTTGCAACGACAAACGATGCATATTGTTTACTTCATATTTTCTAATATATATATATATATATATATATATATATATATATATATATATATATATATATATATATATATCGAACTTTCTTGTGTTCATGTGGGGATGCTTTATGAGCAAAGACAAACGATGCATTTTGTTCATAATTATGTTAATGTGAAGATATTTTTATGAATACCTCATTTATTTATATATGTCTGAATTTGATTAATCTCACATTGCTAATAGGGATATATTGAATATTATACGATAACAAAATAAAATAATAAAAATTATAAATATGTTTTATTTCACAGTTAAAGATAAAAGAAACCAATAACTTATAAGCATCATATTCGAAACACTTTTAGGGTCCTAGTTATTAGAAAGAATGCATACTACAACCTTAAGGTTACATGCAAACGATTAAAACCGGAGATTAAATAACTTATTCTTTAGCAATTAAATAAAAAATAAAAATAAGAGTAAGTTAGAAAAAATATCAAATAAAATCAAAGTCACTTCTTGTATTTTAAAACTCATCTAAATGACATTTCGTAGTATGATTTCACATCAAAATCATCTCCCGTATTTTAAAACTTATCTAAGTGACTCATCATACTATATCTCAAAATTAAAGTCATCCCCTTTACTTTAAAACTCATCTAAGTGACCTCCCATATTATGCCTCAAAATCAAAATTACTCATCGTACTTTAAACTCGTCTAAGTGACCTCCCTTTGTTAGAAATAACGTTATGCCATTAGGTAAAATAATTTAAGAAATTATTTATCAATAAAATAATTTAAAACTAAAAAATACATATTTTTTACCTTTAGTTTATTTATTATTAAAATTATAAAAATTACAGATCTTAAGCAAAGAAAAAATAAGAAAGGTAGAAAGATAGTGGAAAGGTGAACAAACTAACGTCGATAGAGATTGATGAAGAAATGTAGAGATCGGAGTTACAGAAAAAAACGATGATAGAGGTTGGAGAAGAAAAAAAGAGAAAGAAAAATGAATTAGGGCCATGAGACTTTTTAGTTATAATTTTTAAATAAAAATAATCTCATAAATTATTTTACCTAATGACGTAACCTTGTTTCTAATAGAGAGATCACTTTGAGAAGAAATCATAGTATGGGGGGTAACTTAAACTATTTTTAAAGTACGGGGGATAACTTTGATTTTGAGACATAGTACGAGGGATCATTTAGATAAATTTTAATGTATAGAGGATGATTTTAATTTTGAGTCATAATACGAGGGGTCAATTAGATGAGTTTTAAAGTATAAAGGATGATTTGATGTGAAATCATAGTAAAATAATCATTTAAATGAGTTTTAAAGTAAAAAATGATTTTGATTTTAGTAGGAGGGTCAACAAAAATTTTAGGCTTAAAAAAAAAATAAAGGTTCTCGAACCCCAACACAAAAACAGCCCCAAACCAACCAATAGTTAATTTGATGTTTAGGAGCTTTACATCTAGCTCTCGGATTCTTGTCAAAGTCTAATCAACAGGATTAAACTAGCTCACAATAGGCCTGCAGATCCAAGATGAGCTGGAGATTCCTAAGGAACTGTGATGAACAACCCAAACTAGAGGAGATTCCCTTTTGTCTCTTCTCAAGGATAGCTGCCCCGTGACATGGTTTATGACTTCCAGCTTCAATTACATCTAATTGACTAATACAAACTGCAGTTGTAGGTCCATGGCTTATGAACATCGAGAGAGTAAACTGAATTTTTTGATGAAATAGAAGTATGATAGCATAATATAAGGAATTCAAAATTTATTTTGTTCTAGCAGCACAGTCCAACCCAAGTCCTAACCCAAGACTTATATGGATCTTCTTGTGCTGGATCCACCTGGGACTTGCTAGACCTACAAGAATTTGGATAACATAAAGAGATTATTAGATGCAAGAGTTTGTGAAAGGGTTTTTTTGACAGAGGGAGAGTTCATGGAAGAGAGAGGTGTAGGCATCACTGGTTGGAGTTGCTGCTATAGGAATTAGCTCTGCTCATTTCTTGTAGGTATCACTGGTTGATATGGTCATTCTCTAACTCATCCCACAAATAATATCACAATTATTGAGAAACACATGAGATGAGTGACTGCAAGCCTTTCCTCCATAATGACAAGAACAACGTACATGGCAGCACATTGTGGGAAGGAGGAAGATGAAGCTAACTAAGCAAGGCCCACTACCAGTTGTAGACCTGATCATATGACATCCATCGGAGTATCCTACTGAGATCATCATTTGAGGTCCGAAGGTAACGAGGAGTGCAGGAGAACAACACAAGGGTTCAGCGTTGAGGGCAGAAGGTGATGAGGTAGCTGGCGCCGGTGCAGGTGAGGATGCTCGTGGGGTCGTCGTAGGCGTACGAGTACGCGCGGGGGCACGCCGCCTTGAACAGCCTCGAGTACGCCGTCGGCTTGCACTGCTGCGGGCCGCCGAAGCTGCCGGTGCAGCAGTATCGGGGGGAGCCGAAGGCGGAGCAGGCACTCTTGCAGGCTACCACCCGGTGGTTGCTGCCGGCGCGCACGGCCAGGCCCGCCGGGCACACCTCGTTCAGGTCGCTGACGCACCCGGCCCGCCCGCACTGGCCGCTCCCCCGGAACGGGGCCATGGACATGCCCAGGTTGTAGCCGTCCACCAGGCTGACGTCGTAGAAGTCCTGCTGCCGCCCCTCCCCGAGCGTGATCTCCGCGAGGGTGGCCGGGGGCGCCCCCCCGATACCGTTACAGTAGAGCACACCGCCGCAGTCGCCGGTGGCGCACCGGCCGCGCCCGGTGGCCGGGTCGAAGGAGCAGCCCTGGCGGCCCCAGACGCGGCCGGACCACCCCTCGGGAAGGCGGAGGGAGTGGGCCTGATTGGGGAGAAGCTGGAAACCGCCGCGGGCCAGAACGGCCTTGCCGGCGCTCGGCTGAATACCCGGCCACACGGTCTCCCTGCACTTATTGTAGAAAGCTAACGTAGCGGCCGACGAATGACCGGCATTGGCGAGTGCTGAGAACAAGAGCACTACAAACGAGATCCTTCTCAACCCGGAGTACTCCATCTTCACTCTCCTCCCAACCACTCTTCACACCAGAAGGTGCGGTGGCAGACGAAAGACTGCAAATGCAAGTGAGACGATGGCAGCAGCTCGAGGAAGAGTGTTGTCAGAGAGAGACGCATACTATGCTGCGGTGAGCGCGGCAGCTACAGACAGATGGAAGAAGAACAAGTTGGGAGGCTCACGTGATCGAACGCTTCCAACCCCACCCCCTACCCATCACAACAATGTAAAAGAGCTTTCTTTGGAACGGGCACCGACGCCGAGGCTGCAAAAGACATGGTGGATTCCGACGCTGGGCGAGAAAAGAAAAGGGGAGCAACAGAGGAAGGGGTGGTCGCCATGTGACTCGCAGAGATTCTCTAGCCACCGTTGTCGTCTTGTCTGCTCTCAGTAAAAGTTCTGCTGCAGCTGTGACATCCTGTGGTAGGAGGTGAGGGGAGTGTTCTTTCCTGCTTCCTTCCTTCCTTCCTTCCTCCTGAACAGTTCAACATCACCTGCCATGAATCAGAAGGCAAAGCAGGCGGCTAGGTACCCGAGAGATCAGCCAAAACTGAAGGGGAAGACCTTTGCAAAGCGTTCTCGTACCTTGCCATGGACAGCTGCAAACCCGTCCATTTACGCCATTGTATTGTACGTGATCTCAAGCTGTTCCTCTGCACAAAGTACCGCATGCCTATTACTCACCTCTCGACGGACCAATGAATCATGAACTTATATGTCATGCAATAGGCAGACCATTAAAGTAATAGTGGTAAAGTGTTGTGAGAGAGATGAACCAAAGTTGTGCCAACTTCGTCGCTCTTCGGGTACAACGAACCTCTGTTATAACAATCGTGTAAAAATATTAAATATCGTTAATCTAAATAAATAATTATTAAAAAATATAATGATAAAATATTATATATATATATATATATAATTCTAAAGGATAAAAAAAGTTCCAAGGTTAGATCTTGTGTCACCTGCTTAGTTCCTATACACGAGGAATGTGAGATTCAATAGTTTTTTCTTATTTTGGATCGATTATATGGATCTCTTATTATTATTGAGATATATAAAAAATTAGTTAAAATCTTTTTAGGTTTTCCTATACCTCTCATAATATTACTAATATTAAATATTTTATCTTTTTTTCTCTTTAATTATATCATATTAAATAATTTTCTCTCGTATTATCTCCATTGAATCTAAACTATACCTATGTACATTTATTTTTTCTATCTTTATAGTAACTCCATACATCTATCTCAGTATTTTTATCTTGATAATATCATCTTTGTATATATTTTTAAAAATTATCCAACAATCATATCCATAAAGCATTATTCCTCTCATGATTGTATTGTAAAATTTTTCTTTGAATCTTAAAAATATGTGATGCTGACACAAGAATTCTAATGCTCATCGCCATGTTTTTATTTTATGAATAATATCTTTATTGATCTTTCTATCTTGTTAAAAAATTAATCTAAGATACTTACATCTTTTACTTAAAGATATTATTGTCCATCCAATTTAACTATAATCTCTTATCTATTTTTAGATTCACTAAAATTATATATTATATATTTAATTGTAGTCCTTCTTAATCTAAAACATATAGTTTCTAAGGCCTCTTTCTATAACTCAAGTCTATAATCAATTTCACTTAGGCTTACATGAACTAAGATAATATCATCAACAAATAATATATATTATGAGGTCTATCATCTAAGTGACTAGTAATTTCATCTATTATTAATGTAAAAGATAAAAACTTAATACATATTCTTAATGTAATCCTATACTAATATGAAACTCATTAGACATAGCTACATTATCATATATATCTTTAATACTATCAATAGAATTAGTGGATTTTTTTTTTCTCTAAGATCCACCATAATAAATTTCTAGGATTCCTATTAGAGACTTTTTCTAAGGTAATAAAACATTTTCTACGGTTTTATTTTCTAGGAATCCTATTATAGACTTTCTCTAAGGTAATAAAATCTTTTCTAAGGTTTCATAATATAGCTTATTATTTTAATTCCTACGTAATTTGAATAATTTTATATATTATCATTTTTTTATAAATTAATACTAAATTTTTCTTTCTTTATTCATCAAGTATTTTTCTGAATCTTATGATTTTGTTAAATAAGTTAGTTTAACTAAGCTATTTACTTGTCCACTAGTTTTTTTCATGCCTCTATAGGGATACTATCATGTCCTACACTCTTAGCTATTATTGTCTTTCATATGTCTTTTATTTCACTATCTCTAATTTTATGAACAAATATATGATTATTAAATCTACTGACATTATTTATTGTTAAATATAAGTCTTGTGTATAATATTTACTAAATAATTTATAATTTTGTTCATCTTTCTTTAGTAAGTATTATTTGATCTTCATCTTTAATGCATCTAATATTACATAAATCCTTACACTTTCTTTCTCTAGTATTAACAATTCGATATATATTTTTTTTCACCATTTCAACTACCTAATTTATTATAAAAAAATTTATAAACTTTATATCTTGTCATACTAACCACTTTTTTTTGCCTCTTTTTAGATTTTTATATCTTTTAATCGTTTTTACTTTTTATAAATTTATTTTTAAAAAATATGATTAGTAAAAATTATTTTTTTGAACTTTCTCAAACCACCACCAACTTTCTCTTAATGTTATGCCTCTAATTTTAGTTTCACCAAAATTTACCTTTATAAACTTCTAATTTTAGAAGCTATTGTAGTCTAAAGAATATTAATATTATCCTCATCTAAATTTTAAGTTGCCTTCCTTTCCATATTATTCTTAAATGTATTTACATTATTATCTTTAAAATTTACTATATAATTTTATCAATTTCTAACTATTTTTTCTTCTTCTATTTCTTTAGTAAATATTTAAGGCTGTCAACCTATACTGATTCGTCAAACTTAACTTTATAATTCTTTTAAATAACTCTATTTACTTTTCTAACAAAAAAAAAGACTATTTGACTATATCTGTGACCATTATTATATATATATATATATATATATATATATTAAATAGTCATATCTATTCTTAAAGTGAGTATATAGAATTATAAAATCATATGAAGTTGTAAAATCTAAAATTATACCATCTTCGTTACTCTCCACGTAACCAAAGCCCTCCTGCACTCATTTATATTTATCATATATTTTTCCTATATGATCATTCAAATATCCTATAATTATAATTTTTTAATTATAAACATTCCTTAAATGATATAATATAAACTTTCTTAAAATTCTCTTTTAATTTCATCATCTGATCCAACTTGAGGGACATGAGCACTAATGATATTCAAAACATCTTATCTTTTTATAATGTTTTTTAACTATAATTCTATCTTTAGATTTTCTTAAATATATAATATTATTCTTAAGATCTTAATCAATAATATTTTTTTACACCATTTCTATGTTTAATTTTTTTGTATATTAATTTTTAAATTTAATACTGTCAATCTTCTTAGATTTTTCTCTTTTCACTTGATCTCTTATAAGAAAATAATATATATTATTCTTTTGATCATAGTGTCTACTAATCCTAATCTCTGATTGAATATGTTTCTATATTTCAAGTTGTTAATTTGACCTTCTATGCTTAAAGTGATTTCTTTATTCTCATTAGTTCAAAATAATGAGAACCCTTACCTACTTAACACCATATTCGGGTGCAGATGTTATGAGCTACTTTTGAGCGATCTATTAACTCACTTTTCACCATATTAGATGGTGAAGATATCTTACCTCACTTTCACTTGACAACCTACTTGAGATCGATTAATATCTATGTTCATGAGATCTAACATAGTTTTATGTTAATTATCACTGACCTAACATAACTTCTACCTTTTTTATTAGTAATGTTTACCAAAATCATCATATAGCCTTTATTTTTTAAACGTTTTGAGGAATAAAAGATAAGCATAAAAATGAAAGATAAAATGACCATACAATTAAACTAATCATTTAACGAAGAAACAGTTGAAATGGGTATGATACGTAATTGAGTCAAAATGAATGTATCAGGAAGAGAGAAAAATTTTGAATTTGTTGTCCAATAATTCTAATAATTTTAGAATCCTCCTCCAAAAACCATGGCATAACCTATAAATATAGAATGATAAAGTTAGGGCAGCATGACTTTTTTTTAATTTGTGGTGCTCAAAGCACACAATTCTCTAGCAATTTACAATTGACCCGTCTGCCGTTGGTCTTTGATCAACTAAAAGTCCAACCTTGAGAACCACACCGTTATGTGGCTGTCATCTTCGCTGTAACTTTTAGTGGTATTTTAAGCCGATCTCAAGTTTTGAACTCTTTTTTACTTTGTCAAATTTACAAGTTTGTTTTAGAACATTATTTACAAGCTTTACGCTTTATCTTATATATATATATATATATCATATTGATGTATGAAAGATCAATAAATGTAGTCTTATTTTTATAATATAAAAAATTATAAAATCAAGAATTCTTGATGATTGACACGGTAGAAAATGATCTTGTAGTGATGAGAGGGATCATCTTCATAGAAATAATGTAGCTATATGAATTAAGTTTGTTAGTGGATACAAAATAGGTGAATTTAATATTTTTAATTAATAACAGGGTATTCCCCGTGCATGAATCAAATTAATATGGGGGGATAAATAGACCAGTTAAGCATTCTTAATTAATATGGTCAAAAAAATCCATCATCAACAATAATTGTCACAACCTGAGAATAATCGACGATATCATAAACTAACATATTGTTCCTGTTATTCTTCGTCTAATTAATGGCCATTCTTTTCTTTGTTTATTTTTTTCGAGTTAAAGACTGGAAAACCAAATGCATGGAGAGCAGCAGCACCTCACAAGTTGATGTGGTTAGTATTAGCAGATCAAATCCTCATAAACCATGATCCCCAAGATCTCTCCCAAGTCAGATCCTTAAGGATCCTATTCAGATGATCCGATCCCCGATATCTCTCACAAATCAGATCCCTAAGGATCATGTTCAGATGCTGACATATCTCTCTCAAAACATGAATAAATAGGTGTCAAATGTAAATTCAGAAATCATCAATCTCTACAATTCAACAGTTGGATATCAGCAATAGCTTTGAGCTTCGTGATGCTAAGCTCAGATTGAATAGAATGGCATAATCCCAGGAAGAAGCAGTTCCAGAGAAGTAAACATGCTTTAAGTTGCTTTCTCCAAAGGTATTCAGATTGAGCATAATCGGATTCTATACCAAAAAAGACAGCCATTGATGTCGATATCAGATACAGTTATTGATGTGGAAAGACAAATTGATGGTGTCACCTGTTCTTACAGGAGGTGTGCTCTAAGAACTCAAGAGGAAGAAGACCTTCAGAGAAAGAATTGCTTGCAGGGATGCAATGGTGGTTGTCATCATTCGAGAAGCTTATTGCATGTCCCCACACCAACTGCTGCAGCAAGGTGCCAAGCAGCATGGATGTAAGGAGTTCCAGGGAAGAAATCATCAGCTACAAATAGTGCCCCTCCCAGTAGAGAAGATAAGGTGTGCAGGTTATGTGCCATCCTCAACTCTGGTTTTATCAATGCTCTTCTGGCAAATGCCACCTGGAAATAACCATAACCAGTGATACCTAATTAGCTCATGATCATGCTAATTAGACTCGACGAAATTGCCTACTCCACATGCTGGTGAATTCTGCTCAGTACAGAGCTGGTTCTATCGATCGAAATTGGAATCCTTAGAATCTACATTCACAGAATATACTATATGATAGGCGAATTTAAAGATCAGTATTTAATTTACCAATGCTGAGACTTAAAGTTTGATATCGGTAATGGTACCACCGCTCGGTGTTAATCTTTTTTGCTTTTTTATCCGATAATTAGCATAAGTCAATATATTGGTATCGATATCAGATTCACATATGATCAAAATCTTGCAAAAACTTGTTACCAGAAATACCAAAAGAGTGCTTCAACTTAATTACCTCCATCAACCCAGTGTGCATAGCTGAGACCATGAAAGGCTGAAATGGCAAGAGTATCGTAGATGCCGCCATCAGCAGTCTTGGATTTTCATTTCTGACTGCTCGAGATAAACACTGCGAAAGAGGAAGCGAGTTTAAGCTGACACAGAAGGATTGCAAGAGGTTTAAATTACAATTGTCATAATAAAAGGCTGTCAAGAACTATACTGAGACAAAAAGAAGACAACAACAGGAACAACTAAATGCATGTTTATGCAAACACTGCACAAGAGGAAGCCAGTTTAAGCCACCACAGAAGGATTGCAGAAGACTAAAACTTCCCAGAAAGAACAATGAATTGCAATTTCCATAATAAAAGGTTGTCAAGAACTATTTTGAGACATAAAGCAGAGAATACAAACAACTAATTGCAAGTTTAATGCAAAAAATCTCACAGTCCATATAACACACAAGACAAACCACAAGTTTGACTACAAACACATCGAAAATTTTTTATTTGCACAGGTTAACTTTCATCCCAAGCATCAGGATGAACTAGGTAATCTTGCCACAGCATGGAATGGTGAAACAATTAACTGATGTATGTGTGTCTTCTAAAAAATTTTCATGCTTTAGTTTAACAACGAACACACAAGAAATATCCAAATCATATAAATTTTAGTTTGCAGCCATCATAAAAATCATAAATTGCATTCGACACAGCTGATCATTTGTATGAAACTTCTACAATTGTTTCTGAAGTGATATGTTTGAGGCTTAATTTTCCTAATAGGATATGACACAGCAAAGATCTTGAAATAGAACCTAACTAATCCAAAACTAAAACAACATAGATATGATCTACTAACATCAGCACCTTACTTATATCATCTCTCTACAAAACACAAAATAGTGACGACATGGTCGCTATAAAGAAAGGTATACGTCCAGTGTATCATGACATACTGCCCAGTAGTTAATATGGATTCTTGTTTGTCTTTCACAAATAGCTTATGGTTTCCTCTACAGTGACAGCAACAATTTAAATTAACTTACAACTGTAGTTGTAGCTATCATTGTGTAGTCTGCCCATCTTAGAAACCTTCTGGCTTGTCCTCTTGAAGAATGGTACAGACTCGAAGCAATACCCACACCGATCAAAGAATTAGCATATAATGCAGCATTCAGGTTCTTCCTGCAGGTTGAATCAACAAGTTCAAGGCACTGATGCAAACAAGGAAGTCCTACGGATTTATTCCTCGGACAAACTTGCCTTGGAGCCTGAAGTCCGAGAACGATGAAAGGCAATGAAGTGATTACATTGGCAATGGTTTCAGCAATGTTCTGATCACCTACTACAAGAAAAAGACATAATTTACCTTCTACGAAGTGAAACAAAAGCTCTTTTCCTTTAAAAAGTGAAGCGTAGAGCATGTTCAGCATACCATGAAGGCTACAGTGAATCGGCTTCAAGCATGATGGTCTCTGCTGCCATATTCTTCTGAGAACAAGTAAAACAAGTCACTCTGCTTGCTTTGCAAGTATGATGTACCCAACCCGTTGCAGGCAGATGAAGTTTGCAGGAGCATTGGATCAGTGCATTTGCTATGACTCACCGAATTACCAATCGTTGGCTTGATCCAACAATCTCGGGCCCTTCGCAGGTCGACAAGTCGAACTCCCCACAACGAAATGAATCTTCTATTCCATCTGTTGACTGATCCACCAGCTGCACTCCACGAATCCCCTGTAGCAACCCATTGGGACCCGAAGGTCGATTTACACCCATATTCAATATCAGCTCGCTCCCTCACCTGCAAAGATACCAATTTGTGATCATAATCTGAGAGTACAAAAGAAAAAAAAAAAAACTTTGCATAAGAAATATACTCTTAAGCAAAGAAGAGCACGTAAAAAAGAAGAACAGCAAATTAAAGATCTCATGCGCTCAACAATTTCGCAATGTTACAAGAGATGTCTATATGAAATCAGAGTAAAAGAAAGAAAAACCTCCTTAGGAAGTATAGGATAATCAAAATAGTAGTAACATCAATTATTACGATAGTAAGAAGAAGAAGAAGAAGAAGAAGAAGAAAAAGAAGGAACCCACCTGGCCAAGGGCAGAGCGAAGGGGTGGCCACAGTCCAGCAAAATGGGATTCGTTTGGGCAGGTACAAAATAGAGAGGAGGGTCTCCAAGGAAGACGATGGAAATGGATGCCGATTCCCCGTATCTTTTGGCTGGGAGACGAGCATATTCTATACGTGGAGCGAGAGAGCAGCATCCGTCACCCCAGGAAAGAATAAGCAACACCAGCGACCCTTTATCGACTTCCCCGTCCGCTACCTGCTTGTTGACTGGAGAGTAAGGTGGAGCACTCGTGGGACCCGCCACGGGTACCACAAAGCAGTAGGTGTTATACGTCGAAACGACGTCCGACTAGAAGACGAACACATTTTTTATATATATTTTTGATACTTCAAATGATTTCTAAAGCGCATCTTATTTTCGGAATTCTCAAATGATATATATTTTTGATACTTAAAATGATCTTTTATCATACCAATCTAGTTATAATATTTTCTAATTTTATTATAATATGGTAAATAATATTTAAAATGTTATAGTATTTTTATATACATTTTATAAAAAATATTTTGTGCATAGCATTTTCTACGCTGCGTTATAGTGTTTTTTTAGCAATGCTAGAAAAATACTATAGCATATATTTTTGTTTTTAATAATATTAGAAAAGTGATCCTATCGAATGATCTATATAAAAAAAAAGAGAGAAAAAGATAGGTGAATATGGGTATTTTAGGTATTAAAAATAAAAAAGATATCGTTAGGAAATTCTAGAAATATGGAGGCTTCTCAAGAAAAATATAAAAAGAAGTAATTTTTTTTCTGAGAATACATCCTACATATAACTAAATAATAATAATAATGATAAATAATGTTACATTATAAAGAGAGGCTAATACCAAGTATATAAAGAAAAATAAAAAAAAACTTTTGAATGCAATAGACCCAACTACAAATATCTCGATAAATCAAATATTAAAAAAAACTAATACGACCCATCGATTGGGTTTGATTCTTGAATTTTTTAGATTTAGCTAACCAATTCGGTCTGGATTTAATAACTATACTTTAAATTGATTTATTGATTTTTAATTTTGCTGAAAGTGGGTACTATTTGCAAAAACACGAGTTTATTTTGACAAACGTAGTTTTTGGTCATTAAACCATGTTTGACCACTAACAAATCATTGTTTTGACATTGAACGTTTTTATTCATAAATGAATTGCCTAAGATGAATGCTTGACTAGTTATAATAGTTCCAAAAAACGAAAAAGAAAAAAGGAAACTGCTTAAGCTAAAATTTTAAGCCAATCGCCTGTTTATACCATTGAATATATCTTGCATTAACATAAGCTTTGTTCACCGGTGTTACTAAAATTTTTAAATTAATTGCGAGTTTGAATATAATTGATCGGAGGACACCAAATATAATCCAAAAGCTTAGGTTATTAAATTGGAAGTCAAATTTACTACATATGACTTGAATCTGTTTCAATTTTTATCGCATAAATAAATAATTTCTTAATTTTCGACTATTCATAGTCTCGTAAATTAAATGAGATTAGCCACCCACCAAAACTTTCAAGTAATTATATTTATTAATTTGTCATTATTGACCTGAAAAATATTTTGAATATTTTTTATTACGTTTCTATTTTGAATAAGCCATTCTTCATGTTTAGAATATTATCTGTTTATTCACAAATTTTCAAGGTTTTTAGTTATTTATTTTGGAACTATTAACTTGAATAATATTTCTTTATCGATGAAAAATAGTTTTTCAATCACATTGATTATATATCTATATTAAATAATTCATGATATATTTTGAAATATGTTCACATGATTTTCTCTGAATTATTCTGACTATTGAATTTTTGAATTTAAAAATACTAGTTATTAGTATTTAATTCATGGAAAACATTTTTGTGTTCTGATAAATTATGTTTTTTGTTTTTAAATTAAGTTATACTAATGAATAAAATTAGTGTTTAATTATTATAAAAAATTTGAGTTGTAAAATGATTCATTTTAAAATTTTAATTTTTTTGTAAAAAATAAAATTAAATCAAAATTAAAATTTATCTGACTCAGGTCTGACCTGAGTTCGATTGGTAATTGGACCCATGCAGGCCTAGCTAGCCATTGCCCATAACCTAGTTTGATTTGGGTGATCTAGAATGTTAGCTGAGTCCAAAGCAATCTTGAATTTGTGGTGCGAGTTTGGCTCATGTCCAATGGGTTAACTAGCGTAGGATTGATTGTTAGTTATAAGTGCCCAATAAGTCAATCACGTGTGTGATAACACATGTGATACACTATACATCTCTTTTGATTAATATTAATAATGATATTATTTTATTTTATATTATATTATGAATATATATATATATATATATATATTATAATATAATTGAATTATTATGAGAACATAATAATAAGATCAATTTAGTCTTAAACACATAGATCCTAAATATTTCTGGTTATAGATTACTCGAGAAGGATATCGAGATAACCAGAGAGACTGATGTGTAATATACTCGTCTATATTATGGAGGCAATTAGGCTCATAGCTGCTTGTGTGGGAACGTTAGAGATTTAATACGGGTGTTCCTTGGAGAATGAGTTAACTAAATGATTTGCTTATGAAATGCTGAATGGTTAATTATACCTCATTGTCAAATATTGATACCGTAGCTTCAGTTATATATCTAGTCATTAGACTTGAGACATTAAAGATGTCATATTTAAGTAATATATTCTTTGATATTAGACTGATAGGTATGAAAGTTATAGATCGAGTATAAAAATCATTGAGAATGACAATCAACATTCTAAAGGCAATCGTGTGTTAATAAAGAATAATCTACTCTCGGTATTATAAGAGGAATATCCCATGTGCTCTCACTAAGACAAATCTCTAGCCATGGTAAGTCGAATTGAGAGAATTTGATAAAAGTAAGACTCACATTGAGAGATAAGTTCTATGAGAGAATCTAATAAGAATTAGACTCGGATGGATTTCATATGAGCCTGATAGCATCATGCCTGATATACAGTCTCTAAGATATTAGATGAATAAGGGGCTATAAATATACGATACTAAGGGCAGATATGTCTGATGGATTAGATCATCCTGTATCATTTGGGTGCTATAGTGTAGTGACCTAGTACATTTATAGTTTATAAGTTAATTAAATTATTATGAGAATAATAATTCATTGAGTCAGAGAGATTTCTGAGTCAGAAGGGGGTTCTAATGGGCATAACTCATGGCCAACAAGGCTAGAGGATCACACATATATGGTGGACGATGTATTGAATAAAGGATTGAATATGAGATATCTAATAAGCTCCTATTGTGATAGATTCAATGAGGGAGACCCAATAGAAAATGAAGCTTAGAGTAGTTATTGGATGAGGATTAAGTACCCACCAAGCCAATGGTTATTGGATGAGAATCCATTACCCATTAAGAAGTATCCATTAGGATTTTCATGAAGGGGCTCTATATAAAATGAGTGGGACTCAAAGGGGCCAAAGGGTGAACCTTTAGACTCGTCAGCCTCCTAATATCCTCCTCCTATCTTCCTCCTGTCATGAGTCTCCTTGGTGTAAGATTATAGTAAGAGCGCTAACCCCCTCTCTTGACTAATGATGCATGGTGATACATGGGGAGAGAACCCGCTACGAGGAGGAGGTGCGTCGTTGCAGCCATCCACTATGTGGATAACCGGTAGAAAGGAGTTTGCGAGAGCTCCTTCATATAATATACCATGATCTATAATTTAGGGAATATACGAGTTTCCCTAGGTGAGAACGTCTCACCCCATTGATGTGATTTTATCGTTTTGAGTTTTAGGATCCTGGGCATCACACATCAATATGAAAATATATGTTTAAGGAAATAATTTTTGTTTATATTTTTTGTTACATGTGTTGCTCCTCTTTGGTTTTCAAACAATGGTATCAGAGCCAAGTTGCCCATGCGATGACCGATTATTAATTACATGCTATATAGAATCAATTTTCTCATAAACTTGTTACTTTTTTGTCGATTTCAAATTAAGATAACATATGCTTTTAGCGTATGAAGTGTTTAGATGTCCCAAAATTTTATCGTCATCATAGTTGATGACAAACTAAGAATGAGCAGCCAGGGTTGCTGCATGCAATCTACCTATAAGGAGCTACGACCTGTAGCCTGGCCAAGGGCTGCTTACAGCACCTTTGTCAAGAGCTCTCTAGCCGAGTGTTGCTTGTTTAGCTAAGAGCTCTCAGGCTACTTGCAACCATGGCCAAGAAGTCCTGATAGCTAGGGTTTTCTAGTTGATCGAGGACTCCTGGCCACCAGGAGTTTCCTAGTTACTAGAGACTCTAGTAATCAGGATTTTCTGAGGGGATTAATATTTAATTCAAAATTAATTAATAAAAATTAATTATTTATTTATCACCTAGTTAGTTTGATATATATACATGTAATGTAATGTATATTGTGAAAACATGATTATGGGCATATAAGATGATTGTATATATAGTTACGTGATTATTTATTGGAGTGTGTGAGTCTCTCTCTCACATTAAATCCTATATGTAATTCTCTTCCTCAAAATTATACTTTCTTTAAGATCAATATTTTTTATTATATGATTTATTATATTCATAATGTTGATAGATTATTTATTCAACAAATGAATAATCTAATAAGATTGATATAGACGTGAGATCTTTGTGTCCATATGACATAAACATCGAACCCATTATGTAGCAGCAGCATCTATTGGATCAAATCTCTCATAGTATGATTTGCCATCATTAATGAATATCCATGGTAGCACCAGTCCTAAGACCAACTTGAGATATAAAATTGATGCGATAAATGGACCTGAAAGATCCCTATCAACTGTAGGAGTGTTAGTATATTGGAAGTTGATTTTGTTTGACGATTAATATGATGTTAGATGTGGCAACCAAACGAGTACTTCATCTCCGGTTTTAGAATAAATTTTGACACGAGAGACATTATTCTTTCTATTGTTGGAAGTAAGATATGAATTCACTTCATTTATTAATATATATATTCAATAAATGTTGAGTAGGAGCCATATTCTCTCAATTTATAATAAAATCATCAGTATTTCATATACAAATCTCGATGAATCATAATCAGTATCATAAATATAGTATTAGATCTTATAACATATGATGTAACTCTTTGGTTTATATAATATTAAATTATATAATTTTTAAAAAATATTCCTTATTTATTTTGAATAAAATTACATAATTAGTGTATATTGGATTGAGTTGAGTTGTTTTGTGGATGCATAAGTTCAAAAAAAACGAAAAAAAGAAATTAAAAAGAAATTAGACAAGAGATGTGACACCTACCTTAAAAAATTTTAGAACATCTAGATATATCATGTTTTAAATTGTAATATTTCAAATTAATTTAAACTAAAATAAAATCAGAGATTAAGATTACTATAGGATGAGATTATAATACTTGTCTTAGAAAAATTGATTTTCAATTATATGGAATTGATCCAAAACCTTAAATCAAAACAAAACTTGTTCTACATCAATTATACTTCCGTTCTTTTCTCATGTCTTTGTAATAAGTTTCTTCATTTTTGTATGTTTTCTTTTAGTTTTCTCTCATAATAGCTTGACGCATGTCCTCTTTTTTTTTTAATATGAATCTTTCATAATTCATATCCAATTTCTAATTTTCATATTTAGGCTCATAGCAATAAATTTTTAATATAAAATTATTTTAATTAAAAAATATTTAATAATCATCATATTTATTAATAGTTCCTTACAAATAATTTATAATATATATTTACTAATATTTAAAAATGAGAGATTTTACACTGGCTAGGGTTTCCTAACCGCTAGTGACTTTAGCAACCAGGGTTTCTCAAGGGGATTAATAATTAATCCAAAATTAATTAATTAAAAAGTTTACTTAATTATTTATCACCTAATCAATCCAATATATATACATGTAATGTATATTGTGGACATATGATTATGGACCGTATGTGATTATTTATTGAGCCTACTAGCCTCCCTCTCTCTCTCTTATTAAATTAGACATGTAATTAGATATCCCTCAAAATTGTAGCTCTTCTTGATGAGATCAATATTTTTAATTACATGATTTCTTATATTCATCATATTGATAGATTATTTATGAGTTTTAAGTCAATTAACAGTTAATTATTATATAATTTATTATATTCATGATGTTGATAGATTATTTATGAGTTTTAAGTTATTAAGATTATTTTATAAGTTTGGTTATAATTATTCGACAAATGAATAATCTAATAAGATAGATATAAATGCGAGATATTCAATAGTTATGTCGCATGTGACAGGAAAATCGAGCCCATTATGTAGCAAGTAACATTTATGATCATTCTTGTATGATCCATCATCATTAATGAACGTACATGATATCATCAGGGAAGATCTTTATCAACTGCAGGAGCGTTAGTATATTGAAAGTTGATTTCACTTGAAGATTAACGTTCTATCAATCAGACAATTACTTCATCTAGAGTAAATTTTGACATGAGGGATATCAAACTTTCTATTGTTGTAGGTAATTCTCTTCATTTATTATTAGGATAGATTCCTCAAGTATCTAATATATTCAATAAATGTTGAGTAGGAGCCATTTTCTCTCAACAAATAATAAAATCATTAATATTTCATATGAGAACATCATTGTATCATAATCAATGCTCAATCTCGATAACACAAAATTATCAATATCAAGCCTTGATCTTATAACACATGAAGGTATCTCTTTGGTTCATATAATATTAAATCATATAATTTTCAAAAAAAATATTCTTAACTTATTTGGAAGAAAATAACTTAATTAGTGTATATCGCATTGAGGTGACACGAGATGTGACACCTCCCCTCATGAGATTTTCTTCCCAAAAAAAGAAAGTAAATTAGACACGAGATGTGACACCTCCCCTCATGTGATTTCCTTCCAATAAAAAAAAAAAAATCTTCTCACGTAGAAGATCGCCCCCCACACATTAGATAAATAATAATAATAATAATAATAAAAAGCCTGACTTAAATAGATGCGCCTTCCTTTATAGCTAAGTAAAATAAATAGTTGTGGTTAAGGCGTAAAATGTCTCGATGCATGCATATGATGCCTATGCCCATGGTGAAAATACATTTTCTCGATATGATCAAAATGTTCTTGTTGCCTATGGTGTAACATTTGTCTAAAAGCCAAAAACCTATCTAACGCAGCTAAAACGTCTCTCTTGGGCATGATGGATCAACTAAAAAAGAAAAAAAAAAATTGAAGCACCTATAATATATAATCGGGTAAAGCATCTTCCAACACGTCATCTTTGTACGCTAATCACCAACATCTCATCTTGGATGACACATAGACATGTCGTACGTACCTTCTTCCTTCTTGTCCATGCAGTACACTTCTTTTCTTCATTAATTAACAAGTACGAAGAGGAAAAGGAACACGACAAGTAGAACAAAGAGGAAACAAGGGAGCTCTGAGATCGAATGACCTGCAATTTTACAACAGGATATCTCAGAAGAACTTTATTTTGGCCTGTGGAGATAACGATGGCTTCCATCACACTAGACCAACTATAATGTAATACACCAGTGTTATGGGCAGCGCAATTATCATCCCAAATATCACCCTGTGACAAGCCGAACACCAATCAGTGTATGGCCAAAGCTCTAATGGCAGAAAGAACAAAATGTGGGCAGAGATGGACTCACGCGGTGCTGAGGATGTCAGCATGCAGGTTGTACTCCTTTGCGAACACGAAGGGGACGATGCCCTGAGGGAGCGCCGCCTGCCGCCGTTCCAACATCCAAGAAAAGAACAGATGGATCATAAGGTCAAACGAGTCGCAAAACTTAAGATGAGAGAGCGAGCTTGGGATGGGATGGGGTGTTGAGAACCGGTAAAGGAATAGAATACTACCTGCACAATGGCGATGCGCAGGAGCTCGCCGCGGATGCCCACGGCAAAGGAGGCGATAGCCATGAAAGCAGGCCCTGCTAGGAATCTAATGGCCATGGCGATAACTGCTGCCAAATTCCCACATACTATGATCCTCGGCTGCAGCGCCATGAACAGCCCTGACCATCCCCAAAGACAAAGGAACCCCATTAGAAGAACGATCCTCCAGATCTAAAAAGAGCCAGTGATCGGCAAGGGAGAGAGGCGTCGGATGAGTTACTACTGACCGAGGCTGAACATAGCCATTCCTAAGCATGTGTCCGACATAATGGAGATGGACTTCGCCACAATGACAGGCATGTTAACGTGCAATCTACAGCACCAACAGCAAGAAAAGATTAATCAAACAGTCGTGCTCGTCACTCGAAGGAGCGGGAGTGGTATGAGTTACTTGAAGGAGACGAGAGACCAAGCGAGGCCGATCAGGCTGGCGTAGTTGTTGGGGTTGCGCATCAGCTGCCTCCACACCACGACGAGGACCAGCTTCGCCATCACGCTCGCGCGCGGCATCGTCGTCGGCACTATCGTGAGCTCGCCATTGGCCGCCCCTTGGGCCATCACGTCGCTGTCTTGGGGCCCCTTCTCCTGGTTCTCCTTCCCCCCGTCCGCTGTTAGAATTGACCATAATCCGATCTCGGTAAGGAAAACATCAGAGGACGAGAAAAGCGGTGAGTGATCGATTAGTACTTTGGCGCGGAGGAACTTCCAATCGGAGTTCTTGTATTTCCGATGGACCGGCGATGGGGAACACACCGGAGAGTGACGATCTGCGTGGTTGGACGTCGGCGTCGTTGAAGCTGCAGCCTCGGGGCGTGGGGTTCTTGGGCGACCGCCTCGAGTGGATCTCGGGGTTCGTGAGGTTGGACGGGAAGCTCATGGCGGCGGATAACTCAATGGACCGCCGCGAGAGGCTGCCCGACAGCGACGAGCTCGACTTGCGAACATTGACGTGGATCATGCCGTCCTCCCTGATCGTGCTCTCCGTCTCCAGCATGTCACGGTGTCCGCTCAACAAAGTGACGTCGGGGTCCACGGTGATGGACGCGATGGCCCCGGCGTTGTCCGGGATCCTCTCCGCGATCAGCAACCGGCCGGCGCGGTACTCGAACAGGAACAGCATGAGGGTGTACCAGATGATGCACTGCAGCACCACGACCTGGACCATGAGGCTGCTGGAGTACTCCCCGTACATGCCCTGGAGCAGCGGGATGCCCATGACGAGAGTGTTGGGCAGGGTGGCCAGGGAGAAGATGGTGATGGTCCAATCGAGTGACATGTGGCGGCTGAGATTGCTCCAGGCGGCCAAAATGACGAGCACGATAACCTTGGACAACGTGTCAGCGACGATGAACCGATAATTCATCTTATAAGGATCGTTTCCGGCGATGAAGTGGAACGACAAGAGCGGCACCGCGAAGAGCGCCACGAAGCGATTGATCCCGGCGCACTGCTCCGGCGTGAAGATCTTCCACCACTTCACCGACAAGTACCCCAGTGCCATCGCCACGTACAACGGCACCATGCCCGTCATCACATGGTAGAAGTCCGTACCGGTAATCATCTTCTCCTGCTTCCTCTTCTTCTTCTTCTTCTTCTTCTTCGTTCTCTGTGTGTTCTTGGTGTGTCAAGAACACAAGTCGTTTACGCATGAAACCGTTGACAGGTAGTTTCGTTTTAATATATTCCAATGGGAGATAAAACATTTGGACAAGTAGATTAGCAAATCATAGCAGATATGCATAGATTCCATCGGTTTGGGAAGCTGAAACATCCAACTTTTTTGTGCTTACTAATTTTTGACTGTTATGGGAAGGTTAATGGGATCTCTTCTCATTTGGAGAGAGACCCAAGAAAGGAAAGGGAAGGTCCAAACACAAAGTGATCGTAGAATATGGATGGTCCGTAGTTGGGGAGACCGATCAATTTAAGTCGACAATTTTTTTATATAAATTGGTATATAAAGGCATTCGAAATTTGAGATGCACGAAGAGTATTTAATCTATGTTTTAATCGGTAGAGTTTTATGAACTCCAGATTTAGTTAATGTCACGCTTTCGATATTTGTGATGCATGGAAAGAGCATTCACTGTATGTTTTAATCGATAGACTTTCTATGAATTTTGGAATTAATTAATGGTATTATATTTTTTATGCATGATAAAATTTTAATTTCCTATGGCAAATTGTTATCATAACCAACAAAATCTAATTAGATTCCATATATTTTTATTGATCGGTTAATTAATTTAAATTAGTTTGCTTGATGCTTATATTAGTCAAATTAAATTTAATTGATACGATTGCTAATTAATTGTTTAAATATTCATCTATTGTTGCATAACAAAAAAAAAAAAAAAACAAACATATTGAAATGTTGAGCCACCACTACTGGATTCAGTCGGCTTGGCCCGAGAACGACGCATTCATATCCTAAGGACCGTTGTCGGATAAGATGTTGAAGCAGCGCTAATCTTCCTAACACTTCATCTACCCATAGGCCAATCGTCACATACGATGGCGGAAGCATCATCATGTCATCTTGCTTAATCTTCTTCATCGATTTATATGCCTTCTAGGTGTGCAAAGAACAATGATAGAAAATATAAATCCTAAGTTTTTTGAATTTATAGTATAGATAGCAAGAAAAGAAAATTTAGGATTGTCTTCATCATAGTAGGATTATCTTCGTTCAGAGAAAAAGTTTGTGATTACCTTCCTTATAGTAGGATTATTTCATTCATAGAAGAAAGTTTATGATTACTTTCCTTACCATAATGAACTATAAGTAAATTTGTATTTATCTATTTTTGAATCTTTGTGCACGTTGACGAATAGCGGATGACTTGGATAACATGTGATGGCTGCATGTCAATCGTTGATAAATTCTCTATCATCTATCCCTCCCAATAACATGTTTCAGGGCTTTTACAAAAAGGATTTAAAACATGTCGTTCAATTTTTTCCATCGTGAGAATATTTGACAATCTCATTTTATGTGTCGAATTTTTTCGATTCAAGTTTCTCAAGATCATTGGGCTCGTACTTCTATAATATTGATTTTTCCTTGATGGTTATCTGGTTTCTCGACTTGCACATCTCTGACGTATTTGGCTTATGTCTCTATCGTGATAGAGCGGTCATGTTTCCTGATTCACACATCTCAGACACATTCAATCTTGCATCTCTATCATAACGGATTTATTTCGATGCCAATTGGGTTTTCCTGACTCACTCAACTTTGACACGTTTGACCTTGCACCTATGCCATAGCGAATTTATTTTGTTGTTGATCTAGTTTTTGCTGGTTACAGGTGCCCTACAAGCCAATCAGGTGAGTGATGACACGTGTGACATGCTATGTGATCTTTTTACTTATGATTATTATTGACATATTTTCACATTATATTATCTATTGCACATATATATTGTGATGTCTTAGTTTTGTGCAATGAGAATCAAATTGTGATGAGATCACGATAATGAGATCGATTCGTCTTTAAACATAGATCCCAAATAATACCGGTCATGCTGGTTACAGGTGCCTTGCAAGCCAATCACGTGAGTGATGGCATGTGTGACATGCTGTATCATCTTTTTGCTTATGATTAATATCGGTATATTCTCATATTATATTATTTGTTACATGTATATTATGATGTCTTTGGTTCCGTGCAATGTGAATCGGATTGTGATGAGATCATGATAATGAGATTGATTCACCTTTAAACATAGATCCTAAATAATCCCGGTCATAGGTTACTCGAGAGAGATATTGAGATAACCGGATAGACCGATGTGTTATATACCCATCCATATGATGGAGGCGGCTGGTCTTATAGCCACTTGTGTAGAGACACTAAGGATATAGTACAAGTGCTAATTGGAGAATGAGTTCGTTGATTGATCCACTTATGGAATGTTGTATGGTTAATGATACCTAATGTCAGATAGTGATTCCATAGTCCTAGTTGTATATCTGATCCTTAGACTCGAGACACCAAGGATGCCTTGTATAAGTACTCATTTCTTTGACGCCAGACTTACAGGTTTGGAAAGTTTCAGATCTGGTACAACTGGTTATCGGGATTGGTAGCCAATCTTACAAAGGTAATTGAGTGTCAATAGAGGATCATACCCCTATAAATTCAAAAAATTTCGAGGACTGTCCTCGTGTATAGAATTTTGTAAATGCCCTTAATAATTTTGAAAATTTTGAGGACTATCCTCTCATCCAGAATTATGAAAATACCCTTGACAATTCTAGAAATTCTAAAGACTGTTTTCTCATCCAGAATTATGAAAATGCCCTTGATAATTCTAAAAATTTTGAGCATGTCCTGATTTCTAAAAATAATTAATTAAATAGTTTAATTATTTATTATATATATAGTAATCCTACATATGATGTGATGTACATGTGATGTATGATGTGGATGGATGATTATGAGCCATGTGTTGTGATGTGTGTAATTGAGATTATTATTATTATTGCAGCCTGCGAGCCTATGTTTTTCTCATTTATTGTTGGGCCTGCATACCTATGATTATTTGTAATTACATGGAGAGGCGCAATGGGAGCGTGGAGGTGACAGCGGGACCCATGATGTCGTGGCGAGAGATTATGACGCATGGTGATATGACGATCCGATGGAATCGATGATGACGAGATCAACAATCACAGAGCATGAAGATGCGCCAATGCACACATAGATCATATTATGAATGATTATGCCCATTGGCTCGGGCTTAATCATATTAGGTGACGGCTTATAATCATTTGGTGTGGCTTGCATATGTGATGTGTTATACACCTACTAGATATATGTATATATATATTTACATGCAATGTAGATATATATTAAATATATATATGTGTGACACAACATATTAGGAGACCGATATGAAATAAAAACTTCTCCTACGATAATATTAAGTTGATAAGCGTGAGGCAATAAGATTGACCAATGTGACCTTTCATCGTTATAGGAAGAAATTGAATCACGACATAGGTTGAGTTGGTCGAGTCCCTCGAGGCTCACCTATCTACGTGATCGAGTTCTTGCCTACGACATAGAGATATCACCTGTGACCTGAGGACGTGGTATACTTAGTCGAGTCCCTCGAGGGCATATCATCAAATCAGACTCATCTTGTAATGATGGTGATGACTTAACTGAATATCATGGTTGGTCGAGTCCCTCGAGACATGATGATTCGGAGGCCGAACATGACGTGAATCACAAGGAGTTGTGATTGGCAAGAGTTGCCTACCTTTTGGGCTTAGTGTAATTGGTTGAGTCCCTCGAGGTTGCACTAAGATGCCAATTGGACTGGTTATCGGGATTGGTAGCCAATGTTACGAAGACAATTGAGTGTCAATAAAGGATCATCCACTCTTGGTATCACGAGAGAAATATCTCGTATATGCTTCCTCAAACAATTGAGAGAGAAAGAGTTCTCTAGAATTCGATTAGAGCAAGACAAACTGATTTCATATGTGACTTGACAGTACCATGTCCAATATACGATCTTTGGGATATTAGTTAGATAAGGGATTATAGATACACGACAACTATGGACAAACATGTCCGATGAATTTGATTCCCCTGTGTCGTTTGAGGACTATGACGTAGTAGCCTAGTACATCCATAGTCGATGAGTCGAGTGAATTATTATGGAGATAATAATTCACTATATCATAAGGAGTTCTGATGAGAGTGACTCACGACTAGCTCGGTATCAGGCCTAGAGGGTCACACAAATATAGTGTATGCTTCAACGAATAGAGGATTGAATGGAGATCTAATTAGCCCATATTCTCATTAGATGAGACCTATGCTGATGGACTCCTTGATTGAGGCCCAATTAGAGGCTTAATGAGGTTATTGGATAGAGATCCAATAATACAAGGTTAGTGGGTAATTTGATTGAGACATAATACCCATGAAGGCAGGAGCCATAGAGTTTTATGGTGGCTCTCTATAAATAGGAGAGGAGATTCATGGTTGATAGGCTTCAGCTTTAGCCTCCCCCTCCTATTCTCCTCCCTCCCTCTGTGTAAGAGTTGCGAGTTCAGATTGGAGGAGTTTTGCTGTAGAGATCTATCGTGTGGATATCGCTAGAGAGGAAGACACTTGACTTCCTTCATCCTCTTCATATGGATCTAGAATACAGAGATATACAATTTTCCTAGGTAAAATCAATCTCTCACACATCGTGGTTTTTAAGTTTTTACAATTTTTACTCGCGATTCCAATCTTTTGCATGACGATTTGATCTACATAATAAACTAGTTTTTGTTTTGATTTTTGTTGTGCATGTGATGCACCCGTTGATGTTTCCCAATAGTAGCCATTTATGTGGGGACACTACGGATATAGTACAGATACTTATTGGAGAATAAGTTTACCGATTGATCTGCTTGTGGAATGTTATATGGTTAATGATACCTAATTTCAGATAATGATTCTATAGTTTCAATTGTGTGTTTGGTCCTTAGACTTGAGACATTAAGGATGCCTTGTTTGAGTACTTCTTTCTTTGACGTCAGACTTAAAGGTTTGAAAAGTTTCGGATTTGGCACAACCGGTTATCAGGATTAGTATCCAACCTTACAAAGGTAATTGAGTGTCAATAAAGGATCATCCATTCTTGGTATCGCGAGAGAAATATCCTGTATGTGCTTCCTTAGACAAATCCCTAGTTAAGGTCATTCGGATTGAGGGAGAATGACTTCTCTGAGAGAATCTGATTAGAGTGAGACTCAGATGGATTCCATATGTGGCCTGACAGTACCATATCCAATATACGATCTCTAGGATACTAGATATATGAGGGACTATAAATACACGGTAACTGTGGATAAATAACTCTGATAGATTCGATTCCTCTATACCGTTTAGGGACTATGGCGCAGTGGCCTAGTATATCCATAGTCGATGAGCCGAGTGAATTATTATGATGATAATAATTCACTATATCAAAAGAAGTACTGATTGGAGTGACTCACGACCGGCTCAGTATCGGGCCTAGAGGGTCACATACATATGGTAGATGCTTCAACGAATAGAGGATCGAATAGAGATCCAATTAATCCATATTCTCATTAGATGAGACCCTGCACTATTGGGCTCCTTGTATGAGACTCAATTAGGGGCCAAAGAAGATTATTGGATCGATATCCGATAATGCAATGTTAGTGGGTAATTGAATATATATCTAATATGCACTAAGGTAGGACCCCTAGGGTTTCTAGTGGCTCTTTATAAATAGGAGGGGAGACACATAAATGATAGGCTGCATCTTTGGTTATCCCCTCTTATTCTCCTCCCTCCCTCCCTCCCTCTACGTAAGAGTTGTGAGACCTGGGGTGGTGATTGGAAGAGTATTGCTGTAGTGATCTATCGTGTGGATACGACTAGAGAGGAGGACGCTTGACCTCCTTTATCCTCTCCATCCGGATCTAAAAAAATAAAGATATGTGATCTCCTTAGGTAAACAATCTCTCACATATCATAGTTTTTTGATTTTTGTAGCTTTCTCGTGACCCAATCTTTTGCATGATGATTTGATTTGCGTTGGAAACCTATTTTGTTTTGATCTTCTGTAGCGCATGTGATGTTCCCGCTTAGTTTCCCAACGGTGGTATCAAAGTCATATTTTTTATGTGAAAGATTGATTTTAAACTACGTGTTATGAGATCGTATCACGTAAAACTGCTCTACACGTTCATGCTACATTTCCGCAGCGAAAGTAGTAAGGCAAGTGGTAGTCAGCCTTGGCCAGACCACTTGTAGGGGTGGCTAGCCACGGCTAGGACCCCCTATAGGGGTGGCCAGCCACTCGTGGCTTTAGCCACTACCTCCTATTCTTCTCCTTCCCTCTATACAAGAGTTGCGAGATCATATTGGAGGAGTTTCACTGCAGAGATCTATCGTGTGAATACCGCTAGAGAGGAGGACGCTTGACATCCTTCATTCTCTCTATCTGTATCTGGAAATACAGGGATATACGATCTCCCTAGGTAAAATCAATCTCTCATGCGTCATGATTTTTTAGTTTTTACATTTTTCTTACGATCCCAATCTTTTGCACGATGATTTGATCCGTGTGGGAAACTAGTTTTTTGTTGTGATGCTCCTCCTGAGGTTTCCCAACAGGGGCTGTCGCCCGAGGTAGCAGTGCCCGCACGCAGGCAGAGGTGGCTGGTGGTCATGCACGCCACCACCTACGTAGGGGCGATGACGACGACGACCACTAGAAGAGGGCAAAGGGCTTAAGGTTTCTGTTTTAGCAAAAGGATGATTCTGCTACTTAGAATTTGAAAAATTTCGAGGTTTGTCTTTTGTCTATGATTTTTTAAATACCCTCAATAATTTTAAAAATTTCGAGGACCGTCCTTCTATCCAGAATTCTTAAAATGCATTGACAATTCTGAAAATTCCTAATATATCCTGATTTCCAAAAAAATAATTAATAAAATATTTAATTAATTATTATATATCTAGTAATCCTATATGTGATGTAATGTACATATGATGTATGATGTGGATAATTGATAATGATCCATGTGTTGTGATGTGTGTAATTGTGATTATTATTATTATTATTGGGGCATGCAAGCATCTATTTTTCTCGTTTATTGTTGGGAATGTACGCTTGTGATTATTTTCTAATTACATGGAGAGACACAACAGGAGTATGAAGGTGATACTAAGATTCGAGAGAACCAATAATGACGTGATCAATGATTACAGGGTATGGAGATACATCGATGCATATGTAGATCCTATTGTAAGTGATTAGGCCCATTAGCTCGGGCTTAATCATATTAGGTGAAGTCTCATGATCATCCGGTGTGGATTGCATATGTGATGTGTTACACACACACACACACACACACACACATATATATATATATATATATATATATATATATATATATATATATATATATATATATATATATATGTTTCAACTTTGCGCAAGTCTAACAGAATATCTCACCCTCTTGAAAAATATGTGGGATATATCAGTAGAGAGGACTCTCATGGTGTTGATCCTTAGACCTATGAGGAAGCTATTATGAGTATAGACTTTAGGAATTGACAATAAACTATGAATTCTAAGATGGATTATATGTAATCTAACAAGGTTTGGAACCTTGTGGATGCACTTGAGGGTATCATACCCATTGACTGCAAATGTATCTTTAAGGAGAAGATCAGAGTGGATGGAAAGGTGGAGACATATAAGGTAATACTGGTAGCTAAAAGATATTACTAAAGGCAAGAAGTTGACTGACAAAACCTTTTTCAAATGTAGCCATGTTTAAATCTATTAAGATTCTTTTAGTCATTGCAATACACTATGACTATGAAATCTGACAATGGATATGAAAATGATATTCCTTAATGGCAACATCAAGGAGGAGGTGGATATAATACAGCTAGAGGAATATATATCTAGAGAGAGTCCAGATAAAGTGTGTATGTTGCTTAGGTCTATTTATTGATTGAAATAAGCTTCTCGAAGTTGGAACATAAGATTTGATGAGATGATTAGATCTTATGACTTCGTTAATAACGAAAATGAGCCTTGTATATACAGGAAGGTAAATGAGAGCGCTCTCACATTCTTTGTATTGTATGTGGATTGTTATGATCAATTGGCACTTGGGGGGAGTAAATTAGTATAAGAATGGAAGTGTCCGATTTAAAAACCTTGCTTACAAAAAAAATGGAAGCGCTTCTTGAATTTTGTTGGAAATGAATAAGTAAGCGATTTAAGAGAAAGTCATAAAATAATGCATGTATCTTTCTTAAACTAGTTAAGAGCAATAAACAAGGCAAGAGTAGAGAGCTCACAAATTTATAGAGGTTCAGCCTCAAGCTAGCCTACATCCGCTCTCTGGGTCCTTTTCTCCAAGGTCCACCGACGTCCACTATCAATCTTCTTTGGGTGAAGACCAAACCCTTACACTTCCCACTCTTATTTTTATAGAGTCAGGAGAGGAACCTTATAAACTCACAAGGGAGATATTATAAGAATTACAATTCTTTTTCTCAAACCCTTGCTCCCTTTCTTTTTCTTACAATTTTAGCACACTATTTTTCACAAAATTTATAGCCCAATATCTTGTGATAAATGTAAGAAATCTTAGAGTATTTATAGACTCTAACTGGCTTCAGAAATAAAGCCAAAAATTTAAACATATTCGTAAAAACCAAGTACAAGCAATACAACTATTGGTGCCGGTGGTATAGCCATCGAAAGCCATCCTAAAAATAGGGCGACAACATTAAACTGCCTACCTGGGTGATACGACCATCACCCGCCGATGATACAACCACTGAGAATATTACAAAAGTACCTTTCTCTATACTTTTGCATACTTGATTTGTGCCTTCAATTGATCCCTTCCTAGGTCAACCAAATGAGCTCAATCTGAGCTCAATCCAAACCTAAAGTAGACCCGGTTTGTCTTACTTGAGTTAATTTGGATTCCTTCTAAGTCTAACTCAAGTAGGACTCAAATCTAATCGATGCTAACTACAACTAATCAATTATAACCAATGTGACCATCAAGTCCAACAAGACCCTCATAACTTATGGCAAGCTTTTCAGCAACCCCCAACAATCTTTCTACGAGTCTCTTGGTCTTCCTTTGTCAAACTCTTGATGCCTTACTGTCAAGCTCCTGATCACCTTCGGCGAGCTCCCGACGAACTCTTGGTAAGCTCCGAATACTTTTGACGAGCTTTTGACGAACTCCTGGCAAACTCCCAATACATTCGACGGGCTTCCGGCGAACTCCCAACAAGCTCTCGATACCTTCGACGAGTCTCTCGATGAGTTTCGACTACATCATTCGAACCTCAACCCGATGCCCTGGACTTGACTCTAGTCCAACATATGAATATAATTTTATCTTTCTATCATAGTTAATCCTGCATCAATCACCTCTAATGCACATATTAGATCAACAACCCATCAATTGATTTCATAATCAAAATTTTAGATTCAACACTCTTCCCCGTTTTGATGATGACAACCAATTAATGATAAGAGTTAATCTTAACTCCTTCTAAATCTATATCATAATTCAAATAAGAAAAACTTAAATTCAAAAGAACCAAACACTCTTGAATTCAAGTATCATATCATCCATTTATCAAATTTTAAAATGATATACCATGAATTTCAGAATCATCAAATTATCAATGATACATGATATTAATTTCAACCAATCATGAATTACTAAAATTTTAAGGATATTTCAAAATTTTTAAAAATTCATGCAAAATTTCCTTATAACATTAACTTTAACTAACAAATCATAAGAATTTCAAAATTTATACATTAGTCGAATTTAAAAATTTTCTTTCTTTAAGAAGAAATGATATTTTATTCTCCTTTGTCATATATGTATCATTTTTCATATTTGTGTCATCATACTCTATTTCTCTACCTACATCATCAATAATAAAAAGAGATGAAATAATGAGCAAATAAGTTCATGATAGATAAACTCATCATGTGTCAAAATTTCTATATTTTTATAAAATAAATATTGATTAAATATTTAATACTTCCTAGCTCCCCCTTAGTAAAATAGGATAAAAACATAATTTTCCCATGAATAAATTTCTTCAATTTTTGTGAAAGAAAAAGTAGAAACAACGGGGGAGGGGGTGAAATCAAAGCATTTAATATCCCAAAGATATTAAGTGAGAGGATGAGGTACATTCAAAAATATTCATATAAAGTCAATAAATCAAGATAAAGTCTCATCATAAATAATTCTTGAATCCCCTTCTTATAAATGTAAATTTTAATGAGAATTATTTTGAATGTGAGCTAAAAAATATGAGAAATCTAAGAGCTATTCATGTATTCATCTTATTTAATCTTTAAACACAATTACCAAATCAAAATAACAAATCATGTATTTTGAAAGTCTCATGTAAATTTTGATAAGAAGCTCAATTTATAAAGGTCAAGAAATCTAAAAGAAAATATGATAGTATTATGATAGCATAAAAGGATCATGTCGTTAAGGATAAAAAATCAAATTATAAATACCAAAAGAGATTATTTCTTTTAAGAATTATCTACCCTCTTTTTTCTTTATAAATAATAAACATTAATTTTAGAGGGATGAAATGATCTTAATTTATCCTAGAGACATTTTAATACACCAAATTCTTTTAGATAAATCTTTTTAATAAAATAAAATAATAATCTTGATAAAAATCTCAATTATAATTGTTAATATCATAACTATCTTTTTTTTGTTAAAAAAACCATAGAGATTAAACACGATTCCGATAAAGGATAAGTCAAGTCAAGAAATCAAGATAATGTTCATGATAAACCAAATCTCATATAATTTTCAACTTATCATAAATTTAATTTATTTTTATATTAGCATGTTCTAGTTGTGCATAATCAAGATTAGTTGTTTAATCATGCATTATTTTTAATAAAAACATTTGTTATAATCGAACAAAGATCATTATCAATCATCTTGATTCAAATAATTTTTTATTTATGTCATTTTCGCTTGAGAACTTGATAAGTGAGTTAAATATCAAGTTATATTGCTTGATTATCCATTATCAGAATACTATTCATTTTTGTTTCTAGCCTTGTTAGGAGACAACTCTACAAGATGAGAGGTTTTATTTTAGATACATATTTAAGTTTGGGTCCCTCGTAAAGAGCTTTACCTGATTTATCTAATGGTTTTTAGTTGTTTATGGTTCTCTTAGGAACCCAAATTAATTTGTGTAGACTATACTTTTTAAATAAATATTTGTAGGTTTTATGTCCTAATTTTTCGTAAAAATTATATTTAATTTATGGTGGCAAGTTTAGGATGGATCCTTCGACAAAAATAGTTAGTTTTTGTTGAATGTTGCAAACAAAGCATATATTTTTTTTTCTATTAACATGATCCTTGTTTATAAGGATCATGTTTAGGGGTTTATTCCCTATTTTAAATTTTTCTAAAGTTTATTTTAACATAATTTTTCCTTTTTAACTTCTTCTAATGTTTCGCATTTAGAACAAGGATTCTATAATTATGATGGATCATGTATTTATTTAAATTTACTAAATAAAGAATCATGCTCTTTCTTAAGTAATTTATAAGACTTACTAATTTTTCTAAATTTATCATAAAGTTCATGAAACATATTTAAAAATTTAACAAATTAAATATTTGAAGACTCACTTACCTCATCATGGATGGCTATGAGAGCATATTTGGCTACTTTTTCTTTGATGTGATCCTTTTCATCTAATGAGCTTGAGTCATCCCAAGTCGTCGAAAGAGCCTTCTTCTTTTACGGCGCCTTCTTCTTTAATTGAGGATATTCTTTTTAAAATGTCACGACTTCTTACATTCAAACCATATAATATTTTCCCTTTTTGGTTTATTTTTTTATAATTTCTATTCTTTTTCATAAATTTTTAAATTTTTTTTAGATAATGGTGCAATGTCATTATTCTCATCACTCGAGGAGTCATTTGTAGTTTCCAGTGCTAAATCCTTCCTGTTCTTTGGAAGGAGTTCATCAAGTTTGTCATGAGCTTTATAACTCAGTTCATAAGCCATAAGAGATCCAATAAGTTCTTCAAAAGGAAAATTATTAAGATATTTAGTCTCTTGTATTGCATTTAATTTAGAATCCTAACTCTTACGAAGAGATCTTAATATTTTACTAACAAGTTCAAAACTAGAAAAATATTTTCTAAGAGCTTTTAGACTATTGACGACATCCGTAAAACGAGTGTACATGTCTCTAATGGACTCAGTTCATTTTATTTTAAATAAATTAAAATATTAATTTTAAACTCCTTAACTCTACTAGTGACTGTGTATGTGATTTCAAGTGTATGCCAAATATCATAAGTAATATCACAAATAGAAACTTGATTAAATTTATTATTATCAAGTGTATAAAATAAGACATTCATAGTCTTTGCATTTAACATAAAAACTTTTTTTTCAAAATCATTTCATTCATTCATGATTTTAGAAGATTTTTCAAAATCATTCTCGATAATATATCATAACTTAAAAATATGAAAAATAAGAAAAATACATATTATAGTTTTCTAATATACCCATTGAACATGAGAAGACGTGCAATAGAATATTAATCATTCATCCCAAACGAAGTCATTTACTCACTTGAGTTTTTTGTCCAATGAGTAACACGTGGCTCTAATATCAATTGTTAGGATTAATTGGTATTGAGAGGGGGTGGGGGTGAATTAGTACAAGAGTCATAGTACCCACTTTGAAAATCTTACTTACTAAAAATAGAATAGAAAGCGATTATTAAATTTTATTAAAAATTAAATAAATAAACGATTTAAAAGAAAGTCATAAAACTATGCTTTACATTTCTCATCTATTTTTCACAAGCTCAGGAATCTTACATATAGTAGGGGATCAACGGAAATGGCACCGTGGCCACGCGGGATCACCTACTCCGGCGCGAGCTCCGTGTTCTTCGTTCATATGAACCGTAGCAGCACCAGCTTTGGTATCTCCGGCGGCTTCACCACCACTCTCAACTTCTTCTGCCTACCTCAATTCCTCACAAAATTCCATCAAGCGAACTTGAAGGAGATTAAAAGTAGGGCGGGGAAGTGAGGGTTGAGATGGCGTACTACCTGCTCCCGTTCGGTTTGTTCTCGTGGGCCGGAAGCCAATGAAGTGAACTGGAGAGAAAGCAGCGACGGGAGAAGGGAGGTTGCCATGGTGGGGAGTTCAGAAGATAGCCTGGGCAGTGAGAGAGGGTCACACTGCATGCTTTCCTCTCGGCTCTGCCCTGCGGTGCTCTGCTTTCGTGCTCTGTCATCATGGGCCAAAAGGAGGCCCGTTGGAAGTCTGGCCCAATTGTCATGGACCAGCTCAATGGTGCGCGCGGCTGCACTCGACGAGTGGCCGGCCGTCTCCGTCTGCCAACTTTTTTCGTGGACAAGGAAATCCTGCAAGATTTCACCCCGGGGGTTTTGTGAGGGAGAGAGCGAGAGAGGCGAGTCAGTGGGAGAGAGGGCGTTGGGTTGAGATCGGGGATGGAAACGGCTATCTGCAGCAGAATTGCTCTCTCGCCCAACCACGTTGTGAACCCTAAGCCAGGTTACTGTTCTTCTTCTTGTCCATTTACTGGAGTTATTTTCCTTCCATATACATAGCTGGTTATCCAACGTAGGTATAGAGGTCGGTATATTGGATCCCTGTAATTTCTCCAAGATAGGCTCATTAGCTCTCGTCTGAGCTCTCATGTCGTTTGGGGAAGTAAATGGAACACAAATCTGCATCAGAAGTGACACTTGCAGCAATACTTGGTGGGTAGTTGTAGAGGAATACCCCAACGGGTCAATAGGAAGTATCATGGAATCGGTGTGTGTAAAGGTCATGTACATGTGATGTTCTGTACAGAGACAGTGATGGATTTATAGAGCATGATGGAATACTGTAAATTCTATTGCTTTCCTCTGTTGATCTCTGTATACTACATGAAGAGCTTAAGAGCTCTTAATTGAGTTACTAAAATTGCATTCATATAACTATCTGTGAAATACCTACGGGGCTTTCGAAATGTGGTGTAAGAGATGTATGGTCACATAACTGTTTTATGTAGCTGTTCTGCTTTCTTTTCCTTTTTAGTTCTCAGTATTTGTTACCACCATGTTTGTGCTTAGTATATTATACAGGTCATAGCAGATCCATAATAATGGATCCTGCTATCAAGTTGGAGTTTTGGTATGCAGAGATATGCAATACATTTGTCTGGTAGCATGCTTTCCTATGCATTTAGTCAGTTTCTTTATCCATTTTTATAGGACTTATATGCCATTTCATGCTGCACCTCTTGGAAATCTGAAAATTTTGCACTATTAAAATACAACTCATTTTCATATTAAGGTTTATTGAGTGTTCCTAAAATGTTGTTGCTATCAGAGAATTTTCTTTGTCAGAGCATTTGTGCTTATGAAGTTTGAATCTTTGGGTTAGTTTATCTTTAGAAGATCATGACAACTAAAACTTAAAATATGGCTGCAGATCATGACGAATTTAAAACTGAAATTTTTTGCTCGATGTCTGAAGATCATAATAAATTTAAGGCTAAAAGATTTCGAGTTGACATAAACATATGCTATTCTAGATGTTTCCATATAACTATTTTGCCTGCTGTTGATTGCTTGTATGTACAAATAATGTGTACATATCTGGTATTCAGGGGATAAGCTGTCTCAACACAGAGGACCCTGTGCAAATCGTGGCATTCTTATGGCAGTATCAGTAAGCGGACCTGGAAAAGGAGGTGGTTTGTTGGAAAGGCCAACCATAGAGAAGACAACACCTGGCCGTGAATCTGAGTTTGATTTGAAGTACGTGCTTTGAGCCGTCTAAATATACAATTTTTAGTTATGATGGTATCACTGTATTTCCTATTGCTGTGTGCATATCAATTTCACATTTGATATGATGCTTTGTGATTTTCCAGGTTACCATGATAATTTTATTTGACCTAATATTTCTAAGGATGTAAGGATTGGATCACCAGGATTGAAAAGAATACAGTATGGGTTTGTGATACTGGACATATATGCATGGGACTACAAGTATTGAATAAATTGAACAGAATATTAGAAGTGCATTAATATAAGAAAGAAACTATAACCAGCCATAAGTACTAGAAGATTCTGATAGAAATTAAGAAGGGACTAATTAATACCGGTATATGTTCCAGATTTTCTAAATTATTTAGAAGATTCTGATAGAGCTTAAGAAGTGACTAACTAAAATTTGTATGTTTCAAACTCCAAATTATCCTCATCACAATTTGTGACCTTGTATTCAACTGTTATCAGTAAAAAAATATTTCCAACCAAAACCATTTAAATGCATGATAAGTGTTGTAATTTTTGATCTCATCAATTATTTGTATTCTTTTGTAGCACTTACGATGATTGGTTTGCCTTTTATTACTTAGCTTCCTCTAATTTAGTCGTTCACTTGTTACATTCATATTTTTCTGGACATAGTGATGTAGAACAAGGAAGTAGAGGGAAAGAGAGGGGAAGAGAAAGAAAGAGTAGCGTGAGATAGCAGAGGAGAGTAAGAGACTAGAGAAGATGCAATTCTTTTCATTCAAATATGAAAATACATGATCCATTGACAAGCTCCACTATTTATAGGGGTTTAGTAGCCTTGAAACAATTAATGAAGATAATGATTCCCAGGATTAATCTTCTAGGGAATTAGTATGCTTCTAAGAAATCCACAATGTGACTTATAGGATACCTAATAATAAATGAGTGCACTTAATACAAAACAAGTCCCTAGAAAGACCAAAAGAATTTTTTTTTATTTTTCAACATAACTTTTAGAATTTCGAAGCCAACTAATTAATGGATCAGTGATTTAAAAAGCGCTAAGCGCTAAAAGGCGCCAAGGTCCCAAAATGCCCGAGGCGTTAAAATATAAAAAATATATAATACAATTAGTAAATATAATTATTTAAATAGAAATATGATATTAAATTAAGAAAATCTAGAAACATGATATTAAAGAAATAAATATTAGTATTATTAAAATTTAAATCAAAATAATAATATTAATCTAATAAATAAAAAAATATTATTATCAGTATACTGTTAATAGGACATTAACAGTATATTGTTAACATACTGATATAATGTTAATAGTAAATAAGCGTGGTGACTTGAGAAAAGCATCGAGAACGAAAGTGAAGTGGCGGCGATAGCGGCAATAGCGGCAGCAGCGCGGAGGCGGCGCGAGCGGCAGCGGCGGAGGCGGCGACAACAGAGTTGACGGCATAATCGCGATTCGCGAGTGAGATTAGGGTTGAGGAAGCAATTATCGATGTGTTAATTGGTTCAATTGAACCAACTAACGCGAATTTGGTGAACCGAGCTAAAGATTGGTTCGCTGGTTTAACTCGGCTGCCGGCAGCGCTGGCTCTGGCGAGTGCCAGCGGCGCCTCTTTGAAGTGCACCGCCTGGAGATCGAGCGAGGCGCTCGGGCCTCGCCTTGCCTCGCTCGAGCGCTTAGGCGAGCGCCCGAGTGCTTTTTGCAATCGCTGCAATGGATTTTTGTTGATTTCTTTGCCAGAGAATAAACTTTTCTAAAATCCTTTGTAAAGCTAGATGGTTCTCCATCATTCTCTCCCAGTGGAAAGAACTTGACTCCAGAGAGTAATCTGTAAGATACTGGTCCAATAAGTCTGGTGCAAAGTCACAAAGTTCATCTAAAGTAATCCAAGTGCAATCGGAAGTTAGACGATCACGCCACTTGACAAGAAAGTGTTGAGTAATGCTTATAGTAGACGTAACAAGGTGGTCATCAAGAATGACCTCTGCGTCATTCCTATGTTGTGGGAGAATCGGTGCTTTGGGAGGTTTGTCATTTGCAGAAACACCGGTAGTTAGAGGAGGCTCAAACTACCATGATATGGAGTTAAATCCTCCATATTGAAACTGGACTAATAATTAAGTCGGAAGGCAAATTGAGCATAGATGCATTAGATCCCAGTCTTTTGATAGTGAGGAAAGGACCAATGTCTCGGGCATACAACTTTTTAAATGAGTTTTTAGGAAATCTCTCAGGACGAATGCAAACCAGCCATAATTGTCAACTTGAAACTCTTGACTTCTATGATGTGCATTAGCAGCAAGTTTGTAACTTTCATTACTTAAGGTAATTTTATGTCGAATCTCGGTATGCAAATCATGAATATGTTGAGCGAAGGAGTGGGTTGGTTCCGAGACATGATAGACAAGGGGAAGGTGTGCAAGGAGTATAGTCGATAACAGTTCGAATTGGGCTTTTTTTGGTGGAGCGGTTGACTGAGTTATTGTAAGTTATTGTATGCGAATTATGTAGTGGGTAAGGTTAAGTCCTAGTTTTCGTGTTTCTCCCCAACTAAACATCTAAGAAGATTTGCTAAGGAACGATTAACAACCTTAGTTTGACCATCAGTTTGGGGGTGAAAGGGTGAAGAGAACTTCAATGTTGTGCCAAACAATAACCACAAAGTTTTTCAAAAGTAGATAACAAATTTCATATCTTTATCAGACATCATGGTTAAGGGTAAGTCATGTAATTTAACCATTTCTTGAAAGAACAATTTAGCAATGTGTGAGGCATCATTGGTCTTGTTATATAAGATAAAGTGGGTCATTTTTGAAAATCGTTCAATAACAACCATGATAGAGTCATGGCCACGGGTTATTTTGTGAAGTCCAAGGACAAAATCTATACTCACATCTTGCTACGGTGAATGCGGAATGGCTTATGGGGTGTATAGGCTAGTATTGAGTTTGCGAGTTTTGATAATTTGACAGGTGTGACACTACGATACCACTTGAGCAACATCTCGTTTTAAGGAAGGCTAGTAAAATCTATCATCGACTAATGTAATGGTCTTGTCTTAAGCCTAGGTGACCTGCTAATCCACCTGCATGCATTTTCTAAACAAGTTGAGGATCACACAATCTAGCAGATTGAAAAAGGTAACCATCCTAAGAATGAAGTTTGTATGTTCATGATGGTTTTCATCTTGGACTTTCTCGATATATGTACTAAAGTCTGGATATTGGGTACCCTTATTTTAATCGTTTGAATTCTATGACCTTGACACTCATGGTAGATAGGATTGTAGAAATTTTACTAAGGGCATCAACAATTTTGTTTTAAGTGCCACAACAATGTTTAATTACAAAAGAGTATTTGTCGAGAAACTCAACCCACTTGGCATGTTGAGCATTTAACTTTTTTTAAGCATTTAAGTAACTTAGGGCCTGGTGGTTAGACAATAAGACAAACTCTTGTGGCATAAGGTAATATCGTCAATACTTAAGATATTGCACAATCGCGTAGAATTCTTTGTCGTAGGTAGAATAATGTTGTTTTGCATCATTGAGTTTGTCACTAAAAAAGGCATTAGGCTGACCCTTTTGACTGAGAATTCCTCCTATGGCTATACTAGAGGCATCATAAGTGATCTCAAAGAGTTTACTAAAGTCAGGATGCCTAAGAACAAGAGCGGTGGTCATTTTCATTTTGATGTTAGCAAAGGCTTTGGTAGCAGCAGGGTCCAAAAAAACTCACCTTTCTTTAGGCAATCAATGATATATGCCATGATAGAACTAAACTAACGAATCTCCTATAAAAAGAGACTAATCCATGGAATCTGTGAATGCTAGAAAGAGTTATAGTCTCTGACCATTCTAAAATGACGTGAATCTTTCCAGATCAGTGGCAACACCTTGGGTAGAAATGATGAAGCCTACGAATAGGATATAGGTTTGTTTGAACAAACACTTTTTCAAATTGACAAAGAGCTTAGCAACTTGAAGGGTAGTAAGAACCTATGGAAGATGTTTTAAATGATTCTCTTTGATCTTACTAAGGGTGGTAAGAACCTATGGAAAATGATTCTCTTTGATCTTACTAAAGATCAAGATGTCGTCAAAATAGACGACAACAAATTTGTCTATGTAGGATTATAAAAACTTGGTTCATGAAGCACATGAAAGTGTTTAGGGCATTAGATAGACCAAAAGGGCAAAACTAGCCATTCGTATAGGGCATCTTGAGTTTTGAATGTTGTTTCTATTCATCAACAGGTCTAATATGAATTTGTGGTATCTGCTTCTGAGGTCAATTTTCAAAAACCGACTAGATCCAGTGAGAAGGTCTAACATATCCTCAAGTCGAGGAATTACGAAGTGATATTTGATTGTTATTTTGTTGATCTCTCGGTTATCCACATACATTGTGCACGACCCATCTTTTTGGGATTAATAAGGCAAGAATAACGCAAAGATTGAGGTGGTGTCCTATAAAGCCTTAACCAAAAGCTCTTCAAATTGTTTGTTTAACTCAACTCTTTCCTTAGAACTTATTATTTAATGTAGGAGACTAGGGAGTTGCGATCTTCGGATTGGGTTTCCCGTAAGGGTGGTAGCACACTAGGTTATTCCAAGGGTCGGACGTTAAGAAATCCACATAATAAGGACTTAACCTTAGGAGTTAGGTTAGGAATAGTGCAAGGGCTAAGAATTTCTCTAGCAATGATTGCCACATAAAATTTATTATCTAGGCTCTCTATTTCAAAGGATTTAGGATCTAGCAAGTGGGGTCCTTTGGTGGTTGGGGCTTGTGGAGGAGACTTAAGAGTTCCTGATTTGTCCTTTTCTAACTATTTTGTCGGTCGCAGATGATGTTTTTGCCTTTGTAGGGAAATACATAAATGTTTTCTGTTCTATGATTGGTAACATTAAGGTCATATAACCAAAGTTGACCTAAAAGAATGTTGGCAACGTCCATTTGGTAGGATGTCATAGTAAATCTCATCTTGGTAATTGTTAATTTGGATTGGTACTAGGCATCTCTTGGTCACGAGTCGAGTGGTTTTCTTGACCCAGGCTACTATGAATGGGTCGGATGTGACTCTACCTTAAGGTTTAGTCTCTTAATAGCATATTTTGAAACTATGTTTATAGTGCTAACCCCATCAATAACCAATTTGCAAGTTCTTTCCCTTCTTCGGATAAAAGTACGGAAGATACTTAATGCGGACAACATTAACATAGGCAACATTAGAGAGAATACTGCAGACAATATTAACATGGGCATATCTTCAATTTCTAGTTCGTTTTTGCCACCAGAGGAGACTTCGAGTTCAACTACTTGGTTTGCTTTCTCGACTTGATCCTCTAGTTCTTGTTTTAAGGTAAGGAGGGTACATTGAGGGCAACGAGAGGCATTGTGACCTCTATTATGGCAATAACGACACTGGATTGAAAACGAACTAGTTTAAGAATTAGTAGTTGAACGAGTTGGACGATTCATGGTGGGGCTAGGATTGTTGCTAGCAATGGGGATTTTTGACTTGATAGAGTACTATTATTGAGAGACTAAGAAGATGCTCGGCGAATTAGATAAAGTTTAATGTACTTCTCAATGTGAGGGCCTCGTCGGGAAGCTTCCTCCATGTTGTTAATATTTCTTAGTGGACCCTATCAGTTACCGGTTTATTTTTGCAAATCATACACGTTCAATGTCAATCATTCCATATCACTGAAAGTTGTCTTCCGTTCTATTAACCAGCTAACAAACACATTTAGGTCAAACCTACCATCAATGTCTGGCATATCAGCTTTGACTCTTCTAACCATTTCTCCCATATTGTCAGCAAACCGAACTCGTTGGCCAATTACTCGGGTTTGTGGATTTCTAGTAGGTTCTAGGAATTCATCATTAAGGTCAAAGGCTTGGTCATTAGGAATTATTGGAGCATGATTGTGAACAGGTGCCCTATAGGTAGACCTAGGATTTGTTCAAATTGGGACTTTGGGAGTAGGTAAAATTCCTTGATTTGAAGCTATGAATTATGGAGAATGGACATGTTGGCTAACCGATCCATCAACTTTGTCATTCATGGGCTGTTTTTCAAGATGTTGGAGAGCTCTTAGGACTTGGGTCATTTGGTCACATAATTGGTTCAACATTGTATCATGATCTGCTAACTTGGTCCTAAGGGTGTCTATCTCACTCTGTTGGCTTAGGGATTCATCAAGATTGGTTTGGTTTTCTCCTTGTCGAGTCATGATTCTAATGCTATTGACAAATTACTTTTTGGTAATGAGGTTGTTAATTGCTGCAATGCATAAGGTAGAAATGTAATGTTTTTTTTTTTACTTTTTGTTTTGGTTTTTTTTAAACAACTTCAAGGGTTCAAATTTTAGTGGTACTGTGGTTGTATCTAAAGGGGAGAGAGAGGGTAATAAAATAAAAAAATGGGGAGAAAATGGGGGTAGAAGGCTTGATTTGTTGATTTCAAAAGTCAGCATGGAATTTCAAAATTCAGCTTTTTATATATATTTAATTTAAAAGTTAAGGTGGATCAGATCAAAAATCGACCTTGGCAGTGTACTTTGCTCTAGGTTTTACTTAAAAGTTGTGTTTAACATTAATCCTACTAAAATAGGACCAAGCTACCATTTGTACTTTATAGCTGGAATTAGACCAATTCAAGTTTACCATTAATCAATCCAGTCATTACTGATGCAATAAATACACTGACATATGTTACCTAATGAGTAGCCTTCTCTTGGACTGATTCCACCTTGGTAAACCCAGGGCATTTTCATCTTCTTCGTAGTAAGAACAAGTTATAAGTTTCTCCTGTAGGAACAATATATATCTATCCATAGTTAGAATCAAGGTTTGCAATTTCGACATTTACCGCCTGGTACGGATGATACATCTTGGTCGTTGTAGATATCGAACACTTTACTAAGCGGTTACAAAAATCGACGTCGGTCGATTGAGCGAGAAAAAGGGAAGAAGAAGAAGAAGAGGAAAAGAAGAAAAAAAGAAAATATGAGAAAAGAATACCTATTGCCCGCGTGCGATCCTCGCTCGTCTTGTCGCCGCTCATGGTCGCTAGCTATGTCGCTTTCATGGCTTTTTCTCCTGCGTGGGGAGAAAGATCGAGGCAACGTCGCCCCTTTTTCTCTTTTTTTTTAATATTTTAATATTATATTATAAAAATATTTATATTGTATTTTAATATACTGGTACGAGATGAATTTGGTACACCGGTACGGACTGGTAGGTTAAACCTTGGTTAGAATTATCTATTTCTAAATCTTTTCAAATTCAGTGAAATACAATAATATTGGCTTAAAGTGGGAAAGGAAATTAAGTTCCAAATCTTCTTAAAACTGAGTGGATCGAGAAGATTGGAGTTGATGCTGTTTGGAAAGTTATGGTAACTCTTTTTATAAACGATTGTGGCTGCTCTCATCTTTACAATAATGAAAAAAAAATCCAACCATGGACGGCTCTCTGTTTAATTAGTTCAAATGTGAGGTTAAATGACTTTATTTTGAACTTGAATTGAAGTTGACCTCATTACGACAGTTAACCACTTCTTCAATCTATCTAAAATAATACATAGTAATGGCCTTAAATTATACTTACAAGATGAGCAAGTCACAAGATCATCTTCCAAATATTGTCAAGTCTGAGAGGATCAAAATTGACATTCGTCCTATTTGGGAAGTTATTGTGTCTCTTCCTGAAAGCAGGTTCTGGATTTTCATTTTTTTTTCCTTTAGGCTTAAAACTCTAAACAATTGTTGTTTAATTCATCGATTCAAATGACATTAAAGTATGGGAAACTAGAATGGGATTAGTATATGTAGCAAAACATCTACAAAAGCTGGCTCGCTTTTATCTATTCCAGCAGCAAAACGGGCTTTTCCCTTCTTATTTTATGATTATCACTAAATTTCATAACTTTCCAAGGTTCCGTGTTCTTGCTTTCATGAGCATCATTTCACATGTGATTGTGCTATCTTGCTGCCTATGTTGACACTGTATGATAGTCTTAGAAGATGATTGATTGACAACATTTTTGCCTTTTTTTGTTGTTAGAAAATTCATAAAAAAAGTCATTAGGAAGGATTTTTAGTGGAAAATAACATCATTCCAATACTTGATGATTCTCGCATGTACTATATTTTAGTGTCTTTCCTCGAAAATAAAATAAAGATATATTATAAAAAATCAGTCATTATATGACAAATATTAATCCAATAATTCATCAGATTTGGAGTATTTTTCGACACCTTTAAGAAGTTACTAGTACGATTGGTTCCTTTTATCTCAACGAAGCACTTTTGGCTTCTTCAGTGGGAGAATCTTTTTTCTGGACAACATAATCATGCATGGTTTCCTGCCGTGCCTCTTTCCAGTCTGTTGAAGAACAATTGCCTTGTATCGTTCTGCAGGAAATCGAGGAAGATGGCCCCTCCCTATCGTGTGATCTTGCACAATGACAACTACAACAAGCGCGAGTACGTAGTCCAGGTGCTGATGAAGGTTATCCCAGGAATGACCCTTGATAATGCTGTCAATATCATGCAAGAGGCACACCACAATGGCCTGGCGGTGGTAATCATATGTTCTCAAGCAGATGCCGAGGAACACTGTATGCAGCTCAGGGGCAATGGTCTTCACAGTTCAATCGAGCCTGCAAGTGGTGGCTGCTGAAGCCGGTACAACATACCAAGAATGTCTCAACTATTCTTGAATCCAATCCTTCTATTATGGTTGGTTGTACTACTCCACGGGGTGCATGGTAAAACTTGAAACAATGATCAAGACGTAGAAGGAGATGATGCAGGCTGTATATAAAGATTTCATCACAAGGTGTTTATACTATCACCAGTTGAACATATCAATAATATAATTGGTCGCTCGTTACCTATCAAAATATTTCGTGATTTTGTATAGGATTCAAATCAAAAGGATTGAGATGATTAGTGTTCACCATCTCTGCTCATCTTATTCCCCCTCCCCCCCCCCCCCCACACACAAGAAAATGTGTTTTGACTTGTGTTCTTCGTGCAACTGCAAAATACATGCCAAATAAGACTGCTGCGCTGCCACAGAGCTTAAAAATCTATTGGCAACTAAGAATGCTCGTAAGCTTGAACAAATGTCGACAAAGATGGGAACAAAATCATCATGAAGCACTTATAATGAACTACTCGAGAAGTTTCATGACTATGATATAACAAATTTGAACATCCAATATCACATATATGGAGTTATTTTTTTATTTATATATATTATGGTTAATAATTGAATGAGCCGAATTCTATATATATTATTATTTATTGTATATATGTATATTTTAATTTAATAGATTTGAGTTTTTGAATTAAATTGGTGTCATGTATGTATGTTAATCAATCCGATGAATTTGGTGATATTATTATTTATTATTTCTTTGCTGGGAAGACGACTCAACCTAGTTTACTGAAATCGATAGTGACTCAAAATTTTAGTTGATTAAAAATAAATTATTATGTCCAATCCAAATATTAGGGAACGGGGAGCGGAATCTCGTGGCCCCGCCACGCGTCGGTGATCCATACGGCAGGCGGCGTCAGAGCCACCCAAAATAACATTTGGTCGTTCTCTCCGCTGTACCTGACGCTAAACGACACCGCCACAAAAGCTTGCAAAGGAATCAAACTATCCTAGTATTCAAATCTCCAATCTCCTATCTTGAACGTGGGGAAGGGGAAGACTGTGTGTGCGTGAGTGTGTGAAGAAGACCTCTCTCTCTCTCTCTCTCTCCTTCCTTTCTATTTCCATAGTAGATATATAGATGATGGCGGAAGAAGGGCTACCGCTGAAAGAGATCGCATCCTCACCAGGTATCAGAAAGATCATCGTCGTCATCGTCCGCCTCCCTATTCTCTTTGATTCTTTTCCCCCTTCCATCTTGAGCTTACCCTGGTCAGATCTGATCGATGTACAGATCCGGTGGGTAGAGGGAGTGGAGAATGGGGAGAGGAAAGATCGCGATCCGCAGGATCGACGACACGACCAGCCGGCAGGTGACCTTCTCGAAGCGGAGGAACGGGCTGCTGAAGAAGGCCAAGGAGCTCGCCATACTTTGTGACGCCGAGGTCGGCCTGGTGGTCTTCTCCAGCACCGGCCGCCTCTATGAGTTCGCCAGCACCAGGTTCTGTTTCTGTATTTGTCTCCCTTTCTTATCATCTTCTGATGGGTAGAAAGATCTTTCAAACCCATGCATGCAAATAGGAACGCTTAGCTGAGGCCTCGATCTATGAGACAGTTATGGGTTCTGTCACTGATTCATCATCCGATGAGCCTAGGTATTTCCCTTCTTCCGAGGTACAACCAGAAAGGTTCCGTGCTTGGCGTTCCTCCAACTATCTTCTCTAAGAGTATCGTCTGTAAGCCGATACGAGGACGACGACGCATTTTGCTTTCTAAGACTAGGCTTTGTGTTGGAGGCTGTGCTTGCCTCGGACGATGGTTTAATACCGTGATGCGGATTGAGATCGCAAAAAGAGACCACATATAGCAGAAGTGGAAGATATTTTGTGTGTACCCCAACCTATCTGCAAAGTCACTGAAACATACAACATCTATTTCCTTTGAGGTTTAGAGTGCGAAAAATTTTGATTGTTTAAACTCCCCTTAAACTGGAAAAATGACCAATTGATCCCAGCATGTAACATTCTTACATTCAGAATTAGCCACCATTCTTCTTCATTAGAACAATTGTATGTATCTCAGATTTTTCCAGTGTACATGAAGTTTGAGGAAGTCTTGCTTGCCCAAAGCTGAAGTTTAGAGTTGTAGATGAATAAGTCTACCTAAGCAAGTTGCTTTGGAATTTCTTCCACCGTAGGGGCATTTGCTCGCTGAAAGTAGTGGATTAGCATATTTTTTTTGGTGATCTATTTGTTGAACATCATAAGGATTAGCATATTTTTAGATCATCAAATCTGGTTCATTGGAACTGCACATTTAATGCAATCTTCTTCTCGAAACCAAGATGGTTCATGATCTGCTTTTGATCCATTATAGCAGAAACGTCATCGTCTCAGTATATTAGCTGAAAGTGTGACCCATTGATCAATCTAAGATATTGACATTCCTTCGTTTTATTGGTTCGGTGACCATCTTTTTTGGGAGGTAAACTAACGCACTTTGTTTTGACTGGGTTGGACAAAGATGGAAGGATCTTATGAACTACCGTCTGGGCTTTTATTACCTCGTATCTTTATTTTACAAGACTTCAAAAATTATCAAGCATTAGATTATCGATTTAGTGAAAATAAAATATAAATGTTTCATTTTTTTTAATTTTTGCATTATAGTCTTTTTTTTTTTTTTTGTACTTCGTTGATTAAATCTGCCTCTGTTGCCTAAGTGCACTTCAGAACAACAGTTACTGAAAAAGTTTATTTTTCATGTTTGTATCAAGCTTACATTTACTCTAAATGTCAGCATGGAGTCTGTCATAGAAAGATATGGCAAAGCAAAGGAGGAGCGACAGCTAATCATGTCTGCTGCTTCTGAGGCTAAGGTATGCGTATCTTGAGCTTTAGTTCATTTGGAACTACACTGTTAATTTCCCTTGTCGGTATCCAGTTGCAAATTACTCCAATTGACTAATTGTGGTATACTCTTGAACAATTTAGTACTTGTTCTAAATATGATAAATTAAGTTTAGGAATGCTCAAATATGCTCTTCTCTAAGGAAAGACGACATTTGGAAAATGTATGATTGTATATTTTCTTTAAGTTAAATTCTAAAGAAAGAACTTTCTGCTTTAAAAAGACAAAAAAGCTAAATTTTTTTTATTGTCAAACTGAAAATTGAAAAGTAGTTGAGTTTCTCATATTTATCCAAGAAAAGTAACATGGTAGCCATATTCGTTTGTATTCAGTTTTTTCTTCTTTTTTTTTCTGAAGCACATCAACACCTCCATGAAATCAAATTTGATCAACTAGAAATCATGCATCACCAATCGAATTTATCTGGAATTGGTGATGGTCGTAACCTCAAAAATACCAGTTAGTATCAGTTAGAACTTGTCTAGATTGTGTTGTATCTAGTGGACTAATTAGCCTATATAATGAGCAAGAAGTTAAGAATTGGTCAAACCTAGACATTATCGACTCTATTCAATTAGAGCTAAGACTCATCAGGTTTTGATGATTCAAAAACATATGTATACATAGGATTAAAGTACAGGAGATAATGAAGATGGTGATTAACAAGATAAAAGAAAGGGAAGGAATAATATACTGTCTGATAGAAGAAATGGAAGAAGCAGGTGATTAAGAACAAATATGGTAGGAATTACATAAGATAATGAGCATGTCGAGGGTTTGTAAGATTTCTACAAGAAAGGAACCATGAGAAGGATATTCCTTGGAGTTTCTCGATGATATAAAACGAGATTTCAAAATGTCATTCATCCTCGAGTTCTAAACCAAGGATTTAGACATTTCACTGAGATTTTGCAGTTGCAGAGTCAAAAACTTGACTTTACATGAGCTGGACAAGATGATCGAGGCGTATTCATGAATTAAATCTTGTTATAGCTTTGTAATTGTCTTCGGATAACATGAGCACTGGGCTTTACATTTTACCCCAAATTTTGACATTCACTCTATGCAACCATTTGTGTATATGCTTGTATGTATATGGCCATGTGAGGACACAACCATAGTCCTAAGATACATATGACCATTTGGTAGGGATTGGAAGCATAATGCTGGCCCAAACCGTACCTTATCTTGGTAATCATCTTAGCATAGCATTTGACTATCGATGTGTAGGCCCATGTAATTGAATCACATCAACTAAATAAAATTACCTAAGGACGGGTTTCAAAAAAATTTCTGCCAACACTTCAAATAACTTACATTATTCAGATTATGTAATGAAACAAAATAACTTAGTTAGAAAAGATGTTGAACTTCATAAGAAGATCCACCTCCATATCTGGCTTAACTGATTATAACTTTTCTAAAGATTATGGCCGAATGATCTTTGATTATTAATAACAAGATCCTTGAACAAATTCTTAACCTATGACATTGAAGTTATGAAAGAAACAATTTAAGTGATAATTTTTTAAAGAGTGAAAAACTATAATAAATGTAATAATGCATGAAAAGTTGTTTTGAGGAGAATAGTTCAGTGATTTCCAAATACTATATATATATATATACATATATACATAAAGAATAAAGAAGAAGCTAGTTAAAAAGAATAACTAGCTTCTTTTTTATTTTATTTAACAGCTCAGCGGGTCCCAACTTTTGAGACTTCAATTATTCACACATACATTATGACTCTTATAGTTAAAATAAATCCTATGCTAAGTAGATGGAACAATCTGAGGGTAAAATTTTTACACTTTCTATAAGGAAAAAAACAAGGATATTTGAGGAGTAAAATTATGAAAATCATATTTATTAAAAATATTTATATGTGTGAGATGAATAAAGATAAATAAGAGGGTAAATCCCGTATCATAAAAAATTGTAGAAGTCAGGTTATATATATACTAGGTGATTCGTATTAAGTTTTTGGATTTAACTGATATCAAATTTGATACATGTTAACCATTTAGATTTATTATGAATTTTTTAACAATGCTTGTGAGAAAATAAAAACCTTTATATGAGTGATTGATAGTTTATAATTTTGTAACAGATGGTTACATTCAAAATCATGTAACGGTAGTTTTTTTGGAAAAAAGAAGGGCACAAATTAACCCACTATTTTTCTTTATTTGACCTCTTTGTTTCAACCCTTCTGATTACTTAGCACTCGGATCACAAAGTTGGACTGTTAAGCATGCTCAAAGCCAAACAAATACTTATAGTTTAAAATAATATCAGGCTGTATACGCAGGAAAACAAAAAAAACTAAAGATTTGATGTTTAGTTGGCAAAATAGATGTTTGATAAGTGATATTTATTGGTCGGCCAATCCCTAGCCAATGACTATGACCATGTTGATAGTATGTGCATCATTCTTTTTATTTTCCTAAGCATAGAACCAAGAAACCAGAGAAATAAATATGCTTCGTAACCATGTTATCGTCTTTTACTGTTGAGTAGCCAATGAAAAAATCTTTCCATTTCCTTTTCCAAATCATATTCATTGGATGACCTTTTTCCCCAAAGAATTACCTCAAGTTGACGGCTGTTTAGATCGAGATGATCGTTTGTCCCATCTGAGATATCTGCTGTCTTCAACTTAGATATCATAGGCACTTTATGTCTCCATTTTTTGACCGGTAAAACAAATGGCATGTACACTCCTTCCAACCCAGATTCATATACAAAGTACGTGCATGGAATTAGTGGGCATATAAAGCGAACTAGGTTTCAAACAACCAAGAGTTGAACCTCAACAAGACTCCTTCAGATAACAAGAGATTGCCATCAGTTTCGTCCTCGGTTTGGTCCTCTGTTGTCAAAGTCAGGGGATAACCTGGTGTGGAAATATAGGGAAAAAGAAAAAGAGAGAAGAGAAAGAGAGCTGAATCCCTATGTTGTTGGAGGACATTTCATTATAAACTAAGGGTTTCTAATTTGCATTTAGAAAAATATTTACTGGGAAGAATATTTTTCGTTATCATTAGTAATACATGATAAGACATTAGTCAGTTTTAACTATATGTCATCATCCATTATAAGTGGAAGTCTAAGAGTTAAGTTTCTATGGAATGGATAATTTTGTTCTTATCAAGATCTTATCCTAATGATATAGGAAAATCAATCTACAAGGCAAGAATTAATTTAATTATTTTGCCTCAATTGGATTTTAGATTTGAGTTTCAAGTAACTGCTGAGAGTTTCAATTTTGTTTATAATGTGCATGTTTAATTATTACCATCAGTCATCTAAATGCTCTCTAGTTTGATCTGCAATCAGTTACCTTAAGTAGTATCTGGAGAGGACACTTTTCCACGGTTACCACTCAACTTGGAATCTCCAGTTAAGGACATATCCATCAAGATAGGTTCAAGAATAGTAGTTAAATCTGGGTCACAAATGATTTTTAGAGCGCCCTGTTGTTATAAGTAAGTGCATAAGGAAAGCTTTTAATCCCAATCAGAAGATATCAGAGTATATGCTGTAGTGAAGAACTAGCACATCTAAATCATATAATAATGAGTTCAATTAGACTATAAGATCGTTTGGGTCCAATTTCAGCTTACAAAGTTAATGTAGTAATGATTAAGATTCACAGAGTACTGATTAATAGAAATTATCAACTCTTTAAAATCAGCATCTGCTTGTACAGTCTTCAAGATGTAAACGCAAAAATGAGTTACCTACTTAGAATTAGGATCATCACCTTTAAAAGCATGCGCACCACAGGAAACAAGGAGGCAATCACCGACAATATGAATGCCATAATTAAAAAATGATAGGAAATCAAATAAATTATAGCCAAGAATATTGACTGTGGCATTCATAAGTAATCTTTTAGCATTTACTAGTTTCTTAACTAATCTGCAACACTTCATTGTTATATTTCATCGCACAATTCCATCTCAAAATAAAAAAAATGTCTTCAGAGCTTAGCTCGTGAACTGTGAATAATACATATCAACATTGTTTGAGCCTACTTGTGATTCTACTCATCAGTTTTGGCAAAGGGAAGCCGCAAGCTTGAGGCAGCAATTGTGTAACTTTCAACAAAATTTGAGGTATGATCACCCTACAAACTCAAATAGATAAATGGTCACTTAGAATCCATTTTGCTAGTAGAATAATCCGGGATAATTTTATTGACAATTATATAAAATTTTTTTCATGGTACCAGAAAATATTATAGTTGATTATTCATGCATCCATCATCCTGAGAATTACAACCAAAGGCTCTTAAAAACCAATTTTCAAACTGTATGTTTCATCATTATGGAAGTTATAATGAGGAGTTAATATCATGAACGTCACATTTCAAATGAATGTTAACCGCAGGCAATTGACGGGGGAAGAAATTTCTGGTCTTAGCGTCAAAGATCTACAAAATCTAGAGAACCAACTCAGAATGAGCCTACGTAATGTCAGAATGAAGAAGGTCCTGACTGACTCCACTCACTCGGTATCTTATGTTTTGCTTTCTTATAGCAGCTATCTATATAATGTACAGAAGTGTTTTCTACAGGACCAACTCTTGGAAGAAGAAATACAAGAACTGGATCGAAAGGTTTCAACAAAATTTTTGCTCTCTCTCCAATACGTTTAGCATTTTATATTAATTTCACCAATGCTTATGCTGTTTTCACCGCAGGGAAGGCTTATTCACCAAGAAAATCTGGAGCTATGCAAGAAGATAAACGTGATTCGTCAAGAAAACATGGAATTATACAAAGAGGTACCAGACATAAAAAGCAATTTCATCACATATCCAAAAAATAATGCAAAAGGCCAACTTACTGACTTAACACATTACTCATTCCAGAATCAATGTCAGGTTTATGCAGCAAAGGGAAAAAATGGTACTGACAGAGGCTCAATTGTTCCATATGATTTCAGTATCACAGATGAAGCATACACGCCGCCCATTCATCTTCGATTAAGCCAGCCGCAGCCGAACGCAGACGGAATCAAAACAGAGCCTCCAAATCTAAGGTAACTTTTCGTCACATTAAAGTAGGAGAGTGCTGTGTCAAATATTTCTAATCTAACTATACAACTTATAACCGCAATTTTGAAGCAGACTTCAGCTACACTACAAAGATGGTTAGCACGCCTATTATCTCAACGCTCATGTTTGGAGTCCCAGGCGAGTGATCTTTAATTACGTGAAAGTGCAGCAGTGACATCCCAAAATAGTTTTCGCCCACTTATTATGTAAAAATGATGTGTGCATGATTCTAACAATGATCGATTTTACTAGGAGGGCTGAGTGGTTGCTTCTTAAGATTGTTTAATTTATGGTCTCGTGGACGCTGATACGATGTTGAATTCCTTTCACTGTGAACAACTCGAGAACCAAATCCATGATCACGTACCCCTACTTAGCTATGCTACGCATGTAATCAAAATCTTGTCAGCCACCCCGAGCAACTAAAGAGTTCGTGTCCAGAAACTAGTGCCCCAGAGTGTCCTCGTCGGAGGTGGACGTCAGGGTCGGGGGATGGGGGCCACCTCGCGTAAGAAACGCCTTGGTGCGAAGGTTCAGTGCGCAACTGCAGCTCTCTTCATGAGGAACTTCTTGTCTCAACGTTGAAGCAGCAGCTGCTGCTGCTGCATGCTGCCCAACCTGCCCTTCTCAACCTCGCACAGTCTCTCCCTGTCGCCTGTCATGGCACGCTTCACAGGGCGCCCAGATGTTCCCCGCCTCCCGAGGCGGGGCGGTCCCATCGGGAGAGCTCGGCAGCGGCCGTACCCGCGTCGCGAGGGGGTCGCACACGTCCCGCGCTCGCGGCCACCGCCCGTCCGGCGCACCCCCGGCACACACAAAAATACGCCCCAAAGGGGCCCTCCGTACCGATACGCTGACACGCCCCCGAGCTCGAAAGCGATCCGCTTGCAGACACCTCCCAGCTTTGTCATTATTGTTCGCAGCTGCTATTATTATTATCACTACTTCAGAGCTGTGTTCAGACGATATCTCCATTATTTCCACCCACATTCCCATGCAAGCCCATTATATACGCATATATCTACTGCACTGATCTCTATAAAAGCATAACTAAAAAGGTTGACGTGATAGGCACCCTGGAAATCGTATTTAAAACTGATAGATAAAGGATGGATGGATGGATTGATGGACTGATTGATGATCTCGTTGATGCGACACAGGAAGTCTCAGTTTAGTGAGAGAAAGGAAAACAAGGAAGCTGCCTTAATTTCTTGTTTGTGTGTATTCTCCGACCTACTTCTCTGTGCAGAGAATGCTGAGCTCCCATAGTCTCCTCTTCCTCCACCTCCCTTCGTCTCTTCCGCTGCTATGTACTCTTCTCATCTCTACCGGTACCGTACTTAATTCCAGGTGTATTGTATCAGCTGAAGTAGCAGTGGTTTGAAACAAGTGACAGTGTTTTGCTTTGATGCTTTGCTTCTTTGTTTCAGAGGAGAACAGGCCCCGTCTGGATTCAACATCGGCGATGCTGTTCTCGACCTCACCAGAAGTTTGTTGCTTCTCTTATCCTGGTCCTGCAGCTTCTTCCTGAATTAAGACGGGCATTGATGCCTTTCTCCTTTTTGTTTCTTCTGTTCCACTCTGAAGGTCCCATTCTCAGTCCCAAGAGCTCAAGCAATCTCACTGCTGTCAATTCCTCGCCTCTACACCTGCACTTTGCGGCCATAAACCATGCGGTGTTGATCGTCATCTCTTATTCTTTTAGTGGGCATTGTTAGATCGCGACGTGTTTTGTGATGTAATTGTCTTGTAACAGAGTGTGGCATCGCTGGACGTGGCTGCTCCGACGGCGGCGGCAGCGGCACATGTGGATGCTGGCAGGATGGCGTTCTCGAGAGGACAGATTGACAACTGGGGCGACTCTGCGATGGTAGTGAGCAGCCCAAGAACGGATACATCAACTGACGTCGAGATCGAGGATAGGACTAAGATGGTGGGCATTCTACCATCCTGTTTTACTCTTCTAAGATTGGCTTTGTACGTTTATGGAACTCTTTGTTGCTGTTCCACAGTTTGGTGGTATTCAGCAAGGTGCTATTGTCTGTGTGGATTCTTCTGCACTGTCTGAGGGGAAAGCAGGGGATCAAAAGGTGTCTTAGACGTCAAGTTGAATTTATTTTCCATTGCTTCGGTTATGTTAGAATGAATAGTGGATGATGCTTTCCACTTATTTCTGATGCAGACACTGCGTAGACTTGCTCAAAATCGTGAGGCCGCACGAAAAAGTCGCTTGCGGAAAAAGGTTTTTTGTTTTCTTTCTTGCACTAGGCAAAAAAAAAATTTTTTTTGGCACCTTAAAGAGTGTAATCATATGTGGTACCTTATTGGTTTACCTCGCATGAAATTAGTGTTGGCTTCTTAAAAGATTGCTCGAGACAAAGATGATAGTTTTATGTTAGTTGGCATATCCGTAGCAAGTTATTATTGTTTTGAGTTCCACTGTTTGTTGATTGCTAGTTGCTACCGAGCATACACTATCGGCCTTTCATGCAGTGAAAGCAGTCCTGTTTTAAATCCACGCCTTTTAGTATATTGCAACTTTTCTTCTAGTTGTAGGTATATATTTCTGTTGCCTTCGACCTGTGTTTCTTTTTTAAAAAGGAATGAGATCAAGCAGCCTGCTGAATATTTTTAATAGAAAATATTAGTAGAAAAAGAAGCAGTAATCATTACTACTTTGGTAAGCTCACTTGTTCTTTATAACCACTGAATAATGCACCGTCAACTGTGCTGTATAATTTGACATGCATTTAATCTATCAGCTGTTCCCAAATAGCAAAACTTCAATTATTCCTTCGGGTGTGCATGGAAGATGACATGCAAGTTTTCAGCTGGTCCTTAGTGTGTGGTGTAATATGGCTTCCAGGAGTGCATAAATGTACAAGTGTTGGGCTAAGGCACTACTTAATGGAAAAAAATTAAGCTATTAGGTTATTATTTGAAACTTTGAGTGCCTTGTGTTCATCCAATTGTCAGTCATTTAATTTCCAAATTCGTTTTTATTCATTCTTCTGATTTTTCTACAGAATACACAACGCACATCTTACATCAGTACAATTTTGCTACTAGAGCCAGGTTTTGTGTAGTAATGGTTGTGTAAGAATCACCGCTATGGTTTTATAGGGCACACCATCTAGGTCAACACCTCAAAATATGTCACTGTAGATTTCTCTCAAAAAGTCAAATTTAGTGAGCTATTAAATGATACAATATAAACCAAGGTTTGCCATTTTGACGTGTACAATCTAGTACGGGCAGTATGCACCGGTCCGTCAGCTGATCGGTATGTGGACCGCCCGCTACTAGGCACCGCCGATTGAGGCTGTTTTTGCCTCGTTACCATCTAAAATCGATCGTCGGCGATCGATTTTGGGCAGTATCAACTGAGGAGGGAGAAAGAAGAAGAGGGAGAAGAAGAGAAGAGGGAGAAAAATACACATACAGTTTTTGCAACATGTAGGCTAGCATGGATTACTAAAAAACTTATTTAGTAGATATCTAGAATATCTATGGCCAAGTGTGCATCTTATCATGTTTCAAAGAGGGGGACCTATATTTTGAATCATTCACACTATCTCATTTTCTTGGATATTGTTTGCCATGCTTTATAGTGTCGACCTTCAATTTAAAATGCTGACATTAGAAAGCAAGTATTGTGGGCTCAATCTGGATTCAGTCGTCATCATAGGATGCTAATTGAACTCGTCGGCCTTTGCTCAAATTCATTCTATGCAAATGTATTGCACATGTTGCTGGTGTTTATGATAATGAGTCATTATTGATCTATCTTTGATGCCTTTATTTTTCTATAGAGGAGAAAGTGAGAGACAGACCAGATGGAACTCAGATTCATGTACTTGTTTGATTGATGCCAATGATTTTTACAAATGATAACTAATACCAGATGTCTATTTATGTTTATACAAAATAATGAAAATTAACCAGATTTTTGGGTTTTTCTTCTTTAGAGTTATTTTTCTGTATTTTATCATTCCTAAGACAATGATCTTATGTGACGCCCATAATACATAAGATATTAAATGAATATATATCAAAATGAGTGTTTCTAAATCGTGTTGATATCTGAGAGTATTTCTTGTGGTTTCTCCTTCTCATTTGGAAGTGCATCATCTAATAATAAGAATGGTGCTTGTTATAGGCATATGTTCAACAGCTTGAAAATAGCCGCATAAAGTTGATACAACTGGAGCAAGTTCTGCAGCGAGCACGTCAACAAGTATCTTTACTATTATCATCCTTCTCCTTTAGAGTCTTTAAACTGAAAATTGGTCTCTTGATGAGATATCAGTCTCATCATTCTTCCATTGAGCAGGGCATTTTAATAGCAAGTGGATTCGTGGGTGACCATAGTTATTCAATTGGAGGAAATGGTTGGTTCAAATTCGTTCTCTTCCTTTTCTGGAATTGTGGTGGTATTAGGAATTGAGCTGAATTTATGATAGTTTTCATTCTGAAATTTTAATAATTTTATCTTGCACATATTGTCCAAACTTGTTCTAGTTGGCTTTGTCAAAGTGTAGTTTACATTCAGTAATTTTTATTGTATCATTTCATGGTTCGTTTTTCTTGATATGTGTGTTATGCTCAGGAAAGACTAGTTAACTCCTTGAAATATTCATGGTACTTGAACTTCATATGTAGGTGGGCAGGGTTTAAAAGCAATTTCATGATCTATGTATGATAGTTTTGGATGAATCATCAAAGTTGTGTCCTCCAATGAAATATTGCTCACTCTTCTGGATCATATAGTTTTTGTGATGAATCCTACTGTTCAATGCGAAAAATGAATATTCATCTGAATATCTTCGCCATTATGTATTGTGAAACTGAAAAAAAATGGATATCTGATGCATTAGATGATGAGTAATTTAAATGCAAAATGGTAAAGGACAACAGTTGTAGGTGCTCTGGAACATTTATTTATCTGAAAGGTTTGATATAAATTGCACATGAAATGTGGAGTAGGATGTGTGTAGGAGAAAAAGTATAGGGTCCTCTTGGAAGAATGTTCGATATAAGTTGCAGAAAATGATGGAGCTGGGGTACTATGTCACTATTGCTTAATTTGCTGAAGCACATGAGTTTATTATTACGTATTAGTTGTGTATGAGGATTTATTCTTCTGTTATTCCCAGAGTCACTTTCTCTTCTCTCTCATCCTTTCCCCAGTCACATCTGCCTTCTGTAACTCTTCAGTTTCTATTTGTCGGTCAGCCATCTTGATGTTGATGCTCTCCTATGAACATTGCTTCAGGAGCCTTGGCATTTGATTTGGAGTACGCAAGGTGGCTTGAGGATCACCAACGAAGGATTAATGATCTTAGATCAGCTCTTAACTCTCAAGTCAACGACGATGAGCTGCGACTTATTGTCGAAACCTTCATGGGACATTATGATGAAGTTTTCAGACTTAAAAGCATAGGTATAAAGTCTGATGTATTTCACATACTTTCAGGCATGTGGACAACCCCTGCGGAAAGGTGTTTCATGTGGTTAGGTGGCTTTCGTTCATCTGAGCTTCTGAAGGTATTGAGTTTCTCTCAAGAAAGTAGAACACTATAGGGTGAGATGTGTAGTTCCAAATTTTGGCCTAGCGGCTGATGTGATTCTTTGGTTCAATGATCTGCAGATACTCGTGAGCCATCTTGAGCCATTGACGGATCAACAGCTGATGGGTTTGTGTAATCTTCAACATTCATCTCAGCAGGCAGAGGATGCCTTGTCGCAAGGGATGGAAGCTTTGCAACAATCTCTTTCGGAAACCCTTGCTTCTGCTTCTCTTGTTCCGGCTGGTGGTGCTGATAATGTTTCAAATTACATGGGCCAGATGACTATTGCTATGGGCAAGTTGAGCACACTCGAAAACTTCCTTCGTCAGGTATTTTATGCATGCCTTCTGACCATTAACAGCTGCTTCCTCTACGTTAGTTACAAGCAGCGGTCAAGTTAATACTGTGAAATGCATCCTTTTGCTGTGTTATTTTTGCATCGACAAGATATCATGTTTTCTTTGAAAGTATAGTTGTGAGCTTTCCGTGATTTTAATTCGAGATCACTTCTCCTGAACAACTAGAAGAACAGTATCCTTTGTAATGGTATTCCATCTTTGCTAGGCTGATCTTTTGCGGCAACAGACTCTGCAGCAAATGCATCGAATCCTAACAACACGCCAAGCAGCTCGTGCATTACTGACCATCAGCGACTACTTCTCTCGCTTGCGGGCTCTAAGCTCATTATGGTTGGCTCGCCCGAGGGATTGAATACTGCTTTGTGAGTTGAGGACTTTGTGATGTGTAGGCAATTTTATCAATCTCCAATTACTTGAAGGATTTTCTACTAGTGTGATGTATCTGTATATGATTGTTAAAAGACAGATCATGACCTGAAGTAATCTACAATATTTACTCTGACAAATGGAGTGTGTGTTGGCCCATAGAAGTAAAGGTGGTTTTCTTGGTAAGATAACAGGTTTGATCACATTGCTATTGTATCAGAGTCATGAAAATAGTTAAAAAAAAATTTTAGGGGACCCAAGCAGAAAGTGCTGAACAATAGAGCCTGATCTCAACTTTCACTGGTTTCCATGTTATCTGAGAGCTGTTCTACATTGTTGATATATCCTGTGGCAATTATGAGTTTGAACAACCTATCATCAATGAATTGGTAATTTATAATGTGGTCTTCTGTATTCTTGATTCAATAATGTGATATGATCGGGATCCGTTTGTTACATGCTGGAATTCTAGTAAACGCTTTGCTGTGCCCTTGGGTTGGAATAATTGGTCTGTGTATTTAGTTCATAAAACATTGTAAAAAAATTTTAAAAAAATTTTCTATGTATATGTTGGAAAAGAAGAGGAAAAAGAATCAGAGATTAATAATTAAATAATATAATTAGCAAAGCGAACTAAGATTAATTTTGTTTGGCATTTCTTATCTATATATAGTTATGGAGGAAATTAAGGTTTTATCTGTGAGGTTAATTATAAAAGTTTGAGCTATTTTTATTCAGGTATAATTTCTTTGTATATTAATCTATATATTTTCTAGGTACCGTCAAGACTAATGAAAATATTTTTTTATAAATAGTTTTTATATCTTATGTTTTCTATGAGTATTTAAAATATTTATATTTAAAAAATTAACTTTTCTTTACTTTAAAAAGTTTAAAATATTTATCAATCCTGATAGTATTATAATGCATGTGATATTATAATCTGTCAATCCTAATAGTATTATAATTTTAAAATGTCATAATATTATATTTATAAATTAAATAAAAATTATACATAAGTGTAAATATAAAAAAATGATCTTGCTAATGTCATGCAAAAATTTTTAATTTCAAAAATTAAAATCAAATAATGGTAGATGAAATTTGCGATATCATTCATAACATCTTTATATGCAAGATAATATCATTAGATTCGAAGATTGTAGCACGACCAATTTACAAAGAGAACTAGACTATTCTTCTCTTCTCTTTTTGTCAACTTATGAATGATGAATTAGAGACAAAGAGAGATGAAAGAAGATATATAATCTCTTAATAATTAGCTATTTGTCTTTAAGAGTTTATTTCATTTTATAGATAGGGAGCAAATGGTCTAAGATAATAATTAAGAGAGTCATTCTCATAAAACTCATATCCAAAGAAAAAACTATCATAATTAAACTTTCTTTCAATTGGTTGATAATCATAATCAGTTTAATCAATGCTATAATATATATTACCTAATTAGATATGACCGCATAATATTTTAAAAATACTTATTTTGATTCAATTTTTTACTTTTTATATACTAAATCTCTCCTTGATCAATATATATTTTTTAAGATAGTCTTAACAATATTTGAGAATTACTCCTAAATATGTTAATAATATAAGATGTTTCATTCATGTAAACTATCTTAAAATTTTTTGTAAGAATTTTTTTGGTTTTGGATTATAAACCAAAATTACTGTTTTCAAGCAAAATATTATCTACATATATGACTAATATAACAAGCTTGGTTCCATTGAAGATTAATAATATTTTTCTTAAATTTGAAAAAAATAATTGCACCAAAAAACTTTATATGTCATTGTCTAGAAGATCATTTATGATCTTAAATAGGTTTTTTATATTTCTTTTATTTTATCTGTGAATCATTTAAGTCAATCCATATAAATTTATATTCTCATTCATTATATATATATATATATATATATATATATATATATGATGTAATTCAAAATCATAATGAGCCATTAATATTATGATGATTCTTAATTAATTTATTTTTAAAACTTAATAAAATATTTCATTATGATCGATATATTATTTATGAGTAAAAGATTTGATCATAAGTTTGATCAATATATCATTCCTTATTGTCCCTTGAATCATATTTAAATAATAGACTCTTTTATAATTATTGGACAATTCGATAAGTTTTAAAATAATATTTTGATCTATTGATTTTAACTCTTTCTTTATTGCATCATATCACTTTTTAAAATCATTAATTTACATAACTTGTGAAAACAATGAATGATCATTTGATTCCTATATTATGTTATTATTCTTGTAGATATATTACATAATAATTAAAAATCATATGTCTTCTTTCCTTTTAAGATTTTCTCAAAATTATCGGTTGTGATTGTTCTACAAGATTATTATCGATGATGTGATGTGTGAGTTTATCAATATTATTTTGTTATTCACCCTTATCAATTTTTTTATTGATTTAAAAAAAATAATATCTTAAATATAAAATGATAAATCAATATAAACCTATATTTTCTCAATATCAAGATTAAAATTTGAGATTTTCACTCTAACCATTTACTATTTTCTAGGAATCATACTAAAATCTATAATACCCTTTTAAAATTTTTAGATAAATAATAAAATATTTAAAATAGTTCTTTAATATAAATTCTTTTTATGTTAATTAAAGACTCTTGTCTCTTCAAGATAATCATAAATATATTAATGTTTTAAGTTGGGTTTAGTATGAATCTATAACTTAAAAGAAGTAGATAGAATTGATTGAGCCTATTTAAGATATACATAACCATTCTTAATGTTTCTGCTCATATTAATTCAACTATAGAATAATTCATCATACTCCTAACCATATTTATAAGAGTACAATTTTATCTTCTAGTAATCTTATTCTACTATGACACATTTGGTAAAATATATTGAGCACAAATATTTCACTTTTTTAGACATCTAACAAAAATTAAAATTTTGATCGAGTTCATCATATTTATCATAAAATTTATCATTTTTATCAGATATGATAATCTTGATATTTTTATTTAGTTATCTATTGACTTCATTTATGTACACCTAAAGGTGTAAATAACTTAAGACCTTACATGAATTAGATATATATAGTAATATTTCAATAAATTATCTATAAATATGATAAAATATCTTTCTATAGTAACATATAGATGTAAGCAAATTTAATCTTAAGAAGTTTACGAAATTACGTTTTACTCTAATATTTGATTACAGGATAGTTAAAAACTCAAGAGTCACTAATTCTATACAAATTATCATAGATAATTCAATAATAAACTATTATTGAATCATGACAAGTTTACCTATATCAAAAGAGAAATAATATCTTAAAAATTATTCTAGATAAATAACTCAAAATTTGAAATTTGTAGAAACACAACATCAAAGAATCATTTCAAAAGTATTGGCGATAAATACCAATTACTATCACTTTTGATTTAAGATGATTTTCTTTAATAATAATTATTTCATACTTTTTGGTTCTTATATTAAAATGAATCTTTATTATTAGTAATATAAGTTAAAACATTAGTATCAAGTATTGGCAAAATGAAATGTATAATGTTTAATTCAAAATATATAAATGTAAGACTTATACATTTCTCTTTTAAACCAAAATTTTATGGTATTTCATCACATGACCTTTCTTATCATAGAAGCAGCATTATGAAAATTTTTTCATTATGAGTTTATATAATATTTAAAATTTTTATTATTTATATTTCAACTTATTATTATTATATACTTCTTTAATAGTACTTAAAATATTATAATTTTTTTATTTTAATCTTAATTCTTTTTAAACACAAATACCATTCAGCTCATTTAAGCTTCGTTGATCCTTATTTTTATAATAAATTTTAAATAAATCAAACTAAAAAATAGAATTAAGAATTAACTATACGTGAAAGAACTCAACTATGTTTATACTCAACTATGTTTATACCCAATATTCTTGAGTTTATAGTTTTGTCAGGATATTGAGGATCAAACAATGTGATACTGAATTTTAGTCCATTCTTTTATTAAGATATTAACTAATGACTTACTAATAAATTTAAATTGATTTTTAAATATCTTAATATGCTAGTTGTAGAGTGCAATGTAGTCTAAGTATTGTTAGTAATTATCATAAAACTAAGTCTTTTAGACTTTTTGATCATTTATTTTAATTATTTATTCTACTTAATTTTCAATAGTTATGTTTGTTAACTAATCTGATTAAGATCTAACACACTCAAAATAAATTATATATGTTAAAATAATTTATAATAATTTAATCTAAAAATATAGAGATATTTATAAGAATATAATGAAAGAAGTACCATTATAATAAATTAATATAATATTAATACTTTAAGTTTTTCAATAAATACTGAACTATTTATATTATCTATATTTTAGCTATGGATGAAATATTAACATATTCACTCAAACTTGGTTATGAAGTACTATCCTTATAGTAAAATATCACTATATTTTGGTATATAATTTTAAATTACAAAGATATTCAAAATAGTATCATCGTACCCTATTAGATAATCATTCGAAGTAGTTGATTATTTGGGATTATCTAGTATGAATACAATTTTTATTAATATCATTTAAGATTATTTTTTAATATAATGTTATAAGTTATTGGTCTAGACCACTTTGATGACTACAAGATTAATACAACAATATAAAATATAATATAAAATATTCTAAATAATAAAATATTTATTATAATTAATATCTAATAAATCTATTATCCCAATCCACTTTGACAATTATTAATCAAATAAAACCCAAGGATATGAGGATATGAATTACAAATAACACTAACCAAATTTCTTCAATCTAATATATGTCGAAATATTTAAATAATAAAAAAATAACTATAATAACTACTGAATATTAATTAACATAAATAAAATTTTATATGATAACTACAATCATAATAAAATATAAATCATACTTTAATATGAAAAATAAATGTTATTTCTTAATGAATAATCAAATAAATATCTAAGAACAATAATTAGATTTTTATTTATCACATGCAAAATTTTATGGAAACTACAAAAGAAAATTAAAATGATTAAAAATAATTTTTCTAAGATTTGATCTGATTGATCAAATATAAATCCAATAAAGCAGTCAAAAATATAATTATGATCAAGTTCAATCAAAATATTTGACCAAAATAAATCAATTATTCAACTTTATAATTGAGATATAAGTTAAAAATTGTGAGTTCTTAAGGCTAAAACTATAATTTGTTTTGGGATGTATAATGAAAACATTTGATTTCTGAAGGGCATAATCAGAAGAATAAATTGAAGGACGCAGATTAAAATTATCAAACTTTTGAGGGATAAAAATATCCTATTAATTAAGAAGTAAAAAAATCATGTCGTCACTACATTCCATCGCGCCTATGCACACGAGTCTCATTAGCGGTGCATCGATCGTTTGTTGCCTACGCACCGCTTATAGTGGTGTGATTGCTCTCGGATGGTTGATCGGTGACCTCACCATCGTTATGTCATTATCTGACCTTTGTGCCCATGTGTAGCTATGCGGTGAGTAGCGACAATACTGTCAGAGCTCGACCTCGATTAACTTGATCTCCGGAATGACAACAACATCATATGTTGTCCTTGTTGTCAACTGCATCAACATGCTTCATAGAGTTTCACCTATCGATTCTTGTCACTCTACACCATGCCATCGCATGCGCGTCATCTATAGTGGTGTGGTTGTTCTAACGATTCCATCACGTAAACCGTTGGATATCATAACCTGTGGTGTCCATTTGATGCCGACTATGACCAAGAAATGATGCAATAGCATTATTGCTTTTGCTGTATACAACAAAACTACTATAGCCATTGCATGTAGTGACATTACTATAGTCGCCTATGATTAAGAAAAGCTGACAGCCATAATACCAATATCGGTTGTCATACTCTACAACCCTTCCGTTACTTATATAATCGTTGCTCGCGACTGGGTTGATGACCACAGAAGGTCGTTGCCTTTAATAGTACTGTGGCTAATAGTAAACTATCAATAGCAATCCATCTGTTAATCATGAGGACCCTCGCATCGATTGTAAGTAAACGACAAAACATGCAAGATAAGAAAATAGATCAACAACGTAAACCTCCAGTATCGTAAATCAAAACCAAATAATATTTTTTCGCAAGCAAAGGGTGCTAATAAATAAATATAAATATAAAATATATATATTAAATTTTTTTTATGATACATAGTATTTGATTTCAAAACATAACTTTGATACTAATTATAAGCATAAAAATTATGATTATGAGACTATTATATGAAAAATTTTAATGTTAGAAACTAACATCAAATAATAATAGATCATATTTATTATACATATCTTTCGATATCATTCAAAGTCATTTATATGATCTTTAGGTCCATCGTCTTTAGATTTGAGATCTACAACGATGTCGATATGTAAAAAGAACTAAATTTTCCTTATCATCTCTTCTTATCATTCTAAAACCGTTTGAGCGATGGATTAGGGACAAAGGGAAGAAAAGTGTAATTTTTCAATAACTTACTAATTGTCCACATGAGGTTTTATCATTTTATAGGTGAAAGTAGAATATCTAAGATGATAACTAAAAAGGTCTCTTCTATTAAAATAATCTCCTAAAGAATTCTATGAATTTTCTTTCTATTTATCGACAATCATAATTAAGAACAAAATCAAATCAATAATATATTCTATTTAATTAGATAGGACACATAATCTAACGAAAAGATGTGATAATCAATAATTAAAATTATTAATATAAATATTTCTCGTCAAATTAAAATTGAAAAAATGCCTGAATTTTCTATGCAAGAGAAGCATTCCGGTTGATATAAACCATACCAGAGATCCATATTTGTACCATCTTTTTCTATCTCCACGCCTACATCAATCGTTGAAACCTAATTATCGTCACCGTGATCAAATAAAACAATAAAAATCGTGTTACCATGCTGATCTAGCCAATTAAAATATTTTATCTTCTCGGCTCGCATGTCACTTCACGTCGTGTCTTCTTGTTGTTAAGCCAAACAAACTCATATCAGGAAGATGATGTTTATTAGAGTTTGGCAAAATGGTATCCGACCACACTGAAGAAATCTGACCATTGATTGGATGTTCTATAAAGTTGGTATAAAGGAGCAATTCCCAAAGGACACGTCCATCAATTGATTCATGTAGGACTTGACCTCACTATAACAGTTAGGTTTATTTATGTGCCCATAAGGTTTTTTTTTTTTTTTTTTGTGCCCAACCGTCACAATATTATTATTTTTAATCTAAAATTAATTTATTTAAGATTAAAAGTCTATTTATAATATTTTAAATAAAATTTATATTATTTTTGTTGTGATGGCTGAGACGTTATAACAGGCTAAAAACATGATAACAGATGAGAAAATTTTTAATTGGTAATTTAAATATTTTTAAATTAGAAGTTTTTTTAAAAAAATATAAAACATAAAATATGAAATAATCACCTTCAATTATACATTCAATTGCAAAATAATCGCCTTTAATTTAGATTGTGTAATGTAGTATAAAATATTTCAATTCATAAGTATATATGTTCTATTGGACGAATAATAATAAATTACTGATCTCAGAGGAATACGTGTGTGATTTCGTGAGGGTTACAAAGGAGAAATATTTTATATTGATTCCCCAACTCCACCAGCCGTTCCCACCTCCAAAGTTTCCACTTCTCTCGCGATCTCTCTAATTCTTGACACCTAAAGAAAGCCATTAACCGATACCTCGCCATGGCCGCCGCCGAATCCGCCCACCCCGTCGTCCTCGCATGGCAATCTCTCTCTCTCTCTCTCTCTCTCTCTCTCTCTCTCTCTCTCTCGCTCTAATTCTAACCGTGTACATATGTAACCTGTTCCCTTTTTTGTTTGAAAGAGTTCCGATTTGTGCTCAGGGGATCAGGCGAGGATGGGCAACTGGGGATGGGCAACTGGGAAGAGAAGGACTTGGCCTCAAGCATCAAGTCCCTCGAGCCCAAGAACGTTGTCGCCCTCGTTGCCGGCAGCAGGAACTCCCTCGCCATCTGTGGCAATGGACAAGTCTGTGCCTTCCACCCTAAACCCTCTAAAATTATTCATCTTTCTCTTGTTGTTGATTGGTTTCTGGTTTTATGTGTTCTTTTTCTCGGAAAAAATAATTTGTGGTTTCTGTTGTCAACTTAGTTGTATACATGGGGATGGAACCAGAGGGGAACCCTGGGTCATCCGCCGGAGACCAAGACGGAGAGCGTCCCGAGCCTAGTTGATGCCCTCGCCGGCGTCAAGATCGTTCAGGTACTTCCAGATTGCTAAGGAATTTGATGCGTTCGATTTTTGATGTTTAGCTTGTTTGATGCAATGCTTCTCGGTATTTATTGGTGTGTTTCTGTTGTTTTTTTTTCTTTTTTCATTTTAGGCAGCAATTGGGGGCTGGCATTGCCTGGCTGTTGATGATCAGGGCCGAGCTTATGCTTGGGGTATGGAACAAGAAAGACAAAAAACTATGTTATTTTAATTGAACTTCTCTGCAGTAAACTGCATGATACTTTTGTCAAAAATGCTCTTTTTGTGCGAGGACAGGTGGGAATGAATATGGGCAGTGCGGGGAGGAGCCAGAAAGAAAAGAAGATGGCAGTAGGGCTCTGAGGAGGGACATTTCCATTCCCCAAAGATGTGCACCTAAGCTCTCCGTTCGCCAGGTAATTGGAATATATCCTATGCACTTGACTATAGCTGGAATGTTCTCTGTGTTTGGTATTCCTTGTACCACCTTATGCTATTTGTGACCTTCAAGGGCTTATTCCATCAAATTGTGGACAGCTTTATTGATTCCTTTTCTTTTCCTCTAAAGATTGGATCTTTATAATGTTAAGGAAGAAGTGGCAACAGACCAAAAAATATACAAAATTTTCTGAAATGTTCACATACAAACATTGTGGAAATAGCCGAATGGTATAAATTTTAAACATAGCCCATTCTAGTGGGATATGCAATTCACACTCACTAGGAATTTCCTGGCTCTGGTTTTTCTTAAACTATTTCAAGAGATAATAAACCATGTATCTTGTGATTTGATACTGAGAATAGGGTTGTTCCAAGGACTCCTGGATGTGTTCTGGTCAAGATAGCATCTATTCCCATGAGAATCAGAAGCACCAAACTTCAGGTCATCCTGTATTCTTGTTGAAGAATCGACCAGTATATACATATATATAGTTAATTCTAATACAATCATAGTATATATATGGTTAAACTCTTGTAATTACAGGCATCATTTATAATAGCAAATCTTCTTTTTCTATATAAATTTTAAGTGATGCAAGATTGCAATCCAAATTTTTTGTTAGAACTGCTAAAAGGGTGGCATAGCGCATGAGTCTTTTATCAATGTAGTATCGCATCCTTATATCTACAAGCAGAGGTTGTTTTGTTATTCAAATTGTGGCCTTCTGAATTGCAAAGGCTTGCCCCCTTAATTGTTTTTCATCTTGGCTTCCACTAGACACTTGATTTGGTGGTTGTATATCATGCATTTGTATAACAGTATTAACCAAAACTATCATGTCTACCAATTGCTCCATGTAGTACATAGCATACATATCATTATATTCTTGAATAATTTTTAAGTTTCTGCATACATGAATTGGTTCTGTAGCTTCAGGTGGTTAGCAAGTTTCCATGTTTTTGCTTTATATAAAGCAGGTAGCTGCTGGAGGGACACACTCCGTGGTACTGACACAAGATGGTCATGTCTGGACTTGGGGCCAACCATGGCCTCCTGGAGATATGTACTAAACTTCCCTCTCTCCTTTGGGTATTTGTTAATATGGTTCTGTTCTTTTTCACAATTTTTGAAGTATGAAGATCTTTCCACCTTGCCTGCTTGGTCTCTATTTTATACCTGTCTCTGTAGTACGCAGATCTCAACTCCTGTACGTGTGCAAGGCCTTGAGCGAGTAAGGTTGATTGCTGTTGGTGCATTTCATAATTTGGCACTTTTAGAGGATGGAACCTTATGGGCGTGGGGCAACAACGAATATGGTCAACTAGGAACTGGTGATACTCAGCCAAGATCACAACCTATCCCTGTTCAGGGTTTATCTGGTCTTACTTTGGTGTGTAACGCAAACTCTGTCTATTACTTGCACTTTTTCTTTTGTTTTTAGATATAGTGGGAATCCTGTGATTTTGTTATATGTAATATGGAAGTAAGAAGCAAGCTTTGGATTATACTTATAGCTGGTACATGATAAAAACCAAAAGCAAAAATGACAGCTGAAAGCAAAGTGGAGCAGTTGTCAGCATTCTATGGCTTGACTCGAGGAAATATGTATTCCTTGATTTGTATGAATTAAATCTTATGCAGACTTTCCAGAAGATAAATCTCAGATTTTTGCCTTTACTAGTGTATTCCTTTTGTACTCTTGATGTATAATTATGTTTATCAATTCCTGCAAAGAGATTGATTTAAAAACTAAAAACTAATTGTCTTTAAAAGTAGGAGCAAGTGCAGAATTAAGCGAAGATGCTTAGACCTGTAAATTTTAAGTAGAAAGTAGTTTGTGAGGCTTTTGTTGTCACATCATTGGAAATACATGATATAATCCAAAAGGACTTAAACATGCTGTATTGCCGGCATGTAGCTCTCTCTTTATGCTGGCTATACAGTAACATGCCATTGCATACCAGAGTCCATTAGTAGGAAAATGTGCCCATGCTTTTGCTTATCAGGCTATGCTATCTATTGGTACTGCTCAATACAGACAGTTTCAAGCACAGATGTGTATTCCATGTCTTAATAGCATGTTGGCTAGCATGGGCAAGAATGATTCACTTATTGAAACTGATAGTATAAATTGATTGTTTTTGGTAATATACACAATTTTATAACTTAAAGGTGGGATGTAAAATTCAAGTCCTTCATTACCTCATCTTGTATACCTTTGGTTTTCGTGGATCACAATAACTATTCGTAGTTCTTGCTACCTTGAATTCAGCAACCATTAATTGATTTACTTATTCAAGTCATAATGGCCTAGCATCTTTGATTATTAGAGGGATAAGGCCTTGATATGATGCTCTGTAAGTGTAAACATGCTAAACTTGTAGAAGATAAGAAAACAATTGCCAGCTCGAAAATTGGTACATCTACTTGGCCTCAAGGTGCTGATGGTCTCTTACATGAAACTCTAGACTTCTAGTGATACCATTTGGCTAACTAGTTAAGCAAAAGATCAAAGATAAATATTTGTTGATCATCTAATACCAAATTTTTTTCACAAAGCAAACTGTCAGCATCAGAAATCCATCTAGCCTGTCATAGATGTAAATCATAATTTGTCTTGCTTTGTTGTGCCACCCTGCCATAACTTTTACTCTGTTGTATTTCTCAAAGACCATTTTCTCCATGTTCTATTTCTTATTATAGACTCAATCTTCAGTTCATAATTGAATTTTAAGTTTAATTGAGTTGAAGTTATGAAACAGCCTTTGTAATTGGTGGGCAAATTTATGTACATTTGACATTTCCTAGTCCCTACAATGGCAGGAGTCTCATGCCTGGACTTTTTCGTTTGATTAAATTGTATGAACTTTTTTCCTAGGTTGACATTGCTGCTGGAGGTTGGCATTCAACTGCACTAACCAATGTTGGAGAGGTAATCCATTTCTAGTTTCTTGTGTTCAACTCTTCTGCCATAAATATTTGTTTTGTTGTCTCCTTAAACTGTAAACTTGATATTTTATCTTAAAACACATAATGAAGCTTAGTGCTATTGTATTTTAACCAACATTGCATAGAAATTCTCTTCTTTTTCTTTTTGTTTGGTAAAACAAACAACCTTCACCAACTATCTTGTGCTGAAACTAGTACAGTATTCATAATAGAGTTACAGTAATGCTCAACACTCAAAAACTTATCTGACAAACTGCATCTACTAAAGTTGGCAGCACACAGTTTTGTTTGCTTTCTTAGGAATATGCAGCAACTGCATTACAGCCATATGTTGAGCAAGCGACAAAATATCAGAGACAAGTCTTTTTGACCATGGGATAGAAAGTCTCTATCTTTTGCTAATTATGATCTTCCTGATTATTAACATTTGCAATGGAATTAAGAATTGTCAACTCTTTAAAAATTATGATCATCACCAGGTTGAATTTAAATTTGAAAAGTTCATAAATATATTCTATCACATAACCGCATTACATCCTGTTAAGTTTGGCATATGTGGAAGTGACAAAGCAGGAAATTTTCTGACTGGCTGCTACAAGATCTTATTAAGCATATAAGGTGATAACCTTTTGCAAATCAACACAAGTATCCACTTCTTCACGATTGAAAACTACCTGATACATGGTTTGTCTTACCGGTCCATCTAAGATAACCGCAAGCTGTCGGTATGATAAATTCTGAGCGATACTGATGTACCTACACATGGTACAATGGGGTATACTTATATACCAATATGTACCGCATATACGAGTCTCCTATTGGATTGGGATGTACTGCATATACTTGATTAAAAATTATGATTGTTGTAATATATTTATAAAAGCTGACAATGCCGTTGTTGTAATTTCTTCGTAATTGCTGCTTTTTTGAAGGTTGGCCATTTGTCATTCTGTTCCACTGGCTGGTTAAGAATTTGTTGACATGCTATGTAGTATCTTGTGCAAACAAGTTTAATGCCTTTATGGTACCACCCTACATAGTTTGCCTTGTTTGAAGGCATGGGTGTATGTTTTTTCTTGTCATTTTTAGTTCTGAGAACATATGAATACATTACATTACAATTGCTGAATGAGCATTTGACAAAGTTTCATCAATGATATTGTAGATTCCATTTATCCCATCCAGTACACAGCTTAAATGCAAAATAGCATTCGCAAGTTTGTATTTGCACCAGTGTCAACATTGCGGTTAATTTGTTTGTTAACCAACTAGGTATATGCTTGGGGAAGAGGGGAGCATGGGAGGCTTGGATTTGGAGATGACAAGAGTAGTAAAATGGTTCCTCAGAAGGTCCAACTCCTAGTCGGGGAAGATATTGTTCAGGTGAATTTACCTACCGATTAGCTCCTAGGATACTGCATCATGAACTAGTCTATAATCAAATATCAGGCGGCCAATGTTTCAAGTATCCAACCTGGAATTGCTCTCTGAGAGTTGGGTGTTGTGTTTGTTCTCATCTTATTCAGATATCTTGTGGAGGCACTCATTCAGTGGCATGTACTCGTGATGGGCGAATGTTCTCTGTAAGTGTGGAATTCTTTTCTCAAAGCCAGTTTAACTAGCTCCATTATAAGTCCAGATCTCTTTCAAAATAGTTAAACCTTATCCATGTTAAGAAGATCCCTACTACCATGACCGGTCTCTGACCGATAGCAGAGAACAAAAACACTTCCTATAGTACCTTCAGGTTCCCATTGTGCCAAGTTGCATGAGTCTTGAGAACTCCATGACCCACAATACATTGTCACAATATTCTGGTCTTCAATGTGAAAGTAGGCTCTCAAAAGATCTGGAAATTTTTACAGATCATTGCCGAGGGTGCACGTTGATGGTAATATTGTTCCTTTGCAATCTCGGTGACTAAAGTTTAAGTTGTAGAGGGTTAAGTTTGTGTATGCTAACCCTTGACAAAACCTGGTGAGCTAGGCAGACATTTTTGGTACTTCTCATTGCCGATTAATTTAATACCAGTGTTTTATATCTCTTGCCAATCTCTTGACAATTATGGTAATGACCAAAAACTTTGGTTCTTCGATGAACTTACAGCATTGTTGAAAGATTTTTGTTGCTGTTTTTGATTTGAATCACCATGAATGACATGGGAATCTTGTTCAAATGCCAACAGTTTGGAAGGGGCGACCATGGACGCCTAGGCTACGGGAGGAAGGTCACAACCGGCCACCCAATGGAAGTGCCCATCAACCTGCCACCACCGAGAGACAGCAGCAGCACCGGCGGGCAGTGGTGCGCCAAGCTTGTTGCCTGCGGTGGACGCCACACTTTGGCGATCGCATCATGGGTTGAGGAACCCGGAGTTTCTATCTAAAGCAGCTGAGACAAAGAGAAGCTCATCATGCAAGCAAAATTATGGCCACTTGCATTGAATCCAATCGACCTTTGTGCTCGTAACTTTTGTGAACCGGACAATATTTAGTATCTGATGAAGAAAAAAAAATCCATCTGCTATGAATAAATCAGAATGAAGAATTCGATACAACCATGCTTGATCCATCCTACCAATTTAAATAGGTGGTGGTGTATCCGACAACTGATCGAGTGAGTGGTTCATCACTTCTCTAGCTCTGGCACTTCGGTATTGTAGTCTCTGGTGCAATGCTTCTGACATCTGGTCGAAAAATTCGGCATCCCATCTCTGTATCAACGAGGGATCCTCTGCATAACAGACATATATGGATGTCACTGCACTTTCCACCACCACCACCGCCAACCCTAACTGTGAAAACAAAAGAGCAACCCAAGTGATTACTCCTGTGTATTGAAGTCTAGCGAACAACGGTAAGACAATATAGTCTAAGAGGCATTCATTCCATGTAAGAAGAAGCAAATGATGAATTCCAATAGTTATTATTATTATTTGTACATGCTACCAATCGATTCCTGGTTCAATGTTCTTGCTATTATTGTATTCGTAAATTTAAGTTAAGAGGTACAATATGTAAGCACACATTTATTGAAAATAACATTGGATAATTATCATAAATTGACAAGTTGAGCAGGAGAGTGCATACAAACTTATTAAGTTAGATTAAAATAACATCTATGATAATTAGTATCAGCTATAGCAAGTATAATTGGGAGTCCACTAAAAAAATAAAATAGTTTCTTTCTATGCTCTTAAACTAGTGCAAGTAGGACAGCAAAATGAATTGAAGTTGTACTGTCCGGTGGGCTGTAAGGTGGACTCACCAGGATCATTCCCATCAAAATGGCAGTTGAACCAACCATGATCACTTTATCACTCCTTTTGAACCATGTCCAAACTCCTGTGCATGTCCCAGAAATCAGCCCACCCAAAACAATGACCATCAGAAGGACCGCACCCGAACAATCGTAGGCAACAAGAGCTTCAATGCCAGTGGACTGGAACAGCTCCCAGGCATCTCTAGCTGAGGGATTGAAGCCTTTACCACTAACTGCTATCTGTTGAATACAACCACATAGGTAAAAAAGCTTTACCAGGATGACTTATTACGACACAAGTTTTCGGACACAATAAACAGGTCTTCATTAGTCTCTTCCACTATTAGATTCCGAGAAATTACCAATATATTAAGCCAGCTTAGCACTAATTTGCGATGTGACTTCCACGAGTTTTACGAAAGGATAATCAGACAAAGAAACATGATATGTGAATTGTGCTATATAGCTTAAACCTGTGCTAAGTGAACATCCTCCTCGATGGAGAAGCAGGATTGATCAATCCCTAAGAAAGTATGGCATTCTTGTGATCTAGAAAGAAGAAAGTTTATTCATGATAGAAAGAAGGACCTTAAATCAGACAAGTCCATGTGTCAGATATGAGCAGGTGTGCTTTGTAAAAACCCTTCTTCTAAGTTGCTAAAATACCAAAAAAAAAAATTTTAGTGACCTCTCTTAATCTCCTAGAATAACATCACCTTCAAACAAATAGTTATTAAAGGATAACCACCTCAAGTCTTGCAAATATATAAAAGAATCTGAGCTCTACTGCCAATCAGCATCACATGTTCGGAACAAGAACATGAACAACTGGTTTTCCTTGGAAATGTGTTCTTTGTTCTTTCATTGAAAAGGAAAGTCTAGGGATCTGACAAACTTGCATACTTGTGCAAAATGTGGCTTGTTCACTGAGAAATCCACAAAAAGAAGATCAATGTTTTAACCTTTTAAGAATGCAGGTAACTTAAAAACACTTTGCCCCTCTGTTTTTTCATGAGGTGAAAATTCCAACAACAAAATGAAGTCTTCTTTCCCTTCTTTTTCCAAGGAAAACTCCTTACATGATTCTAGCATAAGGCCCTAAGGAACATAAAACAATATGATCGCAAAGCAAGGAGGTGCATGTTATTGAAGAACTACAATCTAGCGGTAAATGCTAAAAGCAACCAACCTCGACATAAGCATACTTGTTGAAGAAACGGACTAGAGTCTCCACTAGGTGAAACAAGAAATCAACACAGCAAAGAAGACACTCATTGCTGCCAATCTTTGAGCGAATTCCCCGAATCTACAGCATGTTAACAAACATAAGCAAATGAAACTGAAAAATAACTACTTGGTAAGTCATGAACCATTAGAACTAAAGATACTTTTTTTGATAATGCACAACCATAGATTACTCAGCACAAAAGAAAACCTTCAAGTTTAGTATATAACCTCCCATCGCAATGTACGGATGGCAGCTGTAAAAAGTGATCCATAGCAAATGCTACCAAAAGAAGTTGTTACAGCATAACGCAGGGACTTCAAAAGTGGTTTTGCAGGCATTGATGCTGCACTTCTGCTACCATGCATCAGAACAAGGAAGACCATGCCAGACACAATAACATGGACTGTGTTGCAAAAGACAGCACCGGTCCAGAACAAACTGATGGAAAAAACCTGCAATTACATATGCAAAGGGGGAACAATTTCAGCAACTCATATTTGTATTTGGTTAATTGATGCATTTAATACATTGGAAGGGAAAAACTTGCCAGCTCACCACAAGGAGCCACCAGCGTCCACTATCATCCATGCTTGAAGCAATAACCCCAGATATTCCAAATGACCATAATGCCATCCAACAGAGCATAATTATCATAAAAGCATAGGCTACATGCATAACTTCAGGAAGGTCCCAGACCATTTTCACAGCCTTTTGCAACACTAACATTGTGAAAGGAAACCTAGAGGAGAATGCCAAAAATGATTATCTATATCACTTAACAGTGCTTATCACGATGAAACTAGAATATACATCTAAATATTTTTCGACTTTATTTCCCAAGAAATACCTTTTCAATTAAGCTTATATTGGAAAGCAGGATTAGGGATTGAAATTGCCACCTTCTTTCCATACTCAACAGAATATAATGGGTCATGGTAATAACATTTTGCGAAGGCTCTAAATAGTTAAAGAAGCAAGATCATCAGTACATGTGACAAATGCAAACAATAGAAAAACATAAATTAAGAAAGCATAAGTGCAACTTCTCCACTGAAAATAGGAAGGCACAACTCCAGCTCCTTTCCAAGAAACAACCAACATTCCTACTTATTGGAGAACTTTCACAACTCACATAGTATAAACACAGTCAGTAGCAAAAGCGTTTATGCCAATGGTGACATTTAGAAGCTAAATAAATATTAGAGAGCACAAAATCCCATCTCTATACTGCCAAAAGCAAGACACTTAACCAGAGGCTCTAATGAGAGCAGCTTCTAGCACCACCAATGCTGGCTGCTACATGCAGTTGGTTGACCTTGGTTTTAAGACAGTCTGGTCTTGTTACTTGGTCACTTGTTCCTAGGGAGTCCATTAAAAGCCTCATTTGTGATGTATCTTCGGCTGTGTCAGCTTCAGGCGACAAACTTCAAATTCTTGTTAATCACTCGTCAGATGTTCATCTCAAAAGCTCATGTCCCACATAAAAATTTAGATCCATAAATTAAACATTCCAAGCATAGATGGATAGAATCACATAAAGCTACTAACACTAAGTTGAAAACCTCCGCCCTTGTAGTAGTGTCCCAGTACATTTAAAGTACAGAACTTAAATGATGTCAATTAATTAATAATTGTGAGAGCAAAGACAAGTGAATCATCACCACAAGCTTGGCACTTCTACCTACCATTCTAAACTGAACTTATCTCCACTCTTTTCCTGTCACTTATTGAAGCTTGGCCTACTTAGATTATCTATCTATCTTGAATCCGACTACTATAATTCATTGAAAATATACACTAACCATATATTTTGATTTCATTTTCTTTTCCCAGATGAAACAACAAATGATTACGATTCTACATGGCCAATACATGGTTAAGTAAATTAAATAAGAACTAGGTCATTGTAAGATTTGTCTTCTTATGGAATATGGTAGCACCATACAGCTTGGAATTTGATACTGTTGATTTTCTTATAGAAGAACCTCATAAGTCTATTATAACTAGCCTACAAAACTGATTAAACCGCAAGATTAGGGAGTTGAAAATGAAAGATATAATCGCTTTCTTTCAATCGATAATCTTCATATGGTGTTCAATCAATCTTCGTTCAGGTTTGATTCCATCAAACAAAGGGGAAAAGAAAGGAAAGGAAGGGCAGAAGAAGGTCGAGGAGGGGATACCTATCCAACACCGACATGACATACAAGAACTGCAGCGCCGCCCCGACGGCGAAGGCCACGCCCCAGAAAAAGTGCTCGGTCCAGAAGCACAAGACGCTGATCACAGCAAGATAGGTAGTGAGCCCGTGGATCGACACCTTCATCATCTGGCTCGCTCGACTCCCCAACAGCGACAGCCATGCCCACGCCAAGAGCACCGCCGCCCCACCAGCCACCCCGTAGAACGGCCAATAGGTCTCCGTAAGCTCCGCCGGCCCGCTCCGCTGCTGCTGCTCGAAATTAGCAGCCTGGCTAGCGTTCACCCTGCCGGTGATGTTGGTGAACCGGTCGATGTTGAGCCGGTCGGCGCGGCTGAAGCGGTTAATACCAAGAAGGGTGAGCCCGACGCCGAGGGCGAGCAGGTGGAGGACAAACACGCCGAACCAGAACACGTCCCGCCAGCGCCTCGCCTGCTCCGCTGCCGGCCTTGGCGCCGACGGCAGCGAGGCGTCGCTCCCGTTGCTGCTGCTACCTCCGTTCTGAGAGAGAAAAAGAAGCAAGGCCATGGATAAGCAGACCATCAACATAACACAGGAGACATGAATTGAGGGCATTCGGGATCAAACCTCGTCTTCCTCATCGTCGATCGACGCGGAGGAGGAGAGATCGGCGCTGGAGAAGACCGTCTGCCGCCGCTGCTGCGGGTCTCTGAGGCTCATCCTCTGAGAGAGAGAGAGAGAGAGAGAGAGAGAGTAACCGCTGGCGGTCACCAAAGATTAGAATGAGAGAGGAAGAGGGAGGACCAAATCAACGCATGACCGGGAGAAGGCAGAGGTAGTATTGGACCCGACGCACAAAGTCTTGTGGGAGTTCCAACTTCTGGCACCTGGAACTGTCACCGGACGGTGACGTGATTCTTCATCTTGATGCCGGTGGCTCTTCCCGTAAAAAATTGCCGTGAGATAACAGGCGTTATGATAAATAACAGCTTCAGAGGATCGACATATCGCTAATCATAACAGTATTGCTTTATATACACACCGTTATATCGTTTATAACGGCTGTTCTAATGAACTGCCACGTCGTTTAATTAACATCATTTTCTTTCAATGTGCGTGATCTGCATGACATATTTAACGGTCTCGAAACTTTAGCTACTCTCACATGGGTCTTTTTTTTTTTTGTTTTTGCTTTTACGTATCCGTCCTCTCCAACTTTACAAATTGATAGGGATAACATTGATCATTTTCAAACCAGATGATGTGGTTCAAGATGAAACGATGTGGAAGAATGGGTCCGACTAACTAATCTCCCCAATCCCGTCCTCTGATACACATGAACGACATATCATAAACGGACGAACAAACTCAAGATCTAACAGCATCAGACATCGTACAGACAACACACAACCGACAGCACGAACAACTGTCAACGCAACCAACAACATTAAATAAGTTAGTAGAGAACGCCAGAAGTATGATGAGATCAGGATTTGATCAGTCGACGACATATAAATATAAAAGGGTGTCCTAGGGGCAACCTAGGGGACGAGACTCTCTCTCTCTCTTTCTCTCTTTACTTCAATAAAAAAAAAAAAGCTCTGACGTCCTAGTAGGAGAAGCCGGACTTTACCTTTCGAAACAATCCTAACTTGATCGTCGAAAGGACCTCTCTGCGCACCCACTACCCAGGCGAAGATCTTATCTTGCAAGAATAGCTCGACAAGGTCAGCAGAAGGATCAGCATCAAAGTGACAACCCGAGCCAAGCATCCGCACGCATCATCCTCGAACGATCTGCGTTGGCTCCTCTTGTACTCACGATCCGAACCCCGTTGTACGGACTCCCTAGATGCGATGTAGCACCCACAACACAAATAGTGTATTTATCATCTTTAATATATATATATATGAAAAATTTATGTTTAAGATGCGATTGGTGGTGGGGGATTTTGATGACCAAAAAAAAAGTGGATGTTTGTGGATAAGCACCGAAGAATGTGTTGTGAAAGCCACCACGAAAGAGTGGAACGGTGTTTCTGCAATCTTACTGGTAGTGGAGTTGTTGTTTCTTGTTGTGCATGATTGGAGTAGCCACGTGTCATGGGGCCTATATTAATGGGGTGTGATAGCAACAGAGATCTCATTTTTCCACTTAAAAAATGAATCAAATTGTATCCTTTTTATTAATTTTTGAGAACCTGTCAGACGTTTATGATGCATATGGAGAAGAATGACTTCGGAATCCAAGTCAATAGTGGATTAGAATAAAAGTTAGTGTCATCTCAACGTGATGCAAGCGTGCAGGAAATTATGGATGAAGGTGACTAAGACATGTGATTTCATGGGAATATTCAATCAGCTAGAAATAAATAAATAATAAATGCATAACTACTCCTAAAATTGAAGTTGAAGGTAATCTATGACTTACGATCATTAACTAACAATAATAAAACTTCATTTGTTTTCCAATCCCACTTTCATTAACTTATTAAAAAAATTATAAATTTTACGGTCAAAATTTAATTTCTCCAATGTTGATATTAATTTATCTCTTTGTCAACCCCTATGAGATCGGGGTGAGGATTCTCGGTACTTTTGAACAAACTACTCGAGATGCTCTCGTCGTTTGATCTCTTCCATATGCTCTTTCAAGTTGTGACATTCTTCGATATTGTAGCCATAATCTAGATAGAATCAATAGTATTTCGACTGATCTTTTTTCACCAATGGGGTCTCCAATGGGTGAGGCTCTCTTAAGAGACTTTTTTTATTTATTTGCAAGAAAGAATACTTTAATTCTAGTTATATTTAGTAAGGTCAACTCGAGTCTTGGGTGAAGTAACTCGGGTCATCCAATCTTCTCTATTGGACGACCTCTAGGTCATGGCTGATTGTGGCTGCTCCTATTTAGGTTCTTGGGTGACTCTTCACGCTTGCCCAAGATTATTGCCTCAACAATAATGTATTGATTGGCCCTTTGAAGTGCTTCAGGTATAGTCATCAGTGATCTTTTTTTTATCAACAACCAAAAGAGGTGAGAGTGATCGAGCCTCATCATAAAAGTTTGTATTATGAGGGATAGATGGGCATCCTGTATAGTCATTTGTGAACCAAAATATTAAATCTGAAAGCGTTTCTTTCACCCCTTATTTGAGTTTTACCGCTGAAGGTTGAGAGCATACATGAAGTTCGAACTCTCTTGCCAACTAGACGAAAGAGTAAATAAAAGCAACTTCATGTGTGCATACCATTTTTGCACAATTCTTCTTAACGTGGTCAAGAAGGTATGACACATTAGGACATTCAATGTGTTATATAATGACATCTAAGCTTGGAACAATGCAATGTACTCCATCGGGCCTACACTATAATTGAACACTATCAAAGATGGGAGATGAAAGTTTATTGAAGTCAGTTACTCCTGAATTTTTTAGGTGAACAAAGACCAACCCAAGGTGGGGTCGACTAGCACCCTTCCTTTTTATTGTTGGAACTCCTATCTTATTTCCTCTATACGTTAGTCCATTTGTCGCAATTGGATTTGTAGGGAATCCTATATCAAGTCTAATGACTCGGTCTCGGAATTGAATGAGGAAAAGTGAAGGTGATAATAACTTCAATGATTAGAGACTCTTTGTTGGTAGTTTGATAGGCCTCGAGCGCTCTTGAGATATTGGCACCATATCAAGTCTGAAAATCTTTGCGGGTGTCGATGGTGGTGGAGCTGAGGACTACAGTTGAGTTGGTGTCATCGTTTGTTGGACTAGATGGGGCAAAAGTGTGGAACGACCTATATCATCCCTATTAGTATATGTACTTGCTGAGTGACATTTAAAAATATCCCAGTAAAGACAAAGAGATAACACGTGGCCTTCTCTAAGGGTGAGAGGCCTGAGGTGTTGAATAGGCGCCAATATCACATTGGAATCTATACCAAGATGGATACACTAATATGCAAAAAGGATGGTTGCTGCCCTCCTTGGTTAAAAATACTATGGGTCTAGGACAAAGCCTTGTCGCTTGAGTATTTATTAAAGGATAGATGGGTGGACATTCATATGATATCAAACATTCCTTCTAGCATCAAAAATATTATGGGAAGATGTTATTAACATCTAAGTCAACCCAACATAGTTCAAACCTATTTGCGAAGGGTTATCCAAGGTAAAAATATCGAGCTCTTGAGGAGGTCATTTAATATGACTCCAATATAGAAATGTCAAACTTTCGAGAAGATTATCCGAAGTACAACATGCACGAAAACCAAGGTCACTAGAGGTTTTCTAAATCGATCACTCCAATGATCAAGTTAATAACCCGAGATAGATAAGTGCAACCATCCATGGTAAAAAATATCATTTTGTCTATCTTAAAAGTAAACTTTGATACTTAGTAGTGAAAAAACATATATTCTTAACCAGATCTAACAACTTCAATTGAATCTTTTATCTATACAAGCAATAAGAGCATAGACAACATATAAATGTTTATCTTAGATCGATGTTCATGATGGTAGATGATAGAAGACAGCTTTTATCTTCTTTTTTTAATCTAGACGTTATATGGTGGACACATGATATGGTGGTTGATTAATAATATTCTCCCTATCAATAACATATCATAATATTCATACCTTTTAGGGTCATATATATATACATACATATAAATAATATTTAAGTATTTATAATAAAATAGAATATATTTGAGTATTTTATTATTATTTTAGCAGAGCTTTTATCTTTCTCTATCTTTATCATGCCATTAGTGATCGACTCATTGTACGTAGCCATAGGATTTATATGTGTTAGTTAATTATATTTACATCATCCTAGGTAATTCTTTTTTATTTTATCTTTTGTCAAGATTACACTTCATTGTTCACATATAAAAATAATATTTACATAAAGATAATTATCATTTACTTAAGTTTAGAAGGTGATAGAAAAGGATTATTTTTCCAAGAATTTGTTAGTGTTAGAGGATGATGATCTAAATCCAATTCAGTCCTATAATTGATTTGGACCGATCATTCTTCATTCGGAACAAAAACCTCTTTTGTCAAGTCGTGAGCCGACTTAAGTTGACCTAATAAAGGTTAATAGAGTCCCTTTACGGTATGTCAAGTCAAAATTAAATATAATTGGAGAATAGACCAAGAAATTTGTGTGCACAGTAGGAGTTTGGGAACCCTTCCTATAAATAACAAGATTTAATAGACATAAACGAGAGAAAAAAAATCTGTAATAAGAGAGTATGATAGCTGTATTAGTGGACTTATAAAGAACTATTGGGATATTATGATCCTTGACTTTGACCATTCTATGACAAATTTTTGCATGAAGGTGCATAAATCATGTCATAGAATAATACTTCTGGCAGTAGAATTAAACATGGAAGTTTTTTTGGCTTGAAGAGCAAGTTATGACTTTGAATGGTGATCAGAAGTGGCATGGCTAAAATATATGCACATAACCGTAAGCACCACCCAAGTGCATATTAATTAAACTTGAGGTCATATTTTTGGGCAGGAAACTTTGGGTCATAAAATTTCAGTTACAAAAATGGCTGCAGAAGAATATTATTGTGGTCATTTTCATATTCCCGAAAAGAATATTATTGCCCTCATTCGGCTCCTATAGAAATGCTTTTGGTCTGAACCAGTTTAGTGGTAACTCGAATTAGTTAATAGTGTTTCTTGGTTCGATAACTAAAAATAATGCAAGTCTATTCCGAGGCAGTGGGTGATGTTTCTTTCACTCGCAACATTTAAGGTTTTAAGAGAGGATTTGTTTGGGTTTATGTGAGAAATTAAGCGAGATTTGAGAAGGCAATGCAAAGAGACGCATAGCGGATATCTTTGGATCCAAAAATTTGACGGTAAGTGTACCACCCGGTCCGAATATAGTAACGATACGTGTACCAATAGTTGATACCAAATCAGACCAACCAATTTAGTACAACGCAGCATATTGTTGCACGGAGTTAAAGGACCAAAATATGTAATAAAAAAAATATGTACACAACTCTTATCACCCGATGAATTCTGTTTCAGTTAATCCTTTTTTCATGGCCATATATCTTTACGGTTAAGAAATGAAAAATCTTTTTCGTGCTACATGAATCGAATGTTTCATTTCATCCAGGTACGTATATATCCATCCAAAATTTTTTAAGCCATTATTTTATGATGTGAAAGACACCCTATTTACCATATTGATGATATTGTCTGTAATATGTAGAAAGAATTTAGTTCATAAACGAGATTATTTAGGAGAAGTGCACCATCAAATGTTTGAGATGTCTACCTACCGGGTGGTGAGACAAATGCTCTGTTGGATTAGAACACATCAGATACTTCGAATGTTCATGTCTTGAAGGAAGGGGTTGTATGAGCAATGCTTTATTTGTTTGGTTGAGATACGTCAAACCTTTTGAATACTTGTACTTGTCCTAAGAGGAGGATGTATATGTTTATGATCTGTGTTGAGGATTGATGCACAATAAGATGTTATATAACCCGTCGAGACCTCCAAGCACTTCATATGTTCTATATTGATGCATTTGGTTAGGGGTCTTTTTTTGCTGCTGTTGTTTTTGCAACGTATGGAATTCTCTGGTGAAGTGATTGTTAATATTGGGAATCTACAGACGACGAATTCCATTAACATCAAATTGATAGCAAATCGAGGGGTATGACTTATCGAGGCATAAATGAAGGCCAGTTCAATAAAAGAATTATTTTAACTCTTCCAAGAAAGACAACACATGAGAGGCACAATCTTGATACACAGTTGTGGTCTCAGGGAAACTACAATATCGGTATCTACATATGTAAGCGAAGTATAGAGCATTCCACATCCCACAGGCTTTTAGGAAGCACATTGATACCATAGAAAGCTGTTGATTTAGTTTGTAGCACACTGCGGAAGCTGGTCCACCTGTTCCAACGAGCTCCATAGATCAATCTTCAAACTCATGCATATGATCCAAAAGATAATTGGCAGCGAGCTCCTCGTTCTTGTTGCAAGCAAAGAAGACCTGCAGCACGAGTGCCCGATCGAAGCCCATTGCTTCTAGCTGACAGAACAAGGAGACACATGAAATTGTTTACTCCGGTGATAAACAGAAATAGAGTTCATAGAACAGTTTTAGAAGCTGTTGCAAAAATAATAAATAATAAATAAATAAATAAATATACCAATTGCCAGCTTCAAATAAGGTATTTCTTTCTAATCCACAAATTGGTTAAACTATCTTATACATATTCCAAGAGTCACGGTGTCCTATTGAAATTTCCACCTGATGCATGAGAAAAGAGCACCATAAAATCTCAATTAATTGTAAGAGTTGATCACCAAAAAAGAATAAACTCCATATGTGCAACTTGTAGGCTGTGATTTCAATATTCATTTAATCCCAATAATTGCACATGCTGTCCATAAAATCCATACCCAGGAGAAAGTACATTGTTGCCACAGTATTGTATTGCAACGATGTTGATTAATGCCAAATAGACCGTCACCAGCATAGAGATGTCACAAAACTGTGAACCACGATTGTTATAATGAGTGAAGATAAACCTCCAGGAAAGATGCCGCAGTCCTTCCTGAACATTTTTCTTGGAACTAAATTTTTTGGGAAACTGGAAGTTGAATTGGGCAAATAATAGTTCAATTAGAACTATGAAAATGTCTAAGATTCTTTGGGCACCAACATGAAACTAACACCTCATAAAATTTCTTCAAAATAATAAAAAACTTGAAGTTTTCAATCATTAACAATTCTAAAACTGCACCTCTGTGATTCAACAATGTCTTAAAAGAGGACTTCTCATGGTAGCCTGTCCTCGTTCTTTATAAGATAAACACTAATACCCAGCACAAGCTTGGGTTGTTTCTAAAAAGCTAGCCTGAGTGGCTTTGCATTCTTAAGCATTGCCATAGTCGCATACAAATTCAAAATGATACATATGCTTCTTTTTTAGCGTGCTGCCCTTAAACAAACATAACAGCAACTTTATTTTTTTCGCTTTCCAGTTCAACCTAACAGAAAAGGCTCTTAGCAAACAAAATATACTCCATGACTCAAAATAAAAAAGGATACATTCTTTGTAATTAAAGGAGTCCATCATGCAATAAGACAATGCAACAAGACGACTACTCAAATTGATCTCTAGAATTTGATCTAGGAGTATGATCAGGTCTTCTTTTAAATGCAATCAATTTTCTATAGGTCATTACTTCAAATAATAAATACAACCCAGCCGTTAATCATCAAGTTGAAAACCTAATCTCATATCTTACCTAAGCCAATAACAAATTCTCCAACCTTGGTACAAACAGAGAATCTAAAAAAAGAAGAATAACTATTGAAAATTAAAACAAAAAAGTGATAGAAACATAAGTGGACAAATAAATGTAACATCTTACTAAAAGCATTTTCATTTTTTCCCATCAAAATTGGGAGCCATAAAGACCAAAATACTTCATAATCATATGCCACAACTCAAAACTAACATTATCCAAAACTTCATGCCATGGGTCCCCAGGTAAAGTGCCATAATGAATTAGCAATGAACGTTGGACTTGGTTTCTCTATAACAGACAATCCCACAAAAATCCTCTGCCTTTACCTACCTATACAGGGTGAATTTACATGAGCTAGATGGCCCAGGCTAGATTTTTTTAAATACTTCTGAAGCTTTATTGGGATCTAAAATCCATTTACAGTAACACAGTTCTTTTAAGTTTTACGATCACCTCAGACATAATTTGGCAGGCTCATACAAGACATCAATAAATAAAATAAAAAATCTACAAAATTATAATTTGACGGCTTTACAATGATTTTCACTCACATAGACAGACCAATCAAATATTATAATTAGAATGCAAACAGAAAAACTATATGATAACCCAGAAAGATGAACACAACATTTCTCATTGATGCCAGACATGAGAAGCAGCTCTTTGGTGTTCAACAAAAACAACAGAATATTACAACTATCTAGCAGCACCTTCCCTGCCACTGAAGGTGATTTATAAAAGAAAAGATTGACTTACACGCTCAATGGCCTCGCGCTCCTCAGGCGTGACACTTGGGGCTTGTGGCATTCCAGCAGCCAGCTGACCTAGAAAGTTGCTACTTTATATGGATGGGCAAAGGTCAGAACAACCAACATCCTCACTGGAAAATTAAAATAGATGCAACAATACAACAATTCCTCACCCTTCAGGTCCCTCAGCTGGCTCATTTATCAATCGCAGAAACTCTCCCTGGTGTTCCTGAATGAGCCTCAAAATCTGAGGGTTTTGCTTTCCCAGTTCTTGAAGCATGGGCTGTCAATCACAGGAAACTGGCATGAGACTATTCTTAACTAACAGAATCGTTTGACTAGGAATAGTCATGGAATATGGAAGCAATAAAAGAATTAAGAAGACCTGCAAAAATTGAGGGTTCGCCTGTACCAAAGCCTGCAAGGCTCGAAACTGCAAAGAAGATGAGAAATGCAGTTTAAGACTTAAGAACTCTTCTTTGAGACACTTGACTTTATAACGTATAATTAAACAAACCTGTGGACTATTCCGTAAAAAATCAAGGCTGCCACCACCAGTATTTGACCCAACATCTGGAAGACCCTGCAGTATGAACATAAACAAACTAGTCAATTTTTAATATTTGGAAAAGGCAGAAGTTTGTAAATTAAATGTTTGCAGTAACCTGAGGAAAGAGGTCCAAAGGATTAGCATTAGGACCACCCATAGGGAACGCAGGTTGAACTGGTTGTGGCACCTGGACAGGAGAATCGGTTGTTTGCCCACTTGGAGGCGCTTGTGCAACTGGTGGGGCTGCAGCATGCTCAGGAATGCCCTGATATACATACACTTATTAGAACACTGTTACAGATAAGATCTCATGTTTTGCTTCTTACGAAACAAAAAGATTCATGGAGCCGCATGTTATATTTAAATAAACCAGTGTTTCATCACAAAAAAGAATGAACAATGACCAATATGAATTTTCGATTTACCTATGCCCAAAAATGCATGGTATTATAAGACATAAGAGGAGCAATTCTCTTACGAAAAGCCAAAAACATATCTTGAACAATTGCAAATCTAGGCTCCCACCAGTGGGGTGGTATATAATGCAGGAAAAACAGATGAATAATAAAGCTGCATTGTAGCTGTCAAGTTGATTCAATTCTTTAGGTTTGGTTGATCGAAATCCACAAATCAATATTCACAGTGTAAATCGGACCAAAATGAACTACTTAGGTGTAGCTACTACTTAAAACCTAGAATTAACATCAAAATAACTAAAATTCTAGCATTGTTTCTGTTGGATGAGGCATTTGTTTCTACGGCTAGGTCATGCCTTCAGAAGAGGACAACCTGATGACTTCAAAATCTTAGGTATTTTCCCACTTAACAAATTTAGGCCTCTCCTAAATATCTTTCTCCCTTTCTGTTTGGTTTCCAGTGTGGCATAACATCATTGCATTAGAGAACAATGACTATCATGGGAAAAATACATTTGGGCATTTACAATTTCAAGAGAGACAAAGAGAGGAAAATTCATAAATAAATTACACAGTATAAATATTCAATAGCACGCTCAGGGTTGTTATATGCAGCACGCAAGGCACGAACAACAGTATCCCTGTCCCAAGTCCCTCCTCCCATGTCAAGAATTTGTTGGATGGTTTGCTCCAAGGTATTGCCAGCAACAAGATTTGATGCTGCTTGACCATATGCATCTACTTCAGTGCTGCTTATGCATAAGCAACAAAAGTCAAATAAGAACAATCACATCATCACAACCAAAATGGGAGCAAAAATGGGAGGAGAATGCAATGGCAAATAGTAAAACTTATGAAACAAAATAAATTAGCAAGGTAAATAGCATAACAAAATTTGTGCAAGGTTGGTAACTGCAAAACCCATCAACTGTTGCATATAGCCAACTTATAGTTGCTTAGACAATTGTTACAGAATGTCCCTGTAAGAAAAGCTAGACAATGGCACCAGTTACACAATGAGCAAAAAAGGCAACTCACGATATGGTAGATCCAGGAGCTGGAGCAGCTGTGGCAGTTGGAACTGGAGCACTTGTAGGAATCCTGGTTGATGAAGCATGGCAGTACCACAAAACAAAACCATAGAAAAGAGAGTTTGTACAAATCCAGTAAATATGATGACCCGGAAAATAAGAATGTGACAATAAATAACCTACAGGGGCAATGTTGCTGCAGACACTTGAGGAGCTGATGCTGGAGCCGAAGGGACAAGAGTGGCAGTATTGGTAGGTGGGGCCTATACAAGAAAGAGATTCATTATGCTTTAAATAATTTTGGTGCAACAGTCATCTCAAGCATGTGTCCAGCAAGCACAAGACGTCCATTTAATGCAACGCTTCTTCAGAGCTTCAGCATTTTCATTATATTGCTGAGATCTCAAAAAATTACAGGGATAAACCAATCATAGCTCAATGTCACCACTCCAACATCTAAATCAAAAGAGGCAAAACAGGTATGCAGCTTCTTTGATTTCCCCCTCTTTACCCAATTGTTTTGGTTCTTTCTTTTATGACATTATTTGTACCAGCATACTGTACAAGTTTGACAACGAACTAGTAAAGGATATGTAATGCTAAGGGCAATCTTTAGGACAGCATCGAAGTTAGCACTTTTAAGACATCAAGATTAGGACTTGCAAAACAGGAAGAATATCTAGCTGACACCATATCAGTAAGAAAAATGATCTTCAATACTTCCTCAATGTACACCATCACATTCAAATGAAGATTCATTCTCAAATATGCCTAGATGTGTATATCCACAACTCTTGAAGATGCAACAAAATAATTATTGATTGAGATAAGATTAATTATATCTTGTTACTATCAGATCTTCTAAAATCTTTGCATTGAAATCCTTTATTGTTACAACAAGGTCCCTGGTTACATTAGTTGAACATTAACCAAATTAGATTGTCTGAATCTAATTAGACCAAACTCACGAGCAACTAATACCTATTATATTCAGTAATGGGCAAATGAATTCAACAATTTAAATGGACCTGCATCAAAAATTTAAACTATAAAAAAATTTACTTTTCTTTCCAAATCTTCTCTTCTATTTTCCTTTTCCTCTTCCATGAGAGACCAAACCAGTGCCTTCCCATAGAAATGTCTGGTGCCACAGCAGCACTCTCTTAGTGATTGTTAAGGATGGTAGTCTAGGCTGTCCCCCACTGTCAGCTGATGGTGTAATCAGTCAGCAGCAGTTTTGGCTGCCACCCATCACCCAGTGATGCAGATTGGCAGTTGGTGGCTATAAAGCCAACATTAGTTCCACAGTAGGCCGATGGTACAGCAATAGAGTGTTACTCTTGGGCCTTTTTGCTCCATTCCTTTTCTGTCTGGTCCTATCCTTGCTTCACTACAATAGGATCTGTTTTTCTATCGAACAATCAACCAACCATTGATTGTCTGCTATATCCATTAGTGGTTCTGATGATTAATATCGATAGCCCAAGATTTATGAAATAGAACCACTAATATGAGAATAAATAATTGATAATGCAAAGAAAGGAAATAAACAGAGTTCTCCGCTCAGTAGGGTTCTTATCCCAAATGTTTTAGCAACATTGATGATGATCGTCAAGTGGAATCAATGACCTATGAACTCCAATGATGTCCTCAGGCATCAGGATGAGAATGTGCAGCATAGATAACTAGAAAAGATAGAACTGGGCAAGGCACTAATAATAACATAGACAGGATAGGGTGACTGCTTAGAGATTTAGATGTTTAATGAATCTTTATCCCCTAAACTTCCAGCTAATCAGGACTCTATTATGATTATTATCCTTCAGATCATTATCTTTATAGCAGAGTAACCAATAATAAGCAAGCTCACTTTCTCTTTTTAATAATTATAGCTTACTAACTAATGGGAGAAAACTTGGTTGTAGTGGATATCTACACACGTCATGGCCCCTTAGTTCCAACATAAATATTATATCTCAGATTTTTCATTATCAAAATGAGTCCTTGTGAAATGAAACTGAATGAAGCTTGTTGCACCATAAATTGCATAAAATTATAATTCTAGTATCCTTGTAATAGATAAGTCACAAACAAGAATCAAGGTATCAATGAAATGCTCATTAAAGCAATCATAAGCAACAAATTTGAACTCTGTGGAACAGCATGTTCAAACTCCTATCTTCAAGGTGGACTCACGTCACTCCTCTAGGACCCTTTTCAATCTATAAGTGTTGTTTCGGGCAACTGGTGATAACAATAGCAACTTATAAGGCATGTTTTGACCAGGTTCAACAGGGACCCTTATAACAATTTGCAAAGAAAGCTTTCCAATTTTTTCAGCAGGAATAAAATGGCTCGCTATTACAAGTCTGATTTGCGTCCTATCTCTATTGAAATTCATCTAATGGAAATAATGCCTCCTTTAGATTTTTATTTTATTTTTATGTTAAATTAGTTTGCTCGGAATAACATGTCTGGATATTTTCTTATTTTAAAAAGTTTAAGTTTAAATCCATAGTTAAATCTTCCCGCTTCTCTCTTGTTCTTCTGTGACGACCCTTTCTCCACCTAGGATAATATAAATATCGTATCCTTTCTTGTCAAACTGTGTCTTATTAATGACCTTAAAATTCATACTTCCATGGAAAAGACACGCAAAGAAGTATAAATGGTAGTTGGATGCCAAACGAACATAGCAGGGGTAAAAATTATGCCCTAATGACTCCTATACTTTGATAAGAGTACTTTATGTTCTCACCTGAAAATAAGAAGAAAAAAGCCAATTCAAACCATATGCTTCAACATCACAGCAATGCTGATAGATGAAGGCCAAAAGTGCATCTTCTTTTGATACATAGACAATCTCGCCACATTTTAGTTTTCCTAATTGGAATTCACCATTGGTTCTGTCTATCATTAGTCTACTGGACTAATGCACCAATGCATGCTAAGACTAGAAAGTTGGGATTTGGTTAAAACAGTTGAAACTCATCATCAAGGTCAGGCATTTTCCAACAATTATAATATAGTGCTAATTTACGGGGATTCTTTGATGGTATGCCCTATATGCATGAATAACAAATTCCCACCAAAAACTTGACCGAACTATCAAGTTCGAACTTGACAAAATAAATGCTATATTACTTGATTTTCTGACAAGCATGTTTCATTTGCCAATCACATCTGCACAAAATATATAAGCACTCAAGAAAGCATAGGTAGCACCAAACATTTGTTATCCTTGACAGAGAGTTTATTTTACTATAGATTAGATATAAGAGAAAAATAAAGTGAAAGACAAAGATACGGTTAGAGATTGTTATATGCATCAATGCATTGTCTTCTAACCTGACTTGGAGGTGCTTCAGCAGTTGTTGAAGCTCCACTAGATGAGCCCTTCGGCTGCAAAGCATGACAAAGTATAGCTCTCGTAAGTTATCCACAATGATACTCTGAAGAGTGAAGACTATTAATTTCACATGCATCTCAACCGGAGGTCTCTATTATCTATGAAATTTCAATGTGATAGCTGGTCATGACTTATATAAAAAAAATCCTGAAAATAAAGTTGGAAGTACTAAACCATGCCTAAGAAAAATATTAAAAAAATCGAGTAAAAAACACAGACATAAAAGTGCAATCATGTGAAAGCCTTTAATTAATTGACCATGAAAATTTCCAAAATCAGAATAAGAAAACTGCACTCTAATTAAAGATGAGCCTAATGCACGAGGCTCCCAAAAAATCCAGTGTTTGGAGATGATTAATAAACTTAACTAGCAAGAAAAGAGGTTATTTATGAACCATAGTCATTCAAGTCATGTAGAAGCAATGTTACTACAATTATTAAGATATGAAATTCTACTCAATACCATAATTTATATACAACATCATGAATGTACTTTGCCAACAGCAGTTGATCTAATGCCCCTTATCAAGGTTGAAATCTTTACTGCCATCAGTAAATAATCAGGGCAAGCTAACGGCCCCCACAAAGACCTAAAAGTCCTGTTTTCTGTGACTTATTATAGAGAAATGTGATCCAAGTAGAACATACACTTTTGGAAGCACCAATGTGTCTAATGGAGTAATTGCGATAGAATTTTGCATGACAGCAGCACCAAAGAATTTATAACTTATTTGGGCCAATTCCAAATAATTAGAAAACAATAACCTGTTTTCATATCATATGAAATAGTAAACTATGACGATATGATCGTAGCATATCAAAAATAAAACAATTACATACAATAAACATGAGAGTTCAAAATTGAGACAACTCAAAACACTCAATGCCCGACGTTCAAACACAAAAAAAAAAGTTTCAGAAACTGAAATTGTTAAAATGGTTTAAACTAAGGTTTGACTTACCGGTCCGTACCGGTGTATCAAGTTCATATCGGTACCAGTACCGAGACAGGTACTGGGCCATATGCACAGTGCATACCGCCCGGTATATTAAAATATAATATAAATATTTTTATAATATAATATAATATAATATTAATATATTAAAATATTTATTAAAAAAGAGAGAAAAGGGGTGACGTCACCTCGACTGTTCTCCCCGTGTGGGAGAAAAAGTGTCCGCGACCCCCAAGTGGCGGCAGCTTGGCGACCTGCAGACGCGAGTGAGGACGGTCTGGGCAAGGGGCGCTAGGTATTCTTTCTTTTTCTCCTCTTTTCTTTTTTTCTTCTTTTCCTCTTCTTCTTCTTCTTCCCTTTTTCTTGCTCAATCGAGCGCCGACAGTCGATTTCTCCCTCAATCGGCCGCCGACGGTCGAAATCGACCGCTGATGGTCGATTTGTGGCGAAACCGCCCGGTAGCGAGCGGTCCGCGTACCGGCAACCTGACGGACCGATATGTACCGCCCGTACCGAGCATTACAGGTTAGAATTGCAAACCTTGGTTTAAACTCAACTAGCAAAACATTACTGAATTATCAATAATTCAAATGAAACTAATCTAAGAAATACAATAAAAATTATGCATCTCAATATTTCCATGTCCACATGCTCGTGTAAGATTTACCAGGGAAGGAGAAGATGGATTATGTTCTACCTTAAATCAACAAACTATACACGAGCATAAAATTTGTATCAAGGCCTCCTAACTTGTTAGTCAAAAGTTATGAGCATACAGAGAAATCTAGATGTCATGTCACAACAATAACAGTGGATTTAGATTCAATTACATGGTTATTCCCCTGCCTTTGAGAACTGTTTAGGGCAATATCACTAGTAAAATTAAGGCAGCCACAATAAGAGGAGCGCTAACAGCTGACAAGATGCAAAGGAGAAACATGTCTCTCCTCATTAGGAAAAAAAGGCCAAATAGAGCATGCTATTTTAAGATAAATGACAACAGAATCCTACTAATCTCGAATTATTGATAATTTACATTAAGGTGTCTTCTCTTCATAATACACATATTAACTGATGAATATATTATAATTCCATGTAATTCCACAACACTAATGACATAATACATGGAAAGTAATTACACAATCAAACTTAATTAAATCCATAGTTTGTGTTAAAAGTTTCTGATTCTGTTGACAAACCTCTTTGAAAGAGAAATTATATTGGTTCAGAAATGTGTGATTCCATCACAACATACGTGCAGCATATTGTCCATGACACAAAAACGTTTACTAAATTCGTGGAACCAAGATTTTTCGGATTCACCAGCCATGGGTGTGTTTCCCTATCCGTCATACCAAGTACAAACAAAATGAAGAGCCTTGCTCCTACTGCCATTCTCAGTGAAGCAGAAGTTGTCTTATATTTCTTCTCAATTTATGAAAGCCAGCAACACAGTAAAAGAAATGGCAAATCATGTAAGCTTTTAGAAGAAGCATTCATCAGCTTGTCCACAAACATAAGAAGATCAAGAATTAGAATATAGTCTTAAGAGTGAAGGGCTACCTTACTCAGCATTATAACAAGAAAACTATTTTCACAAACTTTATTCTCATCCAATGTAGTATCATCTTTAAGAACTTTCCCTTGATGTATAAGCATCTGCTGTTCAGCTGGATAAACAATTTTTCCTTGGGAAGTCTCAATGTATCTTTTTACATCAGCAACCTGCAGAGCAACCATATGGCAACGATTATCAGACTGTTTATTATACATTGATTAAATAAATTGAAGGCAAAAAGCTGAAGAATTATAGTCATGACAGGTTGAGTTCATGCCATAGTAAGATTGATCGGTTGCAACTTAAATGTCAAAAGTTCAAATATAGAAATAGCCTCTCCACATTCGGGGTAAAAGTCTATCCAGCATGTCCATGTATACATAGGTGAGACTAGTGCATTGGATCACCCTTTCTAGTCAACAAGGCATGCAAGGGTGTAAACTTGAGGGAAAGGGTGATAAAAAATATGATACAGGAGAATGTGATTAAAAAATATGCAATGGATATGGTTGGAATAATGGATTACCTATGTAGCTTAAGTTGCATAGTTCTTTACTTCTATATCCAAAAGAATTCATTTTTGCATGAACAACTTCATTGCCTACAGAATTATTTTCTTAAAATCTGAGTGTATGGGGCTTGATTAATTTTTTGGGGCTTCTAAAGTAACAAATAAAATGCATTGGAAAGAATTAATGGCTAGCTCAAAGCCTCATGTATCATTACTTCTAAAAAAAATGGTTATTTATTCTTCAGGTATCTAGAAACGTAAGACAAAAGATACCTCAACAAAGTTATTAAAGTATGCATCCTTTGGTCTGATGCTAATAAAAAACAACAAAGCCAGTCAAAAGGTTGCAAAAGTCATGACACTTACTAATTTACCAATCTCAGGCTTGGAACTTGAGAAAAAAATATGACATGATGCAACACAAGTCAAGCATCAAAATTTCCATTGTCTACAAATAGCCAGTTGTGCTTAATTCTGGACAGACTCCTGCTCTAAATGAAAAACTTAATGGCATAAGGTTATACGTCTCACTAGGTGATACATCCTAAATTCCTAATCATGAACCCATGGCCATCAACCACCAAGTGTTCCTACCACAAAGTGTGCCAAATCCAGGAGTTCGAACTCTACTCATCCTTTTCACCCCAAAACCAAATCACCTCATGAGATCATACTTCTTTCCCAACTTCAAACATGGCAAGATTTTGAAAAACAAGCCACGCTGGTCAAATCCACCACATCAAGATCGCCACATTGGTCAAATTCACCACATCAAGTTGACGTTCAAAAGATCCATTTTGTGACACGGTTTTTCAATATCAAATATTGTAGAAGTAATGTTAGTGAATGTTCTAAAATTATAATGTTGACATCCAACCTCATGACATTGTGGTTGTATACTTAGCTCCCCAAATGGTATGTTGTTTATTTTGGTGGTAACAATAGCCACCCACGGAAAGAGTATGACATACATAACTCTTTCACCCCACCCGTCCCTTTTTCTCTCTGGTTCGGGTACCAAGTGCCCTTATGCCGATGCATATTCATCTGTCTGCCAACTGATATCAACACCGAACCAACAATTCAAATCTTAATGTATACTTCATTTATCATGTATGATATATCATGTGCCAACTTCATGCACTTTAAAGAAGACTTTACTTGAGTGCTTTTAATATATATACTTCATAAAGAGTCTAAAAAACAAATTTTAATTCATTATTTAAGTAATAAAGCATAGAAGACGGGGTTCAATAGGGGTTACAGGGTTCGAACAATTGGTCCGACTGATACTGAAAAAGGTATAGAACTGTATGTACCAATCTAACTTACATTTGGCATCAACACTGAATAAATCTTGCTATCAATACTAGTGCAGAATTATGAGTTCTTATGGCATTTTGTTAAGTTTTTATTGCGTCTCGAACAAAAAAAGTGATGATTTATCCAAACGTTTCACCTACACATAAAAGTAGTATTAGATTGAGAAAAACTTGAGTGTGTAGTGAAGATCACAAGGAGAGTAGATAATTCTTACAACTACAATAACAAATCTCAATGTTGCAACTACATGGGGATGGCTACATAGATCCTTTGCACCATTAGGCATTGACGCTGGTAAGGAAAAGTCATCTTTACCAGCACTAACAGCGCATTGACGTTATATATTAAACGTATAAGAAAAGCAAGAGCCCCCTCTTCCGCTTGCGCCCACACATGCAACTATTTAGAAAAAAGATAATCATTAAGACAAGAAATATTGCATTTTTTGAGTAATCTAGTTGCAATGGAGCTCGATATTTGTATACACGAGAAAATTTTTCACACCTTTAACGTGAACAAATGTAAGACTATAGAAGACACTTGAGATGATCTTGTAGACTTTGGGAACCCTTTTTTTTATGGAATAATATCTTGATCTTTTCTTTTTTTTTATGTAAGAATTTAATAGGAAGTGATTACTAAAATCAAATGAAGTCACTTACCACTTCACAACATTCAATGATATGGCTGTCATGTGTTTGACGGAGCATCAAATTTTCAACTGGTTTAAATTTCTCATAGTCCTAGAGCATAATGATGTAATTTTGTTGGAGTAGTATGGACTTATAAATGCGTGAAACTATGAACTTGTTTAAATAGTAACATGACAAAAACTACACAATCTCTTAACACGACAATACGATACCTAATTGCTAAGAACACATATTTCTCTGACAAAAAAGGGCCTACATTGATGCATTAAGGAAGATATAAATTTTGGCCCGCTAAATATATCAAATAACAAACTTTCTTGTTTATCCAACAGTCTCTTTTATAAAATCGTTCAGTCAATATTTACGAGTAAAAGTATAACCCAAAACATCAAAGAACAAGTTAGAAAATTTACGATCAATGTGGGTCCAATCCATGCTGTCTCTGACCCAAATGCTTTTTCCATGTATTAGAGATGGATAGACACAACGCGTTTGCTATTCACATCAACGTTACGAAAGAGTCGAAAACTGTAGTAAAAAGACTTGAAAGTAAAATAATAAGAAATGCAATTGGTACAACCCTACTAAATTAGGTATCCCTTCGGTACTCAAATGTAGTATGCGGATGACCCTAAAGCACCCTTAACCCGATCCCTTGCGGAAACATTCCCTAAAATTGAAGAAAAGAATCAATTCAACAAGAAGCAACACAAATATCTCAAACAACAAGATCTTTCTTAAACCTTATCATCAAGAATTAAATTCTCCCATCCACACATGCGTCATGCCCAAATTCGGTTCAAGCCGGTTGCTACGGCAGAAGAAACGGCAAAAAAAAAAAAAAACGAAAAAAAGACCGGTCGATTCACTGGCGAAAGTGACGGGACCGAAAGAGCTGAGAGAATGGAAACGATGGTACCGTGGTCTCGGGCTTGACATCGATCTCAAAGTTGGTGCCCTTGAGAGTCTTGACGAAGATCTTCATCTCTCTCACTAATTCGCTCGCCCAACCACCGCTCTCTCACTCTCTCTCTCTCCCCAGCGAGGGTTAAAAGTTCTGCGACTCCCGAATCGAGGGCCCGCGGCAAGACGAAGGGAGCGGCGAGCGTTTTATACTTTGTCGGTACATTCGAGGATACAGCACCGAAAGAGTAGTCGGTGTTAGGCTCCTGATCACTTGTCTCGCCTAAAACAGCAAATTCGTAAGTGATTTTTCTTCCTATTAGTAAACGAGTTAGGTCCCACACGCGAACGCACAAAGCGACCAATAGTAAGTCGCACTTTTCTGAATGGTGGCTTCTCTGAGACGCAGGAGTCTCTCCCGAGGTGCGTAACTTTCACAGCGGGAGTACCACCACATCGTTATATGTTCTTGCTTGGAGAGAAGGGAGAGTAAACGAGAGAGAGAGAAAAGTATGCAGCTAAATTGATCATTATCGAACGCAGTCCAGCGAATCCAACCAATCAAATGGACGAAAAAATCTGGGTCCCACACTTATCTAATTCCTGTTTCGTCTCTTAATTGCAAGTAGTACGGACTCTAGTAGGCGATGAAGTAAAAAAGAACGTGGAGTCGGCTAATTCTCGAGTGTTATTGGTGGAATTCGACAGATTGTGTTTGGACCGGTGTATTGGATTCGCACTGTTGTTGCCCCTACTTCGAAGCAAGGGAGCCTACCTTGATCGTGGATCACGCGGAACACGGTTCACCGAATTCCACCAATCAACGTATGTGTTGGTTCGTAAACTCAACTCCATAAGTTAGCTAATTTTACACTGATTTAATTTAAAAGATTAAATATTTATTCTCATTTAAATCCTTTTACGAGAGAAGAATCCCTAACACTCTCATGGATTAAATTAGTAAAGCCAACATACTTTCCTACTCACCAAAAAATTTTGTACAAAATTTTTGTTATAATTTTTTGTAGAAAATTTTTGGGTGAGTTTAAGGCCTTTCAGTAGCTTAAATTTTAATTACAGAATCAATTGATAGAAAAGGCTTGGGATTCTTCCTTGGACTATATTACTTTAAAAGATAAATATATCGAACCATGCCTACCTCTCTTTAAAAATACGCAAAGTTAGCTGTAGAGAAGAAGCTTAATATTTAGAGTCCTCATTTTACTATCTTATTTTTTAAAAAAATAAAAATAATATTTTATTATTCATAATCATTCTAATTTTATTTTTACCTTTTTTTTCAAATAACCACCGCTTATGTGCACTATTATCACCGGCTCTCGAACCACTCGTGTATTCTATTGGATAGTTTGTTATTTTATTATCCCTCTTTTTTTTTTTGTCATTTTAAGTCATCTTCAATGATTAAAGGAAGAAAATGAGAGGAAAAAAAATGACATAATAGATAAGGAGTGAGAAGGTTTAATTAAAATTAAATTATAAATTAGGGGAAAAAATATTTATTTACAAAAGGATATTTTAGTAATATTAAATTTTATGAGGTTTTATAAATAAAAAATTATAAATAATAATCACTTTAAAAGGGAGGGGAGGGGTGCGGGGTATTTGTGTGAAGGAAAAAAAATATATATATGTCTATTATTATAAAACTTTCAGCCCTATATTGTTTCTTCCTTTTTTTTTTTTTTCTTTTACGTATAGCCCTCTTTCTTGAGGTTGGTTGATTTAGAAAGGTCCAAATGAAATAACATTTAAGGGAGTAAGGACCTCTATAAGGTTTTAAACTATTTAGAGAGTTATAAGCTATTTCAAGACTCTTAAGAGTGGTTAGGGATAAATTATATTCTGATTAATAAAAAAAAATCAATGCCTGTATAAATGAGTTAAACTACATATGACGAAAAGAGTTGATTTTGTCTTCCATGAGATGCTCATATATAACAAAGGAAAGTTGTTGAAAAGCTCAGCTTATATCAACCAAAATTGACATATCATATGTTAGTAAACTCTTAATCTCAAAGTTAAAAATTGAATCTAAGTTCTTCTCAATAAGGAGAAACCCCTTGAATTACTTCATATTATTATTTATATTTTTCTCATGTATATTATCAGGGTAATAAAAATATTCAGTGATTAGCTAATCTTATTAGGATTTCAAAATTTTATTATCTAGAAGCAAGGTATGTCTCCGAATTATGATCTATTTTGTGACACGGAGAACATCATATATTTCGTAAAAAACTCTCAAAGTAATTTAGTTTTTATTCTCATAGAAAAAATACTTTCGACCTAACAAATATACACCTCTGATAAGTAAAGTAAATATTAACATAATGTTTCAAGCTTTCCATACAAATTATTTTATACCTTTTGAGATGCTCTTCTTTATGTGTTTTGTTGTCACTTATTTGGCTAAGTGAATCATTAAATACATAACAAGATAACAAAAACTAAAAGCCAATAAATGATCTAATAGCTCATAAATTTATTTATACTCAAAGAGTGTTTTTTGTCACTTATTTGGCTAAGTGAATCATTCAATACATAACAAGATAACAAAAACTAAAAGCCAATAAATGATCTAATAGCTCATAAACTTATTCCTACTCAAAGAATTAAGGGTGGTTAGCTATAAATTATATTCTAATTAATTAATAAAAATTCAATGCCTATATGAGTTAAACTAAATATGATGAAAAAAAAAGTTGATTTTGTCTTTCATAAGATGCTCATATGTAACAAAGGGAAGTTGTTCGGAAGCTGATATTTTATTTATTAAAATTGACATAGCACATATTAATAAACTCGTAGTCTCAAAGTTTAAAGTTGAATATAAATTTTATTCTAAATAAGAAGGAAGGAGAAACCTGTATGGAGACTTTTGAGTTACTTTGGATTATTATTTATAAATTGTTTCATATATATCATGAGGGTAATAAAAAAATTTATTGATTAGTTAATATTATTAAGGTTTTAAAAGTTTATTGTCTAGAAATAAGGCATGTTGGATTTGTGATCCATTTTGTGCTCCAGAGAAGCATCATATATTTAGTAAAAGACTCTTGAAATAATTTAGTTTTTGTTATCTTAAAAAAAAAATACTTTCGACCTAACAAATATAACTATTTGTATCTTTTGAGATGCTCTTTTTTTATGTATTTTTTGTCACTTATCTGGCTAAATGAATCATTCATCCACATGCCACTATGACATGTTAATTATAGCTTTAATCATCATATATCACAGAAATTTAGTCTAAACAATGACATGTTTACTTTTGGCTAAATAAAATCACCATTCATGGCATGAATCGTTGGATTGTCTGCATCTATTCATACCACTCTCTTGACAAATAGGGGTAAAGCACATATTAAACTTATTTTCCATAAAAAATCTGCCTTTTCATTTATTTACATTTATATTTTTGAATATCTTCTTCTACATTAGAAAATTAATAATAAATCATAAAATGCAGAAAATAGCAAGTATAATATTTAATGTATTAGCTACATTCATAAAAAATATATATATTTTACTACAAGAAATAAGATTCCCTTTTGAGTTGATTCAAATTCAACCCTATCACTCCTTCTTGTGTAAATTCTAATTTTTTTTTCTCAATCTAATCGTGTAGAGAAAAATCCTATGAACATATAAACTATATTTCCTATAAGATTTATATAAAGTTCTTATGTTATCATCAAAATATTATTTATACAAATTGAGCTTATTGCTCAGCAAAATGAGAAGAAATTTTTGGTCATCAACATGATAATGACTGATTCATCCTGACACTATCATCATATTGTAGTCTAGAAAGAGATGCTTTGACAATGTGAGTGTACTATGCATTAAACATTACAATGTTTGTTTTATGGTTCATAGAATCTTCTATGTTTTTTTGTTTTTTATGATGGTGAATAATTATGACACCCTAATGACAGACATGCTATGCATATAACATAACATTGTTGCTCAACTAAATATAATAACCACTAAGATTGTCAATGATGGGAGGCAACAAAGATGGTTGAGATTTTTAAGACAGACTTGTTAGGATATCTTAGAAAAGATAGATGGTTGCTTATATCATCAAAAATGCAACTACACCTAAAAATATCCATCAAAATGTAGTCACCTTCAAAGTACCAAGTATAAGGTGATGCACTACTTAATCTGACGAGTTCACATAGAATTCAAATTGGCAAATAGGATCACAGAATAAATTTAGATAATTTTTTTAAATAAAAAATCTTAAGGTTTTTTTCTCAATATACTATAACTTTTTAGTTTATTCTTGCATAGGGTTGCTTACGAGAATATCGGTGACCTCATTGTTGCTATCTTGTTGTAGTCACCTTCATATCTCACTATCATCGCCTCCACGTGATTGTCTTTGTCTTACAACCCTTGTACTCATATGTCAATTGTTCTTTCATTTTTTTTTTATCGCCCTCCTCCATCCTTATTAAGGTGTTGATAATGCCTCATCTCTGTACTGTCATACCTATTTATCAACCTTAATGTATAATCCCCATGGTGATCGCAATGTCTTGACTCCCTCGATGGATAGGGATAAGTCCATAGAGAAAAGGAATGTAACACTAAAACAATCATAACAATGGATTCGATAGAACTAGAGTCTAAAGGAGTTAATAACAGTAGTCGGTGAGGTCATCTCAAGTTAGTGCATATGCTAACAACGTTACCCTCACAGACTATCACCCTCATGTTTCGATCACGACAGACAAGGGTAAATAAAAAAAATATTTTATGTAAATAAATAAAAAAGAAGATGCTATCTCCTGTGACCAAAACAAAACAAAAAAAAAAACTTAAGACTTCTTTTTTGAATTCAATAATTCTATGTGAGCTAAAGTGATGGGAGACGCCCATTGATCGTTGAAAGCTGGAATAGTCGTGTCACTTACAAGCGCGTCTCTACCATTTATAAGAAACAAACGATCGATTTGTGAAGGCGCAGTGGTGGAGACGATTCAAATACACAACTGAGAGGTCCAACAGACACACCGAGAAGACGACGACGACGGTCTGCAACGCCAATTGTTTATATGCTACAGCTGTGAAGGCTTCCGCTGTCATCGACTCCCTCCAGCTTCCGCCACGTTCCAGTTGAGGCACTCCACCCGCCGGAGACTAAGAGCTGTACCCCAACTGGCCCCTTCTTTCTCACCCGCACGTACCCATCCTTGAAAACCCTATTCTTGATACCGTCACAGCGTCACAACTCATCGACTCATCCAATCGTGAGGCGGGTAGACGAGCGGGTAGCTGTGGGAGTGGTAGCCATCTGTTTCTCCCCGTCGTTTTGAGTCTTTGCCTCTGTGTTTGCTTCGGCCTTCCCTCCCAACAGTGCCCGGAAAACGTCTCCGCTCCTTTTTTTTTTTTTTTCTGTTGCCGTTTCTTTTGTCGCTTTCTTTATTCGTCTTCGCGCTGTCTCTGCGCCCGCGAATCTCTCCACTGATCCCTCCCTCAATTATATCGCGATGATGCTGGAATCGGAGTCTCCTCTCTCACACTCCTCCCGCGAACGAGCGATCGCGCCTCCTCGTCCGATTCTTCCTCTGCCGCCGCCGCCATGGCCGCACCGGAGATCCGGACGACGGCGGAGGCGATGCTGACGCTCGTCCACGAAGTCGCGGCCATGGGCCCCGTCCTCGCCGCCGCCTCCGCCCCGGGCTCGCTCGGCGCCAGCTGCCTCCGCCTCTCCAGGAAGATCTCCCTCCTCTCCCACTTCCTCGAGGAGATCCGGGACTTCGCCGCCAGATCCGACGACGCCACGCCGTCGCTGCCTCCCTCGGAGGCGGCCTGCTCCTCCTCCTCCTCCTCCCCGCCGGTGGACGCCTCTTCTTGCTTGGCTGATCTCTTGATGGCGCTGGAGGCGGCCAAGAAGTGTCTTCTGCTTGGCCGCCGGCCGAGGCAGGTCAATGCCTCCTCTGTGAGTCTCTGCTCTTTTCCATTTCTTGATTCTGTGGTAAATGATTCTTTTTTTTTTTGAAGTGTAATCTAGTAGATAGAATCATCGATGTGTGACTCTGCTATATTTAAGTACTAGTATCATGCTCTGTTTACTATGTTGTCATAGTCGTTAAGGATCAACCACAGCCTACTCAAATCTCACTGAGAATACTAGCTTCCTAAAACTGAAATAGAAGAATGCCCATCACTCTTGCTTGCTTAGCTGGAGAGTTCTTTGTTTGGTTTTCTCTCGACATCATTGGATCTATATAGTTCATGTCGTCATCTTTCTAGTTTTGCCCATCTTCCAATGGCTTGTTGCTAGATCGGCTTTATTAATGTTCTTTTCGTGTAATTAGACAAGCACTACAACATAAAAAAATAACAAAATTGACTCGTACATATCATGATAGTTTGATGTCACTCACAAGATTATGAGTGTAACTCAGTCCTTTCATCTTCACAGAACCTACTAGCTGTGGCTGAACAAAATCCTTTTTCTAGATTACGTTTGAACCATTTGCTTGTAAAATGATGTGCAATCTTATGCTTTTTGACTCTCTCTCTCTCTCTCTCTCTTTGTTGTCCAAAATGTAGACATAGTGTCAATTCCTTCCACAAACTATTGCAGAATGCAACATTTTCTGCGATATCAGTGCATACATTCTTTTTCTATCAATTCATACTGACAGTTATCCGCATTAGACGTCATTAGATCTGAAATTTGCTTCTTATGTGCTGTAAGGTATTTATTGCATGTTAGAATGATCTTGTTTTGCAGGCATCAGTTAACAATAATTCAAATCATTATTTATTCGTTATAGGTATCTCTTCCTTGTAGTGCATGACAGGAGTTTTTGAGAGACCTAAAGCATGTGTGTTCCAGTACATATCGATATCCTGTTTCTTCTCTGATCAATCTTTATGCTACTTCATGTAGGATTTGGTAGAAAAGAACATTGATATCCAGTTCCAGTATGTGACATGGCAGCTGGAGAAGGTTCTTGGGAAGATTCCATATGAAAACTTTGGCATATCTGATGAAGTCCAAGAACAGGTGTGAGAAAAATAGATTTCCACTGCATTGTCTATGATTCTTTTGGAGAAGATGGGAATAGACTAGGTGTAGTCTGTAACTTCATCTTTTTTTCTGTGTGTTATCTCGCTATTTGCTTGTCATTAGGTTGAGCTGATACGTGCTCAGCTAAGAAGAGCGACTGTAAAAAGTGGAACTACAAATCTGAAAGTATTTTCAGAGATATATGATATGCTGTCACAAACATGTGGTAAAGAACTCAAACTGCAAAGGACAAGCAGCTCTCCAGAACTTCATATTGATGACACAGTTGATGGTGATCATGATTTCAAAGACATAGTTATGCTGGTTGCGGAAGTTAATGTAAAGTCTAACCATGATATGGATAATACAACATCGGATATGACAGCAGGACTTAACAAGGCCAGGATAGCTGATTCCTTCATATCTGCTGTTAATGATGATAATCAAATCAACTTAACCTCGCCGATGCTGGAGGAATTTAAGAGACCTGACCCTTTGGATATTCCTGAGGATTTCCGATGCCCAATTTCCCTGGAACTAATGAAGGATCCTGTTATAGTTTCCACGGGGCAGGTAACTGTATAAAAGAACATTATAAGCCAGGTCTTCAAATTATGAAAATTTGTAAGTATTTTGTAGGTTCTGAATGCTTATGTTTTTTCTCTTCATGCTTTCAGACCTACGAGCGAGCTTATATACAAAAATGGATAGATTGCGGCAACCGAACATGTCCAAAGACCCAGCAAAAGCTTCAAAATCTTACACTGACCCCTAACTATGTTTTGAGAAGTCTAATCATGCAGTGGTGTGAACTTCATAAGGTTGAACAGCCACGCAGGATAGTGAGTGGATGGATAAGGAAGAGTGACGGAACTTTTCATGAATTTACAGGGGATAGAGTTGCTATTGAGGTGTTGGTTCGCAATATCTCAAGTAGGTCCTTGGAGGATCAGAGGTCTGCTGCTGCTGAACTAAGGTCCCTGGCAAAAAGAAGCACAGACAACCGGATTCTGATAGCAGAGGCAGGAGCAATTCCTGTTCTTGTGAAACTGTTATCAGCTGATGACCATAAAATCCAAGAACATGCAGTGACTGCACTACTGAACCTTTCTATTTATGAACATAACAAGGAATTAATAGTACTGGCTGGTGCCATTGGTCCAATCATTCAAGTGCTCAGAGGTGGAAGCATGGAAGCAAGAGAAAATGCAGCAGCAGCCATTTTTAGCTTATCACTTATTGATGACAATAAGATAACAATTGGGAGTACACCAGGAGCTTTTGATGCATTGATCGAGTTACTCTATAGTGGGAGTCACAGGGGAAAGAAAGATGCTGCTACTGCCTTGTTCAACTTGTGCATATATCAAGGAAACAAAGCCCGTGCTATTCGAGCTGGAATTCTGTCACCTTTGCTGAAGATGCTTCAGGAACCATTGAGCAATGGCATGATAGATGAGGCACTAACCATTTTGTCAGTTCTTGTGAGCCATCAAGAAGGAAAGATGGCGACAGCCAGGGCCAACACTATCCCACTTCTGATAGACCTTCTAAGGACCGGCCAACCTCGCAATAAGGAGAATGCAGCAGCTATACTGCTTGCACTTTGCAAGAAAGATAATGAGAATTTGGCATGCATAGGGAGATTAGGTGCCCTTATACCACTGACCGAGCTTGCAAAGAGTGGTACGGACCGAGCCAAGCGCAAGGCCACTTCTCTCTTGGAGCATCTTTGTAAGTTGCAAATGCTATAGCTGACCTTCATTTCAGTTTATATATACTTGAAGGCTAGCTTGCATTATTTATGAGTGAAACTCATTGATGTCAACTACTTGTCTTTCAACTTTTTTTTTTTTTTTTGTTATTTGATTCTTTGCAGAAGTGTGCAAGGATTGTTAAGTGCCTTTTGCTATTTTCCAACTACTTGTGTAAAATAAACAGTTGGTGTGGTTGCTCCTCCTTTTGTTTTTGGTTATTCTCTATGTATAGATGGAACAATCTGCACTATAAAAATCTTTGTCAGGTTTTTGTATTATTGTACTTTGCATTCACAACTTATTCGCCAGCATGGTTGTTTGGACTTGTTTCTTTCCTGGAAAATTGATGGAAAATAATTTGTGTGTTTTAAATTTTATTAGACATTTGACAAAATACATGATTCTTACCACAATTGGCATTACATGTGTTGGCACATAATTCTTTTTCTAAGAGAGAAAGAGCACTATTATTTCTTAATTTTCCATGTATAAGACCCACAATGAAGATACTGAGCCAATGATTGTTACTTTATGTAACTCGAAATATATTTTAAAGAAAAAGACAAAAAGAATGCTGCTTTAATTCCAAGAATTTTACAAACAGGTAATTTAAGATTAGGATTAATTATATTAATGAAGAAAACATCAATTTTATGAAAATATACTATCTTTAAAATAATTTCCAAGTTTTATGCAGCTTTATGCCATAACAAATTGCTAGCATAAAGGATGCCATAGGTCTTGCTAGAGCTCAAACTTAATCTTCTTTATGTACAGTAATCATTAAACAAGTAGGATAAAGATTTAAAGCTAAATTGGACAAATGAAAGGACAAGTAATCACCTTGACTGATTCCTTTATGAGTCTTAAGGGATCTAAACCTGAAACCATAAACAAACATGAGAAATTAGTAGGTAAGCTGCTAAGCAATATCTCAATCCACGAGCTCTTGGAAATATCATTTTATGCATAATCTTCTGATTGAAAAATGTGTAATTACCCCATGTTTAAGCCTTTCCCATTTCTATTTTAATTTTTAATCACAATGGCATGGACTTTAGCTATTGCAAAACACAATGTATTTCCTGGCAACAGTACTAGTGTAAACTATAGAGGCTGCTTGCTTGAGATTGATTGAATAGATGGAGCAAGAACTTTTATGTCATGACATCAATTAATATCAGTCACTCATCAAGACATGCTTTTCAAGAACTTGTTGAAGTTGATAACTCTATTTCATAAAGCTCAAATCAAGTTAAAAAACCATATCAATTATCAAGCATCAGATACATAATCTATAATATATAATATCAAAGCATTCTGGAGTCATCTCATATAAAACATGGTTGACCCTATCTTATAGCAAAATAATTATCCTTAGATTTCTGTTTATTCCTTAAAGATACTTTTTCAAACTCCTTTAGAATATGACAAGCAAATTACCTCTCAACACACCAATTCAAGACTTGTGTAGTTCTATCAAGTTTGACACTAATAGGGCCTACAAAGCAAAAAGGGTAGTCGAGTCTCAGTAGCAAAATAACTTAGAAACTGATGGAAATTATTTTAGGAAATAGGGTTTGACAAAACGAATTTGTTGAGCTTAGTATTAGTTGATTCAGAGTTTCTACAGCGAAGATATGCTGAAAATTCCATTGGAACATTTAGGTCACACTAGAAACTGGAATAGGTTGAGGAAGATGAACTGAACATGTCTAGTATACTGTGCAGCATGTTATCATTCTAAATGAACCAAAACAAGTATGTCAGTTTTCGCAAGTAAACCATTCCAACTAGGCTTTACTATATGTTTTCTGCTCAAAGGGAAACTATATATATATATATATATATATATATATATATATATATATATATATGTATTGTAAGTCAGAAATATATATGGCAGTCAAGTCAGAAATGGATATTGTAAGTCAGAAATATATATAGCAGTCAAGTCAGAAATGGATATTGTAAGTGATGGAAAAATTGATTTTATGAATTATTTCTTAATAATTAAACTACAAAAGGAAAGAATTTTCTTCAAAACATTTCATGATAGCTTTAGACTTCTGCTGCACTTCAAAGATTTGCATTTAGTCTTCAATCATGTGGTCATCTATAAGCACAGTTGTCACCATGAAGACTGCTTCAGGTTTCTGGAAGGAGGAAAAAAGAACTCCAACACAAGTAAAGCTTCCTTTTCAAGTAAGGCATGAGGTTTGAATGTTTTCTATTAGTAAAATGGTAGAAATGAAGACCACAACTGTTGACATTGTTCGTATCAGTTCATCCATGCCTAATTCACATTTGACGTGATTAATTTCAAGTTAGAGGAATGCTTTGTCATTTTTTCCACACATCTGTAGATTTGTTTTCTCTCCATGTCCTGGGAACTGAATTAGTCAAAGAAACTTCAAGTTGGCATGCTTGCTTGAGTGTTACTCTGCTGCCTGCGTTTCAACTTTCTTTTGTCTTCAAAGATCCTCTGCTACTGCTGCTGGTGTAGGATGAGTTCATGGCTGCCACTGTTCATGTCTGCAAACATGATTGGAAGCCATCATCAGATTCGAGCATGCAATGACTGATGATGAGCTGATTTCTAAAGAGGTCGGCGGCTGCATCTTTGACTTGTAAAAGGTTGCCATGATTGGATTCAGGCGTGCTCGAATTAGGTTTTCTCTCAGCATGCCTAGCAACTAGAAGAAGGGGAAGAAGCATCACCTGGTTTCACACCTGGGCATGTCAATTTCAGGTACAGCTTTCCATTGTGTTCATTATTACATTCCCTCCCAATCCACCTTAAGAAAATTCAAGTTTCTCATGCCATCTAATGATAGTTACCATATGTAAATTTTTGGGTAGGTTAGGAATGATATTTATTATATCAGAAGAGGAAGAGTTCTTGAGTAAAAGCCACCCTGTTGTTGTTATACCTGTTCATTTTAATCTTATTTCATGGAACAATGCAAGCTTCCATGATTGATGTCGTTGTCCTCCCAACCATGACGAGATCTAACAGGCCCAGTGGTGTTCTCGGTTGACACTGGAATTTGGGGTTCCCCTCGTTGACCATCAATAAGTCGGTGGTTGTGATGTCAACCTTTGTAACAGAGGGTGACGACATCTTCCAAAACCTGGTGTCAGTAACATGGACTGTTGTTTGCATCGTTATGGCGTCGGCAAGTACAAGTTTGTACATGGGAGGAGCATAACTGGATTGGGTGAGAACGCAGAACATTAAAAAAACACGGCCCGATCGGTAATTATATTCCCTTCACACCACCCTCCCACAGCTTCCCAAGTAGCCTTTTGGTTCCATTTTGCTCTCCTCATTTGACGCCTCAATCCACCTTCGTAAATGCCCACCACCTGCTCGACCCTTTTTATTCCCCCCCGCCCTCCCCTCCTGTGTTTCCACAGCCCCATTGCGTGGTTCATAGGAAAGAAAAGATGGGCAACAGTTTGGGTGGGAAGAAAAAGCTGGTCAAGGTGATGAAGGTGGACGGCACCACGGTGAAGCTGAAGCCACCGGCGCAGGCCACGCAGGCGCTGCGGGACCATCCGGGCCACACCCTCCTCGACGCCGAGGAAGTGAAGCGCCTCGGGCTGCAGGCACGGCCGCTGGACCCGGACGCGCCCCTCAAGCCTGGGAAGCTCTACTTCATGGTGGAGCTCCCCCGGCTGCCGGACCGCCACGCCCCCCGCAGGGCCTCGTCCGGGGCGCTCCGCGTGAGCGCCAAGGAGCGGCTGGAGAGCCTCCGGCTCGCCCGCCGCTCCATGTCGGACCTCGCCATCGCCACCCCGGCGCCGCCCTCCGTCGAGGCCGAGGACGCGATGAACGGAACCGTCCGCCTCAAGATGAGGCTGCCCAAGGCGCAGGTGCAGAGGCTCATGCGGGAGAGCAAGGACGCCGCCGACGCCGCGCAGAAGATCATGCATCTTTGTGCTGGAAACGATGGCGGTAGCCCGTCGCCCTCGCCGGAGCCAACAACGTCAACAGTGGACGCCGGACGCAAGGAGGTACGCGCCGTTCTTCTCCTTCCGAACCCCTCAAGTCCTCCTCTCCTTTCCAATTACGACCCCTGTGAACCACCATGGCTGAGTTTTCTTGCATTGCCGATGTTAATTCGGTGGCTCGAACGATTCATAAGAAGCACAACCGTGCCTCCGTCCGTATTCAGACAGTGCAAGATCCAAAGGCTTAATCCTATGAAGAACATGCTGTTATAGGTGCAATAAGGATGAGACCGTCAAAGATCTCTATGGCTGCTGCTGTGAAGGACATCAATCAAGCTCGTTGGAGTGTTCATGTTTGTAACAACACGATGCACAATGCTTTCCCATGCAGTCTTATCCTTAAGCGGGAGAAACTGAGGTTTTGTGCCACTAGTTTAATGGACCTTTTGTTGCTTCTTGATTATTGCAGAGGAGAACGAGGTTTCTTGCGATCACATAGTCAACCATCAAAGCTGCGAAGATGTCAAGTCACCTCACCGCTCCAAGTCAACTCGTTGTCAGAACAGAAGAGGAGAGAAGAAGAAAGGGAAGTGTTTCCTCTTCCCCTCAAAGCTAGCATTTTTCGTATGCCTCCTCGTCGTCAGATAGCGCTTTCTTTACGACTAGTCTCCACCATTGCATGGTGGAATTCCTGATGCAGATGGGATGGGCAAGGGGGTGGGATTCACACGGGGATTAAGAGCTTGGTTTTTTTAGGGTTGTTGCCAGATGTAATCAGTGCAATATTTTACAATAACAATATGAGATAGAATGTTTTTTTTTAGAACAGGATATAAGATATGAAAATACAAATACATGCCTTTTTCTACAATTACATAAAATTCTCCCCAAGAAAATTATTATTTTTTTCTTTTTATGACAACACTTGGGTGCCAATTGATCCGTTGCATTGAAAAAATTCAAAAGGAGACTCCCAATTAATTAGATTTACCAATTAGACCATTTGATTCATAAAAATGTTAAATTATTCTCAATATTTATTTTATTACCAAATATATCTAAGATTTTCCATTATAAGAAATATTATTATAATAATATGTTAGCATGTCTATTAATTTCCTGTCATTTTGCTTCACTATATAATAAAAATAGAATATTAGCCATATATTATTTTTAAAAGGTAATCAACCTACGAGTGACATGTTGACATAATAAATGATCTACTAAAACCGAGACTCGTTCCGATCGATCTCCAATCCGTTCCTGTACAAATTATAAAACTTGGTCGCCAAGGATCTTGAATCTTAGTGAAGAAGTCCTCTCTTTCTCTCTCTCATATCCCCATTCCTTTTTATTTCTTCTATTGGTAAAATCTAGAATCATCCCTTTAATCCAAAACGTGCTCCATTGCCTTTAAACTCGGAGCCAAACGCGGTATGGAAACTTCGTGTGCCCACGTTGGACACCGTCACGGGCCCCACTACGCGTCGGTGAGTGAGAGGCGGGGCCAAGTGGGATCAGGGAACGGCGGGTGGGAATCGATCGGGGGCGTCCATCCACCTTCACACTGGTTCGGATATTTTATTATTATATAATGTTCCATGTTCCCAAAATTGAACACACTCACTTGTTTACCTGCTTCGCTGGCCCGTTCATAGTGAGAGCCAACTGGAAAGAGAGAGTTTTTGGGATACGTATGCGGGGACGTGTTTCTAACGCTCGAGGATTCTCTTCCCATCGGTCTCGTCCGAACACCCCTAAATGTTTCAGCGTCGTCGTGCTCCCTCTCTTCCAACTACTATTCCCAACCATTTCTACTACAAATCGCAACACAATCCTACATCTCCGAGTCCAGTATATTTCTTACCATTGTTGTTATGGATGATGTGAAGGACAAGATGAAGGGGTTGCTGAAGAAGGTGAACAATCCCTTCTCCTCCACCTCCTCCTCCAAGTTCAAGGGTCAAGGCCATGTCTTAGGCTCCGGCGCTCCTCCCTCCTCCTCCTCCTCCTCCTCCTCCTCCTCCTCTTTATCTCACCCGAGACCTTCCAATCCGCCTCCCCGATCCTCTCCCTCCCGCCCCACCCCGTCTCCCTCTTCCTCCTCCGCCGAGGTCGAACCCTTCGATCCCCTCATCTCCTCCGGTAGGCAGGTCAAGAACGGCCCCTTGGTCCCCGCCCCCTTCGCCTGCCCCGTCTGCGCCCGCCCCTTACCCACCGAGGCCGACGTTTCCGCCCACCTCGACGTCTGCCTCGCCCACGACGCCTCCGCCGCCCCCGCCACCGATCCCGCGATGGCCGACAGCAACGACGTGGCCGCTCGGGTCTCTGAGTTCGTCTCCTCCGGGCCTCCGCAGGGAGCGGTGGAGGTGGTGCTGAAGTTGCTGGGAAACGTGGCAAGGGAGCCCCAGAACGACAAGTTCCGGCGGATACGGATGGGGAACCCGAGGATCAAGGAGGCCGTGGGCGATGCCAGGGGAGGGGCGGAGCTTCTGGAGTCCGTGGGGTTTAGGTTAGGGGAGGAGGAGGGCGAGGTATGGGCCACTATGGAAGCCCCGTCCGAGGAGCAGATTGCGGTGATTAAAGAAGCAACGACACTGTTGGAGAGTTGGAAGTCAGAGGGTTCTGTTCCGGTTGTGGTATCCGATGTGAAAACTCAGAGATCAATTGAGCCGAAGAAGATTGATAGGCAGGTATGTGCTTCTAGAATCTCTTCCCTGTGACATGATATGACTGGCATCTAGATATACTTTGAGATATTTAGTATGCAACTTAGAATGCGTTCTTCGTTGCATTGTTCCGATTCTTTAATCATAAGGCAACTGTGGAAGTGGTATTTGTTAGGAAGACATCTAGATCCACAAAAAATTATCATTTAGATCATATTAGGGCAGACCCAGTAGCTCCTGCTGATGCATCTAGCTCTGTATTCAGAGAGGTTGTCTCTGAGACGTGAACACTGGTCTATAGTAGCAGTGAAGTTGACTCGTTTAAATTCTATTGGTTCATAGATTCAGTATCAAAGGTTGAAATTGGTAGTTAACGCAAGAATGACAATATAGATAGCTGTATCAAACAAGCATGCCATTTCCGTACAATCTCTCTGGAATTTTCTTGATTTCTTCTTCTTTAAATTTAAATGAGAACACAGAAGGGAGATGTGCAAGTCAAGAAATTTTTATTTCACTTCCAAATACAAAAGCAAGCCTCTTTCATACTCGATATTATGCCTTCTTTTGTTACTTTTTCCTCGTTCTATCTATCATCTGCTACATATGCTTCTTTACATCTCTTAGCTCATAGCTTGTGTCACCTTTCGAATTGCTGCCTCTGCATCCTCATTGCTCCTTTTTTTTACTGTGACACTTGGCAATTCCTTATAATTTTGCTGCTCCAATCTTCTCATCTTCTCTATGTTCATTGCCTATCCTTGTCGCTTGACTGGCTTATCTTTCCTCTATTTATCCATTTATTCCTAAGAGAGAAAGAAGAAAGGCTTCCTCCTCTGTGGCACCTGATCTTCTGATGTCTTAGTTCTTGAGTGCGATAAGCCTTTAGCAACAATGTAGAATAGCAGGAGGAAGAGTACTCTTTCCTGTGAGTCACCTATTTCACACTTTCCACTTGGTATAAGTTTTTCGATCATATTTTCCTATTAATATTCAGTGCCTGTTGATATTGTGGCGCCATAGCAGTCTGATGCCTGGTCGTAATATGGTGCAGAGTCTGCAGACCGTTAGTGAAAAAAGAAACTACTATATGACATAAAGAAACCAAAGCTGCTACCTAAATATGTAAAGTACAAAAAAGTAGGACTAAGATCTCGATCAAGAAGATAAAATGAGGAAATTCACTTTTATGAAGCAAAAGAGGTGAGAAGAAGACATGAGGTCAGCTTGCAAATAATGGATGTTTTCAGTGTATGTTGGTCATTTCATGATTTAAAAAAATCTATCATCACGGGTCGCATACTTCAGAATTTGTTGGTCAAATTGCACTCTGCAATATAGCAGTGAGCAAGATAAAAAAGAAATGAGCCTTCTACCAATAGGAAACAAGGAAATTTAGGCACAGATTCAACCAAAAAACATACAAAAACAACAATAGTATATCTTGTGATATTGTTGATTGCCCCAGGCATGAGATTTAACTACTTTTAATTTGAATTTAGGTATTCTGTTGCTTTACTGTGTTTTAATATAGAAATAAGCTAGATTTTACAGAAGAGAGTGGGCTTTTGTGTAATGTTAAGATGCATACTGTCAAGTGAATGCTTCTGATTGTGTACTTTAATGGTCACATGCCAAATTAATTTTACAGGTTAAAGTTTTCTTTCCTGTTCCTGAAAGTTCTCTTTACAGGTTAAAGCCTTACTTTGTTTCAATATAGAAATAAGCTAGATTTTACAGAATTGGGTGGGCTTTTGTGTCATGTTAAGATGCATACTGTCAAGTGAATGCTTCTAATTCTCTACTTTAATGGTCACATACCAAATTAATTTTACAGGTTAAAGTTTTCTTTCCTGTTCCTGAAAGTGAAGCAGCAAGGATTGACCTTCCAGATTCTCTCTATAATCTATCTGCCACTGAGCTAAAGAGAGAAGCTGATCTAAGGAAGAAAAGGTTGGCAGATTCTCAGCTATTAATTCCCAAATCATATCGGGCGAAGCAAGCCATGGCTGCTAAGCGTAGGTATAAAAGGGCAGTTGTTAGAATTCAATTTCCAGATGGAGTGCTTCTTCAAGGTGCATTTCTTCCTTGGGAGCCTACTACAGCACTTTATGAGGTTAATTCCTAAAACTTTATTTTAATTATGTTTTTCATTCCCGTTGCTAGTATTGGTACAAGAGTATTATTATTTCTTTTGCAAACTGTAGAAGATGTAAACATTCTTGGCTGATAGAAAGACAAGATATAGTAATCGAGTATTTGTGATGGTTACATATCAAATTGCACTTTGGTCCTAGTTTGTCTGAGCATCATTTCGTAATTTGTTTTTTTCTTTTATGACTTTAATGATACTCTTCATGTTAATCGAGTTTTTTGACAGCACTGGTATTAGAGAAATGATTGGTTTTAGCAGTGTTGTACTAGCACAGCATTGGAGTCAGTTGTTCTTAGAAGGGCTATATATTGAAGTTTTAACAAGTGAATTTAAGATTAGACTGCTACTTTTTAGGGTTAGAGATAACTCAGTTGTCACTACAATGAGGTATGAATTTCCCAAAATTTATCTGAAAGTTACCATTAGTTTAATGCCTAAAGCCATCTTTGTTAGGACTAACCGTGGCAGTGTAGCATACTTTAAAAGGGCTATCTTATAGGGCATGAAAACACATCCCTTCTTCCTCCTCTACCTCCACCACCTCCTAGATTTCTCTGTTTTGTCCTCTTTGCCTCTGCCATCTCCTTCTTCCCTTCTTCCTCCTCTTCCATTCCCCTGCTTGTTCGTCCTTTTCTTCCTTTTTGCCAACTCGAAGCCTAAATTTAGGGATGACAACTGATGTGGATAATATGGCCATGCTAGCAGTCAACTTGTCAGAAAAAAGCTTGGAAATGGCTGTTTGTGCCGAGTGGGCAGCCCTAATGGGCCATAGATAGATGGTCCTAATGTTCTAAAATTGAGGGGCTGTTGTGAAAAAAGCCATTTTGGCTTAGTTTACGGATCATTGAGTGCTTTACTTCAAACCATAATGTATATCATTGAGTTCTTTACTTCAAACCATAATTAATCTTGTGGCTAATTTAACTGTTGACATTATGAATGCTTTACTTCAAACCATAATGTGTATCTTCTTTCTATCTACCAAAGGCAGAAATATGTGACAGTGCAGTAAATTTGTTCCCTCCCATTCTTCAATGTTATCTTGTATATACTGTTTTGTATTTCTTGTATTGTTGGAATATAGAAAAAGAAATTCTTTCATTGGATTTTAGAAGATCATTTAGGCAATTTTATGGTCAATGTCTAGATTACCTGTGCTGTTCATATTTAAGCTCTTTTATCCTGTAAATTGACCTATTACAAAATAGATTGTTATAAGTGATTTAATTAGGCAACTGAATGTGGTGATTCAGTCTTCGTCTAGCAGCTTAATGTGGAAGGGCCTACCAAATGCAAATTCTAAAAGTACAAATATCGGAACACTTCCAGGTCTCCCATTTTGTTTGTTGAGACCAATGAAGTAAAGAAATGATTGGTTAAAAGATTTTTTGACTTATTTTTCCCCGTTCAGCAATGCTCAGATATTTTTATTCGTGTTAAGTGTTATCATATCTTTTGGTATTCTGTAGTTTGTCAGCTCTGCTCTAAAGGACCCCAGTTTAGAGTTTGAGCTCCTACGGCCGGCAGCACCTAAGCTACGAGTGATTCCTTTCCTAAAACCAGGAGGCAGGGCAACAACACTGGAGGAGGAAGATTTGGTTCCTTCAGCACTTGTCAAGTTCAAGCCAACAGAGACAGATTCCATGATCTTCACAGGCCTGACCAATGAACTCCTTGAAGCCAGTGAACCACTAAATAGTACAGCAGCTTTGTCCTAACGATGAAGTGGCTCGCTGATTCGATCAGTCCAACTCCTATTCCTTTTAATATGTGCTGTTTTGGATGCTGTAAGAGCAGAGCGATTTCGCTCCACACTACATTGTTTCTATTTGTTATCATTGGATAAAAGGATGTATTGGTGATAAAGAAAATAAAAAATCAATTGGTTGCTGTGTGATCGGGCGAATATAGGGATGATGTATAAAGTATAAGAATGATCTCGCTGATTTCGTGAATGAATAATATTTTTGAACACCATAAACTCAGAATTTTGATCTCCGAATATATTGGAAGCATATCACACGAGTAGTAGATTGTTGTCTCCAAGAATATTGATCTGAGTTGATGGGTGTTATGGCCAAATGAATGTCAAAATTCAGTTTTTCACTGAATATTGATATACTTCATGCCCATACCGATATACAGTTTTAAATTATGTACGTCCAAATCTCAATGTTGATATGATCTATGATTTTACGTGATGCGCTTTGACAAATTGGTTGAGTGATTCTTATCAGCACATCAGTAGCGTAATTTTGCATTATGTTCATCTGAATCTCTCGATCACCTTGACACCAAGCTTACGATCGAATCAGATTTGAATTAGGTATGACTCCACGACTTATGTAGATGTGTCGGATAATCGAGAACTTCAAACATGTTTGGTTGCTTTACCTTGATAAAAACTTGATTACAAGACTATTTAGTATTCCTCGTATGCGATCGAATCATATCTGAATTGAATTATGCTGACTCCACGACTTAATATAAATACGTCAAATAATTGAGAACTTCATCAATAATGGACATATCTGATTTCTTGACCTTGATAAAAACCTGATTACAAGACTATTTATTATTCCTCATATGCGATCAAATCATACCTGAATTAGGTTGACTCACGATTTAATGCAGATGAGTCGGATAATCGATAACCTCTTCAACAATGGACATGTCTGGTTTTTTTACCTTTAATAAAACCTGATTACAAGACTATTTAGTATTCCTCGTATGCGATCGAATCAGACTTGAATTAGGTTGACTCAACGACTTAAAGCAGATGCGTCGAATAATCGAGAACTTCATCAATAATGGACATGTCTGGTTTTTTGACCTTGATAAAAACCTGATTACAATATTATTTAGTATTCCTCGTATGCGATCGAATCAAACCTGAATTATGTTGAATCCACGACTTAATACAAATGCATCGGATAATCGATAACTTCATCAACAATGAACATGTCTAGTTTTTTTACCTTAATAAAAACCTAATTACAAGACTATTTAGTATTCCTTGTATGCGATCGAATCATACTAGAATTAGGTTGACTTCAAGACCTAATGTAGATGCATCGGATAATCGAGAATTTCATAAACAATAGACATGTCTGGTTTCTTTACCTTGATAAAAACCTGATTTCAAGACTATTTAGTATTCGTCATATATGATCGAATCATACCTGAATTAGGTTGACTCCACGACTTAATGTAGATGCATCGAATAATCGAGAACTTCATCAACAATGGACATGTCCTATTTTTTTACATTGATAAAAACCTGATTACAAGTCTATTTAGTATTTCTCATATGCGGTCAAATCACACCTAAGATGCGTTGAATAATCTAAAACTTCATCAACAATAGACATGTATGGTTTCCATATCATGATAAAAACCTGAATACAAGACTATTTAGTATTCCGTATATGATCGAACCAGACCTGAATTAGGTTGACTCCATGACTTAATGCAGATGTGTCGAATAATCTAGAACTTCATCAACAATGGACATGTTTGGTTTCTTTACCTTGATAAAAACCTACTTACAAGACTATTTAGTATTCCTCGTATGTGATCGAATCAAACCTAAATTAGGTTGACTCAACGACTTAAAGCAGGTGCGTCGAATAATCGAGAACATCATAAACAATGGACATGTCTAGTTTCTTTACTTTAATAAAAACCTAATTACAAGACTATTTAGTATTACTCATATGCGATCAAATTAGACTTGAATTAGGTTGACTCCACGACCTAATACAAATGCGTCGGATAATCAAGAACTTCATCAACAATAGACATGTTTTGTTTCTTTACCTTGATAAAAACCTGATTACAAGACTATTTAATATTAGTCGTATGCTATCGAATAAGACCTGAATTAGGTTGACTCCACGACTTAATGCAGATGCATCAGATAATCGAGAACTTCATCAGCAATGGACATGTCTTGTTTCCTTACATTGATAAAAACCTGATTACAATACTATTTAGTATTCCTCATATGCGATCGAATCAGATATAAATTAGGTTGACTTCACGACTTAATGCAGATGCATCGGATAATTGAGAACTTCATCAACAATAGACATGTCTGGTTCCTTTACCATGATAAAAAACTGACTTCAAGACTATTTAGTATTCGTCGTATGCGATCGAACCAGACCTGAATTAGGTTGACTCCACGACTTAATGCAGATGCATCAAATAATTAAGAACTTAATCAACAATTGACACGTCTTGATTCTTTACATTGATAAAAACCTGATTACAATACTATTTAGTATTCCTCATATGCAATCAAATCAGACCTGAATTAGGTGGACTCCACGACTTAATCCAGATGAGTCGGATAATCGAGAACTTCATCAACAATAGACATGGATGGTTTCTTTACCTTGATAAAAACCTTATTACAAGACTATTTAGTATTCCTCGTATTCAATCGAATCAGAACTAAATTAGGCTGACTCCACGACTTAATGCAGATGTGTCGGATAATCGAGAACTTCATCGATAATGGACATGTTTGGCTTTTTTATCTCGATAAAAACCTGATTAGAAGACTATTTAGTATTCCTCATATACGATTGAATTAGACTTGAATTGGGTTGACTCTATAACTTAATGTAGATGAGTTGGATAATTGAGAACTTCATCAACAATAAACATGTCTGGTTTCTTTACCTTGATAGAAACCTGATCACAAGACTCTTTACTATTCCTCGTATGCAATCGAATCAAACCTAAATTAGGTTGACTCCACGACTTAATGCAAATGCATCAGATAATCGAGAACTTCATCAACAATGGACATATATGGTTTTTTTACCTTGATAAAAAACTGATTACAAGGCTATTTAGTATTCCTCATATGTGATCGATCAGACCAGAATTAGATTGATTTCATGACTTAATGTAAAAAATATGTCGAATAATCGAGAACGTCATCAACAATGGATATGTCTGATTTCTTTACCCTAATAAAAACCTAATTGTAAGACTTTTTAGTAATTCTCGTGTGATCGAATCAGACCAGAATTATGTTGACTCCATGACTTAATGCAAATGTGTCAGATAATCTAGAAATTCATCAACGATGGACATGTTTGGTTTCTTTACCTTGATAAAAATCTAATTACAAGACTATTTAGTATTTCTCATATACGATCGAATCAGACCTGAATTAGGTTGACTCCACGACTTAATGCAAATGCATCAGATAATCGAGAACTTCATCAACAATGGACATGTCTGGTTTCTTTACCTTGATAAAAACCTGATTACTATTTAGTATTCCTCATATGCAATCGAATCAGACATGAATTAGGTTAACTCCACGACTTAATGCAAATGCGTTGGATAATCGAGAACTTCATCAATAATGGACATGTTTTGTTTCTTTACCTTGATAAAAACCTGATTACAAGACTATTTAGTACTCCTCATATGCGATCGAATCATACTTGAATTAGGTTGACTCCATGACTTAATGCAAATGTGTCATATAATCGAGAACTTCACCAGCAATGGACATGTCTGGTTTCTTTACCTTGATAAAAACCTGCTTACAAGACTATATAGTATTCCTCGTGTGCGATCGAATCAGACTTGAATTAGGTTGACTCCACAACTTAATGCAGATGTATCGAATAATCGAGAACTTTATCAACAATGGACATGTCTGGTTTCTTTACCTTGATAAAAACCTGCTTACAAGACTATTTAGTATTCCTCGTTTACGATCAAATCAGACTTGAATTAGGTTGACTCCACAACTTAATGGAGATGCATCGAATAATCGAGAACTTTATCAACAATTGACATGTCTAATTTCTTTACTTTAATAAAAACATAATTACAAGACTATTTAGTATTCCTCGTACGCGATCTAATCAGACTTGAATTAGGCTGATTCCACGACCAAATGCAGATGCGTCGAATAATTGAGAACTTCATCAACAATGGACATGTCTGGTTTATTTACCTTGATAAAACATATTTATAAGACTATTTAGTATTCGTCATATGCGATCGAATCAGACTTGAATTAGGTTGACTCCACAACTTAATGCAGATGCGTCGGCTAATTAAGAACTTCATCAATAGTTGACATGTCTTGTTTCCTTACATTGATAAAAACCTGATTACAAGACTATTAGTGTTCCTCATATGTGATCGAATCAGACCTAAATTAGGTTAACTCCATGACTTAATGCAGATACATCTTATAATCGAGAACTTCATCAACAATAGACATGTATGGTTTCTTTACCATGATAAAAACTTAATTACAAGACTATTTAGTATTCGTCGTATGTGATCGAACCAGACCTGAATTAGGTGGACTCCACAACTTAATCCAGATGAGTCGGATAACAGAGAACTTTATCAACAATGGACATGTCTGGTTTCTTTACCTTTAAGAAAACCTGATTACAAGACTATTTAGTATTCCTCGTATACGATCGAATCAAACCAGAATTAGGTTTATCATGACCCGAGTTGATCAGTTAACTATCCTGATAGCTTCAGTTTGGCCCAATCACTAGCCAAAATGCTCGAGTAGGGAGTTATTAGTAATGCACTCATCAACCCTTATAAGGCACTCATATATTCTCACATTTCCAATAGGGGACTAAGGGGTGTTACAAGGTTGACTCACGACTTAATGCAGATGCGTCGAATAATCAAGAACTTCATCAGTAATGGATATGCTTGGTTTTTTTACCTTGATAAAAACCTAACTATAAGACTATTTAGTATTCCTCATATGCGATCGAATCAGACCTAAATTAGGTTGACTCCATGACTTAATGTAGATGAGTCGGATAATCGAGAACTTCATCAACAATAAACATGTATGGTTTCTTTACCTTGATAAAAACCTAATCACAAGACTATTTAGTATTCCCCGTATGCGATCGGATCAAATCTGAATTAGGTTAAATCCACGCTTAACACAAATGTGTCGGATAATCGAGAACTTCATCAATAATGGACATGACTGGTTTCTTTACCTTGATAAAAATCTGCTTACAAGACTATGTAGTATTTCTCGTATGTGATCAAATTAGACCTAAATTAGGTTGACTCTACGACTTAATGCAGATGCATCGAATAATCAAGAACTTCATCAACAATGGACATGTCTGGTTTTTTTACCTTGATAAAAAATTGATTACAAGGCTATTTAGTATTCCTCGTATGCGATCGATCAGACCTGAATTTGATTGACTCCACGACTTAATGCTGATACGTCGAATAATCGAGAATGTCATTAATAATGGACATGTCTGGTTTCTTTACCTTAATAAAAACTTGATTACAAGACTATTTAGTATTCCTCGTATGCAATCAAATCAGACCTGAATTAGGTTGACTCCATGACTTAATATAGATACGTCGAATAATCGAGAACTTCATCAACAATGGACATGTTTGGTTTCTTTACCTTGATAAAAACCTGATTACAAGAGTATTTAGTATTCCTCATATTTGATTGAATCAGATCTCAATTAGGTGGGCTCCATGACTTAATGCAGATGAGTTGAATAATCGAGAACTTCATCAATAGTAGACATGTTTGATTTCTTAACCTTGATAAAAACCTGATTACAAGACTTTAGTATTTCTCGTATACGATCGAATCAGACCTGAATTAGGCTGACTCCATGACTTAATGCAGATGTGTCGGATAATCAAGAACTTCATAAAAAACGAACATGTCTAGTTTCTTTACATTGATAAAAACCTAATTACAAGACTATTTAGTATTACTTGTATGCAATCAAATCAGACCTGAATTAGGTTGACCCCACGAATCAATGCAGATGCATCAGATAATCGAGAGCTTCATCAACAATAGACATGTTTATTTTCTTTACCGTGATAAAAATCTGATTACAAGATGATTTAGTATTTGGTGTATGTGATCAAATCAGACCTGAATTAGGTTAACTCCATGACTTAATGTTGATGTGTCGAATAATCGAGAACTTCATCAACCATGGATATGTCTAGCTTTTTTACCTTGATAAAAACCTGATTACAAAACTATTTAATATTCCTCATATGCGATTGAATCAGACCTAAATTAGTTTGACTCCAGGACTGAATGTAGATGCATCATATAATCGAGAACTACATCAACAATGGACATGTCTATTTTTTTTACCTTGATAAAAACCTGATTACAAGACTATTTATTATTCCTCGTATGCGATGGAATCAAACCTGAATTAGGTTGACTCCACGACTTAATGCAGATGCATCGGATAATCGAGAACTGCATTAACTGGTTTCTTTACCTTGATAAAAACTTGATTACAAGACAATTTAGTATTCGTCATATACGATCTAATCAGACCTGAATTAGGTTGACTCCACTACTTAATGAAGATGCATCGAATAATCGTGAACTTCATCAACAATGGACATGTTTGGTTTCTTTACCTTGATAAAAAATTGATTACAAGACTATTTAGTATTCCTCATATGTGATCGAATCAAACCTCAATTAGATTGACTCCACGACTTAATGCAGATGCGTTAGATAATCGAGAACTTCATCAATAATGGATATGTCTAGTTTCTTTACCTTGATAAAATCCTCATGACAAGACTATTTAGTATTTCTCGTATGTAATCGAATCAGACCTGAATTAGGTTGACTCCACGACTTAATACAGGTGCGTCAGATAATCGAGAACTTATCAATAATGGACATATCTGAATACTGGATTACAAGACCATTTAGTATTTCACATATACGATCAAATCAGACCTTAATTAGGTTGACTCCACAAGTTAATACAGATGAGTTGGATAATTGAGAACTTTATCAACAATCGACATGTCCGATTTCTTTACCATGTTAAAAACTCGATTACAAGACTATTTAGTATTCCTGGTATGTGATCGAATGTAACTTGAATTAGGTTGACTCTATGACTTAATGCAGATGTGTCAGATAATTGAGAAATTCATCAACAATTGACATGTCTGGATTCTTTACCTATATAAAAACCTGATTACAAGACTATTTAGTATTACTCGTATTCGATCAAATAAAACCTTAATTAGGTTGACTCCCCGACATAATATAGATGCGTCAGTTAATCAAGAACTACATCAACAATGGACATGTCTGGTTTCTTTACCTTTATAAAAACCTTATTATAAGACTATTTAGTATTCCACATATGCGATTGAATTAGACCTGAATTAGGTTGAATCTATGGCTTAATGCAGATGCGTCGGATAATCACTAACTTTATCAACAATGGACATGTTTGGTTTCTTTACCTTAATAAAAACTTGATTAAAATACTATTTAATATTCCTCGTACACGATCAAATTAGACCTGAACTAGGTTGACTGCACGACTTAATGCAGATGCATCAAATAATTGTGAACTTCATCAACACTAGACATATCTGGTTTCTTTACCTTGATAAAAACTTATTTACAAGACTATCTAGTATTCGTCGTATGTAATCGAATCTGACCTGAATTAGGTTGACTCTATGACTTAATGTAGATGCGTTGGATAATCGTGAACTTCATTAACAATGGACATGTCTGGTTTCTTTACATTAATAAAAACTTTATTACAAGACTATTTAGTATACCTTGTATGCGATCGAATCAGACCTGAATTAGGTTGACTCCACGACTTAAGGTAGATGCATCGAATAATCGATAACTTCATCAACAATGGACATGTCTAGTTTCTTTAACTTGATACAAACCTGATTATAAGACTATTTGATATTTCTCGTATGCGATCGAATCAAACCTGAATTAGGTTAACTCCACGACTTAATGCAAATGAGTAGGATAATCGAGAACTTCATCAACAATGGACATATCTAGTTTCTTTACCTTAATGAAAACCTAATTACAAGACTACTTAGTATTCCTCATATGCGATCAAATCAGATCTGAATTATATTGACTCCACGACTTAATGCAGATGCGTCGAATAATCACGAACTTCATCAACAATGGACGTATCCGGTTTCTTTAGTTCGATAAAAAACTAATTATAAGACTATTTAGTATTCCTCATATGCGATCGAATTAGACCTGAATTAGGTTGAATCCATGACTTAAGGCAAATGCGTCGGATAATCGATAACTTCATCAATAATGGACATGTCTAGTTTCTTTACCTTGATAAAAACCTGATTACAAGACTATTTGGTATTTCTTATATGTGAACGAATCAGACCTGAATTAGGTTGACTCCACGACTTAATGCAAATGAGTAGGATAATCGAGAACTTCAACAACAATGGACATGTCTAGTTTTTTTACCTTAATGAAAACCTGATTACAAGACTACTTAGTATACCTCATATGCGATCAAACCAGACCCGAATTATGTTGACTCCATGACTTAATGCAGATGTATCGGATAATCGAGGATTTCATTAACAATAGACATGTCTAGTTTCTTTGCCTTAATAAAAACTTAATTACAATACTATTTAGTATTTCTCTTATGTGATTGAATCAGACCTAAATTGGGTTGACTTCATGACTTAATACGGACGTGTCGGATAATCGAGAACTTCATTAATAATGGACATGTCTGGTTTCTTTACCTTAATAAAAACTTGATTATAAGACCATTTAATATTCTATGTATGCGATCGAATCAGACCTGAATTAAGTTGACTCTACGACTTAAGGTAGATGAGTCGAATAATCGAGAACTTCATCGATAATGGACATGTCTGGTTTCTTTAGCTTGATAAAAACCTGATTACAAGACTATTTAGTATTCCTCGTATGCGATCGAATCAGACCTGAATTAGGTCAACTCCATGACTTAATGCAAATACGTCAAATAATTGAGAACTTTAATAATAATAGACATATCCGGTTTTATTACCTTGATAAAGGCCTGATTACAAGACTATTTAGTATTCCTTATATGTGATCAAATCAGACATGAATTAGGTTAACTCCACGACTTAATGCAGATGAGTAAGATAATCGAGAACTTAATCAATAATGGACATGTCTAGTTTATTTACCTTGATAAAAACCTGAGTACAAGACTATTTAGTATTCCTCGTATGCCATTAAATCAGATCTGAATTAGGTTGACTCCACGACTTAATGTAGATGCATTGGATAATCAAAAACTTTATCAACAATGGACATGTCTGGTTCTTTTACCTTGGTAAAAACCTGATTACAAGACTATTTAGTATTCACCGTATGCAATTGAGTCAGACCTGAATTAGGTTAACTCCACGACTTAATGCATATGCGTTAGATAATCGAGAACTTCATCAACAATGGATATGTTTGGTTTCTTTACCTTGATAAAAACGTAATTACAAGACTATTTAGTATTTCTCATATTTGATCGAATCAAACCTCAATTAGGTTGACTCCACGACCTAATGTAGATGAGTCGGATAATCGAGAACTTCATCAATAATAGACATGTCTGGTTTTTTAACCTTTATAGAAACATGATTACAAGACTATTTAGTATTCCTCGTATGTAATCGAATCAGATCGGAATTAGGTTGACTCTACGACTTACTGCATATGCATTGGGCAATTGAGAACTTCATCGACAATGGACATGTCTGGTTTCTTTACCTTAATAAAAGCCTGATTACAAAACTATTTTGTATTCCTAGTATGCGATTGAATCAGACCTGAATTAGGTTGACTCTATGACTTAATGTGGATGCATCGAATAATTGAGAACTTCATCAACAATTGGACATATTTGGTTTCTTAACATTGATAAAAACCTGATTACAATATGATTTAGTATTCGTTGTATGTGATCAAATCAGACCTGAATTAGGTTGACTACATAACTTATGCAGATGCGTCAGATAATTAAGAACTTCATCAACAATGGACATGTATTATTTCTTTACCTTGATAAAAACCTAATTACAAGACTATTTATTATTCCTCGTCTACGATCGAATCAGACCTGAATTTGGTTGACTCTATGATTGAATGTAGATGTGTCAGATAATCAAGAACTTCATCAACAATGGACATGTCTGGTTTCTTTACTTTGATAAAACCTGATTACAAGACTATTTAGTATTCTTCGTATGTGATCGAATTAGACCTAAATTAGGTTGACTCCACGACTGAATGCAAATGAGTCGGATAATCAAGAACTTCATCAACATTGAACATGTCTAATTTCTTTACTTTGATAAAAACCTGATTACCAGACTATTTAGTATTCCTCGTATGCGATCAAATCAGATCTGAATTAGGTTGACTCCATAATTGAATGCAGATGCATCAGATAATCGAGAACTGTATCAACAATGGACATGTCTGGTTTCTTTACCTCGATAAAAACTTGATTACAAGACTATTTAGTATTCCTCATATGTGATCGAATCATACCTGAATTATGTTGACTCCGTGACTTAATGCAGATGTTGTTTGAAAAGAGATGAGAAAGTTAAAGGCATACTTTATTCATTGAGTGAATACTTATTTATACATGATTCAGTTGAGGATTTCCCTCAACGGATGAATGAGGTCTTCTTGTTTAGTTACAATTCTGTTCAACTAATATGTCCCCACAAAATCGAGCTCCTGTCAAGGATACCGATCTTGGACCGATGTATGGAAAAGAATTTGCAGGCCAAAGACTTCATGAGGGAGTCAGCAAGTTGATCATCCATGTGAACATGAGAAGCACGGAGCTCGATCTTGGTGAGGAAGATCGTCGAGCAAACCAGTGAAACAAGGGTTGCGACCGCTTGGTGAGGATGGTCGCCTCCAGTGGATTGCAACTGCTGGAGGAGAAGGTACATATCTATTTAGAGAAGAGCTTCTCGCCATTGAGGAGGGATAGTCGTTTGTGCAGATCATACATAAGGAGGGGCGCTAGAGTGGAATTTGACGTGGGCCCGGTGGGATGGGAAAGAGTAGCTTCACTCGTGCTTCTTCTGCTTGTGTAGAGAGCGGCACCGATGAACGTCGCACTAGAGGTGCCGCAATAGGGAGACGGATGGAGGAGGGGGTGCCGTGGACACGATTGGGCAGTTGGACGCTGCGGCGATGGTGGAGAAAGGGTAGCAGTAGGAGATGGCGCAGGTTGCAGCGTTGGCAACGATCCTTTCGCTGTTGTGCACGCTGCAGCGGAGTTGACGATGGGAACAACAAGCGATAAAGAGAAGGGCAACGGGTATTTGTGTCAACGGGGCTTCTGCACGCAACTGAAATTAGTGGTAACTTGATGTCGTTTGATAGTGAGAAGAGAGCCTGCTCTAAGCAAGCTTCTTTGATACTATGTTTGAAAAGAGTTGAGAAATTAAATGAGACACTTTATTCATTGAGTTAATACTTATTTATACAGTATTCAGTTGAGGATTTCCCTCAATTGATGAACGAGATCTTCCCGTTCAATTACAATTCTGTTCGGCTAACAGATGTGTCGGATAATCGAGAACTTTATCAACAATGAATATATCTATTTTTTTAGTATTTCTAGTATCGATATAAAGTATCCTCATATGACAAAACACTTTTTATCAGTAAGAAATTTATAACCACATACATTCCTCCACACTAAGTACCACAATGAGAGTTGAGGGCCGAATAAGAAGAGCATGCAAGCGAGCGGTGCACACAAGTCGACAGGAACATATGCTCCCAACAATTCTTTCGTTAACCACACAACCAAAGGAGATTGGACATGGACAACAAACATTGCGTGGATATGGCGATGAGCGATGGAGGTGAGGGATGGACAGCTCTCTGTCTCTCTTCTCCGAGGCAAAGTAGTTCCTTCTCATTTGTCAGCACATTTAAATACTAATTGAACTTGCAATTTAGATTTGTTGGACAACAAGTTGAAGTTACCACTACTGTTGGCAATTCCAACGCATAACACAAGTGACATATCGAAGAGCAAAAGTTGGCGGCTTTCTACGGATGAACCAAATACTAAATGAGACGAAGCATCTCGACGATCACATCACTCGTGTATTCTTTGACAAGGCTGGTCCTTCACGTAAACGAGAGAGAGAGAGAGAGAGAGAGAGAGAGAGAGAGAGAGAGAGAGGCATGGGATTGCAGTGGCCTCGGTGTTTGGACACTGCTCGCAGCAGCAGCAGTTGTCATTGGCAGTATGATTGATGATGGCACAGGAATGCGTGTGGGTGGATAAGCATGGCTTTTGGCACGCCTGCGTACATATAATATAATATAATGCATATTATTCCGGCCAATAATTCCTTGGGTCAACAGCAGCGGCTAAAGATATGCCAATGAAGGCATGCAATGCTGCACCTTTCTTTGTCCTGCTCAAAGCGGAGCACTTGCCGACGACGAGCGTTAGCCCGATCGAGGTGGTGGAAGAGCCACCCACCCTTCTCTTCTCCCATCTCTTTCTTTCTTTTTTATCCCTTTCTCTCCTCCCCCATTCTCCATCAACCAATCCCAAATAATTTTCTGCATCAAAACACCATCCCAGTTATGCTGAATAGTTTTCATTAATCTCACCACACCTAATGACTTAAACACGATCTCCCAACTTTAGGCACAAGTCACCGGCACAAACCTAAAGGCACGGCACGCTACCCCATCCCAATTGCTGTGTCTTCCACTTTACTACGTTCACGAGTTGTGCCCTCACTCGGTCCCTCCCTCATCACATTTAAAGTCTTCAGTAGACAGTATATTGTGTTTATATATCACAACTAAAAATAAAGATGGATTTTGAGAGTTTATGTTGTTAAGTTTAACTCTCTCTCTCTCTCTCTCTCTCTCTCTCTATATATATATATATATATATATATATATTCACGTACGTACACACAATATATACATACATGCTTATTTCTCTGCCTGGAACGCAGGCCGTACTTGTGATCTTGTATATAAATGTTCCAAATCTTGAGATGATAAGATGTCGTGTTTTGAGTTCCAACAGTGAGAGATAAGTTTTACGAGATAATATATATTTTGTGGATGGAGCTACGAAAAGAACATTTGTGATGCACATGTAGAAAATAACCACTTGTATATATATATATGTGTTAATGCTTTGTTATTAATTTTCTTGATTGTTCTTTTAGCATTAGTCTCTTTTTGGTTACGTAGAGTCCAAAAACAATTAAAGTAATTACAAAAGTTTAATAAGAGAGATTTTTCACCTTAGGCAAAGGAGAGTGTGAAGATTTTCTTTTTCTTCAGCACTTATGAAAAATACTATAGAACAAGTTATTAGATTGAAAAATATAAGTAATGGAAATTGCTCATATTATTAATTAATGATTATTTCATCGTAATTATTTAATATAAGTTTCAAAAGTTGTATTTAATTAAAATTTTAATTAACAAATATGTTTGAGTGTATCAACTAATTCAAAACAAAATATTACAATAACCAAAGAAGAGTGAAAAATTATTTTTTTTTATCCGATGAAAAAGAAAAAGAAATATGAAATGTCTTCCCAGATTCCGAATGGCACTAACTTTCGCGTGCGACAAACATAGTTCAAGATTTTTCTCTTTTCTTTTTTATATTTTTCATTTTGTATGAATTATTTTTTAATAAAAGATATTATTAAAATATTGAAAAAAAAATGAAAAAGTATAATTTTTTTTCTTTTACAACTTAATATTAATATCATGCTCGGCAATATATTGAATGCGTCAACTACCCAAAAGACTTGACAGTTTATAACAACTTCGTGTTGTAACGGTGTTACAATTATGCAATCGTTTCGGATCCATACATTTTTGACACCGTTATATGCGTGCTTGTGAACGCCGGCCCACGCGGTGCTCGCAGGCCGAGTCCAACGGCAGCACGTGACCAACAACGGGGACCACCCCACGGCGCGTCGAGGTCAGCACCGATGTAATGGTGGGCACGCGCACGTGGGCGGCAACCGGCGCCAGCCGGTTTCATCTGATGCAGTCCTCTTCATTAATTCTCCAACGAGGGAGGAAGAGGGGAAGGAAGGAAGGAAGGAAGCTTTGTTTCAGTGCGATTTCTGCTTCAATCGGATCGAGTGATGGAGAGGGATTTCTTGGGAATCCACGGGAGGGGAACCAGCGAGGAGCCGAGTATTATATCCTTCTTCAAGCGTTTCTATTGGGTCCATTGAGCTGTGCCTTGTTTCTCATTTTCTCTTCCATTTTTCTGTTGAAGAGTGCCCCTGTTTTTTTTCTCGTTTTTCGAGGCTAAAGATGCGATCTTGGATGATCGTCCTCTAAAATGATCGGAGAGGAGGCTTTGTGTTCTTTGTCTGCGCTTTTGATGTCCTGTGATCTTGCGTAAACGTTGATAAATGGATTGCGCATGTGGTACGGTAATACTTGTGGTTATCGAAGGCCGGGACTTGGATCGCCTCTGTCGTTATTGTAGCGGAAATTCTTTAGTTCAGATACCTAATTTGCTGATTTATTTGCTATTTTGATGAATTTAGTTTGTTTTCATTTTCGGAAGATTAGATTGCCCGGTTTATGAGGGTATCTTGCTTTGATGTCCTTCTGCTATTAGTCAATTGTTGAAAAGGTCTGAAGCTCGACGTGTGAAGATTTAGATGCTGTTCTTGCAGGAAGCTTTAATCTAAGATCTTGTTGCTTTAGTTGCTAGGGCTCAAGTTTTACTTGAGAGTGTGTGTTTTATATTCTAACCTAATGTGAAGAACCATTGCGGAAGGAAAACAGAGCACTTGGTGTCTTAATGCATCATATTGTAACTAGTGGTTTTTTGTTTTTGTTTTCATAGGTCTGAGTGGATAATTGATAGCTCGTGATAAGAATCAATAGTCAGATTAGTTGTTGGTGCTTTTGATTTATTTCAGGCATCTCTTCTGAATTTGTTTATATTTTCCTTGGAATTCTCAGATCTTTTAGGAGGTTCGGCGGTAAAGTGGCCTTTCTCGAATAACATCTCTGCCATGCATCAATTCATGTTCTACAAGGCCTCACAAGAGGAGCAGCCAAGAAACCATGTCTTCGACAAGAACTCATCATTGAGATTTCAGTGCGTATCAGCCTTGGATGCCTTTAAGGCCAATCAGAAAACCCCCCATGCATTAGCAGCTCAGGTATACATGTCTGTCATAATGATCTAAACATCATGAATGAAGCTTTCATTTTGCTTACCGAAATGACATGTTCATGTGTCACACGATCTTGTAGAAATGCTCGAGTGTTGATAGGCAAGGCTTCAGCCAGTATCCCATACAGGCATATCAAGCTCAGAACACTGGCTCCTTTGATGCTATGCATCACCAATTAAATGAGGCCAAAACATTTCCGTTGGCCTCACATCACAGCTGTCCTTTCTTCAAGGTTCAGCATGCCCATGGTGGTCCTAATATAACAGTCACCAACACTGAGCAGCAAATTTTTAGAGGTGGAACTGCAGTCAACACCCCTGTCGGTGGACCTCTAGTTGGAGCCTTTGCTTCAAGGTAAAATTAATTGGGTATATGCTTCCAAAATAAGTCTTCTATCCCTATTATGAAACACTGGCTTTTTTTTTTAAAAAAAAATCTTTTGACAATACAATATGGTTGATTTTTTTCTTTAGGAATGCGCCCCAACCCACTTATATGACTGCTCAGCTAACTATTTTTTATGCGGGTTGTGTGAATGTGTATAATGATGTTCCATTGGATAAGGTATTCTTTTTATATCTCGTGGTGTTGGCATTAGTTGGATGATATGAAAGGTACCATAGTTGTGAAACTGTTTCGTTAATTTAGCAATTCTTTTCAGGCTCAAGCAATTATGTTGTTGGCGAGTAAGGAATCTAATGCAACTTCAAATGCAATGAATCCAAGGCCTGAAGTACCAGCCACAGCCACGGTGCCAATAAAAATGGCAGGACCCAATGATTTAAGTTTAAAGCAGTCCTCCATCCCTGAACCATTTTGCGTGACATCAACCCATTCGGGTCTCTCAAGCCCAATTTCAGTTGCATCTCACGCAATGGGTAGCTCAGGGAATGGTTCAAGCACTAATGATGATACAACAGGGCCCAAAGCTAGTGATCAACTGGTCCCAACAAGCCGGAAAAATGTCACCAAAACTTTGTCTACTGCTTTAGGCTCAAAAACTGTGGAAACTAGCACTCCTAAAGGTAATGTTCTCCATGGTTCCATGAATTGGCAAGCTATGTTCTTCAGAATATTGAGGTGCACCAAGTATTGAGGTGAACAATTGTCTTGTATATGTGGAATACATCTATCAGTCAGTATCTATGGTTAGAGAAGACCCTTGTATTTCACATGCACATCAAACAAACCTCAATCAATCTAATTGTTTTTCCCACTCACTATAGGAATTTGTCTTTTCAGTTTTAGCTTGTTGAACTAAATAGATAGCCATCTATATCTGCAGCTGTACCTCAAGCTCGGAAGGCATCACTGGCACGATTTTTCGAAAAGCGCAAGGAGAGGTGGGTCTGTCATGTTCATTTGATTTCATTTCCTAGAATAGTTGGCTACTTAATGAGCTATGTCCATTGGCTTATCTCTTTGATTTTGTATGTGATTTTGATCCAACTCATGACCTCTAACACTAAGGACCATCCTAGTTTCTTTCGTGAATTTATTTCAAGCATGATACTTTGTACTTAATGAAGACCATGACAAATTTATGTTCTCTCTGGGATGCAAGCAAGGACCATTTCCTAGGGTTTTTTTTTTTTTTGTGAACTTATATTCCAAACATAACACTCGGAGCTAAATGAAGACCATGACATATTTATTTCTTGTTTATCTGCGTATTTCTTCCATCCAACCAAGAAGAGGTCCATCACTTTACTTGCTTGCTCCATTTCAGGATGACCAATGTCATGCCCTATTCTTGTTCAAAGATAAGCCCAGAGAATGGTAGTGGATTTGAGAGTTGCAATGTGTCAAGCATATCTTCATCAGCTGATATCAATCTTCCAAGCAATCGAGAGGACTCATGGTTTGTGGCACATCCGAAGGGCAGCATGGATAGTGGGGAGACCCTAAGCACCAAGTGATGTTTATTGGAAGTCATGCAATGTGCAATTCAACTATTTGCTCGGTGGAGCATGTCATATAATGTTGGATGAGAGAAGTTATTATAGTGAACCTCATATTAGAGAGTTTTGTTGAAATGTAATTGGACTTGTCCAGAGATCTTTATATCATTTGTCTTTTAAATGTTACCATTTCTGTAACTTAGAGAAAAATAAAAATGATGTCAATATCAGGTGATAGATTTTGTTAGTTTTTAGAACCCATATAATTATAAAGATTGCTGAAAACAAAACAATAGTTTCTGATGATTCTTTGAGAAACACAATTCACTCAAGCTTGCAATTTCAGCACATAAATTAAGCAAACATGTATGCCTTCTTATATCCAATGCACACTTATTGAACAGGAAGGCAAGGAATTTGGCTATGGTTGTCCATTCTATCTTGTTTATTCCTTGCAATATCTGCTGGGAGAACTTATATTGTATCTGGTCTGGGAAATTTACTCTAATGAAATCCATCTGCAGTCAAGTAAACTATAGCATATTCTGTGCTGGAAATTTTTTTTCTGGGAGCTCTGCTCAATTTTCTTTTCATTCTTCTTCTTTGGTGCATGTTTTTTTTTTTTTTTTTTTACTTGGAGGCTAAAACAAGCTCTTTGATTTTGGTATAAAAGCAGTACTTCCAAATTTGTCAGAGACTATATATGATATCAGGGAAGCATGCATGATTCATCGAGTTTTCCTTGCCATTCTCTCGAACAGAACATGTAGGATATGTTTTGCATGCATTTCCAATGAAGTGGAATTGATCTGAAAACAAGGACTGAGGGTTGCTTCTTGTGGGCTTAGATAGAGTAAGATTAGGTTGCTTGTAAATTACCTTTCTATTTGGGTTTGGTCAGTAGGAATCAAGCAGGTTGGTGGGTCATCAATTAGTGCTCTTCATCTTCCACCCAATTGAGAGATGGAATTCATGGATTCTCATACGCAGAAAAATACTGAAAGTGATGTTTCTTTGCAGCAGCTCCTCCTCACATTTCATAGTGCACCACTGCATCTCTCTCATCTCCATCATCATCATCTGAAAGCTGAGGCCACAAACTTTGCCCCAAAATAGGCTCTCTTTGCTGAGGCAGCTCCAAGCAAGCTGGTATAGGTAATCTTCATCAATAACTACAGCATTCCATAGGTGTCTTCAATCTTTGCCTTGTCTCTGGAACATAGTTACAGGAAAACTCACTGATTAGACTGTTCAAATCTTAGAAAAGATCAAAATATTCTTACTCATTATTTGTTATAAAAAGATTTGATAAAAAAGGATGAGTAGCTCACATGGTGCAACGCTTTCATGTGAGATAGATACAGGTTATCAAATTTTAGGGCTTGTTTTGGTGACTTACGTTATCTACACACTTTTGGACCTCATATTTCCTTTCCCATGCATCTATCACATCACATTTGCATACACTGATGTCATGTCCCCACATGCATGTATTATCAAAATGTGAGTCATTGTACCCCATATGTGAAAAGATAAGCATAAAATATGTCCATTTCTGACTATTGTAACTACAAGGAAACTGAGTCACATCATATAGCTACAACATAAATGACAGCATTAGGATTAATATTACTGTAATGATGCAAGTCTGATGTTCATGTTTATTCTCAGCATGGATTAGTTGCCACAACCTCAACTTCTAACCAAGACTTCTATCGACTTTGACACTAACTATAAGGCCACGTCAACTCGGGAGGGAGGGAGAGAGAGAGAGAGAGAGAGAGAGAGTCGCATTATGGTCGTGAATGACAACATAAATGAACAAGTTTAACCTGTTGTTATAGTGGTGCAGCTTCATAGACTTTTTTTTCAGCAACTTTGTACCTTCGTCCGAATGAAGAAACATGTTTCATGAGCTGAGTTGCAGTGGTTTATATACAGCGGTTGTTCCTTCGGAGTTTTATATATACATGTTTTGTTGGAAGCACTTCCATCATGCAGCAGCTAATATTGTTGTCCTCTTTGTAAACTCTATGATGCAGAAACTAAGCTCGGAGTTCAACATCCAGACATCAAAATATCTGCACCGCATCTAAGAATTTGGTCAAAACGCAATAAGCACAGAAGCATAACATAGCACTAATAATAAGGTAATAGGATTGTACAAGTAAATACAAAAATTAAGAAAGTTGGGTATTGATATGACAATTATTCATAGGTCAAAGCGCTGATAGAAACTCGACACTCGTAGTTCTTCTTTGAGCAATCGTATCAATTAGAACATGTCACATTAACGTAACATCTCATAATAAATACTACAAATAAGAGTCTTCGTGCCATCTCTCCGATTACAAACTCTCATAACTTAATGGATAATATGATAATATTCAGAAGAAAATAAAAATATTCAGATTGAATTAACTTTGTCATCTCGAATGGATGATCAAACTTTGATCTAAATAGATATATTTTTTGTTTGTTATCAATGATAAGTTCAAAGCGGACCCTTGTTACACTATTTCACAGCTCAGATTAATAATTTCGATCACAGAATCGGACACAAATTTCGAAAAAACAAGTCGTGAGATCATCTTATTTCCTCTTTGAACTTTGCTTGGCTATTTCCTGCTTATCCTAATTTCCTGCCAACATCTAACTCCAATGATTTCATACAAGTAATCTTTCCCTATTCTTCCTCTCTCTCTCTCTCTCTCTCTCTCTCTCTCTCTCTCTCTCTCTATTTATATATATCTATATTTATATAATAAATCTGATTTATAACATTTTCTAAAAGAATAAATGATAAAGATGGAATTCAATGTAATAGGAAAAGTTTCTATCAGTTAGTTGATATCTTTAAAGATTTACCGGATAAGAATAAGATTTCGAACTCAACCATATGCAAATTAATAAATACAGTATCACCATCCTGGCCTCTCTCTATCTCTCTCCCTCTATATATAGATAGACATACATCAGTTTCTCTCCCCATGGCCAAATGACATACATGTTGATTGATTGATTGATTGATGGCAGCCTTATTGTTACTCTCTCATCTCTTAAATTGTTATTTTCAGGGATATTGTTGTCTAGCTATTTATTTCATTTTGTGGTTGTATTTAAGTTGACGATGGAGAAACGTACATCGAATCAAGTAGATGAATGTGTTTTCTGAACATTTAACTTTAAAAGAATAAAACATTGGAATCTTTTCTCAATCATTCTTTCAGCAAAATGGATTTTTTTTTTTTTTTTCGTTGTTGGCCAAACCACAGAACCATCAAGAAAAAGGGAATCAGAAGAGGCCATGTTTCCAGAGCTCCTCTTCATGAATGGAAGCCCACACAGTTAAGTGATCCACACCCCAGAGGTACGTGGATTCTGGCAACTCCATGGATGGAGGAGGTTCGATCGGCCCAGCTTTTGCTGATGAACCGGGGGAGGAGCATGATGATGAGGCTGAAGACGAAGAAGAAGAACCACAGGGGATCAGTATCTCATGCGGTTGTACTATTGGCACCTCATCGGTGCAGAATTCGGGGCAGCTGCTAAGGGACGCATCAGCAATATCAGGTGCACGATGGGACGTGCTCACTGGGCTCTTCTCTTCTGCTTCCGGTACTCGTTCCACCTCACAACAATACTTTGAGGTGCCCTCCTCGGCTTTCTGATCTCCATTAGACCAAGCACCCACGTGTCGCCGTTGCTGCTTCGGCTGCTGGGGGTGGTGGTCGGTCTGCTCGGTGGCTGAAGGGATGATGGGCAGGTGAGTCAGGGGATCGACGCCTATCTTCCTCAACTTTTTCTTGATGTGGGAGTTCCACAGGTTCTTTATTTCGTTATCTGTCCTACCGGGGAGATGAGATGCAATCTTCGACCATCTACCAGAAGAAGGAAAGGGAAATAGAAAGGCTTTTTGCATCAGCTAAAGTGGAGACCAACAACATAAACATAATAACATATCATTACACGAGAGAGAGAGAGAGAGAGAGAGAGAGCAAAGAACCTGTTGCCTAGCTGAGAGTGGAGGTCGATGACTAGCTTCTCCTCGGCCTCCGATAGCAATCCCCTCCTCAGGTCAGGCCTGAGATAGTTTGTCCACCTTAGCCTGCAACTCTTTCCACACCTCAGCAATCCTGTATGAACAACACCGGATCATTTGCCCAGCCCAAGCAGTACTGTTCCCCTCAGAACTCCCTCCCAGAAATCATAATCTCCTGCTCACAAGAGAAGCAAACCTGCAAGCTTGGGCACAGCTCTCCAGCAGCATTTCCCATGGTTGAGCATGAAGTCGACGAGCTTCCTATCCTCCTCAGCTGTCCAAGGCCCCTTCTTCAACCCCACCTTCTCACAGCATGGCTTCCTCCCCATTCTCTCGCAACAAAACCACTTGAATTAGAAGAGAGCACACCGAGCGTGCCTATCAACTCCTCCTCTCCTTCCTTTATAGCTCAGCCAATCTCGAACCTTATGCCTGTCTCATCTACGTGCCAAGTGAAACTAACGGGCCCATTTTTCTTTGGAAATAGAAAGAGATTATGATTCATGCTTGCATGCACCAAAATGGTTGGTGGAGATCGATCCTATGGTCTTCATTATTTCTTTTCTCTTGCTTTCAGAAAGCCTGTGTGTTATCATGACGATCGATTGCTTCTGTCTGTGGTCGAACTTATAATTACTACTCGTAACTATAAAACGAGGAAAAGAACATTTTTTGAGTATTCCACACAAAGACTAACAGCAGCCAAGACAGCTTCTTCTTGGATTGTGTGGATAAAAGGATTTCATCAATTATATTCTACATAAATAGGTTGAAATGCGGCCAATAGTATTTGAATTCAGTTTGTCGAAATGAGGAACTTTGGGTTTCTTGATCAATTACTATAAGTGGTTCCGGTTTGACCAATCAGATTTGGACTTTGACCTTTGGGGATTAGTGCCATGGAGACAGAATCTATGGTCAAATTTCGCGTTCCCACATTTGGTCTTCCATTGCCATCTAAGCTGTGATCAGCTGAACGAGATCCTTCATCCATATTTAAGGTCTAAAATTATTAGTCAATGGAAGAGAATGATTAAAAATAGTACCCCAAAAAACGTCTAAACATCGTCCTAAGCTAAAATATCATCACCACATATCGATCTGCTAAGTTTGAGGAAAGATAAAATGGTGAAGATGGAAGTCGATCGTACAAAACATCTCGAAACAAAGACAAAAGATATCTGTTATCCACGTTATTCAATCCCAAGACTTTTGTTATAAAGGTTCCAAATCTCTATCAGCTGTTTGTTTGACAAATTGATCAGATGCACACCAAAAGCAATAGCACCCAATGCTTAGAACTTATGCTTAAGTGGTTGCCATCATGGGATTGGAAACCATCATTTGAGAAGAAAGTTTCAAGAATCCATGAGTTATGCAACCGAGTTCCTTACTACTAGCTCGGGAAGACTCTCTCTCTCTCTCTCTCTCTCTCTCCCTCTTATTTTGTCTACAATTCAGGTTTTGTAGCACTCACATGTGAGATCGGAATGGCTTAAAGTTTTGACTACGGATTATTAATAGAAGTCTTGATAATGACTCGTAGATTTAGATCTCTAAAAATCTTCAATGTTCACTGTGGTTAATCACACATCATTCTATTAAGAGCCTACAAAAGAATGATGACTGTAAAGTCTCGGACTTCAGCATCATACATTTTGATTTGCAGTGTTCCGAAGATGGCCATGAAGATTAGCAAAAAAAAAAACAAAAGTGATCCCCTCAAGTGGTTGAATTTGAACTGCAAGCATGATTTCATTAATAGCAGACAACTCAGACTTATTATAAGAAACGAAAGACCTTGGATTCCGTTGTCTGGAATTCCGGCCTTTTAGTGTGTTCTCCACTGAATACATCCAGAGGAGGAGGATGATAACATGTCTATTACTCGGTATGCAGATGATTGAAACTGAGACTTGAAAGAATGAACCAAAAGTATCTGCTTTTGAGTGTCTAAAATAGAATTCAATATTGCTGATGGTTGAGTGATAGGATTTGTCATTGCATTATCAAATTATTGGCTTTGTTTCTGAGAAATTATAACCACAGCTATATATATGGCTGAGGTGAGTAGGTTGGCCCTTCCAGACTTAGACTGAAGCCTTGTAACTTCTGAGTCCTACTCGAACCATTCTAACAACACTGTGGTATCTGAAGGTTGTTGAATTGTGCTTATGGGCAATTTGTAAGTGATCTAACTGCTTCATTTTTTTTTGGCTCTGTGAGAAATTTTACTTTCATTTTTTTTTTACTCTGCTACAGCACTATAATCCCCCAACACCAATGACTTGTTGGGGAAGGAGGAGCAAACACCAATGACTTGTTGGGGAAGGAGGAGCAAGGAAATGATAAAACAGAATACTACGATCCAAACAACGAAAAACGCTTTCAATCAAGAAAACGACGTAGTATTAAACAGGAGTTAAAAGAACAAGAACACTTACAAGATTATCTCCAAATGCACACACTCTATTTTTTCTGCACTCTTTCATTCACTAAGGTCCTATTTATAGGACATAATAATCAATTCCTTCATCCCATCATTAATAACTACCTCATTATCTCACCCATCATTAATAACTACCTCATTATCTCATCCATCATTAATAATTACCTTATTATCTCACCCATCATTAATAACTACCTCATTATCTCACCCATCATTAATAACTACTCCTTATCATGTTAACTAACTATGTAACTACTATGAATCAATTCTCAACACTCCCCCTTGATTCATAGTTACATACACCAATTTGAGAAATAAAATAAACATGCTTCTGAACTGGAAGTGACTTGGTGAGAATATCGCAACTTGTTCATCCGTGCCATAAATACTTCATGTTATGGCTCCACTTGCTACAAACCGAGTCTTATGCTTTTGGATATTTTCATCTGTATTATACTTTGTTCTGAACACCCATCTCGATCCAAAAGCTTTTTTTTCTTTCGGTTGATCCATTAGCTCCCAGGTTTCGTTCTTCTTAATTGACTTGATTTTCTCCTTCATTGCTTTTCGTCATTCCTCAACTGCTTCTTCAAAACTTATAGGATCTGAAATAGATAAAGCAAATGTTGAATCATAAATTTCTGTTAGTGATCTAAACCTTCCTGGAGGAGTTTCATCTGAGGAATCATTTGCTGAATTTGAGCTACTACTGGGTGAGGTTGACGTTGAACTTGTTGGAGCAGGATCTGTCACTTGATTCGATGGAGTAACTAGTTCTGCCGGAACATGAATTTGTGTTTCACCTTCATTAATCTTCCACATAGCTTGCTTGCTTTTCTCTTTTCCAGCAATCTGTCTTCATATGACCAAACTTATTACAATAGTGACATTGAATTCCACTCTTGTAGTTTTTCTGATCATAATTTGATTGTCTTTCATCATGCCCATCAAAGTGTCCTCTTCCTCTTCCTCTTCCATTTCCTCTACCACGAAATCCTCCTCTGCCACATCCTCTTCCAGTTGATTTTTTGTCTTCTTTTGAAGTAGAAGACTCCCCCTTAACCTGAAATGCTTTTTCCTCACTTTTTTTCAGTGACTTGTTCAACCTTGCTTCATGTGCTTGCAAGGAACCCATTAGTTCATCAAATGAATAAGTAGATAAGTCCTTTGACTCTTCAATTGCCGCAACAACATGATCAAATTTCGGAGTTAAACTTCTCAAAACTTTTGCAACAATTATTTGATCATGAAAATGTTCACCATAAAATTTCATTTGACTAACAATTTTAGTCACTCGAGAAAGAAAATCTTGCACTGATTCATTATTTTTCATAAATAAAATTTCAAACTCACGGCGAAGGGTTTGAAGTTTTACCGTAATCACCCTCGATGAGCCTTGAAATTCATTTTGAAGTATCAACCAAGCTTGTCTTGAGGTTGTCGCTGCTGAAATTCTTGAGAATATTGTCTCATGCACAGCTTGCTAAATGAAGAACAATGCCTTTGAGTCCTTCTTTCTATTCTCCCTCAGCCTGGTTTCTTCATCTGGATCTGCATATCCATTCTCTATCAAGTCCCAAAGATCCTGAGACTTGAATAGAGTCTTCATCTTGATACTCCAAAATTCATAGGATTTGCCCGAGAAGATGGGAATAAGGGGTTGAGACATAGAATTGTCATTAAAAGCCATAATGCCCAGTTCAGATTGAAACAAGGCTCTGATACCACAAATGTTGGGGAAGGAGGAGCAAGAAAATGATAAAACAGAATACTACGATCAAAACAATGAAAAACGCTTTCAATCAAGAAAACGACGTAGTATTAAACAGGAGGTAAAAGAACAAGAACACTTACAAGATTATCTCCAAATGCACACACTATTTTTTCTGCCCTTCTTCTTCGTTCACTAAGGTCCTATTTATAGGACATAATAATCACTTCCTTCATCCCATCATTAATAACTACCTCATTATCTCACCCATCATTAATAACTACCTCATTATCTCACCCATCATTAATAACTACCTAATTATCTCATACATCATTAATAACTACTTCTTATCATGTTAACTAACTATGTAACTACCATGAATCAATTCTCAATATGACTCATATAAAAGTTATTCTCTCTTTTATGGTCCCTCTAATTCCCCGGCACGACGTTTAAATTGGATTACATGGAATAAAGTTGAGGAACAAGTGTTTCCAGCAAGTTTTGTTGTTATAATATCTATTTGGAAACCATTTGAGTCAGTCTTCCAAATAATAATGCACAACAAATAAGATGTCATTTGACTTAGATTTGCCTTAAGTCCTAATAGATAGCCATGAACATGAAAACAAATTTAAAGATTCCCTACATACTTTACATTAAAATATTGAAAAGATAAGCCTACTATTACAAGATGAATCTTAGACTATGTCATCTTTGCATTAGTCTCATATCAATTGTGCCACTCTCTCCTTCACTTAGTGTGTTTTATTATATATATATATTTTTTATATATGATCATATTTGTGATTGTTAAATGTTGGGTTTACATACTTACATGTTGAGAGCCACCAAATTCCATGGTTGAATTAGCATCACTAATGGCCAATTTTGATCCAAATTTATATTGGCCTGAGAGAATAAACATGTAAAAATTGGCATTTGTAATGATCCACGCTCACTAGTGATGATATTTACAGCAAAAAACTTTTACTATTTTGAGCTCAAATTCGTACCATGTTTGACCAATTTATTATTGTATGTCTTTTCATTTTCTTAGGGAAATCGAAGAGTCATTTTCTAACGAGAGATTAACAGTGATAAATGTCGTTGCAAGAAAATTTTGGTTAGAACATAAAAGATTTAACAGTGACAAAAAAAAAAAATTTCGTTGTTTACTGTTTTTGTTTTTGTTTTCTGAGACTACAAATAAATATATGTGTTAAGCAAAAGGAACCAAATAAATCTCTGCTCTATAAGCGGCCATGTAAACCATTTCGCCACCCCCGTCTACCTCATGCGCTCTTCTTTAGATTTCATTTCTCGTCTCTTCCTGTGTTCGTGGAAGCCATGTCGCTGCTCACAGATCTCGGGAACCTTGACCTTGGCGACACCACAGAGAACATCAGGTTCGTTTTTGCGACTCTTGATCCATTCTGCTCACCTCTTTTCTCTGTTCTTTTGCTCCTTCAGTGAGTATTTCTAGTGCAAAGGTGGCTCCTTTTCTGTTTATTGAGGAGGGAGATGGTATAAGAGGTGCCGCTTTTCGTTTCTTTGCGTTTTTGTAGCAACTGTTCAACGTGCATCTCTGTGTGCTTTACTAATCACAACTATTTTGCTTATAGAACCATGTGTAAATTTCTATTCTCCTTTTTGGCTAAAGGCTGTTCTTTTGATTCATTTCAGTGACAGTTTTTGAGTTTTAGAATTACAGCACAGTTTAGAAATCATTTTTTTTTTACTAATTAAAGCTTTGCTTATGCTCTTAACAGTTTTTGAGATAACATACTTTGGTTTTGATGATATGCTTGAATGTTGAAATCTTTTGGTGGCAATGGAGATTTAATCGATCTCTGGGACTCTTCCATCTATGCTTCCCAGTGTTCTAAATCTTCATCTAACCACTACACGCTTGATACTATCATCATTTTTTTCTGTGACTGGTACTGAATTTTTGTTGATTATGTAATCTTACCTAGACTTATGATCTAAAGCATATGCTTCTTATTTTAACCATGTAATGAATATACTTGCCCATTTCCAATTTCTGTGTCTAAAAAGTATTTTTGGTTTAGGATTTCTCATATCGATATGTTTCACAGTTGCAGCTTTCCATCTGAATTCCAAAATGGCATCTAACATCTGTCTACTCCATGCAGCAGGATAGGGGGCAGTGGTATGGACATGCATCGTCGAATCCATTTGTTTAGTTTCTATTAGCATCTCAGCTTAAGGATTTGGTAAGGTAGACTTGTGTTTTCTGCAATGCGTGCTGCTCAACAAAAAAGAACAGTGGAATTATGATCCCTCTGAGCTCCCCAAGTGGAATTATGATGGTTTCCAGCACAGGTCAAGCTCCTGGTGAGGACAGTGAGGTGATCCTATAGTGAGTTCTGGATCTCCTTTCTAAGATGATTTTTATTTGTTTCTGTCATCATTCCTTTTGTATTAATCATCTCATCTTTCGTGTAGCCCTGAAGCCATTGTCAAAGATCCATTCAGGAGGGGAATTAACATTCTTGTAAGTGTATTCTTCGTTTTGTTTTGAGTGCACACGGAGTTCAGGAGCAGGTTTTTTTTTCTTCTTTTTTTCTTGATTTTATTATATGGATCAGCTTAATTAGTTGATTGAGATTACAAACATGTAGTTGTAAATATCAGATTACTAAGCAAAGTGTCATATAATAATATCCAATGTTCTTTACCGGTTGTAAGACACACTCTGTAGAGGGTGGTAGCTATCAAGTAATAACAACAAGTTGGAAAGCTCCAATTTAGCATCTTTCCATCACAGGGAGTTGTTCATTTCTCATAAGGATAACTTTTGCTGTTTCTTTTCACTTCATTACACACAAGAGAATTATACAAGCTGTTTGTATCGTACGTAGGTCATGTGTGATTGCTACACTTCCCAGCTGAAGAGCCAATTCCTGATGTAGATGCTGAAGAGCCTTGGTATATATATATATATATCTACATACCTAAGTATGTTATGTTATCTCTCTCTCTCTCTCTCTCTCTCTAAATATTTAAATCTGACCTTGCTTCACATTCTAAACGAACAATAGGTATGGAATTGAAGAGGAGTACACCCTCCTCCTGCAAAAGGATGTGAAATGGCCTCAGGTAGTTTAATTATCTTCAGGCATGAGAAGTGCTCTTTCTTGCTGTAACTCTTTGGAGTCCTTTTTAAAGTTCTTGATAGGCTTAGCAGAAGATGCATCTCTCATGCTTTTTGTTTCTCTGAATCATTTTGTTCTTATCATATTTGAGTTTTTTATTATATAACATTGTACAACAGAAAAAGAAAAAAGAAAACTCTGCAATTTTCGATCAAATGTAAATTTATTTGATTTATTTTAGGAAAAGAAATTTCGTTATATTCTCTTGAGGTAACTATCAGTCAGTGCTGTTCCTCAAGAAATAGTAAAATAATGTTCATTTCATGTCAGGGGACCCTACTACTGTGCTGCCGGAGCAGACGAAGCTTTTGGCTGAGACATCGTTGATGCTCCTCATTACAAGGCTTGTCTTTATGCTGGTATCAGCAACAGTGGCATTAATGGGGAAGTACTGCTCATCTCTCTCTCTCTCTCTCTGCTGCAGTGAAAGCTGCCGTCTTTGTCTCTCTCGGTGACGTCTCTAAGCAGCTGCCGCGTATCTTCGGCATCCGGTGGGACTTCCAAGTTGGCCCCTGCTGTTGGTATCTCCGCCGATGAGGAACTATGGGTTTGCTCGTTACATTCTCGAGGTAATAATCACTGCAAAATTTAGACAGATAACATCTGGTTTCGATCATTCTGAGAACAGAGTGATTGCTGGCCATGTTCTTCCAACCAGAAGAGGATCACCGAAATTGCAGGTGTAGTTACTTTCTTTTGATCCGACGCCAGTCGAGCTCAGGTTTGCTTTATCGGTTTCTTCTTCCCATCAGCAATCCGCCCGAAATGGTATCTGAAACCATTTCTTTGTTGTGACCGAGTACCAGGGAGATCGGAATGGTGCTGGTGCTCACACGAACTACAGGTAATTAATACATGTCGGCGCACCTTCACACTGTCATCAGGCTATCGTTCTTGTTCTTGTGGCTTGCAGCACCAAGTCCATGAGAGACAATGGAGAGGATACCAAGTCGACAAGGAGGCCATCATGAAGCTTGGCAAGAAGGCACGAGGAGCACATCATCGCTGCATACCGAGATTGGGATACTTTTATCCAATAATTCTGGAAATCGTTGGATTTTATAAAGAGAGGAAAGATCCAAGTACGCTGCTCTGCCGTACATCTCACCTAACCTCTTTCTTTGTGATTGATATGTGTGAATCATTCATTCATTGTGTCTTTCTGGTCTATGATTCATTCTCTCTTTCATTTTGTATTGGGTGTATGATGACAGCATCTCCATTTGAAGAACACGAGTAAAGCATCTACTTCATTGGCTTTAGTAATCTGCTTGCTATCTGGTGCATTTTAGTCTTCAACTCTCTTCATGAAAGCTTAAATATCAACCAAGATTAGACCATCAGCTTCAGATGATTGATACAGTGTTCTTATGAACTCGATGCATCAAATGACGAAGGTATAGCACTTGGATAATGGAGCTCATTAAAAGAATTCATTTACTTTTTTTCTTGGCCATCTGGCTGTTCTTCTGTCATGCATAGTAATGATTTCTTATATTTGAAAGTATTGGCACAGACCATTTCAATCGATTCATATCTGATGCATGATATAGAAAGATGTCCAACTTCTTCCAGAATGATTCTCCATGATTATTGCAAGTGGGCAAGAAAGGCTATGCTCATAACTTTTTTGACTTGTTTTAGTGGATGTTTGAGGGATGAACAGGAGATATCACAACAAAGTCAAAAGGCTGCATAAGCTTGAAAGATGATGCAGGTTTCTACATGGACCAACCATGCATAAAGTTCAGATGAATGGCAAGAAATGACAATAACCAAACTAATTAAATCTTCAGAAAACATATTGCAAGCACCCCTAATCACAGAAAGTTATATAGAAATCATCTGTAGTAGTAGTAGTACACATGTAGGTGGGCTTACATAGTGTTTGAGCTGAGAAACTCTCTCTGATCTAGATTACAAATCAGTTATACAAGACTGGTAATTGCAGCATGCTTGCAATCCTGGTAAGGGAATCAGAAAAAACATCGATTTCACTTGACTTCACACTGATCATGAGCAGTCCAACCCAAATAAATATTCATTCACAATACACTGCTGTTCCAGGGTAGTGATGGGGTTGCCAAATAAAATTTTTTTGATGGCCACTACTTGTTCCAAAGACATTTGCAATTTTTGATCTTCATGCGAGTATAATCCGTGACAGTTCTGAAACTAAACTGGAAAGTTCTCAAGAGAATGGGACTTACCAAGTCCGTTGTCAAACCTATTTTCTCATCACCTTTCATACATGGTTTTGTGATGGTCGTAGTTGTGTCCATGCTATCCTTTCCTTTTGTGAATATTAATCAAGGAAAAAATAACTTACAATCTAGTTATTTAAAATGAGGATGACAAAGCAAAATTGCTTATTATACCTAGACAGTGATAATGCATAATTTAGAATACCAAGTTATATGGTAATGGTCCGAGAAAATATGCAGAACATGTATATACTTAGGTGGCCCAAAGTGCACTACCAGAGTCTTCACCTTGATGTATATATCTGTCATTTTTCTAGATTTGAGGCCTTGTTTGAACAATGTAAATCTCTCCATCCTTCACTACACCTTCTATGTCTTGTGCAGTACCACCGTACACACCTTCGATAATCTTTCCAGCCTCAGCAAGTTTCTTGAAAATTGACTGTTGGAAGCTTTTATCAGAAATAAGACGGTCAGATGAGTAGTCCAGTAGGACCTTTTCCATCTCATCCATGGTTACACTGTCATTTAAGTAAATAAAGAACTCAGAATGTCACTGATTTATCCGTATTGTTTTGCCACAGCTCATTAAAAAAAAGTGAAGGAAAATACTAAGAAAACCAATGGCCTGTAAGTGAAAATATAAAACCTGTCATAGAGTCCAGCACCAGCATAACCGTGCAAGTCTTCACCATTAGAGTCTGATCTGAATATGAGAGACTTTTTTACAAACAAACCTATCTGTTTGCTTGGATAACCAATGATCTGAAAAATAAAATAATGCAATCAAAAAGTCTGATGGCATAATCCTAAAATAAGATAGCAGTTGGTAATGTGGAAAGACTTCATGCATATTTTGTTCTAATTAATTTTATCAACAAGCAAGAAGTATATTGTTGATGATTCATGATGTAACGGTTGTTTTACATTGATCAGATATTTATCATCTAATAAATGCAACACTTTACGTGGTCAATAACGTTTGGAAACATGTGTAATTTATGCTTGAACATGTTCATAGATTAATTACTGAATACTTTCTCTAACATTTTGCACCTTAACAGGACTCAAAAACTTTGGCCAAAAACCAAATGATAAGCAAGAAGCCTTTCAACGGTTTAAGAAGTGGAGGCAAAGATTTGAAAGTTTGAAGATTTTTTTTTTTTTTTTGCAATTTCAAGATTTCATGATGCAATGATTTTCTCATCTAAAGGACTCTGAACTGAAACGATTATCATTAAATTTCTTATAATGTATGCTGTATTACATTATAAGAAAGATATAAGTACGAAAAGCTCCTGTAATTTTTGGCACTTGAAGGGAACTTCCAAGCATCCGATTTGTCCATCTACAGATTTACCAAGGATTACAACAACACACACTTGATTTGGTCCTGATATGGAGATGCAATGTGATGGGTTGGTAGACTACTCAATGGTGATCCTGCAGTTTCAGTATCTCATAATACTCTTATTTGTGAATTATATTGGTTAGGCAGCACATGTTCCCATCTACTATTACTGATGTCATACAAGAGATTCCTTAGCTTAAAAAGCCAAAAAGACACTTCATGAATATAATGATCTTTGCTTAAGATATAACCACCACAAATTGTTAATTCTATTCAATCAAACCATAGTAAGGGAATAAGTAAATAGGACACTAGAGCCAATTTGTAGTTGAGGAGTCCAGGTGCATCATATTTTGTTTAAACTCCCAGCCATATGAAAATGTTATGAGGAATATTAAACTAATACAAAACACCCAAACAATCTAGAACTTCCTATGGTGTTTCTGTTTTTTTTCAATTGTATTTTATTAAAATAACAAAAGAAAAGAAGACAAAAGAGAACAACACATGTCTATGGACTGATTTGAAGCAAAATATGTGAATCAGATTATTTTAACTCTACTTGGTTGATTTATTTTTTTCTATCATATGTATATATAAATTTTTGAAATCCAACTTCAACATCATCAGACAAAACTTTTCAAGAAATCAAGCATTCGACTGTTTATTATGAAAAGCAATTCAAGAATTTTGTCATAAATATATCAGATATAAAGAACCTCAAATATAATGCACAAACTGCAGTATCTGCTATTTACTGAATGCAATTTCCTTGTTCATTGATGCATCCATTAATATCATAAGTTTGAACATGTAGGAGTACTTCAAAATGAAAAGGAAAACTACTTCATATGATGTCTTACGCTGGCTGAATTTAATGCAGACTTGTTGGTGACAAAGCTCATAGCTCGTCCCGGATAGGCACCCACTAGAGTCTCGCCCAAGCCCTTCACAATCTGATCATCGATAAAAGAATAGATGATTGTTTGGTCACCAAAAAACTAGTCCAAAATTTTGTTGTTATTGACTTACTTCGGTATAAATCTCATGGGGATTTCCTGAGAGTGGATTGCGAGTGTGGAGAACAAAAGCATAGTCAGCACTGATTATTTCTTGAATTAACACAGCCATACAGAGATCATCATGGTCCAATTTAGCTTTTCTGCAACTAAGATATGCTCTTTCATTCCATTTTGAAGCCCAAACCTGGAAGTTTCATAATATATTTATGCAAGCACTTACTGCAATCTTATAAAGATTACGTTGGAAAACTTTTGAAATGATATAACTGAGCTAGGCACATGGATACCACTTTGATTATAAATCATGGAAACCATGAGGCTTGAAATAAATAATTCTCACCTATGTAGTTATGGCTAGAACATCTAACTGATCCAATATAGACAAAGGGAGACCATAAATCTTATGTTGATGAAAAATTATGCATCCTGAATGTACTTGAAATAGTGGTAGTAATCCATTAGGTCTCCAGTGAATTTGACATCATAGCAGTAATTAGAGAAAAATCCTAAAATTTTGCAAAGAGTGGTTTTGATCAGACAGTTCCAAATTCAGTCAGGGGTTGAATACAACTAAGCAAATTTCCAATTCTCCATTTTCTGCACCATTATGTGCAGATCAAGGATAGTCACGAAATGGCATGAGAGCTGGTTGATACTTGTTAGCACGGCATGATTATATTTCATGCCAGTCAATATACGATGTGTCCATATCATGAATCAAAGTTCCATTCCATTATGGATATCGGATGATGATCAGTACAGGTTATTAGGACCCAATACCACAAACGAGAGAGAGAGAGAAGTGGGGAAGAGGTGGAGGTAGAGATGGAAGGTTGGAGGAAAAGGAGGCAGAAAAGGAAGGGTAGGAAGAAGAGGCAGGGAGGAGGAGGTGACCAATATATGAACCCTTGGAATAGATTATAATGCATCAGCAGTGCTAAAGAAATAACACAGCTGCATTTGGATCTAAAGAATAGCAACTTATTCTTATAATAGGAGGCGATTACCACTATGGTTTGTTCACTATAATAGATACCATCCTTCATAATTTTCCCAACAACCAAGGAAGCCACCCAACACATATAGTTAAGGATTTCAGCTTTCTTTGCACCCTCCTGTGTTGGCACAGTCCAGCACAAGCCTCTTGGGGAGAGTAGTAGGACAAGTGAATCTAATACCAACCTCGTGTAAGATAAGTGCGTAGACAGGTAAAAGAAATTCTGTGATTTGATAGCTAAGGGATAAAAAAACATATTGATACAATTAAAAAAAACAGATAGGACGACTACTAAAGCAGTCTGTCTCAAAGATTAACTCCTTTATATAAGTTAAACAAATAGAAAAAATAACTGCTAGACTTGCACTGTTTCAAGATTAATTTCTGGAAAAGAAGGCATCACAACTTCATACTTCTCACCCATGGATGATGAAATCAAACAATCGATAATGAAAATGTGATCTCATACATATTATGAAAAAATAAATTTTATCAAATCACATTATGATGTTTCTAGATTACAATCTCTTTCCCCTTTTATAGATTCACAAGTAGTACAAAAGAAAAAGGAAAAATACCAAACGGAAAGAATACAATCAAGAAAGGTTACAACCTATAAATCAAAGCCTCTCAGTCATTTCTTTTTTTCTCAGAAAACTTATATTCATTTTTTATAAGGTACTTAAGATTTACTTGTTGATTTTCTAATCATGATTAAAATTTTCGATGGGAATGGAATATTCAAGAGTCTCCAATCAAACCCATTATATATATCCTTTTTTCCTTAAAATATCAAATCAAGCCCAACGTTCATCTCTTTCCTTATTTATTGGTTTCTATTTTCCTTCTCTTTGGATAATCTTGGTAATAGCTTATGATATTTGCAAGGAACCGTCTGAAATAATAAGTATATTCAAAATAAAGTAAATCATAATAGTCCCACATCATGGAGGTTACGAGTGAAGTATAAGGCCTTTCTAAATATGAACAAGAAAGAGATAGATTACACGTGGCATTATTTGACAACTAAAATAACGTCAAACAACCACATTTGACTGCAAGAAATAATACACAATAAGTTAGAGATCTATCCATTAAGTTAAGATCAAGGAAAGAAGAAAAAAATGCGTTAATGATTTTGGTGTCAACTCTACCCTTTGGGTCTGATAACTGGAATTAAAGGTGGAGAAATCCACAACCACTCTAATTGTTTGTTCTTGAGACTGAACTTTATGATGATATGCCATGAGGCATTCCTCCTCTTGATCTCAATAACTAAAAGTTTATTTATTAACTTGAATGATCTTGCTATAGATGAACAATTTTTCAGCTCAAAACTTCAAAATTAAATAAACCTGTTGAATGCCGCTAGCTTACTAAGAAAACTGAGCATCAGAAAGCAAAACTGACATAATCTGGAATTGACAAAAAAATTGACCTTGACATTATAATTTGAAAGCAAAACTTTGAATTTTTAAAGCCATTTACAGAAGATGGAAAAAGTTACACATGCTACAAAAGCTACAAAAACATCTTGGTCAAAAGTGATGTCAATCTACGAAAGGTCTACAACTAACTTAAAAGCAAAAATTAAAAAATAAAAGCAAATTCAACTTATAACCAACTTAATGCTTTGCTTTTGTTGAGATATAGTCACTAAATGAAATGAGTGAATCAATCATATAGTTGCACTAACTGCAACTAAATTTCTTTTCCAAAAAGAAAAAATTATGGACATCTACCAACGGCAACTGCATGTAAATCTAAAGCATTAAAGCATTGCGAAAAAGACCTTCTTTATGGCTTGCCAGGCTTGATTCCACCTCTCCTCACTCTCATCACCAGGCCAATATAAGAATGATTTTTTCATCTTGTGTTTAAGCTCATTCATCTGTGGAAACAGTAAAAGATCATCTATAAAAAGTGAAATCTATGCTTATAAGTAGTCTTGAAAACCAGTATGGTGGTGTTTAACCATGCCACTATTGAAAATACAATTTACCATCACTGAAAAAAAAAGAAGAATGAAATCTAAGGGAAGAATTGGATTTAAGTCTGTCGTTAGTCCAGTAAATGGTGCTAAAGGTCATCGAGCCCATTCTGCTTCATCTTTTTCATATAAATATGCTTCTATGATTTGGTTTACTTGTTGACTCAATGATTATTTGTCTGATGGATTGAGAATGCCATCTAACAGTGGTGAAATTATATGTTTAGATACCATCTGAAATCATATTTCTTCTATGCTCCAACGGATAAGTGGCACATATTACCCTTCCGACAATGACATTCTAAAAATCTTTCCAACAATTCCAACATGTTTCCTGTACATGGGATCCACACATAATTCAACTCCTATTAACAAGTTTTTAACACAAATCTCTAACCTTTTTTATTTTCCATGTTGTCAAGAGCACTGAACTGCCTTGTAATGATTGCTTTCTTCCATGGAGGGGAAGAATCTTAACCAAAGTTCTGAATCTAAATCCAAAGAAAAAATGGCATGAACAAAGACTACACATGTCAATTGCCAGAGAAAATAGGTACGCCAGAAACAGCAGTCATCTGCTGTTAATGGCAATTGACCAGCAGTAGACAGGGTTAAGATAAAGGAAATTCTCTGAAATTAATACATGAGTTCTTCAAAGCAGATTGACAGGAAGTTATTTTTCTTTTTGACTTTCTAAGGGAGTGGTATACACAATCAAATCTAGTCATATTAGTACTGTTGTGACTTTTTTTATAATTTTATCTTTGTTGGCATGCCATGATGTAAACTAAGATAAGACATCAAACCAATATAAAGTTACATGAGACCAAGTACATTTACAACTGACTGTGACTTATCAAAGTGAACTTAGAGCCTTATGTTCAATGACATTTTTATATATAAGGAAAATAAGTATGCTTTCATAGTGATACCAAAATGCACAATTGACCCTATGACTATCACGCTGGCACTGTCTCAATCAGATACTTGCACCTGATAAGGGTGCATGCATTACCATGGGGATATACAGATATGCGGGAACGTAAATGGCATGGGCTTCGCCTAGTGGAGCAAGAGCATTGCTATCATGTGCATAGCCACATACCACAGTACAGTTCCACTTCAAAACAAATCTTATGCATAATATCAATTTACCTGTTTCACCTAGAAGATAAACATTGAAATGTAACCAATTTTATGTTACAGTACATATGCCCATAAGAGTTACCAGCTGAAATGGAGCTTTCATTTCCATTATAGCATCGCGTATCATTTGAAGTTTTGCAATGTCTCCACCATTTACAAGTCCTTTAAATAAAGAAATCTTCTTTCCCAGATCCTGTAACAAGAGAAAAAACATCTTGATTGAGAAAAAGCAACAGAAAACAAAACGGTAAGTTAACTGCTGCCATGTAGATTGTCTGCTAATGAATCAACCAATAATTTAATCATTTTAAAAAAGGGTTTCAAAAATAGTACTTGTGATATTATCTGCTGCAGAAGAATAATAATGGTTTTGATGCATTCAATTTATTTGTGAGAATAATCATTCTTGGTTTCATGATATTAAACTATAAAGTAAAAAAAAAAAAATTATGCACTGAGTGACTAAAGATGTTAACTCCATACAATCACCTTTATGCTTATATCTGTAAGAGGTTCACCAGAAACTGTATCAGAAAACATTATAAAATTCAGATAGTGAAATGCCAGTTCCACAAAAGTATTGGAACTATTTTTCACCATTTAACTCTATTAATGGTTGAATTTACCTAAAGTCTTCCAAATTTCAATTTATAGAAAATTAGATATCATTGTTGCGGTAATCCTCACTGTTCAAATTTATTATGCAAAGCAAGGATTCAAATGCTAACCATACCATTTGGTCATAGCTGCAAATACCATCCTGTACGCTTACCACACCAGACATACTGCCGACATTTTTATCCGTGAAGGTAGTGTACCCCCAGTTTTTGGATCCAAAAATCCACCCATCAGACCATTTTTAAACCTGTCTTCTGTATGTCTCCACCCCTCTGTCAATTTCAACTGTTTCTTTGCCCATTTCTTCACCTAAGATTTGTGATCACGCTCTCTAAACTTGATTTATCTCATATCCAAGACCAATCTCAAGCAATAAAAGGTTTAACCTTAATAAATCATCTCATTTTCCCCCTAGGAAAGGTAAACCTCAAATTTGAAATCATTAATTTAATGAAATTTTATGGATCTGACAGATGATACATGATTTCATGAATGCTTCTGCTAACATATATGGATCTGACGAATATCCATTAGTGATTGTGCCAAAATCTGTTCAGATCTGACCATTTATCCATTAAAGTCCATTTGGGACTGGCCTTGATCATCATGGATCTGGCTTAGATATTCATAGATCCAGCTTAGATCTGTGCGGATCAGACCAACATATTGATAGATCTAACTTAGATCCACACGGAATTGACCTAGATCGTATAGACCTGAAAGAGTTCTGTATGAGGATGTGGTCTAGACATATGAGTCCAACCTAATTTTCCATATATCTGGCTTTGATCTTTGTGGATTTGGCATTGTCCTGATAATTGTCACTGTGGCAATATGCTCACTGACTAGTTAGGTCAAGGTGGAGGAATAACATGTCCAAAGAGTATTTCACCATGGATTTTCACATGACCAAACACGAAACAATGGGCTTTGAAGATGAAGTTTGATACTTGGAAAACCTTATGCTTTAGTAAGAAGCATAGCAAGAGAATATGGATAGTTGGACATCTGAGCCAGTCATACATTTACAAGGGTTGCAAGGACAATGTTGACGATTATCAGGGAACATGTATTTGAGATTCATGCATCCTTGGACTATCAATATATGCATAAGGAGATCATCAGACATCTATCTAGAGACTCTTAGTATGAGCATCACAGGCAGTGGTGTCGACTCTTCATTACAGAATTTGATCTTGAAGATATCATTTGGCAAGTTCCCACTAAAATTATATAAGAAAATAATTATGAACTAAAAGCTAGTTAAATCATTATCATATATCCTCTTTTAGATGAGCCCGTTTAAAAAATCATCTTGAAATGTGGAAAGAAGCAGTCTGAATGCAGCGTAAGATATATACCTTCTTTTTCCTAAATAAGCATGTTTTGCTACCAAAGTTATCTTCTCAAAGGCCATTAATAAGTGAGCATAAAGAAATCGTGATATTGTACTAGATACTTATAAACATATTCATACTATAACTAAGAGCTAAAGTTGCACTAGGACCCAAAAGAAATTTCTTACTGTCTGAATAGAAAGAAAATCACCTTATTAACGTCTGAAGAAATGGAAGTTTCAAAAACTCCAAAAGGAAGCGCAACAGATCTTGGCAGCTTTATCCATGACGGAAGTTTCCCTCTAATGTATTCGATGTTGTTAGCTTTAGCTCCAACCTACGCAAAAATGTTCATCAGAAACAATTTAGAATATGAGTATGAAATACAGGAAACCTACATTAGAATCAGATTAAATGCACATTGATCGACCAACACCTCAAAGTTGTTCATGTATTTAACCATGAACTTGGGAAGAAACCAAAATGGAGGCATTTCTTGGGTTCTTCATGAAAACAGTGACCTCTTGTTTAGCACAATGCTTAACAATATTTTATGCAAACACAAAGTTTTACTTCCATTGATAAGATTTGTTATGCTCATAAATTATATATTCAAAGTCCGGTATTCATTTATTGTATTCCTTAAGTTTAGGAAAGAACGAACATATGCCACAAAAGTGATACAAATATGACTGAGGAAATTCTTGTCAAGAGTTGATAATGTACACCATACAGTTTCTTTAAATAACAGTTCAGAAGCATTAGACGTTTTTCATGTCTCCTTGCAGGAAAGGAGATGACTTGTCTTTTGAATATCTATCCTGAAGCCTGCAACACATCCTAAATCCATGTTTCATGTGATTCAGGATAAGCCAAGCACAATCCCATGAAACGCCTCATTCATGTTCTCAGAAGTGGGTAATGGCATGTTGTTGTAGAACAGAGTAGGGAAATAGAGAGGAAGAGAGGGGAAGAGAAAGAAAGAGAGGTGTAAGATAAGAGAGGAAAGTAAGAGACTAGAGAAGATGCAATTATTTTCATTAAAATATGAAATACTTGATCCATTGACAAGCTCCATTATTTATACAGATTTAGGAACCTTCGTACAATTAATGAAAATGATTCCCAAGAGTAATCTCCTCGTGAATTAGTATGCATTTTTAGAAATTCAAAATGTGACTACTAGGATACATAAATAGTAAATGAGTTGACTTACTATTTTAAAGTTTCTAAAAAGATACATAATATAAAAGAAGTCCCTAGAAAGATCAAAAGACTTTTTTTAATTTTCAACACAACTTCTACAGTTTCTAAGCCAACTAATTGATGATTTTTTGTTAATTTCATTGCCTAGAATAAAATTTTCTGAAATCCTTTGTAAAGCTCCATGGTTTTCCATCATTCTCCCCCGGAAGAAAAGAACTCGACCCTAGAGAGTGATCTGTAAGGTACTAGTCCAGTAAGTTTATTCACAAAGTTCCTCCAAAGTAATCCAAGTGGCATCGGAAGCTAGACGATCATGCCACTTAACAAGAAAGTGTTGAGTAGTGCTAGTAGCAGACGTAATAAGGCGATCATCAAGAATGACCCTTACATCATCCTTGTGTTGTGGGATAATCAATACTTTGGGAGGATTATCACCTGCAAGAACATCGAGAGACAAAAGAGGCTCAAAAGTACCATGATATAGAGTTAAATCCACTATATTGAAAAGTAGACTAATATTTAAGTCAGAAGGCAAATCAAGCATATATGCATTAGATCCCAATTTTTGGATAATGGGGAAAGGACCAATGGCTTGGGCATGCAACTTATTGAATGAGTTTTAGGGAAACTCTCAAGTCGAACGTGAACCAAGACATAATCACCAACTTGAAACTCCTGACTTTTATGATGTGCATAGCAGCAAGTTTGTAACTTATTACTTAGGGCAATTTTATGTCGAATCTCAGCATGCAAATCATGAATATGTTGAGTGACGGAGTGGGTTGGTTCTAAGGCACGATAGCCAAGTGGAATGGTCGAAAGGTCAATGGCATGTTAGATTTCTTGTAAGGGTGACAACTCACTAGGGAATTCTGAGGGCATGACATTAGAAAATCCATCTAATATGGATTTAACCTTAGGAGTTAGGTCAGGATTAGTGTAAGACTATAAATTTATCTAGGAATAATGGTCACACAAAATTTGTTACCTAGGCTATCTATTTCAAAAGATTTAGGATCCAATATGCGGGGTCCCTTGATGGTTGGGGCTTGTGGAAGAGACTTGGGAGTTCTTGATTTGACCTTTCGATAGTTTTGCTAGTTGTAGGATGGTGTATTTGTCTTTGTATGGAAAGGTATAGGTGTTTTCTCTTCTATAATTGGTAACATCAAGGTCATACAACCAAGGCCGATCTAAAAGAATGTGGGCAACATCCATTGGTAGAATGCCACAGTAGATCTCATCTTGGTAATCGCCCATTTTGATTGGTACCAAGCATCTTTTGATTATGGGTAAAATGGCTTTCTCAACCCAGGCTACTTTGAATGGGATAGTTTGTTAATAGCAAATCTTGAGACTATGTTAATAGTTCTACCCCCATCTATAACTAATTTGCAAGTTCACTCCCCATGCAGGGAGAAGATATATATATATATATAATATTTAATATAATATAAAAGTTAAAATATAAAAAAGGGATGACGTCTCTCCCCACGCTGTCACGGACAACAATGTAAACAAGGTGTTCGATGAAATGCTCATATTTGTCCGTGTACTTCGATTTATGTACATACCTTGTACAGCAAGTAACGGGCTTGCAGTAGGCTTAGCAGCCCTAGTTTGATTTGCTTTGTGGCCAATTTTGGCTTGTAAATATGAGTGTATCTTATAAGCACTTGTGGAGACTTCGGTCTGTAATGGACCATTATCCTTTGTGTGCAACCTCTCTGAGTTTGTAATGTCCATGGGTGTAATTTGTATCTGGCTTTATAAAGTTTTTGCTTGAGCAGTTGCTTGTAGATCCCGTTGGAATTGCTTCCTTTGGCCCGTTTTCTCTTTTGTAAGTCTAAGGGACTCCAGGAGATCTCGGGGAAGGTTGACCTTTGCGGACGGATACGCGTAGGTGCCGCACAGCTTAGGCAAAATCAGCTAAGCCCGTGACAACGCGGGGAGAAGATATCGCCCACGAGCGACATATTGCGCGGACGACGAATCGACAGACTCCAAGTTTTTCTTCTCCCTCTTCTTGTCTCCCTCCCTCGGTTGATATAGGCCAAAATCGATCGCTAACGATCGAAATAGACTGTTACCACCCGACAGCGACAGGTGACGATCGAAATCGACCATTACCAGTCGATTTCGGGTCGTAATGGGGCGGAAACTTCTTTTTTATTTTTAACACAACTCTTAGAATTTTTAACAGAACTCATTGATGAGTTTGTGTTAATTTATTTGTCTAGAATAAACTTTTCTGAGGTTCTTTGTAAAACTAGATGGTTCTCCATCACACATACAGGCCTATATGTTGAGCAAGCCATTCTATAATCTGGCATATATAAAACACTACATATATCTACCAAAATCTTTATTCGCCTAAGTCTAATCATAACTCTCCTTGGCCATAACAATTATGTTCTATTTGATTCATGTGCCCAAATAGGTTACAACAACACAAATCCCAAACGGTTTTATCCCTCAAAGGCATGAGAGGAACATGAGTCTGGTTGCCTTGTGATAGGTAATCATTATTGTTTGAGGTCTTTGGGCGACCTGCCAACTTTCTAAAAGTTTCTATCTTAGCCACAGTGCTCCTTTGAACTTGCCTGTGGAGAATGGAACCTTGGAACTCATAGAATAAGGTTATTGCTTACCATTTTAATCCAGCCGATCGAATAGGGATTGGGATGCTGCTCAACTGGCAACTGCAACTTCCCAAGAACTTCACCACTAAGATATTTAAAAGTTACAACTACCATGAGTTATTAGAAGACTAAAGTGTTGGTTTTTAGTTGTAACAAAGTTTGTGTTGCTAGGTGTCATCCAATTCCTCATCCCAGAAACCTAGGATTCCTCTTTGTACTCCTTGTCTCCATCAAGTCCATGGAGGTACCTTCTTCATTTTCTTGTTCTTCTCTATGTTCAATCATCTTGACCCACTTTCATTATGAGAAATAACTAGTCCATGTTTGTTTCATTACCTTTCAAGCATTTGATTGGGACTAGTCTAGCACAAGGGCATAAAACCTCAGTGGTTGTTATGTCCTGGGTGGCTTTAGTAGGTCTTATTATGGGGATCTCAAGTACAGTGTCCCTTCAGTTTGTCAATCATCCTGCTGGGTGATAATGCATCTTAGATTTGTTATTAATCTCTTTTAAAGCTTCTTCTTTGCCTTTAGTGCCACATTCCCTGCCTTTGAGAACTTCAATAACATCTACACCCAGTCCAATCTCTTATTACAGTCCTCAACCAAATTAGTTGCTAAACCTTGGTCGTTAATAGATGATTACATCATTTAGCAAATCTAAGGAACACCCCTTGAAATCATGGATGTGCTTCTACCCTGCAGCACACTCTTGATACTATTGGAATAAACATCGGTCATAATTTAAAAGGAGAATTCTTACATCAGTTAGTTGTTCTTTAAATTCAATGTGATGCTTAAATAGGACCCTGCCCTTTCTTCTCTAGATCTCCTTCACAACTATCCCAGAATGCAGAAGCATAACCTTATAATCTATATGCAACCAACTTAACTTTTCTATCTTCAGGAACCTATCAAGGAAACATTCAATAATCAAATCACCATTATGGTTTAGAGATGTTTACCTTATCAGCATTTCATCAATTTTTTTTTTTTTGCAAAAATGCATTTATTTTCATCTGATTCTTTAGATCCTTCACAATTCACATAACAATATACTGTATCACTCTCTAACGTAGTACATAATTAATAGAGAAAGAATTAGGGTTGTGCACAAAAAACTTAGAAGGGAAAAGACTTTAGAAGGAAAAGAGAAAAACTGAATGATTTCAATTGTGAACATTCCTTCCGTCGGACATCATTACACAATTCATATATCTCTAAACAACAAACCCAAAAAATAATAGAAAAAATCAGAAGCAAATACTAGGAAAGGCGTAGGATTAGCTTGGAAACATGATTAGCTTAAATTAGCTAGCATGAAACCTGTGTCAAGTTTTGCACACAGTATTGCATATAACATGCAGTCAAATACTGCTAAACAGAAGGCAATTATTGATGCCGCACACAATGGTTAAACCTATAATACATAACAAGATAAGAAGAAATCAAATGGACTCACTGAATTTGTCATCGTCATTTCAGTATCCTCCTATTATGCAGCAACAGAATGTGCTATTACTAGATCACCTACAGGTAAGTTAGAAGATATTTACTTCCCATTCTACAATTTTTTATTTTTCATTGGCTGCAAAATATGTGACATAACCTGCCTTCTCAACTTAAAATCATAGGTGATAAGTCAATTCGTTATAAGGACATATTCTATTTACTCCAACAAATATCTCAGTTTAGCACAAATGAACTTAGAGGCAATAAGAGTACCAACATCTAAATTGTTGTAAGGTCTGGGACAAAAGAAAAAATAATTGCTAAAGAGGCCTGTATAATGGTTACTACTCATGCTTATAATGGTTACTACTCATGCTTTGTTTGAAGTCTTTACTGATATGTAGAAACTACGACATCACAATTGGTACACAATTACCATCTCACAAGAGAACTCCTCGGCTGAAATAGCAAATTTCCCACTAAAATTCTTCTTTCGCAATGTTACTCTTGGACAGAATGAACTCAGTTTATTGGAAGAAGAGGAGCTTTTGAATGCACTGCATTTTAAAATAATCCTTAGACAAAGAAGAGTTCATATATGTTGAAGAAACAACCAAATCAAAATAAATATACCTGTATATTAGACCTGATGTTTTCAATGTTATAGAAATTTCTTTTCCCTTCTTTGATTTCAGATCTTGAATGATATCTTGATCAAAGCATGAAGCAAAGCAAATCTGCAGGTAAGCATTTAATATATTCTGATAAAGAATCCACAAGCATCCAATGTCACAATTAAAATTTTGTGTATCTGACACATGAAAAAACTTGGAATTTACTGTCGAGATGAACCTTATTATTCCTTGCTCTAATGGCAACATGTGAAAGAACATCAGGCATATCAGGTGTCAATACACCAACAACTCCATATGGAATCTCTTCCTCGCCGGTTACCCGGTTCGATACTAAAATTGTAGGTCTACTGAAGACTTTGCTCTGAACTTCTATCAGCTTATTTACACAATCTACAAAACCACATACTTCCACTGGACTGATTATCTGCCAACTGCCAGAAAAAGTTAAAACATTTCAATTTGGATGCAGCAAAGGAACCCAATATGGTTTGACTTCGTCATTTACCTGCCTAAGTTTGCTATATTTCGAAGAATGGGACTTAAATGATTAATGAGTATTGCAAGGGTTGTTCCAGATCCTGTCCTAATTAGTTCCTCTGTAAAGCTGGCAACCTGAGTTAAGAAACTCACGTATAAAAAGCTAACTAAATAGTAGAGAGAACAATATTTTATCAATAATGTGTGCATTAGTTTGTAAACAAATAAAGACTACATTATATTTATTGATGGGCCACAAAGATCATTGAAGGACATGAAATAAATCTCAAGTATTGGACTACTGGTTCACCAATGAAAAACCTGACAAAGTACCTTGCATCCACATTATGGATGCTGCTACACAACATAGATAACAACTGACACCAATTGAAGCCTCTCTAGCGTGATTCAAAAATGACATTCCTCTTGTTCATTACATTTTGACAATAATTGTGTTTCATGCTTAGAATTTCGATCTCTCTATCAGCACAATGGACAACTGGGTAACATATCTGAAATCACAAAGTTCCTCTGTGTATGCTTGCTTGGGGAAGGGAACTATCTTTTTCAACTACCTCCAAAAAGGATTTGGCAGGTTCTTTAATATTATCCTGCTTTCTTTTATTTTTTGGTTGACATGAGGTACTATTCTACATATGCAGGTGGCACATCACTTGGAAATCATAAGGGCACAATAGGAACTATCATAGTTTCATCTGTTGGAGCCATAACAAGAAAACCAAAACACTATGCAGAGTCAAGTGTCCCATCATACTTGGTGAGTTAAATTCCTCATCATATGCATAGTCAATAACTTCTGTAAACATAGTTTTATCAGAATATCAAAGTCACAAACTTTACAAAATTTTGCATTAATAAATTCATAACAAGAAGAAAGTAGCTAAACAATGTAAATCTGGAAACATACAGCACAAGTCTCCACTCTGAGCAATTTTCCTAGGTATTCTGCGGTTGGCCGTATCATTTTCAGGTAATATTGTGCCTTGTCAGCTAGTGCAAGTTGCATTCTGTCAAGAACAGCTTTTGTTTGCAAAGACCACTGTTGATCATTGGGCTTGAATATGTTACAGACACGGTACCAGTCCTTGAAGAAAACCAATCCAATATTAGTTGAAAATATAGAATAGTGTTTTTTGTGAATTAAAGTGCATAACCTTAGTGCTTTTACCATTTTACCTATATGACGCAGCAAGGCAGGAATAGAAATAAGGAGCAAGTTACAAAATTGATAAAAGACACTATGCCATATTATGTTGTTTCATACCTTGGTGATAAAAATTAGTTCTTCGTTGTTAACTGTTGACAGGCACAAGTTTTCTAACATCAAAGACACCATAGACATGATTCCCTACAGATGGCCATATTTCATATTAATGATTTATGGATAAAAAACAAATATTAAAACCATATATCCTACTTTACTAGTTACCTGCATAGGTGCTTTCTTAAGTTCACTAAAGCTCTTCTCAATACATGTTTTAAGAGCTAACTCCAAAGCAAGGTCAAGGTAAATAAAATCTTTCAACCTTCTAGTGGCGCCAAAAAGTAATCCACGAAGTTCAATACGTGCCTCTAACAATTTCTGCAATGAACTATCCATGAATTAGAAATTCACTAGAAATATAAAGGGAAAAATAGCTAATAAGGACTTCTTACAACCTCCATAAAAGGAACAATATTCTTATCTCCTGCATTGGCTTGGATGAAATTCAAGTTCTCCTGCCACACAAAATCTGAGTGACTTGATATACAACTTTCAACTAGCAAAACAAGTAAATGCATTGAATGTTCAACAAAAAGATCCAGGAAACTGTTTTTCAATCCAATTGGCTTGATGGATAAAATTACTGTGAAATACTCTCAGCACCTTTAGCTTTAATGAAAAATAGCCATCAGAATGGCCATTGCCTGTGTTCATAAAGCCATATCTCTGTCATAATTTTAAGAAACAACATGAGATTGGAAGGTAATAAATTGCATGATAAATACTGAGAGCTGAGATGATTCATTTGTTACAATCAGGAAGCAGACCTCATTCAAGTGTGCTAAGCAAGTTGCAATTGCAGATTCAAGATCATCTCCAGAATGAACAGCCTATGGAAGTATGATAAAATGAGATATAAACACTTTTCCAAAGATAAACAAAATACATTCTGAAATATTATATACTTCAAAGATGGCAGAAACAGTATTTGGATACCAGATTAAACACACAGTCAAATGAAGATAAGTTAGTAGGTATATGTTTCATAGAAACTACCACAAAGGCACAAACACAACCTGTATTTATATGTTACACATCAAACTTGTGTTCAAGGCAATTACACAAAACACAAATGTGGTCAAAGAGTAACACAATTATTGTGCAGCTGACAACAGCACAAAAGCAGTTCCGAAGCAAAGCAATCACTAAGATAAACCTAAGCTACTCATACATACACTAGTTTGCTAGTAGTTCTAGGCTTCTAGCTACCCAAGTGTTTGATTAAGGCATTAAGCAGTTGTACCAAACTAGCAAATGAGGTGTTCATGTGATGAATGCCATTGATATATCCTTGGTCCAACAAAATCTATGAAATAAATCAAATTCAGTTTCATATACAGCAATGACAAAGTATTTAAAACAAACCTTAAGAGTCTTCAAGTACTCTGAAAGATCATGAATAAGCCCTTGCTTTTTATCAGCTCTGAAGTGAGGCTCTGAAACAATGGGCCTATCATAACTGGCTAGAATGGCTTTAGTCAAACCATTTGAATTTAGTGTTCTCCAGTAAATATTTAAATCAAAGTTACTTCTAACATAATCCAGTAGGGCCTGATCAAAATAATGCAAAACAGTGACTCAGTCAATGAAAGAATTTAAAGAAGAAAAAATGAGTAAGAGGCGTGCCTGGCATATGATGACATCATCTGGGCTACTATTATTATGCAGTTTTTGGTGCCATTCCTCCATCATACCTCCCTTGCAGTCGTTGTTCCTCTATAACAAAATACCAAATTGAAGTGAATACAGAGCATAAACAGGGCACAAAATGTTTATTTATGAGTTATTTGAGTACTTGTTATAAGTTTCCAACCTGTAAAATCAGTATTTCGTCTCGGATTCGTTGACCAACATCACCTTGACCACCACGACCTACAGTTGCCATTATTAACCTCAAATTTTCTCGATCATCTTTTTGGTCCTGATATGTTCTTTGCAGTAAATCGGTAAACTTATCTTGAGCTGCACTTATTTCTCTGCAGAAATAAGACAAGTTATGTTTTGCAGCCAACATGACAATTCTAATCTTGCATATATAAATTTGTTGAGCTTCAACTAGTAAAGGGAAAGAACTAATTTTCAGTTGTGAATGCTGTTATCTTATTTTATGTCACCACCACCGTCATCGAAGCCCTTTTCGATTGATTGTCTAAGTTATAACAACAAAAAATTTTATGCATGGTAAAAATTTAAACTTCCTCAGATTGGCGACAAGGTTTTAACCAAGGAAAACTCATAAGATTGTTTAATATTTATCTTCTACTTACAGTTTTAGCGCATGCAACCAAGGAGCGAGCATACAATTCTTCTAGACATGTAAATAAGTTCAGAGAATGCAGAAGTGGCAATGTATATCTTAGAGAGACAAGAATACCCAAAGATAACATATGCAACCTCTATATGTAGCTGATGCCTGTATTGCAAATGAAAATTGAGGCATAAAGTTTTATGGGCAATACCAATTCCACCTTCCTTCTTTCTTGTCTCATTTCCCTTGCTTTGATGTTCATCTAATTATCTAAGAAGAATCAAAATGATGCTTCAAAAAGTTTATTTTAGATACTGAATCTAACAATTTTAGTTTCAGGGTGTTCAAGTTTGTCCTCTCATCAAGTTAGGAATACAAACATCTAATTGTGGCAAGGAAAAAACATGCCTTTGTATTGGCTAAAGCAAAAAGGGGCACACGTTTTTCATCTCCAGATCTGCACCACATGTTTCATCTGAAGATATTATCTCCATGATGACAGCAAACATCTACAGCCAATTAGTAATTCATAAGTGACCTATCCACTAATACCCATCATCAAAGTTTCTCTAAGATTTCTTATCCAATAGTGCATCATTTTATTTTCTTTCAACTATCTACAACTAATTAGTAATTTATAAGTGATCATATTATCAGGCAATTATGTTCTCAAAATGGAACTGACTGATCGAACTGGAACCACCATCAACCAGACCTTCACCAGGTCCATGATCAATTGTATATAGATTGAACAGGAATGGACCTGTCAAGTCAATTGGTAACAATAAAAAGAATATAATAAATATGCAAGGCAGGCAAAAATGTTGTCACAAACCGTGGTTTCACATTGTAATTTTTGTTCCAACAAAGCTGTCTGCATGCCATGAACCTCAACCAAACCAGCATCCCAATGAGACCTAGCTCCCTTTCATGTCGACAACGCTCCATCAACTCTGTTGCAATGTTGAATCTGCTTAAGATATTGGAATCCATCAGTAGTCAAAATTCTGTTATATTTAGCCTTCCAAAAAGTACTCTACGAATTCTTTTTCCACAATAATAGTCAAATAATAAATGTTCAGATCAGTAATCTATGGTTGAGGATTGCTTACAACTCCATTTTTTGAGGTTACCTGTGCATTAATGACCTCTCAGCATCCTTCTCTCTCTGAGCTATTTCATCAAGTAGCCATTTGCAAATTTCAATCTTATTGCCTTCACCAGAGACCTAAGCATGGGACTTGTCAAAACTAAGCAGCCTTCAATTGAAATTCATATTAAAAACATAAACAAAATCTTCAAGCAAAATTCTAAGACAGACTAGTGGAAAAAATAATATATGGAAACTAAAGGAGCAGGGGTATTGAATGCCATATACTGATAGAGAAAATAAGACATTAGACTGCCTTTAATACAAATTTTATTAGATTTTTTCATGATGAAATTTGTAGAATCAAATTATAGGAAGGCAGAAGAAACCTATAAATTACTAATAATAAAAGTAACCTTTTCGCCTGCTTGTTCCAATGATTTCAAGCCTATATAGAAATTTGAACCATTGTTCTTTAACCAAGACCCACCGGACCATAACACAAACTGCACACCAAGAAGATGCCTTCCTCTGAGGTTGATGTCCACGTACTGCACAAAAATAAAATTTAAGCATGAAGTATTAGATAAATACTAAATGTGGTCAAGTTGGCTTGGATTAGTTTCTGCGAGGGCCTCAATTAAAAATCAAATGATGGCTGAGTGGACTAGGATCTTTATATCATGGTACCAACTCCAACAATAATTATTATGTTAGTGTGTCACCACTATTCAGAGAATGTTAGGTTCCATGAATGTTGTTATCCCTCTGCAATACTAGATCCATTTTAATTTGCCATTTGGACACACTCCATTGTCTGTCTTGAAATACTTAGCTGTCTTATTACTAGATTATAGTTTGTATGAATAAACTCACTTAACCTCAATGACATGAATGTACAATACTAACCTTTTCATTTTTCAAGCGTCATAGCTATAATGAACTTTATATTTTCATGCAATATACAATTTTCAATTGTTCATTCTGCAAATCCAAGTTATATCTCACTGGATATATACATAAGCATGAATGAAGTGATAATTAGTATGATGCTGGCTAATTATTTTAGGATACAAACACGTATAGGGTGCTGAGACTAGATATATGAAACACTGATGTTAGCACCTTATTTGTAGCTTATTGGTTGTGTCATGACATCTCTAACACAAAATTGATTCTGTGATATATCAAGAAATTGAATGTTAAGCTAACATTATCTTGCTAAAAGCAACAACTATCTTGCCTGAAACTGTTTTTGTCCATCTGAAATTTCTTTAAAGATAGTCTGGCATGCTCCATTAAGCATCTTCGATCTCTCAGGCAAAATCTCTGGTGGTGGGACCTTGAAAAAAATAAACCAGAAATCACAAGACTAGCCTATGATAAAATCCTTTAAAAAAATCTTTATAGATATGTATTCTAAGAATTCAATAATCACATTCTACCATAAATTATGTCACTTTCAAGTAAATAAACTAACTTACCAACCATTCTCCTGCCGAAGTTCTTGAGACACCCCAGTGAAGAACTGTATAACCTTTGAGGTTGACAGCAAGAATAATGTGGGACTCACTGCTTACATTTTTCAAGAGGACCTGTAAACATAAAACAGATTAGCAGATAGTGTAAGGAAACAAGACCAGCAAAAGAGTGATAAGCACTGACCACCAACTCATTGTTTCCGATATTATAAATTTGTCTCATTTTGACATTGTCTGCCCCCAGAGTTTTCTCAACAAGATTTACTAGAGATGATCCACACAGAGGAGTTCCTTTCATGTGTCCCAAAGATCGCTTAGCTAACCACTGGGATACATCATATTGCTTGTGATATACAGCTGCAATTATGGTATTTCCAGCCATCTGCAGTTCTTTAAAACCAGAGACAGTATGGACATCTTGATTTTTTAAACTTCTTCTAATTTCATCCATAGACATGCCCCTTAATAATTGGTCATTTAGCTCTCTTAAAGCAGTTTCATAGTCTTCCTGAAAGGTTAAACATGCAACCGTCAACACATTCATAGCCAGAAACCACCTTCTTGTAGCATCAAAAACTTTGAACAAACTTCAAATTCAAAAGATATTGTGATACTAAAGTATTGAGGAAATTAATCAAGTCCAAAATCCTGTGTTTCTTCATGCCTAACAGACCTCTTTCTCCTGCGAGTTTGTTGGTCTGCCTTTTCTTTCCCAGATTAAGTATGCCTTTTGTTCTATAATATCCTTTGGTATCATAGCACAAGAAGCACGAGCCTCAAACTTTGGTATATTAATCCGGAAGTTCCCTTGGCTTGATTTAAACCTAGAAAAGGTTGAAAAAGCAAATAATTAAAGCGCTCAGAAATGTGCTTCATAAAAATGAAATGCTACAACTAATTTTTGTACTAAACCATTTATGATGTTTTTCATCCTTCAGAACGTATTCAATCGCATCAAACTTTGGATCATGCAACTCAATAGTAATTGAGTAGGTTGGTCCCTTCTGAATTTCGATCACAGTTCATCAGAAAAATCAAATGAGATATAAAATAGACATCTCTGATCGTATCAACCACTGATACAGATACCAAATTTACAGTAAGTACAAGAGGAAACAAGAACCTTTGCAAATGGTGTCTGCAGAGCTTGCCCTTTGTAGATTTTAGTCCCCGGAGGATAATGATTGGGAAGAACCCAATGACTGCAAGAGAAAAAAGAAAAAAGATAGCAAACCGTAGCTAGACATTCCCAAATTCAATGGAAACTACAGGACGCTAAAACTCACTTTTTTTCACGACAAATGCCTCCCCAGTGAAGAATCAACGGTCTCGAGCAATTCAAGAGCTCGATTGTAGTAATCGAAGAATTGGAATCTATATTAACATTAGCCTGTCGACAGGAAACAGAGTAGTCAAAATGACACCCGATATCCGATTAATTCTCTCAACAACCTCAATACCTGAAGCTGAATACCCTCTCCCAGGTCAAATCTATGCACAACAGCTGTCTGTCGACTGCCGACTGGCTTCAAAGACGACATTTTTTTACCGTTTCCGGTGGCAAAAATCAGCTCCGAGCTCACACGAAAACCTCTCGGGCGAGGCGAAGAGAAAGTGGACGGGGATCGAAGCACCTGGATACCAGTGAGAAGCTTTGAGGAACTAAAAAGGATCGGTAAGATGCATATTAGACGCTTCGTTCCGCAGCCCTAGAGATGAAAAGTGAGAAGAAAAGAGATGAGGGAATAAAAGAATCGGATCAAGCGCTTGGTGACGATCAAAAGGGGAAAGCAGAGGTCCCGTGTTTATGGAATCGGATTCTTCAACAGGAAGAAGACGCATAATTGGAGAGTGATCGAGATGAGGCATATAGGAAGAGGCGCGTTGGAGTAGGGTTCCAAGTAACTCGCGGTTCTGTTGGTGGCGGTGTCCGGAGGGGACAGTAGTATCATTCGAAGGGTCTCGTTGCCGTTTAGATGACGACTTGAGCGCCCGTTTGTTGCGACGATAGTCAATATTCTCATAAAATATGAAATTTGAAATATATTATTTTTTAAAAAAAATCTTATTTTATGAGAATAATTTTAATTTTTAATAACTTTTTAAAGTTCAAATAGATGTTTTATTTTAAAAATCTATTATTATTGTTTATTGGATAAGCTCCAGATCCGTTCTTAAAAATCTATTTTTTTTATTTTCGATAGAAATATCCTCTCATCATAGATATTTTTTAAAAAATCTGTAATATTAATAATCAATTATTATAAAAAATTCAAAAATTAATATTAATTGTCTTAGAATCATATCGATTTTAAGATGATTAGTATAACTTTTTTATTTTTAAAAATTATGATAATTAATTATCAATTTTTTTCAAAGAAGTAAATATATTATTACTAAAGCAGCTTGAAGACAACACTATTCTACTTAGAGAACAAAAATTTGTTAATTCTGAATGCCAAGAAGACCTCTAGATGATTACAAAGAGTAATCCAAATGTGTTAATCAATTAGTATAAAATTTTGAATAGTATACGTGATCAAGTTATTTTAGTAAAAAATTCTAGATATTTTAGTTCAAATGAAAAAAGAGCATTTGGTTGGTAAAATGCACAATTCAAATCAAATAAATATTATTTGTAATGAAATAATTGATATGTATAAGTGTACTCTAAGTGAATCATGTGATGACAAGTGTAACACTAGAATAATTTTTTTATTATTATTATTATTATTATTATTATTATTATTATTATTATTATTATTATTATACATTATATTATCTACATATATATTGTAACGTACTTAATTTATGTAATTAAAATTAGATCGTGATGAGATCATGATAATGAGACTGATTTACCTTTAAACACAAACCCTAAATAATCTTGGTCATTAGTTATTTGAGAGGGACATCGAGATAGTTGAACTGACTGGCATATTATATATATACTTGTCTATATAATGAAGACGACTAGTCTCATAGTCACTCGTGTTAGGACATTAAGGGTACAGTATATGTGATCATTGAAAAATGAGTTCACTAATTGATTCACTTTTGAAATATTAGATGATTAATGATATATGGTGTCAGATAGTGATTCTGTAATCTCAATTATTTGTTTGGTCCTTAGACTTAAAATATTTAGGATATCTTATCTGAGTATTTTATTCTTTATTGTCGGACTTACGGATCTAGAAGGTCTAGATTTGGTATAATAAGTTATTGAGAAGGATAACCAACCTTATGTAGACAATTGAGTATCAATAGAGGATCATCCACTCATGACATTAGGAGAAAAATATCTGATTAAGAGAGTATGAGCCTAATGAAACCATATTGAGTATATAATCTTCGAGATATTAGTTAGATAATGGACTATAAATACATGATAACTTAAGATAAAGATATCCAACGGATAAGATCTGATGTATCATCTAAGGATCATAATTTAGTGGTCTAGTATATATGAGTCGTATGAATTAATATTAAGATAATAATTAATATGAAGTTACTAGTCAAATGGAGTTTTGAGTATAAAGAAACAAACTAAAACTAAACTATTCATGATCATGATTACTGGGAAGAATAAATCATCATCATCATGGTCAACAGTTCGATGTGGAACTCAATGATTCAACACTTGCAGCAAAAGAAAATTTAGATGAGAGGGATATCTTAAAAGCATAAGTAAACCATACTCTGTTACCATTTCATATCATGATTCAAGATGTTAAGATTCTTGGAAGCAAGTGTTCAATATGCCTAAAAGCTTTTGCTTTAGCATAGCATTTCTCTTTAGGGTTTGTCAGTCTTAACATCAAGCCTCTTTAGGATTGAACTGTTGCTTTTACCGTGAACTTTCTCTTCTTTCCACAAAGTTAGCATTGGATATATTAAGCAAGCTTCCTGCTTCACATTTTGCTACATTGTTCAAGTGGCATGGCTACATTTGAGATAATTCTCCAGTATTTATCTAAATCCAATTTTACTCGATCCAGAAATGATTTCATTTTCAATTTGATCTAAATTTTAACCGAATTTAACACATAAAGATAAATCAAATTCCTAGAATCGAATTAATTTGAGTCAAACATTGGTCCAACCATCTAAAACATTGTAACATGAGGCAAGTCTGAAACACCTCAGATTTCATGACTAGGAAGAATCACAGGATGATTACATGCAAGAAGGTCAAAATCCCCCATTCATGAGAAACTACAAGAAAAAAAGTAGGACACCATCAATGTCACCTTCTCATTTTAGACAGCCTTGTCCTGGTTTTTTTTGTTGACCAAAAAGCAGACACAGATTTGCACAACTGGAGCCAGAAATTTAGATTTGGTCATCCTTAATGACCAATAATGAAACCCTTGAAGAGAGATCAAATTGTTTGACCATTTACACAGTACAAGAGGAGAAATACTAAAACTATTTCATAGGAACATACATAATTAAGAGCAGGAATTTGAAAGCATTAGCATATTGAACATGGCAAACTGGAACTAGTAGTCCTTCCACCTCCTGAATGAAAACAACTTTTACAGAATTATAAGAGGTTTACAAGGCAATAAAGCTTCTGCAGTGGCAACCTTATAGAATGTTCATTTGTTGATTGAAGCAATGAAGAGTGGAATGCAATTACATGAATGAGCAAGCACCCACCAAGCCCACCATAACATCTAGCTTCAATGAAATTAATTGGCTAGAGTTAAAAAGTACATCAATGGTCTTTTAAAGCTAGTCATCCTCAGCATCAAACAAGCCTCCAGAAGTAGTAATAAATGAAAATAGTGACATGAGTTCTAGAGTTAAAAGCCAATACATAGCAACTCAACTCAAAAGAAATGGAACAAAAGAACCATCAACTTGCTCTCTCCTAATTTTAAACACCCAAACATCCAAACATTGCTTCATCCATGGAAGAAGATATCCTTGAGATAATAGGACAAGTGCAAATGAGCATATGTAACCTTCATAGAGAACTAACACCATTAGATATGGTGTCGGCATCATCACGGATGGTGCCGCCTTGCTGCTGATGCCTCATGCTGAAACTGCTGTGGATCTCTTCGATCTGGGCCACTACCTTGGACATCGTCGGTCGATTTGCTGGGTACTGCACAGCACAATCAATGGCCAACTGCAACAGCTGCACCATTTCCTCCTCGGCATTCTGGTGCCTTGACAATTCAAGATCAAACACCTCCGAGTTCCATGCTTCCCTGACAACTGACTGCACCCACCTGGGGAGGTTGATACTGTCCTCATCGTTGAGCGTCTGTGCCGGTGATTTTCCTGTCAGTAGCTCCATGAGGAGCACGCCGAAGCTGTAAACATCTGCCTTCTGAGAGACCTTTTGGACATCGGTGACTTCAGGTGCGCGATAGCCAGCTGCATGTTGATTGGGCATCGGTATAGAGCCTAAACTGCTTAAGCCAAAGTCAGTGACACAAGCTTTGTTCGATCTTGAGAGAATAACATTGGACGACTTAATGTTGCCATGAGAGACATCGGCGCCCTTCGAGTGGATATACTCGATGCCCTGAGCTGCTCCAAGAGCAATCTCCAATCTTGTCTCCCAATCGAGAAGGGTGCGACCGGTTAGTTTGTTTCCTGCCAATGGAGTTCAATTAAGAGCATACAAACATCCAGTAGAATGCTTACCAGTGATTCAACATGAATGAAGCCTTATTTAAACGTCATCAACATCTAAGAATCATAGATTGCAATATCAAAAAGCCAATAAAAATCAAATTTAAGCTCTATTGAGATTTGTATCCAACACGAAGCCTTATTTAAATATCATCAACAGCTTAAGAATCTTAAATTGAAGTCAATAATAAGAAAAATTAAGCTCTGTTGATGTTTCAACTTGTTTGAAGAAATGCGTGAGATACATGAACTGCTAACAAGGATATCAACAATCAAAAATACAAACCAAGTCACCAAGAACTTGAGCATTTTCCATTGCAATATCACGAAAAACTAGAGGAAAAGGTAATGAAATCCGAAACCCTAATTGCTGACAAGAGAAAATAGCACAAAATCGTGAAATCCGAAGAAGATGAAAGTGACACACGCAACAGCTATCAATCCGAAGTCACGATATCTTCAAAAGAGAGAGCTCACCATGAAGGACGGAAGAGAGGCTTCCGTTGGGCACAAACTCGTATACCAGAAGCTTCTCATCCTTACTGTAGAAGTAAGCCTGCAGAACCACCAAGTTCGGGTGGTCCGTGGCGCCGATGGCTTCCATCCTTTCACGGAACTCCTTTTCGGGGAGGTTGATGTCCCGGAGGCGCTTCACTACCACTACCACCCCCATCTCCAGCATCGCCTTGTACGTTGTCCCGGTGGTCCCCCTCCCGAGCACCTCCGCCGACGACCGCAGCAGGTCCTCCAGGTCGTACATCCTCTGAACCTTTCCGATGAAAACCAGCTTGGGGCCGCTCCCGCTCGACCTACCGACCATCGCCGCAGCTGGAGGCGGAGGCCGCGTCGGGCCAGGCCCTGATGCGCCATCAGCTACCTCCCGATTGCTCCGCAGCGCCATCTCGGACTCCGGTTCCATCTTCCGCGCCGCCTTTGACTCAGCTTCGCTTCTTTCCTTCTTCCGGCAACATAGGACCAGGAGGAGGAGGAGGACCAAGAGGCCCGCGGCCGAGCCGATCGCTATCCCGGCGATGGCGCCGGCGGAGAGCTTCTTGCTCCTTCCCCCGGCACCGCTTGGGCTCAATGGAGAAGGCGCCGGTGGGAATTCGCCGGGGCAAGCGCCAAGGGGCCCTCCGCAAAGAGTGTTGCCAATAAAGGAGCTCGCCGGCAGGCTGCGGAGGCCCGGGGGTATGGAACCGTTGAGCTGGTTGAAGGAGACATTGAAGTAGCGGAGGCCGGGGAGGCGGAGGTCGGGAAGAGCACCGGAGAGCCGGTTTCCCTCAAGGAGCAACATGGAGAGGCCGGTGAGGTGGTTGAACGCTGGTGGTATGGCGCCGGAGAGGGAGTTATTAGCAAGGTCGAGGTGGACGAGCTGGCGGAGTGCGAACACGACGGTCGGGATCTCGCCAGACAGACGGTTGTGCTGTAGATACAGGTGGCGGAGGCTGGTGAGGGCGGCGAAGTCCTTCGGTACGGTGCCGTAAAGGAGATTGTAGCGGAGGCTGAGCGCGCGGAGGGCAGTGAGATTGCCGAGGGTTCCCGGCGGTATTCGGCCGACTAGGCAGGATCCGGGGAGGTGGAGCTTGGTCACGCGGCCGGTGGCGCAAGTCACCCCGGACCACGAGCAAGGCGAGGGGTTGGAGGCGTTCCAGCGCCGCGCAACGCCGGCGACGGCTGCGCGGAAGGCGAGGAGGGCGGTGCGGTCGGAGGCGAGATCGTCGGGTGCCCCGCCGCCGAAAAACAAGAAGAAGACGAAGAGGAGGAAGAGCTGTGAGGCCATCGTCCGGTGACCGAACGCCATTCTTAGGTAACAAGTCCACAGAAGCTTGTTAGGGCCATATAGAGAGAGGGAGGGAGGGAGTGTTCTTCGACCTCTCTCGAGTGTTGGATTTTGTTTTTGGAAAGCGCGAGGGAGTTGAGAATTGGAATGTTATTTATATAAATAAGTGATTTGGAAAAAGAAAAAAAAAAAAAAAGGGAAGCGAATTATCTTCTAAAGGCGTCAGTGCGTCAGAAACTGAGGAAAGGGAATTCATTTGAATTAATTGTATGGGAACCGTTAAGGCAGTGTGGGCCCATACTCAGCAAGATCCGGCCGTCGATTTCAAGAAAAAAAAAAAAAAAAACCTCGGAAGCTTCTCCATCTCCGCGTGACGCGTCGTCAGGTGATTGGCGTCTGTAGAGTAGGGCCCCGTGGGGACGTGTCTCCCGCGTCGACAGCTTTGGAATACGTGGTAAGCCTTTTTTCTCCGCTGGTTTCTACCGTCTCCGTTGCCCGCCTCGTCCACCTCTGCGTGGACTCGGTGTCTTCGGGGCCCATAACTTTCTCCATTCAAAAGGCAGGTCTGCCATCCGAAAGGTGCGAATGGGGTCAGAACAGAAATGGAGGCGCGGTACACAGTGAGAACTGCGAAGCCGATCATAAACGTAATAATATATATATATATATATATAGAGAGAGAGAGAGAGAGAGAGAGAGTTACGAGAAATTTTGATTCGAGATAGATATAATTTGGGGAAATTTCTAAAAATAACCCACGTGTGCAGTAACTATTATATTTACTTAAAAGCAGCCTTTTAGCTTTATTATCTCTTATTTTTTAAAAAAATTACTTTGTCGTAGGGGACCGAGATAAGAACGGATTCGATGGGAGAGCGGGTGTTAAAAAATATATTTTTTATGATTAAATAATATATATTATAGAACTAATTATATTGTAATGATAGATATTAGTCGATAGAAAGAAAATTTATATTATAATAGGACTCTTTAGGGGATATTTTTTATGGGAGTAACTCATCTAATTGGTTATACTAGATCTTCTGCTTCGCTTATATATAGATAGGGTCTCATAGGGAGTAATGTGTGTGTATAATAATATGGAACATGAAGCGTTATGATATGTATCGCGACATTTAGAGATTATAATTCCTCTCTTATCCTTCCTCGTTCTTGAACTATCAATAATTATGGTCTTATAAAAAAATCATAAGAATTGAGAAAGAGAGTTTAGTTCTCATTCCAAATCGGTTTCCATACGATATTCAGATCTGAGGATAGTATCTCTATAGATCTAATAAAAATCTTTTCAAATGATATTGAAAGTTATGTATCATAATTATGATCTATGTTATTTAATTTCAATCCTAATATTAAAGTGTTTTCATGTAAGCATATTATATATTTTATAGTGACAAGAGGAACGATAAGGTCTCACTACGCAACTATGGTGGGGTAACGAGATAAAGTAATTTTATCTTTTAAAAAATGACGGATGCTCTATCAGAATTTAAAAAAATATACTTAAAAAATAATCAAAACTTCAAAAAAAAATGGAAAAATTTATCCATATAATTTCTAATAGATTGCATCCAATACCAAGGAATCTAGTCTAATTAACCTATGGTGGTCAATTGGATTAAGAAAGTAGTCAATTTCTTACTCATATAATTTAATTAATTGGATGAGCACAGGCTCAAGCCTACAATACCAAACTCGATCCAACTGTTTCCGAATCAGAATGGGAGATCCAGACCATATGATTTATCCCAACACTCTCAAAAGAAAAGATAAATATTGGAAGTCGTTCGACTATTAAAATTAAAAGAGTTGTGTGTCAAATTTTTAATTCATTACATGAAATGTGTCCAAGTATAGGTAAAATAATAGATCATGATCTCAATCCAGTCCCTTTGGGTTTACAAATTACTTCATTTTGTATTCCATGGTATAAACATCATGAATGCGTTGCACAGCAATGAAACTAACACCAGCAGATTACTAGATCTGCTGAGTTATATAAATTTTCCATATAAAAAAAAAATTATAGTGTTTTATATACATTGAATACTTTCCTAACGGTTTAACCTTTTTAGAACTTGTGGTGATGACATATCTATAGACATTTTCTAAGTAAAAAAAAAATTACTGTTGGGTTTTTATCTAATAATATCATTAATTGATTTTAATGAGAGGATACTTATTTTTTATAAATTTGATAAAAATATCATTCATCATACACCAACCACCTCGTCACCCTTAACTTCTATCATATCCATCAGTCACCTCTATACTTTTTTTTTTTTTTCATTAAAGGTATGTGTGGATAATGAGAACTTATTCTATGCATTAGAGATAACAAATATAAGATAATGGAGATTATGAGACTTCATGTTGAGACGAATATTAAGTTGTATGTAGAAGACTCCTGTAAAAATTATAGATCTCATATATTTTTGTTGAAAGATAGCGAGTAGCAAAACGTTTGGGATCCTTCCAATTGAATTAGAGATTTTTTTTTGGCTCGCTCTTATGCGCAGGATGATGTTTGATTTGGTTTTAGTTATTTTTAGTCAAACTTAGTTTTCTTTTTTTTTTTTGAAGAAAAGAATCTATCATAAATTTAAATATCATATCGATATCTCTCTATATCATCCATCCTAGTTCAATTAATATCTCTAAAACTTATGAATCATCCTCTCTCATATGGTACATTTTGTGATTGGTGAACCGTGGAAACATAAAGGGGAGTCTGACCATTTTGTTGTTATCTACTGAGGCTCGAGGCTCGATAATGTGGTTGACTTTGGTTTCAGAACAAAAGTTACGTATGTAAAAGTCAACCAAACCATCTCAGAGTGATTAGACTCGGAAGGAAAAGGTGTTTGTCGATTTGCTTTGTTACTCTCTCTTTCTTAGCCCTAATCCCGATTTCATAACCAATAATTTCGATCCCATCGAACTTTTAATAGAAATCGAATAAGATTTTATTCAATTCTGCTTCCAAAACCAATGATTCCAATTTTTAATTTAATGGTTCCCTTTGTGATTTCTGATTCCAAACTAGAACCGCTATTTTAATCCTTTTATTATTATTATTATTATTAGTATTATTGTTATTATTATTTAAAGTATTCCTATTATTAATTATTAATTATTAGATTATTGAAAAAGATATGTTCATCATTTGTGAAGGTATATAATTTTTTTATTTTTTGACCGTTTCAAAAGGTTTCCTTTCTTGCTCGGTTTGAAATCATCAACTATTAATCTAATTCTGTTTGGTTCCAACCAAACTGTGATAATATGTTATGTTGTGATTTTAACATAACAAATATAGATCAAACATGTTTTATAAATCCAAAACCTTTTAAAAATATTTTTATAAAACTTATTAAATCTAAAATAATATACATAAAATCTTATAACAATTATGAAATATATTAACATAGAGTCATAGTGAATCCATTACAGTATTATGAATTAATAGATGAATTGATTTTTCAATTATAAAGTATTATTAAGAACCTTTTGATGATTATTATGCCTCTTAATCAAATAATTTTTTTATTTTCTTATTCTACAATGAAAGACCATAACCCCTATTTATATTTATAACTATATCTATAGTTATATCCAATATATTTTATATTACTAACTTGTCTCGTTATCAAGTTAGAAATATGATTGGTGGACCTTCCCTTGCCACAAATGGTGACGGCCCCCATACGTATGAATAATTTTTTATTTTTGATTATCGAAAATTTAATTACAATTTTATACAAATATATTATAATTTTACAACGTATGAAATTTAAGCTCTTATAATTTTACAAAGTATGAAACTGAGATGTGACATGAGGATATATTCAATAATCTTCTTACATATTTTATTTTAATTAGTTATCATTTATAAAAAAAATCTTTATTGAAAGATGAGGTTTGGTAAAATTTAAGAAGACTTGAGTATAAAAAAATCTCAAAATTATATTTCTTCAATAAAGTACCTATTTGTTTCTTCAAAGATGAGATTAACTCTTATCTTCACTTTGATGGTCATTGCCTTAGCTCTTCATCGTTGTTTGTTGCCTTCACTCAACTATGAGTGTCTTTGCATGGTCATCTCCATTATCGTCGTTATCTTCATCCTCGTAGGTTCTATGAGGCCCTTTGCCACCTCCACACCACTCGCATAGGATTCATCATGATTCTTGTTACCTCCATCCAGCACTCAATCTTTGTCCTTGTAGACCTATCGAGGCTCCACATCATCGCCCTCATCATCTCTATCTCACCCGTGGAGGTCTCATTTTGTCATTATAAGTCTCACAAGTCTCCTTACTACTATTACTATTGTCTTTGCCACATCGTTTCCAATCCATTGTTCTCGTCTCATCTTCTTCTTTTCTATTTTTGAGGGCGTAAGTACATAGAGAGCAATGAGATGAGAGTGGTTGAGGAGTGCTGCATGAGAACCCACAAAAATGAAATAAAAAAATTAAGATATTTTTGAATAATTTATTTAATGTCATTATTATTGTTATATATATATATATATATATATGGCAACATAGGTTTAAAAAAGAGGGAGCGATGTCATCGTTAGTGTCATTCACAAGAGAAACACATGTACGGAAGGATCAATTCGTGGTCATCATTAATGTGGATTGTGTGGCGAAACCACCAATGTCAACGACGCTCCATTCCCTCCTCATCAACCGGTCATTAATTGCCCGCCACTTCAACTCCACATGCGATCGCCCTCCGATCGATGCCTTTCCCCCACCCCACTCCCAAGAAAAATTACCTCACGCATGAAAGAATGTTACTACCATTTAGTGCTAATTACATCACCACGAGATAGATAGATAGATAGATAGATAGATAGATAGATAGAGAGAGAGAGAGAGAAAAGTATAGTGGTTTAATTATCATCCCATCTTTGTCTATAACCCGCCTCACACTCCAACAATTTTGTCTCGTTGGTCGGTTCAACAAAAAAGATTGTGATATATTAATTTTTTATCACTTGATTGTCATTTAAAATACTATCATTATCATGTTACTTGATACAATTTTTTTCACTTGATTGACACTCCAACTTTATTGTATCAATGTAATTGCTAACACTGTATCAATTAAGAAATCGATTCCGATCAGTAGGATCGACCACATATCATACAATCCAGCGATCGACTCAATCGATCGTTACCTCATGATTTAATATTATATAACTACGTTTATAATTTAATTATAACTTTAAATACAATGATCTCAAATCACATCTATTTACTCATAATTGCACTCTTAAGTATATATATATTTTTGGAATAACAAGTGATGGTGTAAAAATTGGGCCGGTCGACCCGGCCCGATGATGCCAGGCCGAGAGCAACGTTTGTAGTTATGTTGTCTTGGCTAGTCGGTCTTGACACATCGACTTGAGAACTACGTGGATGGCTACCTCGACGGCCCAAATGCGTCTGATTGAAAATCCCGCCGATTACTCTAGGCGTCATACTCACGACCGTTGTCCTCGTCGATCGAGATCCTAGAAATCGACGGAAGCATCACTCTACGTAGGGTCGTACCCACAGCTCGACTGAATGCATCACACCCATAGCTCGACTGAATGCATCACTCTACGAAATCGACCCTCATCTGCCCGACAAGTATAAATACTCATAATTGTACAGACATGACCTTTTCTCAACGCCCGACCTCTTCTCCTTGATCAAAAAATTTATCTCCAAACGCTAACATAGCAATTGGAGGGGCATCGTCGAGCACATACCCTCCCCCGGACAAACATCTTCTTGCAGGTCCCAGACGTCTCTCAAAATCGACTTTGCTGACCCCCCGACCCAAGGAACTGTAGTTTCACATGACCCAACCACCTCATCCAATTTCATCGAGCCTCCAAGTCCTATGGAAACGATCTTGACACTCGGGCTAAACCATTCGATGGCAACTCCTCGTCCACAACACAAAATCCAACAAACACCATGAATCTAACTTCAAGTTCACGAGACAAAATCTAACAACATCAAGAATCTAACTTAAAGTTTTATCATACACGCTCTAATATAGTCTTTCAGATCCTCGATTCAATTCTTTCACTCCGTTCTTAGGTAAACACAAAAAGAAAAGAAATCTTAGCAACATCGACTCGAACTATTGAAATGTGAGTTCAAAATCATAAATAAGAGCACCAAGTTGTTGTCAGGAGGGGAGACGGACATCTGTACGGAGGGAACGTGTTGTAGCCCCTCCCCCACCACCCATTTCTTCTCAATGCCCCCTTCCATCTCTCTTTCCTCCACTATACTTCTTCATCGTCCACCCCCTTCGTTACTCACTCCAAGAAGACAGCCGACGACTGCCCATGTCATCTCTCTCTCTCCCTCTCTCTCTCTCTCTCTCTCTCTCTTCCACCCCTTCGTTACTCACTCCAAGAAGACAGCCGACGACTGCCCATGTCATCTCTCTCTCTCTGGCTTTTGGGGGGTAAGTGGAATTGCAGGGGCGGGGGGGTCCCACGCGGCAAACTGCTGTCCCACTGCTGCCGAGAACCGACGCGGGGGGGGGGGCGGCGTCACATGATATCATTTGCCAGTCTCGCAATTAAAGGACTCGCATCCATCACTTTAGTAGATCGTTCACCCAAAGTGAGAATCTTAAAGCATTTGGGAAAATTTGATACTATAAAAGAAAAATTTCAAAATATATATATTCATAAAAAATAACTACAAATATATAAAATAAGAGTTGCTTTTGATTCACTTAATAATAAGATAACAAAATCTTTGAATATTTAGTCTCTTTTCCATCGATCGAAAGATTACGATTACGATCCAACATCGGAACAGAGACTGCATCCAATATCCCGACGGTGGGATGAGACACCGTATGGCAGAACAGTAATATTATGGGAATACGAATGCCAGTCTCGGAACGCGGTTGCAGTTCTTAAATGACCCCCCACACACTGTCACACCCCCTGTAGCGACGGAAGTTGTAGCCTCCCTCTCCCACTCTCTCTTCCCACTTCTCCTCGGCGTTGCCTGACGCTGGAGAGGCTAAACACCACCAAGAAGTACGTTCTTCTTCCATTTTTTTTCCCCCGTCTTCCCTCGCTCTCTTGTTCTGCGGCATGAAGGAAGCCGCAAAGCCTCCACAGAGCTCGGCCGTTGTCTCGGATTTGAAGGCCCTCTTCTGTCCTTTCAGGACTCGGAGGACCAAGGTCTTCCTATACGGATCCGCCTTCGCCTTTGTGGCCTTCAGTGCTTTCTTAGCTTTCTGCCCACCGGAGAAGACCTCGCCTTGGTTCGACAGCCTCTTCAGTTCCGCCAACGTCTCCACCGCTCCCTATAGATCTCAAATATCCTCCCTTGTCTCCCACATCTTCCCCAATTCCTCTCCTCCGCCTTCGCCGGAAAATGCGGCGCCTTCGCCGGATAATATGCCGGCCGACGGCGGTGGGGCCCCGAAAGGCGGGATCTTGTGGGGTAATGCGACGAGTGCAGCAGGTGGAGTTGCCGGGAGTAACCAGACGGCGGATGGCGTCGGGGTGAAGAACCTGACGGCAAGCGAAAGTGGGTTGCCGAAAAGTGGTGTTACGGAGAAAAACCGCACGGCCAGCGGAAGCGGGTTGCAGGGAGGTGGACATTCCATGAAGAACCAGACGACGAAGGGAGGAAACGGGATTTCGACGAGTGATCCGGGAAAGGATGGGGTTGGTCCTGCGAAAGCCTCAACCTTGGCAACGAAGAATCAGACTACATCCGGAATTGGTCCTCCAAAATCTGGAGGTTCGCCATCGAAGAATCAGACGACGGCCGAAGACGGTTCTAAGAAAGATGCAATCTTGGCAGCGAAGAACCTGACAGTAACTGGAGCTCCTCTAAGGAACAATGAGACTGAAACTGGAGTAGGTTCTTTGAAAAATGGGCATTTACCGGTGAAGAATCAGACGGGGAAAGGGTGGGTTGCCGCCTCAAAAGCAAATCCAGTCCCCCCAAATAGCAAGGAATCAGCTGCTAATGCTCCTAAAAATGGTGCCGCAGCAAATAACCAATCCAGCAGTGGGCTTCCCTCGGTTACAAAGAGCACCGGAGCTACTCCGAAGAAGGATAAGGAAGGGGCTTCAGGTTTATCAGATTCGCTCGTGAAAAGAAATGGTTATTCTGGTGGTGATGGAAGGAAACAGGTGGATTGGGCGAATGCTATGAACGGTTGCAATATTTTTCAAGGAAGGTGGGTGAAAGATGATTCGTACCCACTCTATCCCGAGGGGTCCTGCCCTCACATCGATGAACCTTTTGATTGCTATCGCAATGGCCGGCCCGACCGGGCTTATCAGAAGCTCCGGTGGCAGCCTGATGGCTGCAACATTCCAAGGTGAGAAATTTTAGATTTTGATGTGCTTGATTCCTGTGTGTGTCAACTGATCTTAATGTTTTGCTTACATCCATGTTAGATTGAATGCAACCGATATGTTGGAGAGATTGAGAGGAAGACGGGTGGTGTTCGTCGGTGACTCACTGAACAGAAACATGTGGGAGTCTTTAGTTTGTATTCTGAGAGACTCCATTAAAGATAAAAGGAAGGTCTTTGAGGCCTCCGGCAGGCATGAATTCAGAACAGAGGGCTCTTACTCTTTTGTGTTCGAGGTTCTCTTGTCTGATCCTACTCTACTTTCCTGTTGTTTTCATGATCTTCTCGGTGATTGAAATATTTGTTTCGATTCATCCGGTCAGGACTTCAACTGTTCCGTCGAGTTCTTCCGCTCGCCGTTCCTTGTTCAGGAATGGGAGACGCCCGGAAGCGATGGAAACAAAAAGGAAACACTCAGGCTCGACATGATCGAGAGATCATCGGCCAAGTACAAGGACGCCGATGTCATCGTCTTCAACACAGGGCACTGGTGGACACATGAGAAGACCTCAAAAGGGTAGGTGACCAACCAAGATAGCGGTGTCTCGCAATGGAAGCTTGTATCATCATTCGCAGGGTTTACTGATACGATATTTCCAAACAGGAAAGACTACTACCAAGAAGGCAGCCATATCTACAGCGACTTGAACGTAGTCGATGCATTTCGCAAAGCTCTCAACACTTGGGCCAAATGGGTGGATGCCAAAGTAAACTCCAACAGTTCCCTCGTCTTCTTCAGAGGCTATTCCGTCACCCATTTCAGGTACCTCATTGCCTCGGTTGGGTAAAAGGGGTTTGGCATCAACTGCTTCAGTAGTAGCTTAACATCTTGTTTGATCGTGTAGCGGTGGGCGATGGAATTCTGGTGGGCAGTGCGACAAGGAGACGGAACCCATCAAGAATGAGAACTATCTTTCATCCTATCCATGGAAGATGACTGTTGTGGAATCAGTGATCAAGGGAATGAGAACCCCTGTCGCTTATCTAAACATTACAAGAATGACCGACTACAGGAAGGATGCCCACCCTTCCATATACCGTAAGCAGAACTTGACGGAGGAGGAGGAGGAGGAGGAGAGGAGATCGCCTGAGAGATATCAGGATTGCAGTCACTGGTGCTTGCCTGGGGTGCCTGATTCCTGGAACGAGCTACTATACGCGCAGCTACTCATCGACCGGCATCAGCTGCTGTGACAAAGATTGATTGAACAAGCATGGGAATACTACGGTGGAGTTGTGTTGTATGTTAAATAAGTGATCAAAATGAAGATTTGCTTACGGAGCACTAAATACATGTTTCTGGAGAAAGTGTTAGGTATATAATTAGTTTGATGCAACAAAGAAGGGGGATAACCTATGTTTTATGTCTGCACGATTCTTTTGTTGGCTGCCTCGGCCTTGTGTTGTTTTTGGGGGCAAAAAAAACAAGAAAAGTAATTGCATGTCTATGACAAAAGTGATATTTTTATTTGACTCTTCTATTCTCACCTCCGTTAGTTATTTATTTATTTATTTATGATGATGAAGTCATTGTTTTGTTTAAATCGTGTGTCATCTATACGTGATCGTTGTCTAAATCGTGTACTATCATTTTTTTGGTGTCTTAATAACTTACAAAAGAGAAGAACGAATTAGAAAAATAATTTAATTGAATTGGAGATTCAAAAGCAATTATTTCACTAAATAGTTGATAAACAATTCAAATTACAAAAATGGGGAATAACACTGTTGCGTCGGTGGGTGTGGTCATCGTAGTAACAGCAATTAATTGTATCGGTGGGATACTATGCACGACAGAGGAGGGTTGGGTAAGCCGTGTGTGTCGTGGGTGAGAAATCCTATAGAAGGTTTGTTCAAAAAGATATTTTGACCAATTTTGTGCCACAGTTTTTTATTTGAATCCATATTTTGACCTTTCAACAATCATAATTTTGATTGACTGGGCTGGTTGTTGGACCCAATTTTGGACTGCTTAATTCATAGTGGCTCAATTTAGACTATTCGATTAAATAGGATCGGTTGATTCATTTGAACCTTTTACATCATTTAAAAAATATATATAAACTATAAATTTTTTTTATGATTTTCTCAGATGACATATTAGTAAAAATTTTATTTGTGATACTTACAATTTTAATTACTATTTCTGGATATTTATATAGCTTTTTCACATATATATATTTAAAATATAAAATAAAATCTATTTTCATATAAAAGCATGATTTATGTTTTATCATCGTATGAGTTTTCTTTTATATTGATTAATATTTAATAATTATTTTATTATTCTTAATCTATTTTTATATAAATTAGATTAATATTTTTAGTAAATATTATTTATAATTTATATTCCTAAGTTTTATCTGGCTAGTAGTTTCCAAAATGACGTAGGATATCTGTGTAAATTACCATTAATGTTTTATCAATTATATGATATTTTTAACTATATTTTATATTATCATATTAGTATTGTAGTCATTAGATTGGCTTGAACCAATGAGTTATAAAATTATAAAATAATATTCATAATGACACAAAATAAAGAATATGCTAGAATATTAAAAAATTTAGATAATCCCAACAAAGAATATATTTGAAATAATTATGTGATGGTAGGGTGATGCTATTTTGGATGTTCTTTTAATTTAGGAATATATATCCAAAAGTAACAATATTATTCCACAAGGATGATATTAGTCTTCTATATATACTTTTGAGAGAGTATCAAATATATTAGTATTTTATCCAAAGGTAAAAGATGGACGATATCAATAGTTCATTATATTTAAAGTATTAATATCACTTTATATTTTAATTCTTAAATGTGGTATGATGAAATCAAAGAACATGTGCAATATCATTTTATATTTTAATGATACTTACTTTAACTTAAATTATTAATATCACTTTATATTTTATAATGACACTTAATTTCATGCATTCTCATGCCTCTAGTGTCATTGTATTATTTGGCATATTACTCAAAATGACTAGAACATGTAAAATTCATACTAGGTGTATAATATCTTAACCTAATAGTGGTTATTGAATTACCCGCAGACTTGATTGATAAAAGCATTATAAATCAAATTAATAAAATGAATATTTTAAAAAAATATAATAGGCTTAGTCTAATATCTAAAACAATGATAATTGTAAATAACATCAAGATTTAATTATCACTTATAACTAATGCAAATATTTGATGGCTACTTAAGATAGGTTTAAATTTATTGACAAGTTATGAATGAAATAACTTACTATGGCTCAATATTATGGCACTCAAGAGATTCAAGATCATATCCATAATATGGTTGGTAAGATACCAAAACTTAGACCATTAGGTATAAATGCGGATAAGTTTTTTCTTCCTCAAATAGTTCATTCATACTTTTTTTTACTCTTAAGTTTAGTTCATTCAAGATTTACTATAATAAAAATAAAAATAAATAAAATTTAAATAAGTTGACTAGTATATGTGTTCAGAAAGAATTAAGATTAAGGTAGAAAAGATCTCATAATATTTTGACTAATATTGAAGAAACTGGTAATAAGAAAAAAAGGTTTAAGCATCACCCACCAAATAAAATTATTAAGTCCAAAATTATTGAGCAGATTAATGAAAATAAATCCTTCATAATAAAATACTTCTTTTATGATAAGAAAAAATATATGAAAATGTACTACGTTAAAGATAATGCTTGGTTCGAAAGGAAAAATATTAAATTAACCTTTATATGTTTCAAATAAAACATTACAGACGTTACTTCTAATATTTAGTGGATTGATTATAGTACTTTAACTCATATTACTAATAATATACGTTGATTTCTTTCAATATAAAAACTAAAAGAATATGAAAGATACATCATTATGAAAAATCATTTCAAATCAAAAGTAATAGCAGTGATAATTTATCGCCTATATTTAGAGACTAGTTATATGATGAATCTTAAGAATATATATTATATTCTTACTATTTCTAAAATTTTAGTTTTTCTGTCTAGAACTGAGGAGTTAGGATATTATTTTTTTATAATGATAAACTCATATTTTATAATTCAATACAAGTTAATTCTAGAATTCTATGTAACGATCTATGTAGAATCAATTTGAATCTTGAATTCTAAAAGATACAAATATAATTTTAAATCTATAATCAAATATTGAATTAAAATATAATTTTAATAATATTTATTTTTATCTTGTGGCACAGATGTTTTAGTCATATCTTTAAGGAAATAATCAAAAGATCACTAAAGAATAATATTTTGAAAGATTTAGATTTTAGTGATTTTGATGTTTCCAAAGATTGTATGAAACGAAATAAAGATATTTGCGGATTAATTCATATTTTTTATTTTAGTATAGAGATTTACTCACATTTATTGATGACCTATTAAAATATAATTATTATATTTAATACATAAAAGTCTTAAATTATTAACATTTTTGAAATGTATAAAAATAAAATTGAGAGATAATTAAATGAAAAATATAATTATTATATCTGATAAGATTGGTAAATTTTATGATAGATATAATGAGTAAGTTGGTTTCATTAACTCTTTTTAAGTTATAGACGAGTAGAATATAAGTTGAGGTATCTACATATTTGAGGTTGTCCTACGAAGATAAGGGTTTTCAATCAACATAAAAAGAAATAAAATCTAAAAATTATTTTTAGATATTTTATTAGTTATCTAAAAAAATTAAAGATTTTATTGCTCTAATTATAGTAAAAGGATAATGGAATTTGGTAATATAAAATTTTTTAAAAAATTACAAAAATAGTGGTAGTGAAAACTCTTAAAAGATTAATTTTGATACGAAGGAGATGAGAATTGATCCTTCTTTAACATTTCCTATTCGAGATATTTTTATTTATTAAATCACTAAATAACAAACTAGCACTGATCAACTCTCACATGATATCGTTATTAATGATGTTGTAATATAATCATAATCGATAGTTTTGATAAAATCCTAAAATAAAAAATTATATAATTTATAATGATTACGTAGTATATTTATAATAATTAGATTATAACACAGGAATCAAAACGGACCCTTATTATTTTTATAAGTTATAAAAATAGTAATTCTTAAATGCGATAAGATGAAATCAAAGAAGAGTTGAAATCGATAAACTAGAATGATGTTTAATAATTCATTGAATTATCTAATAAACGTAAAAGATTTCATTATAAATGAGTATTTCAAAGAAAATCTGACTTAAAAGGGTAATATCATATGATAGTTATGATCAAATATTTTTCTGAAAAAAATATCGATTATAACAAGATCTTTTCTTTGATTTATAAAAGAAATTTTAAGGGATCGACATGATATTAGTAGCTCATTATGATCTTGAATTAAATTAAATAAATCTTAACGTAATATTTTTGAATGAGGATTTATATAGAAAATCTATGTGTAATAACTTAAAAGATTCGTAGAAAAGGAAAAAAAAGAAAAATTGAGCTTGTAAACTTAGAAAATCTATTAATGACCATAAACTTATACAAGGTATATGAAGTTTCGTGATATCATTATTTTTCTGAATTAAAAATATTATTGATTAGTATATATATCTAAATAAATGAAAGTTAGTTTTATTATATTGGTCTTATATGTATTTGATATTTTATTTTTTAGTAGTGATCTTGGTTTCTTACATGAAGCCAAGATATTTCTAATAAATAATTTTAAGATGAATGAAATAAATTAGATAACTTATATTATTGTTATTAAGATATATAGTGATAATATTAGAAAATATATATTGATCGAGTCTAAAAATATTTAGTATATAGCTTTGTATAGCTAATGATATATCTATTATTAGATATGAAAAATTCAATCAAAGCTAATATCTTAAGAATGACCTAAAAAAGAAATCAAACGAAGGATATTCTTTATGCATGCGTAGTTGCAAGTCTATATGCTCCAATCTATATGAGACCAAATATCAATTTCATAATTAGAATGTTGGGTATATATTAAAAAATATAGGAATAAAATATTAAAAAATTATAAAAAATGATGAGATATCTATAAATGACGAAAGATTATATGGTCAAATATAAAAGATTAGGTCAACTTAAAGTGACGAGATATTCAAATGTTGATTTTATAAATTGTCTTGACAGTAGGAAATTTATTTCATTATTCATATCCATGTTAGATGAAGGAATAATTTTTTTTTAAAAAATAAAGTAATCGTTTATTATATCATTAATAATAGAAGTTGAATTTATGATATGTTTTAATGATATAAAATAAATTTTATGACTATAGAATTTTAGTGGATGTAATTATCAAATTGCTAAAGATATTTTATGATAACATTGGATTAGTTTCTTTATCTAAGAATGATAAGTAATATAGTGGTCCAAGCATATCAAGATAAAATATTTTATGATTAAAAAAGAGTCTAAAAATAAGATGGATCACTGTAAATTTAAGCACTACTTTAATGATTCATAATTCATTTACTAAAACTTTATAACATAATATATTTAAAGAATATATTATGTGTCATTTGAGCAACTCATAAAACATATGATGATGCATGTAAATTTGATATTTTTCTTTATTTACTTAATTAAAATTATTTTTTAATATTTATGTATGTACAAGTTATAGTTGAAAGTGATAATAGGATTATCTAGATAAGATAAATTATAAAGTCATTATGAACTATATTAAGAAAAATTAATAATATTATAATAGATAAAAGAAAGTATGATATTGATGACATACGACTATTATCACTTGCATTTATAGTTAGACTTAATGAAATATTATTATATTTATTAGATTTATTAGATTTATTAGCTTGTTTTAAAATTCATGACCATATGTAAAATATTTCTCAAAATTTTTAAAACTCAATAAAGTAAAATTATTTTTAGATATTTTTATTTATTATTATTTTAATTTTATTTGATATCTTACCATGTAATGGACTAAGTAGAAGAATGTTAGATCGTGTGATTAGATTTAATTTAATAATATATATTATAGTTTTGATTAGATTTTGATTATAATCATCGACTAATAAAAAGGAAATCCACGTAGGAGACTTTAAGAGATTACTTAAATGACAAAAACTCTCAAAATTGCTTATCCTAAACTCTCAACTCTCGCTTGTAAATAGATAAGACTTATAAAGATTATCGATGATATGTGATCGGTTCTCTTCTCCCTTTAGTATTTATTTTATCACTCGTTGTCATATAAAGGATAAGAACTCATTTATTCTTCATTGTTCTCATGCACCAGGAAGAGGAGTAGTCAGCTGAGAAGAAGGGAGAGGGAGAAGAATAGAAGGGGCAGCCAAAAGTGCATCCAATCTTCTTTCTTGGCCACTCTTGCCTCCTATTTATAAAAAAATATTTTTAAACCACAATAGATTTTTTCTTAGTGGGTATTGGATCTATATACAGTAAGTAATATATTAATGTTCGATCTCATCTAATGAAATAATAGCTTATTGGATGACTTATATCTAATTCTCTACTCACCACAATATTCACTATATGTGTGCGACCTCCTTGGCCTAATATCAAGCTGGCCGTGAGTTGCACCTATCAAAACTCATTATGACCTAGTGAATTATTATCCCATAAAAAATTACTCAACTCATCTACTTTGGATGTACTAGGCTACTACGTCATAGTCCCCATAAGGTATAAAAAGATCTAATCCATTAAACATATCTATCCTCAATTATCATGTATCTATAGTCCAACATCCATCTATTATCCTAGAGATCGTATATCGAGCATGGTACTGTCAAGCCTCACACGAAATCCATCTAAGTTTCATTCTAATCGAATTCTCCTAAAAAACTTCTCTCTCAATTCGAACAACCATAGCTAGGGATTTGCTTGAGCGAGAGTACATGAGATATTTCTCTCATGATACTAAGAGTGGATGATTCTCTATTAATACTCAATTGATTTCGTAAGATTGGTTACTAATTTCAATAATCGATTGTACCAGATTTGAAACTTCGAGACTTATAAGTATGACACTAAAAATAAGAGTAATCAAATAAGGTTTCCTTTGTGTCTCAAGTCTAAAGATCATAAACACAACTAGGACAATGAAATTGTTGTCTAACGTTAGTTATCATTAATCATTCAATATTTTGTAAGTGGATCAATCAATAAACTCATTCTGCAATGAACACACGTATTGTATCCTTAGTATTCCCACACGAATGGTTATGAGACTAGCCACCTCTATCATATGGACGGGTATACAATACACTTATCTATCCAGATATCTCGATATTCCTCTCGAGGAATCTATGATCGTGATTAAGTCTGTGTTCAAAGGCGAATCTATCTCATAGTGGTGATCTTATTATTATCCGATTTTCATAGCGCAAATCCAAAAATATCACAGTATATGCAATATACAATATAAGGTGGAAATATACTAATAATAATAATAAGCAAAAAGATCTCATGGTTTACAAGCACATGGAACCAATAATATTATTATTCTTATTAGACTTATTGAATTGTTTTAAAATTCATGATCATGTGTAATTTTTTTTAAAAAAATTAAAATCTAATTAGATAAAATTATTTTTTAATAAAATTTTATTTTATTGATGTTAATTTAATTTCTTTCATATCTTATCAATTAATGGATCAACAACTAGAAAAATATTAGATTATGTAACTCTATTTGATTAAATAAAATATATTATAATTTTAATTAAATTTTAATTATAATTATCGATCAATTGAAAGAAAATTTATTATGATAATATTTATTAGGAGATAAGCTTTCCCTTTAGTCCCTATTGCATCGCTCATAATAATATTGTAAAAGGATAAGGTAGAGATGAAAAGATAAATCTAATTTTCTATACATATAGATGTTACTGAATTATATAAAAAAATGTAACTGCAGAGTAAACTCTAGGATTCAAATAAAGATATTTTAAATCTTATCGAAGGATATAATTAAATTTTAAATTTTAATCTTAATCGAGTATTTTATATTTTAAAATTGAATATTAAATTTAATTTATATAATAATATAATTATGATTTTACACTTGCAATATCATCAGATAAGTTACAGAAATATTTTTTATTTCACCAACTTGATAAAGAGAAGAGAAGCAGTTGCAGAAAGTTTAGGTAGGATTCAACTAGAAATAAGAGATGAGGTGCGCCCACCCCCACTCATCGTCCATCATGGTCGCCCCCTCCCCCTCCCCTTCCAAAGGTCAAAAGGCCTTTCGGAAATGGCTTCTTTCTCGTTTTCCCTGTTCCCAATCATTGCCTCTTGCGTGAGGGGGGAATGGCACTGCCTTGTGCGACAGAGGCACCGCACACTTTCTCCTTTGTCCATGTCTTCTCTTTAATCAATACATAACATCATCACACACTCTTCCATCGTCTTCTTCATCCTTTTCTTCTTTGCCTAACCATGTCTCAATCGACTGCCCATTGTGGTCGGCATTATTCTATACATGACTCAATGATTGGCACCAACACCGTCTCACCCTCAAGCATGCATGCTGCAATAAAAATGTCGCCACTGGATACTAAACATATGTAAACCAAGATTATGTTTAGAGAGCTTGGTGATGAAGAAAGGACACCTAACCACCACCTGAAACAAGCACATCTGCCTCCCCTCTCATATCTTGATTTAGCATGATGAGTACCCAAGTATAAATTAGGCCATGGAAGAAGCTCCTTACAGTGTGTAAGAAGAAAACAAAAGCAAATTTGATCTTATTCAAATTTGCGTACGAGCTACAAGTGAAGTGAGAGAGGAAATGGAAGCTTTTGGCCTTGTCCTTACCGTGCAGGTTTTTTACTTCATGACATATTATTAACTTGGTTTGTATGCACTGTGTTGTTTTTACTGCTGTGCTCTGAATCTGTACCATCGTCTGCGTCGTCGTCCCAAATCCGCGACGGAGTGAAGAAAACAGGAGGCATCACAAAGTTAATCAGAGGAAACAGGTCAGCTCTATTTTGAAACTACATCTGTATCTAATTGGAAGTAGCAGAGTCTGTGCGACACTAAGAACAGTCTTCTCCCTCTAAAAAAATTGAATAAGAGAAGCCATCGAAACCCCTCGAAGCTCAAGGAAAACGAAATTAAAATGACAACAAAAAAAAAAAACCCCCTTCAAGACAGGGATATTTACATCGATGGCCAGCCGCAGCTGACGACGGACTCAGGAAACCGGCGACGGCTGGCGAGGCGCCGCAGGGGCGGCCTGTGAGCCCGGGGAAAAGGAGCGAGGCTTCGAGAAGAGGGCAGCGAAGGAGTTGGGCCGGTGGTCGGCTGCGGCAGGGGCAGTGTCAGTGGCGGCGGCGGCGGCGGCGGAGTTGGTGGTGGGGGTGGTGGTGGTGGTGGCGACGCGCTCGCAGGATGGACACATGGATAGGGTGGTGGCCGGGAGGTGCATGTAGAAAGGGTGGGAGGTCTTGAGGGCCCTCAGCTCCGCCACCTCCTTTTGGAGGCGGCGGTTCTCCTCCGTCAGCGTCTGGCAGCAACGCTTCAGGTACTCGCAGTCCACTTCTGTCTGCTTCAGCTTCGTCCTGTCATCAGTTGGAGATGCAAGGATGAGCTTTCGGAGATGGCAAAAGGAATGAGGGCGTGGATAGCCATCACAAGGACGGGATTGCTTATATGGTTCATGTGCGTGTGTGTGGCGGACGGAAGAGAGGTGTTTTGGATACCATAAGCTTAAGATTTGTCTGCCAAAAGCGGAGTCTTGAGCCAACACCATCTCATGGGGAAAACAAATGAATCGAGGAATGTGAGAAGCAAAAGAAGAATACCTGGCTCTTCTGTTCTGGAACCAGACTTCCACTTGTCGAGGCCGCAGGTTGAGCTGCTTGGCCAGAGCGAGCTTCTGCTTCTGTAATGGAGAATCAAATGATAATAGACGTGTGAATGGTAGAACATTGCATCAAAAGTTCCAGTTTTTTTATGCTGGATTTAATGAAGCTTGAACTTGGAATTTGGGACTTAATTAGTATTTATGGGTGCGACATCTCTCACCGGGTTGAGGGTGTTGTGCTCCTTGAAGCTCTCCTCCAGAAAGGCGGACTGGTCCTTGGAGAGGCGGAGCTTCTTCCTGGCCAGCCCGTTCTCCTCTTCGTCGCTCACCCTGGACGACGCCTTCTCCAGCGCCGCCGCTCCTCCTCCGCTTTCTTCCATCTCAACGCTGCATCGCAGGGCGGATAAACCCATCTGGAAGGACGAGACCGTGCTGTTCGGTGACGACGCCGCCGCTGCTGCCGTGCCTTCCTCCGCCTCCTCCGTGGATGGCGCCCGGTTCACATCGAACCTCCTCATCGCAGCATCCGAAGTTTCTACATAAATACAAATACAAATTCAAACATGGAACGAAATCCCAACACATTTCCCTGCTATAAAAGCTCTTTTAAATTGGTTAAAGATGAGGTTTTTTTTTTTTTTTTTACGGTCTACTCTTTATCCAGAACAACATATTTTCCTGAAGGGATATACTTCACCCCCCCCTCAGACCAAAAACCAGTGGATAAGAATCTTGGATGGGTAAAGCTAATAAGACTCATCGATCTCATCTCGACTAAAAATCTCGGGGAAGAAGAGCAAACAGAAACCCCTAGTTGATCTCAGAGCCCTTACTGATCTCAGTCGCCCATGGGAACCGGAGCTGAGGAGAAGTCTGCGGGGGAACAGGCAAGAGAGGGAGAAGGTTAAGCTGCAGCGGTGGCTCAGAAGAACCTCTTTCCTCCCCCTGGTCTTTCCCCTCCTCTTCATCCGCCGTCACTTGTTCCACCCTTCCATCCTCGTCCTGTTCCTCTTCGCCGCCACCAACGCTCAACCCCATCCCAAGCACCAGGCCCGACCCTCTTCCCCGCTTTGTCGTGACCGCCTTCTCCGCCGACCAGAACGGCCTCCCCGCCGGCGCCTCCCCCAGCCTCAGTCCCAGCTCCATCTCACTCCACCACCGCTGCTCAACACACACTCACAAGGACGAAAAGAAGCAAGGGAGGAATGAACCAAGGCTTTTTACTCCGTTGGGTTTTATAGATGCAGGGAGGCAGCGGCACCAGTCGCAGAAGCCCAACCTGGTTTGACCACATCACTCCAGGGTTGACAAACACACGTGACCCACATAAAGGAAACAAGGGCCCCATACAAATGCGGCAACATGAAAGAGAAAAAACCAAAACAAAAACACATACAGAAAACAATAATTACATTAATCATCATTGGGCTCCATGTTTCTTTCCCTTTAGTATGCACAACCCACGATTCTATCAGAAAGCCAAATCCACATTTTGCTACTGCCAATATATATATATATATATATACTACTACTACTACTACTATTGGCTTTCTATACATTAAACTGCATTAACGCCCACTGTATGTTAAACCTGAGATGAGATGTCGTCTGCAGGTTTTCTAGGTTATATTTTTAGCTGGCAATTTGGCTATTGGTGTGTTTTTATTTACTTGTGTGCGATGATAGGCTATGATTGCCACTGCTATTTGCCGTGGGTGAAGGGGATGATGGCTGTTCCTGGCCAATGATGTTGCTGGTGCATGGCTTGCATGTAAGAAATGCCTTCCAGGGCTGGTTATAATCATTGGCTCATGTACATAATCTAATAAAACCAATTTGGTAACAGACATACGAGGATGTCAACATTTAGTAACTTTGAAGACTCATTTTATCGTTTTCATGTAGAAGAAGAAGAAGAGATGGTTTGTCATGCTAAAAGTTGTATACCCATGAATGATGAGTCGATCTGCAACAACAACAACATGAATCGGCATGCACTAGCATGCATGACTCATGGTATATTGTGTCGACATTAAAAATAAAAAAAACCCTATTTTATTATTGTTATTATTCAAGCAAAATAATCACTCCACGTCACTTGTCATGGCACGAATCGCGTCGCACTTTAAAAAATCAAATAAAATAAAAAGAGAGAGAGAGAAAATATGTATACGCTACAAGGAGTGACGTGGATCAATCCATCCCTAGTTGGTTGCGGAACGGGGTCCACGCGAGTCCTTTGTGCCACTAAACCAAACTCTTTGTGGTCCACGCACTAGCGCGACCTCGTTTCACCGCGTTGGTAGCTTACCGCAAGCAAAGCCGGTGTGACAACAGAGAGAGAGAGAGAGAGATCATGGCGACCTCGGTAGGCTATTATTATTATTATTAGATGCTATCAACACGCACCACCACTTCGTGACGAGGTCACGTGCCATGCGACAGCACCATAAATGGGCGCCACCCATTTATGGAGCACCCGACGAGGCGTGTGCCGCATTTAAACCACCCTTCGATCATCCACCTGATCCCATCCTATCCCTACATTTATCGCCGGTTCGAGTGGTACGTACACGCGCCGGTCGCCGTCGCCCCAATCGAAAGGAACCGCTCAATTATTGCCGGACCGGATTAGACCAAGCGAATTTAGAGGTTTCTTGCGGGCCGGTCCAGCGTCCGGATGAGTGAGTCACGTGGTTTGACCAGGCGGCCACCGACTGCAGCGGGTTAGGCGGAGATCACAACCGCCACGCTTCGATATCATTGCCATAATTGAAGCCGTGCAACGGATCAAGACGACGCGGGGACTTGACTCGAGGTCCCGTTACGACGGCGTAACAGGAAACCGTTGCCTTCTCGTATCGGTCGGTGTTATGAGGCGAGGAGCGGTCCCATCAGAGGCCTTTACTCGCCAAATCTTTGGGTGCGATCCTCACAGTAGGTTAAAGCTGTGATGGGATGGGAAACGATGGAGATCACGATGAGCCGTGCCTGCCTACAGGCCGTCGGATGGAGATCACACGGTGCTGTTTACCACGGCCTTTACTGGTTTTAAATGCTGCGCCAAGGGGGGGGGGGGGAGGGTGGAGTCAAAAGTCTCCGGGGAATCGAAGTGGCCGAGGAGAAAGAGGTGTTTTATCTGGCAAAATCCGAGGTACTTGATTCGAAAGTATCATTTTATTATATTAGACACATCCTCGTCATTAACTATTCGAGCTGTTTCATGGTATTGGTATTGGGATCTTTCTGAGAAGTAACCACCAGCTCTCTACTACGTGACGGTCTTCAGAAAACAAATTAAAAGAAAGAAAAAAAAAAAAAAAGGAGGAGGGGTGGGAAGAGACGGGGGAAGAAACCGGTGTCAGTGGAGGAGGCCTCATAAAGTTGGATTAATGTGACAATATCTGAGGAGATTTCTCAGATCGTTTTGGCTGTCTCCGCAGCAGTGGCCCGTATCTCTGCGACGTCGGTTCCGAATCTCCACCACATTATTGCTGCATGCCGAACCGCTGTCTTGTGTGTGGGAGCTACAACGAAGACCGAAGAATGCTGCGCCGTATTGAACGGGGCATAGCCATGCGACCGCGACCGTACATGTCGGGCTCGACAGTGCGTGTTACGGACACGTGGCCCGAAGATACTGGACAGCTGGCGTGTGCGGAGTGTCGGCCCGAGGAGGGTATCAGCGTCCGAGCCCCGGGGAGCGCCTGCGGCGAGGAGGGCATAGCTGTCTTGCCTCGGGGAGACAGCCACCGGGCCGCAATCATTGGTACGGTCCCGACGCCTCTCGCCCCCACCTCCTCACATCTCCTCCGTCGGCTCGATGGACCCCGGCGTGCCGCAATAATTGCACCCTGATTGATCCGGCCCCCCGCCGGTCCGCGTTCCCCGTCCTCTCACCACGCCGTGACAGGACCGCGTGCCGGGGGGCGGTGGGGGAACCGACGACCGATATGATCCCGATTCCCACCTGGCCCGCCCCCACCCACGGCAGGCCTTCATCGTACGCTGGAGACGTCACCGTCGGCCAGCGGGTTCCACCCAAATGTTAGATGAACCCCTTGCTTCCGCCCCACGGCACGCGCGTGACTGTCATGTGCGGCCCCGGTCAAAAGATGACTTCCCCCGCGTCAGTGGCGTGCTTGGACGGTGGGTTCCACGCCTCCGCGTTCCCTCGAAGCGTCGATCCCCTCCGTATATTCCCTGATGAACGGTTACTATTAATTAAGATCTATCAGGCGTCGGATCCTCCGCTGATGGCGTGCTTACACGACACGTGATCTGATACAGGAGTGCTTGGAACGGTGGTGGTGGTGGTAAAGGCTTTCCACGGTGGGTTGGATGTCAGAAGAAGCAGTCGAATGGTCAAATCCGGCTGCCGTATTTGAGAGGAAGCAGAAGCAGGGAAGTAGACCGGCGGGCTAAAGTCTCAAGTCGCAATGATTACAATCTCCTACAAAAAGTCTTCCGTGTCTCCAGGAGTTTACCAAAGTACCCTCCGGTGTAAGCGGAGGGACGAGATGGGAGAAGAGGCGGAGGAGATGAATGGTGGAGCAGAATCACTGGGCATTCGGTGATGTCTTGGGGAGTACTCCTCCTCAGACAACACTTGTGATCTCTCTCTCCCCCCCTTGTCTGTCTCTCGTGTGGTCAATCATGGCACATGCTCCGATCAATCATGCCCATTGCTGAGCTCACGCAGCACTGCCACAGACATGACCCTTCTCTCTCTCTCTACTTATCTTCCCCTCTCTCCTTCACTGTCAGACTCCATCATCATCATCATCCCCTTCTGTCGACGCTCTCTCTCTGGGCAGCGGTGGTTGATAGGGGCTACAGCTATGCTGGTGTAGAGCAAGCAGCATTGATGGCTGGACATCAAGTCTCCATACCGCGATCGAGGTCACTAATGTATCTCATGAGTCTGATGGGTAACGTAACATGAGACGAAGTAGATCGACCGCAGCTAATTTGTTCCACCTTTGGTTGCATTTCAAATCTCTACTGTGTTGCCACTTATACCAATAAAAGTTTTGTGAATGTATTTTTCATTATATTAATTAATAGAGAATATATTATTGACCACATCTTACTATAATATAGAATAAATTATTTAATCGTCAAAATTTGAAATCTCAAGTTTCAATTTATAGCAAAAGGGAAATCCGAGGTGGAAATGTCGTGATGTGTCGGTGCCTTTTGTCGTCGCACTGAATACCCACCAAGTAAGAAGTGAAAATAGCGGAATAAAAGAGAGAAATGAGATATGGACACGTGGGTGATATTGGCATGCAACCAAGTGAAAGAATTCCCCTTTTTTTTTTATCATTCATTTTTTATTTCACATCACAATTTTATCCTGGGAGATTTTATTTGCTCAGTTGTTTTTTTTTTAAGAATAAAATAATAAACGTTATTCTAAGTATATCACCGAGACAAAACGAGAGTGGAGAGTTTTTTTAATCCTCGTCTCCCTCTACTTTCTTTTAAGTTATAAATATTAATTTTAATATTATTATTGATAATATATTATATAACTTTTTTTTTAAAAAAAAACTGAAATAGGTAGGAAGTGCTGTATCGGTCGGTCCCTATCTAGGAGAGTGATAAAAAAAAAAAAGTCTAATTTTGATTCCTATAATTGATTTTGAATGGTTGTATTATCTATCGTCCATTTAAAAATAAAAGGTTGGAATTAAATATGTTTAATAATGTGGAGTTGATCGGAGAATGTAGCAATTGGGAACACATAGCCTTCATATTCTCCTTGAAATGTGCTTTGAAAATGTTTTTATTCCTCGATGAGTGTACGCATCTTTTTTCTTCTTCTTCTTCTTCTTCTTCTTCTTCTTCTTCTTCTCTGTAGGCAACACCACCAAATAGATATCAAGATTAATGTGGAAAGCATCATTGCCGCATAGAGAGAGAGAGAGAGAGAGAGAGAGAGAGAGTTGAGAGAGGAGGCAAAGGGAAGACAGGGGAAGAGCAAGGTTGTGCAGTGTCATGGCATGCCCTCCTCACCACCAGCACCCAAATCATTCCCTTTTCCATGCAGCAATCATGCCTCGAATGATGCCACTCACCATGGGGTGGAGGGGGGGAGGAGGAGGACGACGACTCCCCTGCACCATCAAAGTTTCTCATATACTACTACTACCACTGCTGCTGCTGCTGCTATATATATAACTTTTGGGGAGGGGGACAGCCTTCCCCCTGTGTAAGCGACATGATGCTTGGAGGAGGGCATGCATCTTGCGATCATGTGGATCCCATAAAGGATATAAAGGTTGGGGGTCCCACCCTCACCCTCACCCTCACCCTCACCCTCACCTCTTTTTATCTTTTTCTTTCTTACCCACTCGTCTCTCCTCTGTCATGAAGTCAATGCAACAGTATGTACGTAATTGGTACTAAAGGTAGGCAGGTAGCATCTTAGAATTTTTTTTTTCTAAAAAATAAAAATAAATAATAAAAAGAATATTAGTCAGTTTGCTTTCGACAATTCCTAAATTTTTTATATCCGATATTTTTCACTCTAATGATCGAACTTGTCTATATATATATATATATATATATATTTCAATCCGATTGCAGATTTAATAACCATTCTCGCCCATCCCGAGGACAAATGGATGGATGACAACATCATGTTCCTTTGGTGTGTGCTTCAAAGGTCACCATCAAATTACCTCTCACCACGAGAGGACGGCATGATTAGGGTTGCTTGGTGGTGGGAGACAAAGATGATTTGAGTTTGGTGATAGGCCTCCCAAGCATAACAAATCATAATCACATCTCAAACTAGCCTTCACTCCTAAATTGGCACATCCATGATCGATGTATCACCGACACGATGATACCAACTTATTGTAACAATATGAATCTTCCACTATTCGCATGCTCCATTCATAATTATGGTGGCATTATACCCACCAACTCTTAGTCAAACTAAACTAATAAAATAAAACTAAACTGATTCATTTGAAATATATATGTATATAAGATTATTGAAAAATATAAATTGATTAATCAAGCCAAATTAATCGATTTTGAATTGATTTGATTAACTAGATCTGAACATTAAGATCATCATACCCTAATCAAACCGAATCGAAAACTAATTTGACCCATAATGGTTCCATTGAGTATTTAACGAATCATTTCTAACTAATTGGATCAAGATTTAGATTCGATTCAATCTAATAAAACCGAATCGACTCATTTGAAATATATATTATTTAATTTATTTAAAATTATGAATCGGTTAATCAAGTAGGATTAATCGATTTTATATTGGTTCGATTAGATAGATCTAAATCAAATCGGATCGAAATCATCTTACCTTAATCAACCCGAATCGAAACCTAGTTTGGTATAAATATGATCCCCTTAACGTTTCGATTCCGTCCATAAAGATTCGTTTCGAACACCTTAATTATAAAGATTATACCAATTAAATGTTTCTTATGTACGTACATTAATGGAAAGAACTCAACACGGATCATGCGACATACGTCTCCTCCTTCTGTAGGAGTTGGGGGAATCATCCTAATGTGTACTCGATTAATTTCCTCTAAAACTTCACGGGGATGCTGATCATCGCCACGTGTCTCTTCGATGGGTGGGCCCGCCGTCCTCGTCGGTTGGGCTTCTCGGGTATTTAAATGGGCCCATGTGGGTGAGGCCGTTTCGGACCACAGCGCAACAGCTTCCAAGGGGGGATCGACCCCTTTCTCTATTTTGGGACTCTTTTCTAAAATAATAAAATCTTACAAGATTTTATAAAACGAATAATTTCTCGTGAATCTTTGTTCACGTTGATCATCGTAAATGATAACTTATCCCAATCTCCCAAAACAAAATTGAAACTAATTTTCATTTAGAATATATCCCAAATCATCTTAAAAAAAAGAAATCCTAACTCATGTTGATATTAAAAGAATACGACCAAATGAGATATTTATACGTGGTCTTTGAAGGCAAAATATTTCCTTTTTTCTTTGTAAAGCTAAGTGGTGAATACAAGATTTCTTTTGAAATCAATTGTAAGCATTTTTGGTTCAATATAATTTAATCTTCCTAATGAAATAAACAAACAAATAAAATCTGAATTAGCTAGAATAATACTATAATTTATATCACGACAATTTACCATGGGAGACTCGATGCTCGGTTAAAATCATGAAGGTATATTTTTCTTCTAGGTTTTCTTTACGAGGGGTCTAAATGATTTGTTCATATATTTCATCTTTATTTTATACGTTAAATTTAATATATATTGCTAGAAAAAATTATCATCAACGTCTGAGTTGATTCAATATGGTCCAAACTTGAAAGCATAAGAATATCTAAGTGGTGAGCGAAGTGACTCCAAGGTAAAAGTGTTAACCTCTCAAGACATCATTTTTTATATAGGTTTTTCTTGAAAAGAGAGTCCTCTCGTAAGGTACCAAGGGTTACCTTTTATACCTGACCTTGGAGGGGATAACTTGTAACTACTTCAATATTCTTCTTTTAACACTTTGTCTATGTGGGCGACAAGGGGGAGATAACCTCGAACGACCTATCTTAGATTTTTATCCACGTGAGCAAATTGATGGGGGTTTGACCCGAATCTTTCTACTTCCATAATAGTTTTCACGTGACACTTATTTATCGAATGATAATTGAACATTAATATATCCCCTACCTATCGTATATCATCTCATTTCTTTCGAGTCTTAACAATCTAATAATATTTTTTAATATTATTTGAATCATCATCTCATATATATAATTTTTTCTCAAACTATATCATTTTAGAATGGGTATGTGCGCATTATAATTGTCACTGATCGTTCTTGCAACATAAACATGTTGCAATCAGGATGATAGAAAAAAAATTCTTGGTGTTAGATGTGACATTATCCTTACCGTGACTGCCATTTCAAGGAAGCTATAAGTGAGCAATAGAGCCAAATCTTGGAGCATCTCTTCAAGTCTCTAATATCAAGAAAATGTAGAAATTTCTTTCATAGGATACAATATTCTTTTAGGGATTTACGTGAAATGATATTAAAAAAAAAAGATACAAGGTTAAGTTCCATTTCAATAGAAGAAATATTCGTCTAATCATGACTAAACACATGCTAATACAATCATCCAATAAAAACTAATCTTCATTAATAATTCAGCCACATTAATATTAGTTTCTTATAAAATTCTAAAAAATATTTCACATATATGACATAATATTCTTCTATATTAAGCCCATAGAAAAAAGTTCACTACCCCATTATAATTGATTGATATTAGTTACTATTTACACAAAAAACTTCGTTTCCTACCTTGAGCATCGGAGGGACATTATCGAATTCCACCTGATCTCGATATTTGCATAGATTGATCATCACAATTGATGCTTAAATCTCTCGCTCAACTATATTAGACTTTCTATATGTGTGAACCTGAATCGAGTCAGACTGATTTGGATATCATCGACATCCACCACCACATTAGAGTATTGACCTCCGTAAATTTTATATTTAGCGTAACTTGGCTTTGGCTTTCAACTCTTTTGCCCTATTAAGCATAGCTTTGGATTTTATCTCTCTCTCTCTCTCTCTCTTTTTCTTACTCTAAAAAACCTACCAATACCAACGCCTTTCTTGTTCTATCCTATGTCACTTAAGCTTGGCTGTCAAATACATCGGAGCCGGATCAACCTATCTTTATACATCATCTTTGCCTCCTTCGCTACCATCGATGCGACCTCCATGGGTGATGTGGGTAAAAGAAGACTCGTTATGGTGTGTGTTAAAAGCGGATCTAATTTGGTGTACTTAATCTTACATCTCACAATACCTTATCCCCACCATAGAAGTGTATCATTTTGTTATTAATATTTATTTCTTTCATGACTTCAAGAGCTTCTTGATGGAATGCAAAATAGTTGTCGATCTATTGGTTTCGTCAGTTTATGTTCCTTGCAACATATTGTTTGTGTTCATGTTCCATATTCTATCAAAAGTGACAACGACATTTATTGATTCTTCTTTGTTACTATTGTTGATGTTGCTACTGAGTTTTCGATGTCAAGAAAACACATGTTGTAGGTTCCTCAAGGAAGCAGCAATACCTGCAGCACGAAATGAGATAGCATAAGTCGTTTGTCGATGTTTCCATCGACGAGGCTGAGGGCGACAAAGTCGAGGAATCATCTTTGGCAAGAGTTAAGTAGTTGGATAGTCGATAGTGTGATGTTGTTGATGTGTACATAATATTGTCTTAAACCCTCGAAGGTTATATATTTTTTTCTAAAAGAAAACTAATTAAGTGCACTATAAAATTTGGTTGTACGATAATAAGAATGTTTTCAGAGTTAATTCTTCGAGCCTATATTAGAATAAGGTATGTGGAAGTTGACAAATTTCGATGGAAACCTTACAAAAAAAAAGATTTATCGTGAATGTACTTGATTGGATCAATTGCTAAAGTCAAAGAATCTATTCAAATCTGTTATGGCAAAAGTGATATGGTTGATCAATAGTTCTATACATGACATTTTAGTGATATTTCATTACTACCTCATAATCGTATCTCATAAACACCAACTATAAAATGAGTACAGACAATCTTCATGCACTCTTTATCATGCAAATAATATGGTAAAGGAGTTCTAAGCTCTAAAAAAAAAAAAAAAAAAGGATCAAACTGGATCTCAATTAACCTCCGGCTCAAATAGCCAAAAAAAAATCTACTCAAAACGAAAGCTATGACATGTGTTACCATTGAGGAGAGGCATCTCAAAGACGTGGGTGGGCATAATATTATCTTCCGGAGCTAATTTTTTAATGGCCTTTTTAATGACACAAATTTAATGTTGATGAACTCCTTCGTGTTCAAAAGCTATATCACTTGTGGCAAACGGGTTTGGATATTAATAAATCGCCGCATCGGAATCACGGAGTCGGTAGGACTAGGGATTCTTGAATCGCGACTGAGGATACGAATTAAGATACGCATAAGATGTGGCGCAGAAGACATCGCGTCCCGCCCCCACCTCAGCAAGCTCGAGGAACAGCCCTTTAAATGAGACGTCTTCGTGTGGACGTGCAAACCGTACGCCCACGAGGGTCCCACCTCTCTCTCCGTCGACCAAATTTTTCCTCTCTCCCCCCCCGCAGTGGCTCCGTGCAGACATCACCGCCGCCAGCCGGTTTCGCCGGTGGAAAGATCCCCCACCCCCGCCCGACCGCACGTGCCGCACGTTGAGTGGCGCACTTTGTTGTTTATTGCTGTGGTTATCTACTAATAAAAACTCTTCCACGCAATCTAATCCAAGGCATAAATATGTTGACAGCTAAAAGGGGGCAGCACTCGGGCATTGGTGAAGGAAAAGGAATAGCCCCCCCCCCCCCTCTTTAATATACAAATATCGCCGTTTGAGAGGTTTTGCACTGTCCAAAATCCACTCCACTCCACCCTTCCCTTCTCGCTCTCTCTCCTCAGCCATCCATCTCTTTTCCTCTCCCAATCCCATCTACCATGAGGATCCGGAAGAGGCCAAGTCCCTTCCCTCCTCCTCTGTTTCCAGATCCATCAGTCCACGTCCATCCAGCAGATGGGGAAGATGGAAGGAAGGACAGTAACGGAGGAGATCGTGGGAGAGGAGGTAGCGAGAGGTTGCACTCTGATGCGGATCTGGAGATAGACAACCTCAACAGGAAGCCTCCTCCTCGGGTTCCTCCTACTTCTGAGCCCCGTCTCATGTCAAACGGAAGCAGCAGGAAAGCCACTGTTTCTGCGCATCGGACCAACCTTGGTCGTGTGCAGGTACTTACTTGTTCACCTTCACAACCTTCCTATTTCCCTACTCTTTTTAAGTTTGTTCCTCCTCGCTGCTGCTGCTGCTGCTGCTGCTGCTGCTTATCTTAGATCCCCTTCTGTGTCCTGTGGCCCTGATGGGTGCAATGTGATGGATGCTTTGTTTTTGGATTTGTTGGAGGTGTTGAGAAAGAAAGCCAAGGAGGAGGATGGGATGGGGGATACCAGCAACAGATGGGATGCCGAGGTCAACAGTAACTCGAGGTCGGTAAATATTTCCTCCCCCCACCCCCCCCAAAAAACACAAAATGGAGGTTAAGCGTCCCAAGTATTTTTACTTCTGCCATGCATGCCAGGTTGACCCATTATGACAACCCGACCACCATCTTCATCTAATCATGCACCCATCCACGCACCAACACTCTTCTCTCTCACACTCACACACACAACATCTCCACCTCTTTCGGGTTTCAGTGTGGTGGTAGTATTCTGCTACTGACAAACTAGTGGTATCTCATTGCACAACCTTGAAGTTATTCAGAATGGCCTGATGGTGTGATGATGTCGGGGAAAGGAGGTGTTGTGAGGCGCTGCAATGTCTTCAATCTTTTTTTTGTCTGTGGATCACCAGCAGCTCAAGTGCACCGGTGTCGGCAGCGGAACAGGTTGGAGACACGGCATTCTTGACGAAGGAAAAGAGAGGAGGAAATGACTATGGGTGTGGGAATAGAGGATCACAAGATAAGCTAGAGGAGAAGCCCAAGAGGAGGGGGGGGAGGGCGAAGATGCGCAACTTCTCAGTAGATAACAGTGCTTGCAGTAGAGTTAATGGGAGTGATCATGCGAGACGCGAAAGTGAGGTCAAGGGGGGGGAAGAAGAACCGATGAACGGTAATGTGCCGAACGGGAAGAAGAGGAGGAGCCCTGCAGTGCTGATGGAGGGGTCGCGGTGCAGCCGGGTGAACGGGAGGGGGTGGCGGTGCTGCCAGCAGACGCTCGTCGGCTACTCTCTTTGCGAGCACCATTTGGGGAAGGGAAGGCTGAGGAGCATGACCAGCGTGCGAGGCCAATTGGGCACCAGTACTGCTAGGTCAGAGAGAAGCTCCGGAGGAACCACAACGATCCCGCCGGAGGAGGAGGAGGAGGAGGAGGAGGAGAAACTGTGGCCGCAGCAATATAATGCCGGTGAGATCAAAATGGAAGAAGATAGCGAGAAGACATCGACTCTGAAGAGGAAGAAGATCGGCATGGTTAAGGCTCGAACGATCAGCAGCTTGCTCGACGAAACCAATCGTCCGGTGCCATCTTTACTGCCTCAGCCTCCACAAGTTGCATTCGTGCAGACGCTCGATGGTCGCGAGGCAATGGTCTGAGATCAAACAAGCACAAGCAAAAGGAAGTACTGATGCTTGGACAGCCAATCTGCTTCATTTTTTTTGTTCCTGTTGTACTCTCTCGCTTCCTTTCCAACCCTTGGAAGCAGACTTCGAACATTGTCGCATGTTTTGTGAAACACATCGTCATCTGATCCCGAGTTCTAATACCTGCTGCTGCTGCTGATCGGTGCAACTCCTGGCCGTGGCGGTGGCATAGTACGATCTAACATAGGGACGGCGTGGAATTATGAGAAGGCATAAGACCGAGGCGTCTCTGGTAGCTGTAGGAGGGTTGTCTTGACGCAGAAAGATGTGGGCAGCGAGTGTTGTTTGATGTGTCTTTGCCGAGACACTAATTAACTTTTGCGTGTGAGCCACAGCCACCCAAACAGCGACGATAGAGATTGCAAGTTGGCGATGTGTACTGCCGCCCTCACTCTGCGGGCCTTTTGTGCACTGCATTTAGTTTAGTGGGTATTTGCGACGGACGTGGTTATGATATGGTCGTCGTCTGTGACCCCACCCCACAACAGGGATCAATCTGTCATGTTTCTTTAGGGAGGGGAGCTGTGGGGGTTGTTTTTATTTCCCATTTATTTTGAGGATTATTAAACGCCACCAGAGTTAAGTTTTGTGTGCAGTCCTAAACCTAACCAGTGAGGTGGCGACGGGTTACTTAAAATCTATTTCAAATTAAAATATATTAGATAATTTAGAAATATAGTATTTTTCTTGAAAAAAAAGGATCCTCTTTTATTGAAAATATTTTTTTTAAAAAAAGAGGATGATTTTTCTTGAAAATAAATATACTCACATTTTGAGTATTTTTCAATCGGTATCCTCATTTTATTTTATTTTTTCTCGAATGGTGTCTCTAATTCAAAGAATACTCAGATTGTCTCGTGAAATTTATTTCTCCTATTGCAGTCTTATAGCTACCACACACACACACACAAAAAAAAAAAAAACTACTATAAGGCCTACTTTAAAATACTGTAAATAAATCAAACATAATAGAGATTATTTGATATATTTAAATAAAGTATTTTAAAATAGTTTAGGAACGACATCATCTAAATAAAAAAACACTGTAAAACATATTCAAAGATAATGTAAACGATTTAAATAAACTCATAATCTCAACCAAATTAATTATAATTCGAAAAATATAGTATTATAATAATTTACAAACAATGACAACAAAAAAAAAGCACAATATGATGTCACTCACAGTGATTTTTAATAGCGTTTATAATGTTTTTAATATCCTAATAGAATAATATAAATACTATAAACGAGCCAAATAAAAATATTATAATTATTTAAAACTAGTAAAAATAGGCAAAATAAGAATACTTTTGAATAAGAATACTTTTTTTTTATAAAAAAGAGGGATATGTTTTGAAAAATATCCAAAATATGAGTTATTTTCTAAGTAAGAATTTAAAATATTAAATTTAATTAAAAATAATAAGAAAAATGATAATATCAATCAACATTATAAACATAAACATTGGATTCCTTTGGAACAACATAAAATAAACCTACGACAAAGATCCATCAAGCAACACACAATCGGAACATTTAGGCTATATTAAAAATTAATGATCATGAAAATTTTAGAGATTTGCTGCTCTAATACAAATGTTCAAAGGAAATTGAATCTGCCATGTTGGCTATTAATCCCATCTCTTCCGTTGATTATTATTGTTCACCTCCTCTAAGCAACATTGGTAATCAAATGAGCCACAAGTGAGTTTAATTAAATATCAAATTGAGGTTAAAATTTAATCAACTTAACACAATATCCAATCAAAATCCTACCAAATCTCATCCCTACTACGGCTTCGAGTCCGGTGTTGAACCCTAAGGCGAACCGGGTGGGGTCTATTTAGATCAAGAAAGGCTTGTGTTTGGGTCAAGTGGCAGTTGACCATCGTATCGGTCCGCTATATGCCCATTATACCGGTTTAGAGTCTCTTTAATGGATTGGTAGAAAAATCCCGATATAAAACGGTGCCGTCTGCCATGGGCGAGAGAGGAAATGAGCTCATCTATCCTCCTGCGGCCGGCCACCTGTGCGTCGACTACCACCACGACCGCCGCCACCATCGTCTCAGCCAAAACCACCTTCTCAGGACTCCTTGCCGCCCCAGGGTTCCACCGCAATAGGGCGTGCACCACCATCTGCTGCTCGATGGACGGGGGCGGCGCGATGCCCGCGGCCTACCTCGGCGGGTTCCTTTCCAAGAAGCGATACGATCCCCCTGTGTGGGCATCCCACCTCCGCCCAGTTCCGTCTCACACCTTCTCCCTCGGCCATGTACGCCAATTCATCCTTCCATGTCTCCATAATCGCATTCTTGCTTTTACTGAGATCGGATTTCGACCGATACTGTCTGGTCATTTGTAGCTTCCAACTCCCATTCACAGATGGAATCTCCCCAACTTGCCTGAGGACACCGAGTTATGGATAAAGGTTGGATTTTTGGCTTCAATTGATTGCATATGACCTGTCGGATGTCATTTGCTCGGTACAACTGACACAAAGTCGGGACCTTGCAGCGCGATGATCTTTCGGGGATGCAGTTGAGCGGGAACAAGGTGAGGAAGTTGGAATTTTTGATGGCCGATGCTGTTGCGAGCGGTGCCGACTGTGTTATTACGGTGGGAGGGATCCAGAGCAATCACTGTCGCGCTACTGCTGTTGCCGCGAGATATCTGAATCTTGATTGCTATCTGATTTTACGCACTTCCAAGGTGAAGCTGTTTGAGCATTTAGTCTTCTTTTCTTCAAGTCCAGGCAGGGGTACGAGGAGCTGAATCTCCAATTGAGTTTCTGTAGGTTCTAGCGGACAAGGACCCTGGTTTGATCGGCAATCTCCTTGTTGAGCGACTAGTTGGTGCTCATATCGACCTCGTGTCGAAAGAAGAATATGCAAAGATTGGAAGTGTGGTTAGTCCTTTTCTGCTGTATTATGATTATCAATGAACAATTTTAATAACTGAAATGACAATTGCATTATTATTCTTCAAAGATAAGAAAAATAGCACTCATTCTCAATGAAATGGATGGTTACCTATCCTGAGTTGTTTTCAGAGGCTATTATGAGTGGGTAACTTGCTCACTGTACTTGGTGTTCTTATTGCATAGTATTTGTGGTGACATCATCCTATAACCAATATAGCTTTCTATTGATATGATTTAATGGTTCCTTTTATTATCAAATCGATGTGGCATAATTCTTATTTCTGGAAGAATTTTGGCCGGTTGACAGGCTCTAAACCCTACCAAAGACCGCATTGACTGTTTTGAGTATGTGTGAGATATCCGGAAAACCATTGTGGCATGCAAGTAGATCTTTTAGTTTGTTTTTATATAAATAGTTTATTAAGGGTGAGCCTTGGTGCTTTGTGCTTTTATGACCTGGATGATAAGGTATGGAGTTGTGGACATAACCTGTCTATTCATATGGGTAGGGCTGGTACATATATGCTTCTCTGATCCTGCATTAGCGGCAGAAATGTTAACCCTTACCTTGCCCTCATGTCCTGTAATTTTTACTATATCTTTATGGACATTGACTTGTAACTCATTGTTTTATTTTTTTGAATTTCATGATATGTGAACATTTTATATTATTTTAATCTTTCTACTTAAAGATAGAAAACTCAATTTGGATCATTGATCGGAATTGACTGTCAATGTATTGATTAGTCTTGGTGATTTTATAAATATAAGAAGTGCTTTTTAACCGGTGTATTGCCTATTCTATAATCCCCTTCACATTAAGTTAGTCAAGTTTGTCAGATTTTAGTGATTCTACCATCATAAGCCTTTCACCTTAAGATTGGTTGCTAGATGAAAAAAAAAAGATAAAAGAAGATTGGTTGCTAGATACCAACACTGTAGTGAATACTCCACATGCATTTAGGGCTGCCCAATAACCCAAACTTGTTACCGTTTTTTTTTTAAGTCTGCTAATCATAAAAACATCAAGTAACTCTTATCCCATTGTATCCTTGTGAGCTTCAAACTGGTTTTGTCAGTATAGAAACTCTCCAGTTATGTCTACATACTGCAATGGTGACTCTTTTACAAAATAATTATGTCAAATTGCTTTATATTGAAGACTGCTCTTTTCTCAACTAGATCTCTGTAATGGTCACTTTGTTCTGAAATAATTATGTTGTTGAAGACTGCTCAGTTCTCTTCTAGACCTTTTTGATCCCTTTTAACTGTATTTTGTGCAATATTTTTTGCTCAAACAGGATATGATTTTCCATTTCTAAGATCTTATAGCATAAATGACAAATTTATCACTGGGATATTATTGTTGAGATTTTCTACTACTTTTGTACTTATATTGCAGTCTTTTGTTCAAAAGCTTCCATTCGATCCTATTGATTTATTAATGTCTGATTTATGATGTTATCACCCTAATACAATGTTGATTTCCCCTAGACTCTTGCTGACTTGCTAAAGAAGAAACTAATGGACCAAGGGAGAAAGCCATATGTTATTCCTGTTGGTGGATCAAACTCTCTCGGGACTTGGTGAGTTATGTCAATCATACATGTGCAACTAGATGCCAACACGGAACAAACAGATGTAGCGTATCAACCTTTTGATGGCTTCTTTTTATCATGATAATTATGATATATCAATCTTACGTAGAGTAATGTAAGACATTTACATCATTCATGCAAGGATTTGGATGTCACAGTGGCAACCAAAGTTCTAAACATCAGGCATACCGCCTGGTGCTGCTCGGTATTTGCCGGTTGGACAGAGGACTGGCATGCGGAGCATGGGATTTCCAGGCCAGTTCAAAATGTGGGTGCTTTTAATTTTTTTATGTTTCTGAATCTGTATAGTAGAAAGCAGCTGTTATCGACAGCTTTCCCTCTCTTTCCTTCTCTCAGCCTCAACCTCCAACATCACTGCTTTGACATCCACCTCCTCCTATCAGCACCATCGCCTCCTCTTTCTCCTTGCATTGCTGCTGCTGCTGCCGCCACCTCCTGCAGTGCACATAGACACCACTTCCTTCTCCTCCTCCTATTTCTCCTCTCCCTCATTCTCTTTGACCCGAGTGTCACCAACCCATGTTGAGTATGGGTGCAAAACATGTTCGGTCCATTTACTTTTGGCCTTAGATAAAATAGGATCAACCTCGATCCAATCCTCTACAATGCTGTCATCCCTGCCCTGATATTGCCATACTGCACAGGAGGACAACACATTATACCCTCAATCCAAATATTCTAGTGAACATCTGTGCAAGAATTACTGATTGATTTATATCATTGAGTTGTATTTACAGCAAAGCCTATTTTCTGCTGACATAAATATTGAACATAATTGATTCAGGTTCGTTCTTTTTCCTCAATCATAAATAGTAGTTTTATATGATGGATACCTGCTGTTCTCAATATATGTATTATTCAAGGTAACTTATTTGTGATGCATTTTTTTTGGAAATTTACCTAGTAAGTATTCCATGTCTTTCTAATGTGTTGTAAGCACCATGCTGTACGAGGAACTCAAATTATTGCTTGATTTCTTTTAAGAAGTGATCCCTAAGATTTTACTGATCTTTTAGGGGATATATTGAAGCAATAAGGGAGGTTGAACAGCAAATTCATAACAGTTCTGGTGAATTCCAATTTGACGACATTGTTGTTGCATGTGGAAGGTTAAACAACACTCTCTTTTAACAGCTTACCAGTGAATTGTGCTCTTTTGCAAGGTTGTTCATGTTGCAGATGTTCTGTTCATAACATACATGACTAGTGACTTGAGCTCTTCTCCAGTGGTATCCTTATATCCACCTGACATTATATCCATAATATATGTGCCTGGAAAAGCTAGTTTACAAAAATAGATGATGTATCCCAACATGAATCATGGACTGATATATATCTGGCCTTCTATCACTTACGTTTCATGTAATTTTTATGTGGAATTTTGTCCTGAGCTATAATATATTTCCCAAACTTGAGTTTTGCATTACTGGAAAGATATAGTAGAAACTCTCTCCTATACATTCTTGAATGATTTTGGAAGAGAGATGAGAGAGATTTAAGAGGGATTTAGAAGGGAATGAGAGAAAGAGAGGCTGTAAGAGAGGCATAATAAAAGGTAAAGGGAGAGGAGAGACTGGTTTAAAGGTGCTAAAGAGACCCCAAATTTAGCTGGGCTTATTGCCTAGCAAAAGCCTGGTGTCATGTACCAGTTGATAAGCCTAGTTTACAAGGATCATCAGGTGGTAACTCCTGTAGGACTTGGATAGTGTTTCGACAGTCAATCGGACTAATAAATACCACCCATACTGTACTGGCCTGACCACCATCCCAATCCTTGGTTCAGACTTAGTTTCTTTTTATTCATCATCTGGTTGCCTAGTATCACATATTTAAATTGTGTGATATTATGTTGTGGTCTGTAAATCACAATTCTCTCTTATTTCCTCTTCAATTCAGTTTTAACTTTATTATTTTTCTCATCCATTTCTTTCATCGATCATATCTCTGAAATTCTTTTTATATATATATAATGTGTGTTCATTAAGCCTATGTTCATCCAGAAATTATCTTTCCAACTTGTAGTGGTGGAACAATTGCTGGCCTTTCTCTGGGATCTAGACTGAGTAGTTTGAAGGCAAAGGTATGTCACATTATCTTAATCTTAATGGCTCATATTGTTTTGATAGTGGTTCAGTGTCTCTTTTGTTGCTGACAAACTTTGTTTCGGTACTAGGTTCATGCATTTTCTGTTTGTGATGATCCTACCTACTTCTACAACTTTGTTCAAGGCCTGATTGATGGACTAGAAGCTGGTTTTGATTCACATGATATAATCGATATTCAGGATGTGAGTTGAGAATTCCGTATTTTTGAAAATTTCTTGTTTATGTGATGTTTATTGGATTTTTTATTTTAAAAGGACATCAATACTATACAGTATATTTGCATATTCTGGACAGCTTGAGGCAAAAATGATTGTGGCAAGCATGAGTCATTAGATGCTAGTTCAGTAGAGCTGCAATTATCATCCTTCGTCACTATATAGGTGCTGTAAGTCATACAATGCATCCGATTCCCAGAAATATAATCAACTATCACCATAAGATTGTTGAATATGAGTCATGCAATGCATCCAACCCCCAGAAGAATAATCACTTATCATCATTCATCAATGATTTAAAAATGTTCTTCATTTATCTCAAGTTCTCCTAATTTATCTTTTTCTTTCTGTTTATGATATTGGATGTGGAAAAGGCTGATTGATGAAATGGTTGAACTATGACCATTAAGGTCTTCAGATCAGGTCAGGAGAGGAGACTGTTACGAATCTATTTATATGCATGCTATAGGGTGATTACTGTCATCTTTACTGACCGGGGTGGTATAATCATTTGTACTTGACGATATGGAATTATATTCTATAAGTAAAACGATTTCATCGTCTTATACACCTAGCCGGTATAGTTCAACAGTATTCTATATTCTAAAGCTAATTTCTTCATTCTCATCCCAGGCCAAGGGCTTAGGATATGCCATGAACACAGCAGAAGAGCTTCAATTTGTTAAAGATGTTGCAGCAGCAACAGGAGTTGTTCTTGACCCAGTCTACAGGTGCTTTTGAGATCTTTTCTCATATCTTTGTGACAAGTTGCATCCTCTCTTACAACTTATTGCTTCGTTGAAACATAGTTGAAGATGTTCCAAAATTTATGGTAGTCATAAAAGTTTATTGAGGAAATCATTGTTGTGAGTTTCAATGCAACTAGGTTGGCATTCCATTGTTTTGTCAAACATGATAACTGTTTAATTACTAACCACATGACAATTGGTACTTAATGTACTATATAACTGTTTAATGTTTAATTGCAAACATGATAACTGTTTAATTACTAAGCACATGACAATTCTGCATAACTGTTTAATGTACTATATTCCCAAACTCAAAACTCATCTTAAAATTTAGAATTATCATTCCACATTGCATTCTTCTCCAAAGCAAAGGTGCTTTTACCGGTTGCTTCCAGTGGCGAGCTAGTAAGGGAGAACAAGTATCAATTCTATTTGCCAATGGCATTGGCACTACTTGTTCATATAAAGTTCAATTGGCTACATAGATAAATTTACATCTTGGTTTCATCTAATAATATCCGAGCATTTTAGTTAGAGTTGTACATGAGAAAACTTGAATCTGTCCTTATACAGCAGAGTGTTGGCCTATAATCAATCTATTAAAGATCTGTCCAAGTTAATTTATGTAATAACCTGATAAAAACATGTATTCAGATGTGACAAATAAAATGTACAGTATTTTTCTACACAATATTTGTTCCGAAACTATGTGCAACTACTTATTGATGTAAAGTTACAAAGGCTAGACACGGCAATTTACATCATGGTCACTTGTTTGCACTGGTTGTGTTTTAATTAGAAACTTGACACTGGAAAAGCTTAATTCTACTTTTCGTTACAATATATCTTCTTTCACCTAAACTAAATGTCATATGTCCAAGTTGACACTTTCACTACAGTTCACAATCTAGTGTGAAAAAAAGGACACATTTTCCTTTTTTTAATTCTCAGAAAGGCATGGTATGATAAATCTACATTAGCTATGTTGGGTTTATTTGGAGAGAGTGATGAATGGTCATTCCGTAAATGTATTACCGTTAACCAAGGACTGGGACACGAAGCACCTCTTTTTGTTATTTCATGTGTATAATGTTCCTTTAGTCAAGATGATGTCCAAACCATGATCCAGGGTTTTAGTTGTGGAATTAGGTTAATGCAATATTGCAGCTATAAAAAAAATCTGATCATCTCTGTGAAGAAACAGAAATCATCTGGCTTCTCTTCTCAGTTACCCTGTCCATGACCCAATGGTAATGAACCTTGATATGATGATTTCCTCTTTTGCATAATGAGACACATTAATCTAGAGTGACAAAGAGAATCTTATAGACTCCGAATATACCAAAGTATTGCACAAGTGTTTCTGAGATGAGAATTGTTATCGCCAAGCACCATGATTCTACATATCTAACTTCTTTGTATCTTGTACTGTTTTTTTTTTTTTCAGTGGAAAAGCCGCATATGGCATGTCAAGAGATATGACTGCGAACCCAACAAAGTGGAAGAAGCGGAAGGTTCTCTTTGTACACACGGGTGGGCTTCTCGGTTTGTACGACAAGGTTGAGCAAATGACATCTCTGGTAGGCAACTGGCAGAAGCTGGAAATCGATGAAGCCATTCCTCGCAAGGACGGAACAGGGAAGATGTTCTAAGGTGACCGAGACACATTCATTCTGCAAAAAGAATGCAGATGACCCAGTGGAGCAGAATCAATGGGGTTTCCTGTCATTGAACTTGAACTCAGCACTGCTACTGAGGCCTCTGCCTCTCCATGAGGACTACATGTTTACAGATATGATAAATTGCTAAACAAACACACACATTAGTAGCTCAATCATCCAAGTCTAGTGTAGTGGTCATTTGATGCCGCAGTAACTAGTGTTCATGTTATATGGATTCTCTGAATAATACTGCCATCAAGATGAAGTTGAACCTTTATTGAAGTATTTATTGGTCAATCTAGCATATCACTACCACCATATGCATCAAGCTCAACTATGATATCTTATCATTTGTTAAGCTATCATATCATAGTTAATGGAACTGACCAGTTTGCCAACTTCAAAGGATGAGACCTTTATCTAACTCCCAGTAAGGAAGTTAGGCCAACTGTTAAAACTTATCAAACCCAGATGTCAGAAACATATATAGTCTGTAATCTACCAAAGCAATACCTACCTTGAACTACTAACCCTCGTTTTATTACTTCTCCTCAACCAGAAATTATACTGACTTTGTTGACCATATTACAACATAAAATTTAAGTTAATGAATATTTCAGTGCATGAATCTTTCACTAATCTGACATCCCAACCTATATACAACACTCGGACACATGAAGCAGGATAAGACAATATGTCGATAAATTAATTTATCGAAAATATACTGTTACTTGTTGGCTTTGCATTAAGTAGTTCTCCTCAATTCTTCTGTGTTCTCATTCGGGTGCTTTATATTCTAAAGAACAAAAGTTTAATCATGTACGAGTCATACCAACCCAGCCGCATGCATGGCATCTTCTTGATTCCAACTAATCTCCTCTCGTTCATGTAGACTTGAGAGGAGATTAGTTGGCTTACATCCATTAATGGATTCTCTTCTTAGTCGCGTCTTCATGAACGAGAAGACCATATTCTACTAATATTAGGTTAGGGAAAACGATAAGAAGGACATGTTCACAAGTACCGCCACCGTTCATCAATGCATTTTTCATGCTACAGTATATATATATAAAAAAGCCTGAATCAAACAAGCATGTATGAAAGCTTTTCACACCCATTTAGTTTGGTCAGATTCTCACAGTCCACCGATTTCTTAGAAGAACAAAATATACTCTCCACGTACTAAGGTTAATTATCACTTAAAATGTTTATTATGTTTGACGGTGGTTGTTGTCCACGGAAGGATTGATGCTAGATTTGCCCAGTACTTTAGAGGTCGGAGATATCTTAAACTATTAGGGAAGAGTATTAGGCTTTCGTGACAAAGGTTAGCTAGTGCTGGTTGGCGAGGGAGGTTGAGACTTGGGGAAGGATCGAGTTTTCTTGTGTTGGGAAGAGGGTTTACATTTGAGGAACTGTCATGTCATGGTTTGGATAGATTCACCTGGAATACTTCTCCAACTGCAATATCTATATGCATGTTATTGTACTTTCTTTCTCGGTCGTTGGTGATGAAATGTGATGGTTGCATTGGCCCTGAAGTAAACGTTTTAGGTTAGGGAGGAGAGGTGTTCGGGGAGGAGGAACGGATTCACCAACCCAAGCAACCTCTCTCTCTCTCTCTCTCTCTCTCTCTATGGCACCATACTTTGTATGCAGTGCTGACTGTACGCAGGTCTCTCTCTATCTCTCTAACTAAGAATTTTTCTCTTGAGAAGCGTATAAGTCTCAGGGAGAGGAGAAGTCATCAATATCCGACTACGTCCAGCCTCTTCGATCTCCTTCCATCTTCGTTTCTACAGTGATATTATTGCCAAAATATGTACACCAAGTGCCACTGGATTCCTGCAGAAGATGAGAAGCTCAAGGCATCGGTGACCAAATATGGCCCTCACAACTGGAACGCCATCGCTGAAAAGCTCCAAGGGAGATCAGGTGCTCTTCTGATTTCACAGGAAATATCCATCAATCGCCAGTTCTATCGAAGTCTTCCTCCTCTAAGAAAGTTGTGGTCAACTGTTTCGATCAGGAAAGAGTTGTAGGTTGAGATGGTTCAATCAGCTGGATCCAAGAATCAACAGGAAGCCTTTCACGAAGGACGAGGACGAACTGCTGCTCGCGGCTCATGAGATCTATGGAAACAGATGGGCGCTCATCGCGCGCCTGTTCCCAGGGCGCACCGACAACGCTGTTAAGAATCACTGGCATGTGATCATGGTCCGACGGCACAAACAGCAGCGGTCTCAGCTTCCTCGTCAGCGTGGCCATCAGAGCACCTTCGCCGAGGAAGAAGAGTCGAAAAGATCCAAGAAGAGGCAGCTCGAACCAAGAAACATGCTTCTCATCGTAGAGGAGTACCATCGACGATCTGACACAGTTCATCAACACGCCTTTTACCCTGACATGCAAGAAGGTAGTAGAGTGCTTTTCATTACTGTTGACTTGGTTTTTCTATTATCTGAGGTGGATGTTGATTTGGGGCAAATCTACACATTCTTCCACGTATGTCTCAATTCAATCCCCCTCCCTCCCCCCCAATACTTTGTTCATCTGACTTTGACTTTGAGAGTGCCGAATCCTATGAAACTTTGTTGGGAGTGTTTCCAACATAAGCTACTCTAATGCTCAAGTTAGTATGGGATGAAGTGGGCTTTTAGAATGGTTATTTCCATGATCGATATCAGTTATTAAAGCAGTTACATATTTCCTTGTGACATATGAGAAACTATTTTATAGTAAGTTTTTAGGACTATTACTTCCATGATCGATATCGGTTATGGGGCACAATTAGTGTTTCTTTGAGGCTCGATGTCATGTCGAATCCTGAATTCAACACTAGTCCAACCGACTTTGCCACATAATAATATCAAGATATCGTCGACATGGCACTGAGGCATCGATCGTGTGTCGACCGTGTGGTAGTAAGGTGTTGGACATGTGTCGATCTTGTGTTGGCGGAATGATGTCGAGATGTCGGTTACGTGGTACTGAAACAACGTTCCATATCAATTATAAATTTTAATTAATTTTTTCTAAAGTTAAAGACATTTTTAACTTGATCATGCATGTGGATGCAGGTAAAGATAATTCATTGAAGTTCTATGATTTCCTACAAGTCAACAGTGACTCTGATAGCAGCACTTCAGAGGAGGATGTGAGAAGAGAGGGAGAAGATAGGGAGGAGGAGAATAAGAGCCATGCCAAGTTCATTGATTTCTTGGAAGTTGGAAGCTTCTAATTATGTTGTAAGGAAAGGTATTAACACTCTTAGAATGTTGCTTATGTAACATTTACAGCTGCAAAGAGATGTGAAATAATTTTAGAAACACCTCATTTCTATCTCTCTCTTCGAATGGTAGCATTCCTCAAGTAAATGCTATGGCTCAGCGGCAAATGTATCGAGTTCCTTTCCTCAATTATAGTAAATGATATTATAGTAAATGATATTGAACACCAAATGGCTAATATAATTTTCTAACATTTACTACTATTTTTTGCTGAGACTGAGAATTCCTTAAAGCAATGACCTTTGGTTTCTTTCAATATCACCATTTCTTAATTTATTCACAAAGACCTCCTCATATCGTAAGTAATCCAGCCATTTACCTCTACAAATCTCAGATTAATTAAATGAATTGTGTGTCTTTTACGCATTTTTCATATCTTCCATGTTTTTTTTAAGGGAAGGTACGTAATACTAATTCTGCTATAAACTCTAAATCTTTTTATATTTTGAGAAATAATATTTCTCTTGTTCTTGAAATAATATTTCTCTTGTTCTTGATATTTATTAGTAAATTTTTTGAAAAAAAAATATTTAATAGATGATATATGAACAATCTCAGATCGACACGTAGGAATGTTGCAAATTATCTATTACATGATAAAAATGTATCATCCTAAAGAACATAAAAATGACACAATCTTTTACCCATTTTCATATTACCTGTAGAAGTCACTTGATCTGCTACCCTACCCTTAAGTCAAAGGGATCTATCTACATAAGGACACCATTCTATTTATACACAAAATTAATTATTATAAATATGAGACATTATATTCAAAGTTTAAGGGAGAACATTTTGTAACACAAACTATTAGACAATAGTTAGAACAAATGATTAATATAAAATTAAATATAAAGCTACCTTAAGGATCGTTTCATCAACAAATCATATCAATGATTAATTTTCAATCATTAAAGTACTTTTCAAACATATGTATGTATCTACATGAAAGTTTTGTCATCCCAAAGATTGGCAAGAGGTTTTGGTAATATATAACAACAACAAGAAAAAGGCCTTTTAGGAATTTACTGTGATTTCTTTTAGATGATTCTTTTGTTAACATACAATTAAAGCTTACCTTTGTGGTTTGTATAATGTAAGATGCTTGTTTCAATACTGTTCAAATTTCATCTTGTGGAGTATCTTTTACTTGATTCGGCAAAATATTGCATCGTGCTATATCTATGAATCAACGTCATTGAATTAAATAATTTGATCGACATGTTACTATTAGGAACTTTAAGATTCAGAGAAGATGGATGAGCACAGTAAAATGATCGAAGCAATTAATGATCTGATGCATAGTTATCTCAAATAATCCTAACAAAATATATAGCGTCGATCACAGAGGTTATCGAAGAGAGGAGATAGTTGTCGGAGAGGAGTATAAGAGATGAGGCTACCCCTCGGTGATGCTAACGACTCGATGCTTAGTGATGCTATTGACGAAGTTATTGTTGCGTTCAACACACTAGATAGGAGAGGATCGACTCAATGCTCGATGATGTGATGTCGTTGATAAAGACATTACCACTCGCAATCGATGAGGAGCAAAGGAGTTCACCACAGTCGTTCATCATCATAGAGGAGAGGAGCGCTAGTCGCCATCGCCTACACTAAGGCTACACTCATTCAGTGTAACCCTTCTTACATTGTACCTCAAACCCGACTTGACCCGAAACCCGACTCGATCTGTTTCATAGGATTTGACTTGAATGGATTAGACTTGAGTTGAGATCTTGATCGGGCCCATCGAACCCTTAAATATTTGAATCAGGCTACTAGATTTAATAAAAAGAGATTGATTCAAGTTTAAGGATACCTTTGGTATCTTAAAAAAGAAATATCTTAGGTAAAAATCAAATATAAGGGTATCATGGGATAAAACCCTATTATTAGGGGATCTTTTGGGTAAGTGCCCAAAAAACTAAGATTATATTTTTTCAAAACTTATTTTTGAAAAAAAAATCAAACGACCCTTTCTCCTTTTCCTTTTGATATGTCTAAGGAGTAGATAAATCGCTAATCAAGTGATCCGGTGATATGACTTCTCACAATCTTGATGAGTTTGTGTTGTTTCTCATATTTCATTTTTTGTATGAGGTAATTCTCAAATTGTTTTTGTTTTCCTTCAAATCGCCTTCTAAATTTCTAGAATTACTTAACTACACCTTTGTCACTTAATCTTTTAACTTTTCTTTTCATATGGATTAGTCCAGGTGAATTGCAATGCTTTTACACTATGTTATAGTGTTTTTAATAATACCAAAATAATACTATAATGTAGTATAAAAATATTTTGTTATGGTATTTTTTTTTACTGCATTGTAGTGTTTTCATATATCATTGAAATTTGTATAAAAATAATATAACATTATGTTTTCTTGGTATTGTTGAAAATATTATATTACTGTATACAAATATAACTGGACCAGTTGTTGCAATGAATTGGTCTATAGAAGAATAGAAGAAAAGAGCGAGAAAAAGAGATAAATCAGAAATATTCGGAATATGAGGTAAAAAGTGAAAATTTAGAAATTGGAGGGTAAGAAAAGCTCAAAGAGAGGGATTTTTTTTTCTTCTAATAATTAATTATTTTATTTGTTTAATCAGAATAGGTTTAATATTTTTCTAGGACAGGATTGATGGTCATATATTTTTTTAAAAAATAAACCCAAAGCCTAGATGATTGTATGTATGTATGTATGTATATATATATATATGGGGAGTAATTTAAGAGATTATTATACGATAATTTAAGTGAATAAATATGATCGGCTCGCATATGGATATTACACAATAATTTAAAGGCTTAAGCTTTTTAGACAGCAAGCATTATTTCACACTCAAATCATTTGGTCTAATTATGTGTTCTCCGTGATGATATATATGCCATTCATATTTAGGAATGAGGACGCAACAGAGATTGAGAGGTAGATAAATGTGTTCATCACTAATAAAATCTTTCAATTAATATTTCTTAAATTATCTCTTTCCTCTCTACAAATAATTGAGATTAGATCAGCAAAATTAGTTTAGACTCATAAAATGATATGTTTTCCGTATGGATCTTTACTATTCCAGAAAGGTGGATTGAATTGTATATTATGAGGTGAAAAGGAGCGGCATATGAGTACCTAAAAAAGACAATTGTAATGATGCTTTGACAAGAAAAGCATTATTAAAAAAACTATTGCAGATTTTTGTGATGCTCGAGAAATATAATTGTAGTTTTTTTGTTATGATGTTTCAGAAGTTTTCTTTTCTTGGGATGTTAATAATGTCTCTTAATAGAGTTTTGCCTCGCAGCAGTAAGAACAAGAAAAGTAGAGAAGGAGAGAGAGTCGCGTGGAGGGGAAGCAACCCAACTGGCTTTGTTTGTCCCGTCACCGGAAGCGGAGGAATAGGGTAAAGGCGCCGGTGTCTCTGCCTCGTTACTCGTGCCGGGCGCGAATCGCGTGATCTCGCCGTACAAGTCCCACTATGGCGGTGATCGGAGGATTGCCAAAGACAGAGAAGTGCTGCCTCCCACCACCACCCGCCACCCGCCACCCGCCACCGCCACCGCCACCGTCTCGTGGGGCGACCGCTGGTCCCACGCCCACCCTTCTTCGCGGGGACAGTGGCAGGGCACGCGGGTACGCTGGGACGCCCGGTCACGTCCGCTCGGGGTGCCCACCACGTCAAATCCGACGGTCGGATCAGACCGGTGCGCTCCTCGAGAGTCGCGCAGTACACGGAGGACAAAAGCGAAGGATGGCTCCGAGGACCGCCTGAGACCGGCGATCTCCTTTTTGGTGGCCATCCCTCGTGGTCTGCTTTGGGGTGTACTTGACGGGGACCGTCGTCGCAGCCGTCCGATGGCGACGGGGCGCCTCGGGTTTCCGACTCCCCTTTTTTGCTTTCTGGCTTCGCGAAACAGGGCCAGCCCGACAAGGATCCTCCCATTGGACGGACCGGATCATCTGACAGCCACATGGGGCCCGCACGGCCCTTGGCTCTCCGCCTAGCCACGCGACCCACTACTCACGTCCGTACCCGTTCGTTGATTCGACGGGACCGGTGGCCCCCGCGAGCCGCATGTGTGCCTCAAGTATCAAGGGCGTAGATTAAAGCCGTTGCCCAAAACACAAAATAAAAGCGAGAGTGGTCCTTTTCTTATGTACTGTTGTCACCCGCACCCACGCATGCACGCCACCACTAGATGCGATGCCGACGTCATGCATGCATCAGCCCGACGACGTCTGCGGGTCCCTGCTTATGTGGCGAGCTAGGATTGGTTGACGGTCGATAGCAAGAAAGAAAGAAAAAAAAAAAAGCCTCGATATATTCTGATAGTTGCAAAAGAAAAAAAAAATTATTTTGACATAGCTCGAAAATGTAAAAAAAAAAATTTGAGTTGTTCGAGCTGTTGCAGTTTCCATAGAGCTGCTGCCTTTAAGGAGATGGTGAAGCTGAGAAGAACAGTAGAGCAGTAATGGCTAACCTGGTGATTTTTTTTGGGTTAAGCTAAGCTGAGATATGATGATGGTATTTGCCAGGCTGACTTGTTGATTTGATGAACTCAGCTGACTAAGTTACATCAATGTCCGTTGATTTTGCACGAATTTTTTTTTTTTTTGTGATAGTTTTAATTGGTGGTAGGGTTGTTTGTTTTTTTTAAAATATCGATTATTATTTGGAATGATTCAGGTTAAATCAAGTCATTTTCTAAACTTCTATATTTTGACTAAAAATATCCACCTATTTGTAACCTAAGCCAAAGAAACCTGATTTATTCACGTTCACATTTATGCATCGAATCAAGAATGTCAATAATATATATAGTATTCGCCCATTTCCTTAAAAGAATGATCATCTCAATCTATATTTTTCATATACATCGATCATATTCTTAAAAATAATAATCTCAAAATATCAACTATTAAAAGTAAATTCTCGTTGTCATTCGATTGCGATGTCGATCTAAAACCAATGAAGATCATGTTTTGTGTTTGTTTCAATTTAATGTTGGGATGTGCCAAACATTACAAAAACTATATCAGGAATATATCCTATAAATTTTTTCTAATGTTTAAGTTAGTTTTGATTATGAAGCATGAACTAAATGCTGAGATTTTAAATACCAAAATAAAAGGAGCTATGGAACACACTTAAGGATTTTTTATAGTAGGGTTTTTTTTTTTTGTTGCAATGCTAAACTTAAACTGATAGGAAAAGAAAGTAAGTATATATAATATAAACTTTGATATAATATATGAGAAGGAATACAAGTTTTTGCCTTTTTCTTATGTAATAAAAAGATAAAGGAACAAAGATGACTGCCTACAGGTGAGTTGAGTTGGACATGGAAGCATCTAAGTCATATACATTTAGCCACACTTACAAAAGTAAGTAAGCTGGTCGATCATATCAATAATTTTTTTCTCAAAATGTTATGATCCACTTTTGCACTGCAAAATGTCAGTGTGCACTACTCAAACTAATTTGCTTTACATCTCAGTCGATGATTTATCGTTGCAAACTTTTTTGTTTGTCTTTTCTGATAATATTATTAAATTCAAACTTTATCTGTTTACTAATAATCCAAAAAATGTCCCATAAATTTGCCATGCACGTAGTGCTTTGTTATTGTCATACTCGCTTTCTAATGAGAAAAAGCCAATACTAAAAAAAAAAATGTTGGAAGTATACTCGACAACAACACGTTAAAAAATGTTTATATTAGTAAAATATTTTTTAAAAAATTGATTAAGTAGTCAAAAATTAGACCAATGTACTCATAAGCATATATTTAGATTGGAATAATGGTTAGGTTGAGACAGTAATAATAAATATCGAGAATAGTTATACGATTTATCTATTTATAAACGTGTCGCATGGTCAATTATTATGAGTTCAAGGTTATTAGTTATCGGTGTCGAGTCAACGTTCTCATATCTACCATTAGAGCAACATTGATGTCTTCACATGAGAGATTAGTCAAACATATCACCTACTCATGGCCGGCATGCATGCATGCATGTCGTGGACTGGTTTGAAAGATCAATGGAGTTTGGCAACAGTTTGATCCACGCGATGAAGCAAAGATTAGAAAGAAAGAGAGAGAGAGAGAGAGAGAGAGAGAGAGAGAGAGAGAGGCGAAACCCACAACTTTTCTTTTTGGTTGGCCGCTTTAAATAATTATCTTCGACTTTTCTCATCTCTACTCATCCAAGTTGACAGTCGTCTTTTGCAAAAGCCTCTCTTCTTTATAAGACCACACCCCCCTCCTCCTCGGAGACAGCAGCTGGGGCTGAAACTGTGAAGGCGATCGAGCAGCTGCAGCGGCTACCAGACAATGATGTCCTTGGACAACACTTTTCTATTCCCCTACCAACCCTCGCTGGATTGGGATCCACACACCTTCCAACTTGGAGACCTCCATCAACAACAACACTTGATGCCTTTGGGTAGGTGGAAACTTCCTATACTTTCTTCTTTGGTCGGCTTGAGCATGACTCTCCCACGTCTTTGGGTGATGGGAATGAGCAGCCACGGAGTCTCCGGTATCGTCGCAGGCCTCGACCGGTTACTTGCAAAACGCAGTGGCGGAGTGGGGCGACCAGTGCAAGCGGAGACGCGTGGCTTCTTCGTCCCCGGCAGATGACTCGACGACGACGACGACGACACAAGGGCTCCAAGAGCTTCTTCATGTAATACTTGAATTATGGTGTTTAGTATTGCAATGTGCTCCGCTCGCTTAGCTTGTCTCCTTCTCTTGTAGGAGTTTTGGAGTTCCAACTGTAATGGAGATCCCTTGCATGATTTGAACCACTGCATGCTACGAGATGATGCTGTCATTCCAGGTAGTAAAAGTTGATGAATCTTTCACCCAGCCTCTGTTTTTTTAGCTGCACTCTTCTCCTCCAACTTCACATTTATCGTTAGCAATCAATCATCAAATATTGGCTGAAACCAATAAGCACAGCTTCTTGAGTAACGCGGGCAACAACATTTCACACAGATGAATCACTGAACGTGTTTCTGAAGACCGAAGAACAAGTATCAGCATCACATCTCCCACAAGAGCCACTTTCCTCTTCCTCCTCCCATCAAGAATCACACGGCAAGGATCTTCGTCGGTCAAGCGACGCAAAACCTTCTCTTCCCACCACTAAAGTAGCAGCGCCCGATTTGAAAGGTTGGTGTGTCGTCACGCGCGACCATGAACCATGCACTCTGTTTCTTCTTTTGCTGAAGACAAAAGTTCTGACTCCTGCGCTCGTGTTAGGCCGTGAGAGGAGGCAATGCAAGAAGAGCAAAGCCAAGACGAGCGTGGCGTACCCCTTTGCGGTGGTGAAGCCCGGAGGAGCAGAGGGCCACGTAACGCTCGACGACATTAACGCAAGGCTTCTCAGGCGTCCGAGGCGGCCTGTGCGCCACCCGGTGGGGGAGTACGCTTATGGTCCCTGTGTGTCGCCGGACGGCCTTGGCCTTTCCGGCAAAGCAGTCGCCAGCCTCACACGGATCCAAACACGAGGGAGGGGCACGATAACAATCATAAGAACGAAAGGATGAAGTGCTTGTGGCCACTGCATGCTCTATCATTGTAATTGTATATGTGAAGGTCAACCGTTGTTGGAAAGACATGTAGCTCCTCTTTTCCAGCGCAAGGCTATTGTATCAGCTCACTGTATGCTTTTGGCTCTCCTCCTCTTCTGTTCCGTATGAGATGAACAGAAGAAGTAGATAAATAAATGTCTAGTACTTAAGATCTGGAGTTGTTTAGGGTTCTGTATCCTATCCATGGAAGAAGAAATGAGCTGGGTGGACTGTATGTACTTGGCATATTTCCTGCTCGAGTTCGAAGACAATTTTGCTGTTTACCTTCGCCTTTCACGAGAAGATGGAATGAAGTTTCACGCAGGTGACCTCCAGTGGCTATAAATGCACGAAAGCAATACATCAGCTGGCGGGCCCTTTTCTCGACTTGAATTCTGTAAGACGAAGAAGAAGAAGAAGAAGAAGAATAACCACACAAGAGAGAGAGAGAGAGAGAGAGCAAAAGCAGAAATGGATGAAATAGAAATGCAATTCTAAGTTTCTGATGCACGGTTAGAAGGGCAACATATGAACTCCATTAAAGTGCTTTTAATAATGGACTGCACTCATTAGCCTGGAGAGGACATACAGATAAAACATCACAACAGCGAATGGAAAGGACAAAGGAGGCATGCAAATGTTGGGGTCCTCCAAAGGAGAAGAAGTCAGGGAAGGCAAGGAGTGATCCATGGATGATGCATATGGAGTCGATAATAAAAGTTGCTACCTGTCGTCCTCCCCAAAGTCCAAGCTGACCTGAAGAAAGGTTTTTGCAGGGTGGCATGGAACTGCCATTGAGAGAGTCTCATGAACTTGTCCACCATTATAGCTCTGCCACCTTCTGATCCGTGATGATCACTTTGATTTTTTATTTGGGTTGATGCACTAATTAATTCTCTTCCAAGTTAGGATGACATCCCTCAAGATTTGTTGACTGTGTTTTGAGATAATAAATGGGTCACTATCCGTATGTGGAGGACATTTATTTCTTATGTTCATCTATCATGTTTTCCTCGAACTTAGTTACAAATAAATATAATACGATAGCGATAATATCACGGATTTTATAGTTTCGGAAATGTAAAAATTCTCAATTCATCATCAACCTATTTTTATTATCATTACTATCAAATATTATTATCACCATCAACAGATAATTCATGATCCACCGCAACCACTATTGTCATCACCATCTAATTATCAATAATACCAACAAATAAATCTTGTTAACAGTTCCATGATTATTTATTATTATTATTATTATTATCATCATCATAATTATCACATATCAACAACAGCAATCATCACCAACCATCATTGTTGTCACTATTCTATCATCATCATCATCATCATTTATTGTAAGCAATACTACCATGATCTCTGATCAAAATTCGATCGAAGTCAACATTATTTTATTTTTTTATAAAAAAATATTATATTAAATGATGACCATATGATGTTTAAATATGGATTCAAACCTAAGACATATCACCTGTGCAACATTTAATATACTAATCAATTTGAATTGAATTATCTCAATAATTTTATCATATGTCCATTCATGTTAGAAGAATATTTTTTAAAATTAATAATTTCTTGAAACGAATCATTTGCATCTCTACATATTTGAATATTGATAAGTAAATAAACATATATATATATGTATATGTATTGTGGTTGATGAGATAACCTTAGAACAGACGAATTGGTAGAAGCTGTAACGTAACATCACCACTGGCTTCTAAAGAGGCCATCCATTTGCACAGGTTCCACTCACGCCAAAAGATCATGGAGAAAGCCATGGAGGAGGAGAAGTTAACACAAAGGACACAGATACGACCTCTGCCGCCTCCTCTTTTTCTTCTGATGAACATACATACATACGCGAGGAAGAAGAAGCAGATCACCACCAGCACAGGAGCCTCTCCTGCTACCATGTCTGCCAACACCTGCGGCCGCATGAGCTCGACGAAGTACCGCAGGAAAACATTTCCCAGCTTGCACGCATTACCGCAGGCAGCACTGGTGCCCCCCCTCCCCCCCCCCAGTCCAATCATTCGCACCATTGACGCCCTTGCGTGCATGGAGTCGAGACAGTGGAGGGCTGAGAGGATCCCTGCAACCGTGTCTTGCGCCGTGGCCTTGCTGTAGCCTTTGGGCATCACCGGGGATGAAGACAGCCGATAGCTTTACTCCTTTTACCTGCCCACCATATCATGTCAAATCTTTAAAAAATCCACAAAGTGTATGAGTTGTCCCGAGAAATAGGACGGTGGATTGGTCTGTGCTTGGCAAAAGCACTCGCCGCAGTTAAACTTCAATTATTGGAGCTTTGAGTGAGTTGTGCTGAAAATTTTCAAATCTTTCATGATGGGAAAGATTAATCTTTGTTCCGTCTCTAGATTCATCACATAAGTGCATATTTTTCAATCTCTCTCTCTCTCTCTCTTTTTTTTTTAATTTTAAAAAAGGTGTCTCCTCTTGTTCATGAGGATTCATACCGAGCTTTCGAACCCGACGTTGATTTCACTCGATACTTATATGACTTGCACACACATATAACACGGCACCACAATCTGAGAGTCAAACAATTATAGGAAGTGAATCAACTGCCTGTTGGCATTCGATGTTCTTTTTAAGAGGTTTTGCTGGTTCAGATTTCATTCAAAATTCAATCTTCAACGATGTCTACATCAAGAAGGTCGATTGAGTCGCGCGACTCTTGTGGTGAGAGCAGTGAGTATGTGGAGATCATCTTGCATTGTGGAATTTGACTGATCTTTACGCGGTCTTCCTCGCTTAATTCCCAGTCGAAGATTTCCATGTTCTCCTTCATCCTCTCCTTGTTTAGGCTCTTTACGACCATGCTCGCTCCTTGCTCGTATATCCATCTCAAGGATACCTGCAATGAGAAGTGAACACAAATTATGTGGCATGATTTCGTATCGCTAGTTAGGGTTCTACTTTGAGCAAAAAAGTAGAATTGCCCTACAAAAGCATTTCATAGAAACAATCAAGAAGAAGCAAGTTAAGATAGCAAACACAGCAGAGCATAAAATCTACAAGGAAAGTGGAACAAATTTAAATCTAAATTAGTAGCAAACCTGCGTTCGTGAGTTTTAGTTAACAGGCTGCGCTGAGAAGCACTTCATATCTAGTTGAATAGGTTGGTTTGAGTTTGAAGGGATAATTTGTCATTGTGTAATTTGAGATTTCAGTTGGTTGTGTATAATGTTGTAGTCATTGCCTATCGACACGAGACAGAAAGCCAGTTAAGGGTGTACGAGGAAGAGGAACTCTAAATGTAGAAACAGGAAATAAAAGCTACATTAAAGATGTTTACACGTTAGACGGATTTCATCACATGATTCCATAGAAAGCTTTTCGCCTTGTTATTTATGATTGTTGAAGAACATTTTATCTAATGCTACAGTGACCGATTCCAAAGAATGAAAACAGCTACACAACCATTGAAGCCAGTTTTGTGACGAGTCCCATCTTAGGCATGCAGAACATATTAATAGGGTCTGAGCTGATCACAAATGCAACCAAGCCTATTAAGGATTCGTTAACAATCAGATCTACCATAAGTCATGTACTATAAATGCATGAGAAGGTAAGTGGTTATGATCCTCATAATCCACATCACAAAGCAGACTAGTACAAGAGATGGATAATATTAGTTAGACTTCAAACTGCAATGAATGTTATGGATTTGCCTATGCTATTCCTTCTAGAAGTGGATTTTGAAACCACTAATCAGCTGGAAACTAGTCCAAGATATTCCAATTTGCTCCACAAGAGATTAAGAAATTATTAACGAGTAAACACAGTTTGTGGTGATCATCAAGTTATTAGAAGATTCCTCAAAATGCTTTTGATGTATTGTCTACGTAGAAAATAATGTTCTTGCTTTCCCATGAGTAAATAAAAACTAACTTCACATGAGATCAATTGCATGAGCACTTAAGATCCATAGAATAAGACACTGTAATATATAATAAATATCTAGCATAAACATTTAATCTAGGCATTATCTTACTAGGCATCCAAGTTCATGTGATGCCTTTCTTTGGGCAAAGAACAGAACTTTTTTAAGTTCTAAATTTCCTTTTTTACTTCTCCTAAATGTGTTTAATGAATTATTTAACTTCTTCGAAAGAAACATTTTGAATCGGAGTTGGAGAACCCTCCTCACAACTACAGGGCATGATAGTGCAGTATGGCTTCTATGTTCCACTCAGTATCATATAGTACAGAAATAACAGCTAAACTGGGAAATTTTGACTCTATTGTTAAGACCAATATGATTGTTTTTGGCAAAGGGTAAGTGGTGACGGCAGGATTCGAACACAGGACCTTGCGATATTCTGTCAGTCTTTACGAGCTAAGCTAGCAAACACCATTCTATCACTGAATCAATTATCCCCTCGACCTCAACAAATCAAAGATGAACGACTCTTGATCAGCCAGCATCGTGCTGGCAATCCCCTCAAGCTAGCCAGCACAATTGGTGAATGACTCTACACTGTTGTCAAACCATTCTGCTTATATCCTATATCATTTATTTTTCTTTTCAAACCTAATAGGATTGGACTCTCAATATAGATCAGAAATAGGGATGGGTCAGAAAGAGGAAATCATGATTGGCTGTTTTCCTCACCCTTCCAGTAATGGAGTTCCTTTGTGTTGTCCTCCTCTTATCCCCTGTTCATCTTCTATCCAAACTGAGTGCTTGCAGGAAAAGCCTGGGCAAGATGAGGTCAAACAATGCCTCTTTGGTAACCCCATTCTTAAACGTGAAAGAACTCAGTTCTCAGAAAGCAAATGAGAGATTGGAAGGCAAACTCCCATGGAGCTTGACCTTGTGGAGGTTCAAATTACAAGAGACGAGTGGCATTTAGCCTATTTAGTATATTGTTTGGGTTAACTGGCTTAAAAGGAAGGTTGTAGTGAGCTTGTTTTGTTCTAGATTTCGCTTTGAGGAGAACATGATCCATGTCCTCATTATAGGACCTAGGTTTTTCAGAAGGAAAGCTCTCAGTGTCATTTATTGGAAGGAGAATTTTGACTACTTTTTGGAAAGGTTACCGTGGCACCAAGTTTAGTTTCTAGGTAATTTAGTTAAGTTTCTCAAACCAAACCATAGCAGTTCTACTTAGAAAAGCCCTCAACAATGACCATATTTTTCCTTCTGGAGTCGAGTGAATTTTGATAGGTGTTTATCCCAGTGGCTCCAAACCTCTTCCGCAAAAGAAAATTTCAACATAATCTTTTTAAAATTATAACATTGTAGGACATAAATGAATCTTCTTTACAAGTTCCTGAAACCCAAAGTAAGATAGATCATTTTCCTTTTGTTAAGCCTACAAGGAAAATGATGATCTGTTATCTGGCCTTTGGGTTTGGTCAAAAAATAAATCCAATTGATGAGGGTATGACCCAATCTAGTGTTCCTTCAGCAGATACTAATTTGGGCTTTAATTCTTTTGTTGTGAATAATGATCAGGTTGAGATCCAACCTAATAAATCTGATGTAAGCATTCATTCCAGTAACCTAACCCCTCAACTAACGAGGATTAAAGCTAGGATTTAGTCTTCAAGAAAAGCTAGTAAACCACCCTATCATTCTGACAACATTAATTTGGGTTTTTTGGCTCATTGCAAAAACTGTTTCTAATGATGCGTCTAGCATGTCTGTTTTGACAGTTATGCCTTTCACTCGTCGTAAATTTCCAAACAAACAGCAAAAACTGATACAAAGGTCATCATGCCACTGAGAAGACATGTCAGGCTTCTCTCACAAAAGTATCTCTAGTTTAAAGACTAGGTCATTACAATCCATCTTGTCCGATAAGAAAGACTTCTTCTCAGTCTCCCTTACCTTGACTTCTCACTCTTCCATGTTACTTACCGAAGTTCACCAATCAAATCGGGACTACTTTATTGATGATTTTATGTACATAAATCCTAAGCGATATTCATTCCATTCCCCCTCCCACACCAATAAAATGATGCTTTTGAAACAAATTCTTTATGGCTTTTTCTTTAACAATAGAAATGACTCTCTTCCACAGCTGCCAAGGTTGTAAGATTCCGTAATTACCAACAGATCCTGAGGAATCTGAGGGGTCTTTTGTCATACAGAACAATCTTATAGATTCCCCCTTCTTGAAGGTTACACTATTTTAAATTATAACAGTTCTTTTGACTCAAATACTAAGTATGCTGGAGTTGCATCTTTAGAAATCTTCTTTAGTTCTTGGGTGTTCTTATTGAAAAATTCATTTTTTTCTTGTTGATAAGTGCTGGTTCATGTTTGAAGGTCTTCACAGTGTCAAAGGTTTCAGTAAAATATAGGTCAGATCTGATTAACTGCAAGAGATCCAAATCTTTTAACAGCTCTAGATATACCATGGTGAACTAGGAATATGGTGAAAGATTGTTATGAGATGGACAACACTGTAGATTCAGCAAAGTAGAGTTATATAACAAGGAATATCAACAAGGATCCGCACTTACTTGCTAAATTTGCAAGAATATATGAAAACTGTGAAGAGGTAGGTTTCAAGTATCAATCGGACTACAATATGTACTATTTAGTGACTCGACCAAAGATTGATATCAGACCATATAGGTTGTTACTACAGTTTGAAATTTGGTCTTATTGTTCATTTTTACAGTCATATTGGACTGTGCAGGTCAGTACAACTCGTGATATATCTGCATCAGAAGATCTGATTGGTTGCTGAACACAGTATCGGACCAATACTTTTAAATCTTGGTCTTAATATGACTATGTAGATGCACCGTAAAACCTTCTAGATGATGAAATTGGCTTTTCTTCCTAATGAAACTTTCAGTAAAAAATGTATATATATATAAAAAAAAAAGTTAGATATACACAGAGATTAAAAGAACAACCTGGGCCACAGTCTTTCCTTTCGCCTTGCCTATGTCTTGGAGCACCTCGGATTCTAAGACAAGGTTTTTTCTCCCTGGCCAGGCCTGGCCTCCTAGAGGAGAATATGCGATGACATGAATACCATTTTGCTTGCAGAATTCGATCAGATTCTTTTGCTGCCACACTGGATTCAATTCCACCTACAAATGCTTTTCTCATCACTAAGTTTGATACCCAACATTCAACGATTGTATTGGAACTACTGAAAGAACACCAATATACCTGGTTGACGGCTGGAGGTATCTTAGCAATTTGAAGTAGATCATCAATTTTCTTCCGGGTGAAGTTGCTGACCCCAATCGACTTAGCCAACCCGAGCCTTTGGCACTCCTCCATGGCTCCCCAGACTGACTTCAAGTCCAAGGGGAGAATGTCCTCGCTCTTTATAGGAAAAGAGCAAGCTCCAGGCTTTAAGCTCATCGGCCAATGTATGAGGTAGAGATCAAGGTAATCCAACTTGAGATTCCTAAGAGCAAGATCAAGAACGCTAAGAAGCCCAATCGAATCACAGAACGTAGACGGCATTCAGAGAAGAATCGATTAGAAACAATAAATCTGGCAAAGATTTAGCACGCTGAAAGGTATTTATGAGTCGTTCCACCTGAGAGTCTCGCGGATGGCGGGGAGGACCAGATCGGGGTGAGCGTCCGTGCACCATAGCTTGGAGGTGATGAAGAGGTCGGAGCGGGAGTCGATGAGGCCGAGGTGCAGGGCCTCGGCGATGGCTTCCCCGAGGGCCGGCTCGAATTGGTAAAGGGAGGCCGTGTCGAAGTGGCGGTAGCCGAGCTCGATGGCGTGGCGGATGGCGAGCTTCTTCTTCCCGTCGACCGTGAAGGGGTAGCCCCCGGTGCCCATGCCCTGCACCGGCATCGCCCGGGCGGTGGAGGAGGAGCTCAGGGCCACTTCCGGAATGCTCATCTTCTCCGGGTTCGATTCCGTGACCAGCGCCATCACTCTCCCAACAACTCCTTAAATAATATCCCAAATCGCCCACCCAAGTTGTCAACTAGCCATTATTCGTATTATATCCAATCTTGCTCTTTATCACATAAAAATAGTAGTAATAATAATAATAATATAGATCGCATAAGAACAATCTTATCACAGCCATTATTTGTCATCAACACCAGGACGGCCAAGTCTCTTGGGGACTCCTCTTCCGCTGGTAACAGCGATGGTACCGAGACTCTCTTGCATTGTGGCATTTTGACTTTATTTTGTCGCCGTCTTCATCCCTCGATTTCCCAATCAAAAATTTTGGTGTTCTCCTCCATTCTCTCCTCGTTCAACGTCTTCACAACCATCCTCCCTCCTTGCTCATATATATATGTCCCATCTTTTGAGCACTTGGGGATTGATTCCAACACCAAGTTTCTGCCCAGTGACGAGCTTTGGCCTCCTAAAGCAAGAATAGCCAGTGGAATGAATACATACCCCTTTCCCTCGGCTTATTCTGCTGCCACACCGACTGGATTCAACTCCACCACCGAGCATCTTTCTTCTTCGCCATGCTCGTCGAAACAAAAAAAATTAAAAGGTTGTCATGGAGAGCAGCGGAAACTAGACAACCTGGTTGACAGCGGAGAGGAATGAATACATACCCCTTTCCCTCGGCTTATTCTGCTGCCACACTGACTGGATTCAACTCCACCACCGAGCATCTTTCTTCTTCGCCATGCTCGTCGAAACAAAAAAATTTAAAAGGTTGTCATGGAGAGCAGCGGAAACTAGACAACCTGGTTGACAGCGGAGAGGTATTCTAGTAATGTCAAGTAGCTCCACAATCTTCTTCCGCCTCCGACACTCCTCCATTGCTTCCCAAACCTGATCTCAAATCTAATGGAAGGATGTCGCTGCTCTTTTCAAGCTTTTTGGCCAATGCATTAGCATTAGTATCTGCTAAACTACAGAAGCCAAGGAAACCAAATAATGGTTGATCACATCATTTCTTTCACCTTTGCAGATAATTGTAGATGGAAGAAGTCCATGTTCTATCTGATACAGGTGTATTGACAATGTAGGAACAGATGGTAACTTGCAAAGCAATTAGCAACTACAAAATATACAAAACTGCATCAAGTTTCTCCCATATTAGAGATCGAGCCTAAACCTTGTGTAGAATTATGTCATTCCATCCAAATATAAAAGGCCTTGAATCAATCAAGTGCCAAAAAGATAAGAAAACAGAGAAATAAACTATATCAACATCAAGCGGCAAAAGAACCGAACAAAGGCCACCACAAGTTCATGCCTGAATCAACATGCCTGAATCAACTGTGGCAGTAAAGTTGTTTTTAATAATCAAGATGAGATGCAAAACAAAAACACATAAATTAAATTGGATTCATCGTTCATTCCTTAGATCGTTAGGGTAAAAGCTCAACAATTAATCCATAAATTCATTAGCCTTTAGGTATAATCTCTTCTCCTGCTGATAATTTTGGTAGAAATGGCACATAATTATAGACTGTGAGAGAGAAGGAGCCCCTCACCTGAGGCTCTGGCGGACGGCGGGAAGGACCAAACCAGGTCGTGGTGAGCGTCGCTGCACCAGAGCTCGGAGGTGATGATGAGCTCGGCGACAGCTTCCCCGAGAGCTTCCTCTGACAGGTAGAGCGTGGCGGTACCCGAGCTCGATGGCGTGGAGGATGGCGAGCTTCATCTTCGCGAGTTGGTCGGGCGTGAATGGTAAGACCCCCGTGCCCATCCCCAGCACGGGGATCGACCGGCGGTCGCTGCCGGAGGATGCCGGAGAGTCCCCCCAGCTCAGCCTGACTGGCTCCCGGAACACTCATCGGTAACCTGTTCACCGTAGAATGTCTCGCCGATGTTGTATGCCGCCGACAAGATCCACGGTATAAAGGGGTACGTTGGATCATCCCAGTGTTCGACCGTTGCCCTCCTCCGTTGGATGGTGTCAGATTTTGAAGTAAATAATAATAGAATTAAATTACAAAATAGGAGAGAAATTTTTTTTTTGTGGCAATCACACCATTAAAAACCTCATTTTATTTTGATTTAAAATATTATTATTTTGGGATATTGCCTATGACTATTTATGAAGATTGGCTTCATGATTGAAATTTACACATATCATGCAATGTACTCTAATTATATATCAAGTGAAGAATTACTTATGTTTATTTGTGGAATTATATTTTCTGCTTCTAAAGATAAGGCAACATTTGGACTCTTATCCTTTTTCTAGAAAACCAAACACTTTGTTGCAAAAGTATTGGAATATGATTCTTTTGTGCGCTTTCTACACGTTTATACGATATAACTCAATTTATGCAATTAACACGAATAAAAAGGATGAAACTCACCTAAATTGTTTGCTTGAAAGCTGAAAACTTGCTGTAAAATTTCAAATAAGAACTGTTGTTAATTATTAATAAATAACACAGTGTTACCGAAAAATTTATTGATGTCTCAGCATTGATCCCCGAAGCATAATTTTTTGGAGTTGGCAACACAGTCCGCATCAGACAACATACACCTATGAGTCAGAAACTATCTGTATTAGATTCACACACTCAGTTAAACATGGTTTTAAGTACACAATAACAAGGAAACCATAACTCCCAACTATTTGAGAGTATATATTTGAAGTGTATCTTTAATTTTAATTCCATCTCTCTATGCCTTGACCACAAATCACTAACATAAAAACAACACCCTGTATCCTTTAGTCTCTAAAAGCTTACTGGAATGGTTCTATAATTTACTTCAATCATAGAGGACCATATGCCATGCATGATATTTTTTTCTTTGGCTGAAGGAAAAAAAAACAATCTACATTAATTTCTAACCAATAGATGAAGCCTTTCCCGGGCATAGACTGAATAGACTATAACCAAAATCCAAACAGAATAGGTAAATAACCTGCTGTTTGATTGATCTAGCAATAGAAACTAAGAGAACATAAAAGGATGAAGAATAAAAAGAAAAGGGCATGTTAGCCAGAGATTAATAGCTCCCCACTAATAACTAATATTGAGCAACTTGTAATTAGCATTGTCATGCATATAAACTAATTCGATAACGACAAGTTTAAAATAAGACTAGCAGTTAGGATTTAGGATGACGAAAATCAATGCAGAAACAAAGGGGGTGTCGGCAGCTACTTGAATCGCTGCTTGATCTCGAATAGTAATAATAATAAGCAAATAAAGACATTAATTTGCTCCTAATACAATTGTTGACAGACTCATTTTTAGCCCTTACCATATAATCATCTTTTGAACCCAAATCATACTTTGATGGACTCAACCGAACCAAAACCTAACTGCATTTTCTATGCTCCGTCGAGTATGGTGTTAAAAAGTCATCAAATGGCTACGAATTGTTATATCCATGGTTTTTAGCACACAATTCTTTTGATGACAGTTTGACTTTTCTTCATCCCGCTAGCTCCAAATCTTACCTTACAACCTCCTTGTAACTTTAGTAATCAGTCTTTGCCTTTCTATCTGCACCTGTTAAGCTCTACATTGTGAAAGAAAAATATATATACTAATTTTCCAGCAAGCCCCGGCGAAAATAATGCACATGGACAACTACAACTATCATCAACAAACTATTCGACTGGACCTCATACTGATGACATGTATAAATGGAAAACAAAGATTGTAGAAAGAAATTAGCAATGAGATCAAACTTATGCCATAACTTGATTATGAGCCAGTACGGGCTCCTAAAATGTTAGACAATTTATGCAGTTAACAATTAAAACCAGATTACTTAACAAATGGCATAGTTGTTATGATTAGGGTGCACAGAACATGCATCCTACGAGCGTATAGCAAACATCCTATAACAACATGCCATAACATCCAAGCAATAACAACATGGATATTTTCTTCCATTTTAACTCCAAATTTACTATTGACTTTCTACTAGATTGTCAGTAAGCATCTAGCACACAGCGATTAATAGATTGTTCAAAACAAGAAACTGGATATGCACAAAGAGGCTTGAAATAAAAATTACAGAAATTATTAATTAGAAGGTCTGCAAGTCCTCATTATCCACATCGACAGCTCCTTCCATGGCAATTATGCTCAGATTAACAAAAGAACAGTTGCGCTCAACAAGGAAAGCAATTTTCTAGAAAGGAACACATAAAGATGGACAAAGAAACAGAATTGCAAATGTAGTACTCATGCGGGATATGCAATAAGAAATTTTTTGGAATTTTCCTTCAATAACTATAGCTATGTTATACAAACTAAAACCATTAATGAAAAACTCAAGAAATTTAGACAGCCAAATAGAGAAAGTACAACTTTCAATAAACAGATTGATGATCCATCTAAATTAGAGTATTTTTACCAATAGGAGAGCAACTTATGAATGGAAAATGAGAAAACATGTAAATATATCCACTAAACCTGGATGTCTCGGTTCGGTGTCGAGAACCATGTAAAAAAGCTAAGAAAGACACACCAGAGCTATGAACTTATCTGGAGAACTTCTGCAGCAGGTAATATAATCATATGCAGGAAAAACAGACCAAGCGCATAGCCTCAGTCCCTATACAAGTTGACAAACGTTGTACATTTCTACCTGATCGTCACAAACTTGTTGGTGCCATGCTTGGCCCAGTAAGGCTTCAAGTCAATTGGGTCAGAAAGGTTATAACCTTTTGCAGCAAGGTTCGCCAATACCTTCTTGAAAGCACCTTGGCTCATCTTCCGCCCGGCAATTCGTGCCCCACGTCTCTTTGTGCTCATCGGAAGCGGGTACATTGAGATGCCAGTCGTGCAGCAAGCGGACTGCCAGCCTCCAGCTCCCCACCGATAGCACTGATGGGGCATGCCGGTGCATGAGCATAATGGTGTAGGAATATTAGAAACGTCCAAGTCAATCCCATTGATGTTTAAAGCAGAGCTTTGCCTCAGATTCCTCCCTTCATGACCCATCCGACTACTACTCTCATCATTCGAAACAGCAACCTTCTTCGATCTGTTAGGCTTTGAGGCCTTATGGGGGCACGTCTGAGCCCGAGGCCGGGACCTCTTCTGCGGCACATCCTTTCTTAACTCATCGTCCACTGCTGTGATCCTATCACCCTTGGGTGGTGGTGGCAGCAGCAGTGGCGTTGATTGCATCATCGAGAACGAATGTGCACCGTGGGATACACCAGCATCGCCCATGGCCGAGGAACAGTCGTTCATCGGCAGCATGTGCAACATATCGTTTTCTCTAAGGTTGATCCACTCATTCCGCGTGATGTCCATTCGATCGGGCTGTTCAGGAATGAAACATTCACGGCGGTGGAACGCTCCGTTGGAAAGGAAAGACGGCTTTGGGGCGCCATACTCTGCGGCCATTGACGACATGAGATGCAGCCCCGAATCGCCCTTCAAGGTCTGATCCAAGTAAGCCCAATTTCGCATCCCCATCCCACCGTCATCATCCATAAAGCCGAATCTACGTTGAAACTATCAAAAAATATCGGGCAAACGCTACCGATAAAATCTCTCTCTTCCCGTATCCGTTCAACCCATCGACCACATTGCCTTCTTCTGACCAAACCAATCACATCAAATCACGACAGGAGAACAGAAGCAAGGGAACAAAATATACAAAAAAAAAAAAAAGGCAGAATCTTGAAGCAAACCCTGATTGCAACGCTGTAAAAACCTGAAGAAAATGAGCTCCAATCAAAAGCACACCAAATCAAACCCAAAAATTTTGGATTTCTCCTTGTTAAACAAAAGATCGCAGCTTCTAGGGCTTCAAAGATGAGATCTTTGAAGCGGATGGATTAAACAGTGACAACAAGAACCCAGTAAAAGCCGAGAAACAAAATTAATCAGGAACGATAACAACAACGCTGGTGAGAAGGCGAGAGAGGTGGGAGGAAACGGAGACTTTACCTTGGGGAGAACTCTCACTCTTTAGGGTTCATTGCTGAGCCTGTGGGATGATGGAGAGAGCAAAGAATCCACGGAGGAGGATGATGCCAACGTAGTACAATTCTAATAGAACATTTTGATGGTACACCGATTCTATTTGGATTTTAGTAGGTAAAAGGTGACCCATTGAATGAGAAAAGAACAGAACAAGAACAACGACTCTGCCAACAGCTCTTTCTTTCTGTGCTTATCCATTTATTTATTTTTTTATATTTTATTTCGGTGAGTAGATTTATTTTTGGATAATTTATTTTTCTTTAAAAAAAAAGCCCCGCCATCGTGTGTATTTTTTCAGTAGGGGTGCCCTATTTTTTTAGGACCAAAATACCCTCAATAAATTTACAAAAGACACCTAATATCTTTTTTGGCCTTGGTTGACTTTATTATTATTTTTTTTCTTTTGGCTTGAGCCGATGTGATGGACTGAACTAAACTAGATTTATTGAATTAGGTCGATTCAATTTAATAGTAAGTATTTAAATTTTTATTTTTAGATCTAAGATTCATTTTTCTATTTTTCTCCAAATCATCTCGATGTCCTATTCTATAATATCATAGTCTTTGTCAATATCATCATCATCGTCAACACAAGACAGGGCTAGCACTAGCCTTAGCCATCAGGCTAGGGTTCCTGCCAACAAGACATCGGTGGTGGCATCGTCAATGTAGAGTTCTCGCCAATAAGGCATCATCAAAGAGGAGAGGAAGGAGGGTCGCGATCGTTGTCACCAACGGGACAAGAGGTGGACAAAAGTATATCGACCTTCTTGATGTTCGTTATTACCATGGTCGTCGGTTGAGTATTGAGCTTCGTGCAATCTCAGTGATCAATGTTTCATCATCGTATCATCATGTAATTTTTTTTTTTTGTAACCTTATTGAATCGCTATATGACTTACTACAGTATTGATGAAATATTTGTAGTATCATTGAAGCATCAAAACTTAGTAGTGTCACTACTAAAACGTCAATAGCATTGGCCTATCGTTTAATGTATTATGAATTATTCACTATAATAATATATATCATTTAAGTATAGTTACTTATTACAGGATGAACCTCTCGTGAATGAAATATTTAATTTTCTAGATGAGATGAAGAGTTTCAAAAAAAAAAAAAAAAACAACAATCCAATACCGGAATTAGAAATAATTTTATTAATATCAGAATTAATTTTGTTAATACCACAATCATAAGGAGAAAATTTAAAATATGTAGAAGTTGAAAGCTTAAAGTAAAGTTGGGCATTGTGGATGGATGATAGTTGCTCTTAGAGGTGATTATTACAAAGTTAATCAACAAGCACCAATGCAATATGCATAGGAAAAAAATTGAGATCATGCAGCTTATACTAGCAAGTTTATAGCTGAAAAAAATTTTAAAAAAAAAATAAATTCTTGCAAATGAATATTATACTCCCAAGATGATCATGCAGACATACAATAAAAATTTGGAAGTAGTAATTTCATATATAAAAGCATATCTAACATGTGAAATCTCATTAAATAAAGTTCATTGTCTGATACAACTGTTTCTTCAATATAGGTACAGAACAAGGACATTTTTTTTTTATAGTTTTTTAGGCATTCGGTGCATGTTGACACATTTTTATTTAGTACATTCATCCAGTTATGCACTCCATTTAACTGAAAAATATCATGGTGTATTGATGATAGTGACTATTATTGATAGATATAATAAATTATTTTATATCACATTTGGAGTAGCATACATTGAGAAAAGAGAGTCATGGGAATGGTTTCTTTCGAGTTGGGAAAATACTTTGGTGCACACTATGATTTTTTCTTTTTTTTTTTTTGAAGTATCATCATTGATATAAGTCAAAAAAAAAAATTCTTGTAGCAATGAAAGAAATATTTTCAGAGGTACATCATGATTGCCACATGATTTATCTTTACAAGAATTTAGTAGACTTTTATTTTTTGGCTGCCGCAAGAGAACTTTTTAATGAATGTATATGAAAATTAATGAAAAAACATATAAGAAAGTTATCATTGGATTTCAAAAATAGATAGAGAGAAGTGGGCTACTATATTATTTCTAAGACGTTGGTATGTAATGTTAATAACAAATAGTTTCGAAATCATGAATTCATTATCGAAAGATGTTTGTGGACTTCCAATAACATATACGATGGAGATGACACGAAGAAAGTTATCGAGTGATTTTATTTACATCATTAAATTATCAATGCTACTACGATAAATACACTGACACTTCCTATGAAGAAAAAAATTATCAAAGTAAAAAAATAAGGCAAGACCTAAAAAAAAGAACTATTATGTCAGATATTTTGATATATTTAGTATTCTATGCTATCATGCAATAGATGCTATTGGATTTTTAAATTTCAATCCATATGACTATTGTGAGGATTACTTTTTTGACATAATATTCTAAGAAGATTTATAATGATATTATCTTCCCAACAAGAAGCAAGTAGTTTTAGATTAAAAACCTAATAATAAAATTATCTTACCACCAAAGAGCATAAAATAGTCAGACCAAAGAAAGAAGACAAATATAGAATCGAGATATAAATCTTAAGCCTATACAGTCTATAAAGTATCAACAATCGAGGCCCTAATTAATTTTTTTTCTAATGATATATGTGACAAAATAGAATTCGGAAGGATTATTATGGTAATCTTCGAAGCCTATGATCACAAGATGTCTAAGTCTGTAATCTTCGAGTATTTTATATAATCTTTTAGTTTCATCTTTCAAGTTTTTACACTTAGCATAGTCTTATGTGTATCCTACAAAGCAATTTATATATATAATAAAATAATATAGTTTAATCGATAAAAGAGAAATACCAGCATATATAAATTTATAAAATAATTTTATATCTCTAAATGAATGATTATTTATAAATAAATGCTTTCATGTCCTCAATTATAAATAAATACTTGATTTGATAAAATAAAATATTAATAAATATGTACTATATGTATGATCAACAAAACTTACACATCAAATTTTCTATATTTTATTTATTAGGAAGCTTTTTTTTAAATAGGTAATCAAAGCCGTAGCTTCAAGATACATGAGTTTATCATAGTTGGAAACCCCCCAAAATTAGAATAATGTCACTCGAGCTAAACTCAACTAAGACACCACCAAATGTAAGAGTAGATCTCCTAGTCCAATGATCCAAAATTATAAAAAATGGATCGACATATAAGAATGCTATGAATATTAACTATAAATGACAAAAAGGTCTCATCTTAAGAAAACGACAATGATAAACCCTAGAGAAAATGAAAATTAGATAATGTCTTTGTGAATTTACATCCATATACCTGTCTCTTTATTTGCATGCTTATTTGTAGTGATCTCAATAAGTAAAATAAAATAATTTAAACAGTGCCATATACATGTTTGTATCTTAATTTCTTAATGTTATAAATTTTTGAAGAAGACATTAGCAACGATATAAAAAATTAGAGTTTTTTTCAATACCTTACTTTTGTGGTTGGTGAATGATATCATCGTCGATAAAAGAATGACACCATCCACAGTTGGAGAAGAATGTGGTCACTGAGAAGATGACGAGGTTTTCACTACGGGAAAGGAGATAGGTCATTGTTCACTCGGTGATGCCATCACTTAATAATGCTACTTATGAAGCTATATTGTTGGTTATTAGAGAGGACTAGAGGATGTCATCGTAAAGAGAGCATAGGTTATATTGGCAACCACTACCAAAGAGAGAAGGATGATGCCATTATTCAAGGGAGGATACCGTCGTAGGAGACGTGAAGCTACCACCACCGTTCATTATAGGAGAGGATCGCTTATCGCCAAACCCCAATATGATGTCACTGTTCAAGGGAGAATACCGACGAGCGCATATAATAGGGTTCCACTCATTTGGTGGAACTCTTGTCCTTTCGACTCTTATGTTTTGATTCAAAACTAACCCAAACCACAATATGGTTCGATCCACTTTGAAGAATTAAACTCAAATCAATTCGACTCAGATGGAGACAAATTGAACTAACCTTTGGGTCGATCATGTTTGAATTAGGTTAGCTAAATTAATATAAAGAGTTGAACAGAGAAGGATATTTTATAATTTTAAACAAAAGGAGCACCTCTTGTATAAAAAATAATTATAGAAACGTTATTGTTAAACTATATTATTATTTTTTGTAAGATAAATTACCATTTATTTTTCTTCCTATCTTTAATAAATCATAACCAACTTGTTGATGCAGATGTAAGACGTGCATATCTCACTATATATTAAAGACACTTTTTATTCAAATAAAATCAAAATTTTCAATGTATGAAAAGCCAAATTCTTCAATTATTATGAAATCTCAAATCAGATCATTTACTCTTACCTTAATAGAGAACCTCTTCCTAAGAATCATTTTGTCTTAATAATCCCAATTCGAGACTAAATAAGTTGGGACTAATTGAATACTAGTGTGAGAAATTTTTTAAATTAAAATTTTATTTTCATAAAGGATATAATTCACAACTCGAAGTTATACATTATTACAAGAGATCTTAAGAAAAAAATATTACTAAATTTATACCATTAACTATTTCATTTATGACTACAGATCCAACCAAAGCAAAATACATTGTAATTAACACAAACTTAAGTTTAAAATTTATTATATATCATTTCACATATACTAGAACAACTCTTCACGTAAACTCATAAATCTCTATATCTTCCCTTTTCATGTAGAGAGGACACCATAAGAATTATAAATTTTCATGAGATAAATACTTAATCTTTAATATAAATTTTCATCATAATTCAAAATAAATTATAATCTAATTATAATTCTTTCAAATAATTTGAATCTGATTATAATTCTTAAATACTTACCGACTTTAAAAAGAATCAACTAGGATGTGGGTCAAAATGTTAGGTTAGTATTGAGTTTTAGGTAATTATTCTTACTTACTAGGGAATTTTGTATTGGGATGAACAAGGACCGGGGCTGTATTCAATTTAATTTAAGCTCATCCTTTTGGCAAAAAAAATGTTATATGGAAAGAAATGATTCGATCATTTTTTGTAATGTTCCTTTGATACTGAAAATTTTGATCAAATTTCATATCAAAGTTTACCCTTAGCAACTCCTTGAGAATAAAAAGACTTGTATCAGTAGCATTAGTTGACTTACTACTGTACTACAAAATTACTTGGGCTCCTATAAAACTTTAATCCCTGTGGATTTTTCATGTCTTCATGGGTACGAGCATATAGATTTATAATGAATGATTCGTTTTGGATGAGACCAATTCAGTATATTTGTTGAAAAGACGTGAGGCGTTGAATAATAATATTGCATGCCGGTTGTTGGTATTTAGTAGCTCTCACAAACACATTAATATATATATATAAATATGTTTGAAGATGTGGATCAAATGGACCTTCAATTGGCCGGCAAAAATGCAAGTCCTTCTTCTCCAACTACATTTTTTAATTTCCTGCCATTAAATTAAAAATAATGAAAACAGGAATCATGTCACCATGAGCAACCTTTCTTTAAAGCCACCATCAATCACGTCGTGATTGATATCAACTCTTGCTGATCGAAACCTGTGGTCATGGAGATCGGGCTCGTTAATAATTTTGGGACTTTTATTTTTTCATATGAGTCAAGTCGATCTTATTTTTTATATCTATTTTTTTTATTTTTAAGAGCAGAAAGTAAAACGAAATTTTTAAGTTCAGAATCTTTCATTTGTCGATATTTTTATTATTAGGTATGCTATCGTCATCTTATTATTATTATTAGATCCCACACGCAAAATGTCCCCCCACTTTGCTCGGGCCCCACCTCGGGTCGGACCCCTTTTCGGTGAGTTGGACATAAGGGAGACGTGAATACTGGGCCCCACAAGAAAGTTGGGTGGGACCCGTCGACCTACCGAAAAGTAGCCGTTACGGGGCCAAATCAAATCGTAAATGCGCGTACTCGCGGCCAGCCGTCGATCTCTCGCGCCGTCTCCGGTCGCCGTTGATGATGGTAGGGAGAGGCGAAAGACTTCGTTCGTGCGTGGTCGTCACCAAAAGCAATTAGCCTCCCCCACACAGAGGCAAAGGAGAGGAGAAAAAGGAGAAAGCGAGAAGCACAAGGAAGGGAAGTAATGGTTGGGATCTTCTCAGTCTTCTCCGGTGGCTACATGGCCAAACCCAGTCATCATCCTTCCCTCCTCCAACTGGTAAACTTATCATTGCTTTCCCTTCTCCGGGTGTTCCTTTCTTCTTTTCTGGCTTCTGACGACACGATCGATCTATAAGGAAACAGCTCTTCGGATATGTTCCTTTATCGGTCGATTGAATCTGGTGCCAAAATGAAGTGTTAAATTGTTTGGAGCTGTAGGATAACAAGTTGGCAGAGGGTGAGGAGGAAGAAGGGAACGATGGAACTTATGATGCTCATGGTGAGATTGAGAGGAAGGGTGATGATGACGATGACGGTGCGGAGGTGGAGGATGACGACGAGTTCAAACCGATAAAGCATCCGCTGGAGCCACCGGATGATGACCGGCCGGCAAAGTACCCCTTGCCTTTTGCTTCTGTCGTAAATGTAAGCCATGTTCTTGCATTTCGATGCTCGTTTACTTCCTATCTTAGCTTGTAACTTTCATCTGTTTTCTGAAGAAACTTTGATGTCTACAAATTATTTCTTTTGTTTCCTATATAAGCTGGATCAGGGAAGTTGATAGTATGCTGATAAGTAAGTAATCGAAGATCCAACGGGAACTGGGGTTTTTTTTTTTTTTTCTGGAAAAGAATTGATTTGGATTAGATAAAAGATCTTGATCGAGGATTTTGGATCATCATTTCTGCTGGTCAACGACATGTGAGTACTGATAATAGATTGTGGATTCAACCTGCTTCAATAGGATAATAGATTGTTACTTCAATTAAGTTGGAGGGGCTTTTCCAATGAAAGGTTGCTTAATGCAAAGTTTGCGATACCGTTCGGTATGTTCGGTATATATCGATCCGATATAGGACCAATATATTCGGTACAATTTGATATCTTAAGTAGATATGTTCGGTACAATTTGATACAGTAGTATTAGATTGTGAAGCTTGACTTACTAGATTATGCTGAATAATCCACACACAAATAACAGAGGGAGAAGAATGGAAATATAAACTGTACTTAGGCACTCCTCTCCTCTTAATCATTGGCATGGGTTAAATTAGTCCTATTTCAGATTCTCCATGATCTTGCTTTCTTTCGCAGATTTTGCCAGCAGATTTGATGTCTTAATCCAACAGTGTGGTCAGCTTGAGATTAGATGAAGTGGCACGAAAAGAGCACCAAAAATAACAAATGCAAGCGAAAGTGATGTCCGAAGTGATCCTTGTCCTTCAAAACAGTTTAGGTCTTCACAACAATGCTTGATGTACATATAATATTTCAAAGATGGCATTTGCATGACATAGTCTACATCAGATTCTGCAACAGCTCCAAGGAAAAACACTGTTGATACTCTGTGAAACAAGAAGCAAGGACTTGTTCTTCGAATCAGCTATATAAGAGCTTCCGGATTCGAGTAGCTAAAAGTTCTCTTTGGTTTTATAAAGGCTAAGAAAGACACAATTTTAGTTTTAAGTTCATCTTTTTGGTTCTTTTCCTGAATTCAATCTAGTTTAAAAATGCTCAGGCAGTGGCTGCAACATACATTACTAAAGTAGTATGTCCACTCCCACTCAATTGGACAAGGATCATGATTATGTATTGCTCATTCTAACTTCACCATTTTGTTTTTGTCTCAGTCAATTCATCACCTCTTTTAATTATTTAAAGGTTTTATTCATCTCATTGAAATCCTCAAAACTGTTGCATCTGTACCTAAAAAGTATCTTCTGCTTTGTAGCTTCTGAATTTGATTGTCTGGCACTCTTCATGTTGCAAATGTGGGTTACAACAAATGCTTAGCTCCACTATAGATACACTTCCTTGCAGCAATCTTCATGTTTGCAGAATGTTTGAAGTAGATGTGAATCACATTGATGATGCAAATTGGCAAATTTAGAGGTAGAAAACTCTGCTATAATGGGAGCAGACACAAGTAGTTCTTGACATTTTGCTTGTTTTGCCTCTAACATTTAGACAACCTGTGGTATGTCAAGGATGAAGGTGAACTGAAGGAGTCATTCACAGCAAGTTTACAGACGGTAGCAGAGTCATCGTCGTCGTCGATAGGGAATGAAGAAAGAGTCGCTGAGCTAACTCGACCGCAAACTGATCGAAAGCGGCATCCCGTTCGAAATCATCCCCCTCCTCCCTCACCAAACTACAGCATATTTCAAGTCTTTCATCAGTGCAAACAGTTCGAAGCTTAACAAATAGCTTCCATCTCATGTACAGGCAAAACTATTACTTGGAATGTCTTGTTTTATTGTAAAAAATATGCTGCATATATTCACAATAATTTGAAACCTAAAAAGAATGTATATTTCTCATCTCTTTTTGGAGAAAGAAGAATCAAAGATTGTTTGTCTATTTGCCTTTAATGTGGTGGCATATAAGGCATACATAAATCATCTGTCATTACAATGTTTAAATATATATCCCTTCAAATATTAAAATCTTTGGCATTTATCCCTTCCATTAAAATTTTGTTCACAATGCTTGAATTAACTAACTGTAACTTCTATTAGCATTATTTAGTTTGTGTTTAGAAAAATTAAATTTGATTCTGGTTTGAATCCATATTTGAATCAGAACCAAGGAGAGATGTTGAATCTAGTTTTTTGCCACTCTCATGTCTCTTTTCTTTTCTTTTTTTTTGTTTTCTTTGTTTTCACTCAAGATGATGCATTCTATCAATTAGTATAAATATCAAAAAACACAATATCCAAGTATCACATACATATACATATCAAATAGGATAAATAAGTACAGAAATAGGATATATAAATATAAAGTATAAGAATCTTTAATACCAATAACGTAAACATAGCATACCCATAAACAAAAAATAATATAATTTTGAAATAATATAAACTTTTATAAAACTAAAATTCAGATAATATAAAAGATACTATATAGATTACAAATCCACACAAATGTAAGAGTTTAAAATTAATATTTTAAAACATATGGGTGATTACCAAAAAATAGCCGATGTTTCTAATTTTCTCGGATCAAACTATTAATTTTCATGTTGCTCATGGAGAGAACCTGAACATATGGTCCAAAAATTACTTTAGCTTTTTAACTACTAAATCAAAACACATAGTTCAAAAACATTATAATTGGATAATAGTACTTATTTTTTTAATTATCATTCAAACAAATAAATGAATATAGATATTATAAAGTTTCCAAAATATATCTAATATATAGACCTTCATCATCAAATCCACAGAACCAGTTGAAGTGTAAAAGCTTGTCCTAAATTTGTAGAGGAAATCAATCAAGTTATAAATATGGCCAAAGCTTTACTAGGAGATAACAATTGCTGGGTTTTACATAAATATAGGCTTCAGTAGGACCTATTTGTCCACCAACCGAGAAGGTGCAAGTTCATCAAAAAATTTGTTTGGCTTTAATCCTGAAGCCCATGAAACTACAGCACTACAAAATGCATAAAAGAATCTGAACAGCATCAATTGCTTTCACCATTTCCATATGTAAATAATTTGGTAGAAAACATTACACTACAACATCAAGGAAATATACATAAGTTCTGTGCTACATGGGGAAATATATGTGAAGTTTCTATTACATTGATGAGCTATGGAGTGTGGAACAAAATTTAGCCCAAGTAATAAAGAAATTCAACATCCAATTGAATTGGAAATGCATGTCTTTCATTCTTTTAGCGACAAATCTCATCTGGCACCAATTCTATTATAAAGCACCACTCATCCCATCATCCTGCTGCTTTTCCTGCACAGATTTGCGAGGGTCTATCAGCTATATGTTCAAATACATTCAAATACGCAAAAAACTGAAAGATCAAATCTTTGACACCATATTCTTGGTTAAATCACATTTTCAGAAAATGTGGGAATAACCTCATTCTGAACAAAATATCTTGAAAATCCTAAGCAGATACAAAGATCATCTATGTTGGAAGAGGAAAGAGTCTCACTGAACTTGTAGGCTGTTTGCTAGGTTTCCAATACATTGAATACCTAACATCTTCATTAAGGTACCACAAAACCATGTGGGAGGAGTTTCAGATGGGCTCCAATCAAGTTGCTGATCATACCTTTGATGGTTTATCACCTTGCACAACAAAGGATATCCATATCTTGGATGCCAACCTAGTGCAGTTTAACGGACACCATATACTATGACAACGGCGTAATACTTACATAGCCTAAAAATGCTTAAACCTACTTACCTATGTTTTTTGTTGTAAAACACCAAATTAAATTTAAAAGTTCAGCTTTTTTACAGTGAAATTTACAATGTACAAATATACGAATATCATTGGAATATATTGCTGCACAAGAAAACTTGTATATGTAGATGTAAACTTAAATGAAATTAATGATACTACTTTCAAGGAATTTGGGACTAGAGATAGAGTAGAGCATACCTCCAATTTCGCTTTGGCTTCAGAATCAAATGTCTTGCATAGAATCTCATAGCTTTTCTCAGCTCCAATCTGTTATGAGAGGTTACGAGTAACTTTCATTGAATAAGAATTTATTAAGTACAAATAGTTTGTAGATTAAAAAATCATTATACCAGTGGATCCACTCGTGATGGTGAAATGGTTGAGATTGTATATCTGAAAAAGACATTAATTAGCTTTCAGTTCATACCAAGGGTGAAGAATAATTATATTTGATACTTATGTTCTTATATAATATACACTTATTACCAATGTCTAAACAATAACTTACCTCAGCTTGGTCATGTAGAAATTCATGGCTAGAACATTAGATTTTTGTACTGTCAGCATCACAGCTCCCATGCGATTCTATAGATTTCATGTAATGCTACATTTAGGGCCAAGCCAATCAAGGAGCCATCTATCCTAAGATGCTAGGCATGCTCAAAATTAACTTTGACCATGAACTATATGAAAAGAAGTAGGCGTATCATCATAATGAAGCATGAAATAATTATGAGAATAATATTTCACAAATAAGTAATCTAAAAAGATAATGATCTGTCTCAATCATCAGCGTGAATAACAACCTACCATGCACATGTGTATCATTTTCACAAAACATATATTGTTACCTTATGAGCAATAAGTTCAATTAATTGCATCAGGAACTTTCCTAGTCCCTTCCTTTGTGCACAAGCCTCCAGCTGTAGCTCATATACATAAACAACAGGAATATCTTCCTCGACAATAAACCGGTAATGCACAAAACCAACCAGATGATTCTGATCACCTGTCTGACCAGTATAGAGTCTTTCCTCACTTTTGGCTGGGGGATTTTCATCAGACATTGCATTTGTTGATTGTCGTACAAATATATATTGTGCTTCAGGCGAAACCATTTCCCTTCGTTTCACTTTCTCTTCCAATTGCCACTCTGAACCATATGGACCTTCCATATTGACCTAGATAATTTCATTTATTACATGATACTGGCAACTGATACAATTTAAAATAGAAAGTGGCAATGGTTCTTACCTTAAGAAGATTTTGAATGTATTTCTTAATAGGAGAGGCAAGTTGGTCTCCAATTCCTGATTCCAAGTAAACTGAAAGTCCTGATCATCAGTTAAAATGATCAATTGTGTCACTAAGTGAAATATAGACATTCCAGAAATGAGATTATATCAACAAATAAAGAATCATATAGAACAGATAGATGATATTAACGGAGGAAGAATCGTAAAGAAAATTAACAAAATCATGGATACACAAATTCAACTGTCAATGTAATTTAACAGATTGAAAAGATGGGCCTTTGGCCTTAGTAGTATAACGCAATGTCCGAATTGCAAATATCAAGGCGCTTAAAAGCTAAAACAGTACGAAAGAAAGTGTACCGCTGTCGTCTTGACATGAAAATCCTAAACCCTCCTAACATTCTGGCTCCTATAAAAGCATACTATTATGTGTATACATGTTTCTTTTTTCAAACTTCAGAAGTTCTCACTCCTGTTACCATGTCAAGCTTTGGAAGTTCTGACTCCTATTTACCATTTCTTTCGTATCGACAGAAGGGTGGAAAGGAAAGTAGATGGTCCTTGACAGATGATGCCTTCTTTATAATTTCATCGATTGCTTTTTTCTTCTCAAGTACCTGCAGAAACACATTGTTGTCAGTTATCAACATTTAGATGTCTACATAAATTCCTCAAGCATATTATTTAAATGTCTAAGTCGACCAAAAAACATTAATCATATCGGTAAAAGTAATCAGCACACATAGATCTGATGAAATTTTAATTGCCCACTAAATGATAATAGGCATATGCATTGAGAGCATTATTTTTTCATGTTGCAAATCAAATGTCGAGGAGCTTTACCAAGTGATGTTGTAACCCATGTCTCTTCTGATCCATGGTTTTGTACACATTTGCTTACAATTTCAGAAACTAAAAAATCATCAATTTATCATAAGCTTAATCAATCAAGAAACCTATCTCCTTGCATGTGTTGGTGAAGTCAAAACAATAAAACTCATTAATCTAAATGCAATTTTCCAAATGAAGGGATTTTACTAAAATATGCCTGAGCAAAGATTATCAAGATTGCAACTCGCTGTAGTAAGTGACCATGACTATGTCCTGTTTTCAGATACAGATTGATCAGCATATTCAAATAATTCAAATTTTCTGTGCATCCATCCAGATGCCAATGAAACTGAGGTCCAGACTAAAATAAACTTATCGACCTCATTAATTTCTAGTGCATCTAAAGAGAGAGATCCTCTTATCAATTTGGAACTTTCAATTTTACAGTATACATAAACCACGAATAGTTTACTACTCCTAAACATTTACTATAACCTTAACTGAAATGATCTCCACCCGACCCTTCATTGGCCAGACTGATATTTTTAGTTTTTGTATAGAACCCATACCGTGGCTAATTTTTGAATGAGAGAATAGTCTCTTACCATACTAAAATCTGTTTTGCATTTACAATAATTAATAAATCGATTTTTCTTTTCTCCACACAGTTCTCTTGCTAGTCCTATTTTCCTTGCTATTTGGTACCAACAGATCCTCCAACACATCGAACACCATTTATTTATTTTTGAATCCATGGAACTGAAGACATGTACCAAAAGAACTTAATAGTTGCATTTGTCTAGATTAGGTTGGTCTCTAGCGAAAATTATTCAGATAGTTTGAAAGCATCAAAAATTGGATAAGATCGCTGCATAATTGTTGCCGTCTCCAGTTGCGTGCAGTCCACTGCAACAGTGAGAATTTCGAGAGTGACTAAGGTCATTAAACTCGAAGTCAACAAAAAACTAAACCAGAAACAAGAATGACCAGCCACCACCATCAAGACAAAAAAAATCAAGACTCTGCTGTAAGCAACAAACCCGAAACCTTACAGCCGGTGATACCAAGAACAACTCAAATCTTTCATTTCCATAGAATCACTGTTTTCTTTTAGCAAAAAAAAAAAAAAGAATCTAAAATCAAACCTTTTGGGAGAAGAAAAGGATCAAAGCCAACACGAGCAACCACAAGCAAAAAAAAAAAAACAAAAAAATGGAGGGGAAAACCTGAAGTTGCGGAAAGACAAGCAGAATAAGAAAAAGGAGCACATTTTCCTGTTCATTTGATCAAAGGCAATTAAGAGCCACGGAACCAAAAAGCTGCATAAAGAACCAATGATCCTAACACAAAGTCACATATAAGACAAGACGACAAAGAGAAAAAAATAAGATGACCAAATGAAAGAAAGGCACCTCCTTTCTTTTGATCCTCTTCTCTTTACTTGTGGAAAATCTCTTCGTCTCCATGGATTCCAGCCACCGGAGAAGGAGCACCACCACATCCGATCCTAGCTTCCCATTACTTCTTCAGGAATAACCCTCTCCTCCTGCATGCCTCTGTCGCTGTCCCCGCCTCTTTCTTCCTTTCGGCGGTTCCCGAGAGGAATCCAGCGCAGGCGAACGAATGGGAGCGGAGGGCAAGGACGGGGGCGGCTGACGATACAAAAGGAAACGGGTCCCACCGCCCAACAGCGAACAGTCGCCGAGTATGGGGGGTGGCGGTTTGGGGGGATACGGCCAAAAGAGCAATAGGAGCTCCTGTGGGCCCACCCTTCTTAGATCCCTATTTAGACCCAATCTAAATCTAATCTGACCTAATCGAAACAAATCGTTCGGGATTGGGTTGGGTGAGCCGAGTGGTATAAATGGGCTAGAGTTATCGGCCATAATTTGTGGGCTCTATAAAGCCCATAAGGCCCATCATTATTAAATCCTCAGTGATCCTTGACAAGGTGATATGTTATACTGCAACATCAGATTAAATATTACAAATCCAAAGAAAAAAAAAATTGATTTGAGGTTATCCTAAGTAACTTCTCAATCAAGATATTATTATGCATCATCTTACACAAGATTTGGCTGTGATTTTTTTTTTTTTTTTTGTTGATCTCTGGCTGCTCTGCGCAATAATTTGTCAGTGGATCTTCAGATTAACTCTTCATTACTATTCAATTACATCATTTTAAGTTGGTTAACTCTTAGTTCAGAATGTCTTTTTTTTTTCTTAAGGAACCTCCTCATCATTTTAGAAGAATGGTCTTAAATTGGAAACAAAAGTTAAGATATAATTAGATGATCGATGATGATCATCGAGAGGTGATTAAAAGTACCATGGAGAAGACGAAATAATTTTATTATAACAAAACCGCATAAAATTATATATATTTTTTTTCTCTTCACATACTCTATATTTTTAAATATTAAGGGACACATTCTACAGGTGACTCCCTGGATTCACTTTTGATTTCTTTGGCTTGTTTAGTTAGGTAGAACCACCCCCAATAAATTCTGGTGCTTATCCTTGATTGACAATTCTGTATCAGTACCTGGTTTTGATCTGTAGAGTGGTGGTATTCAACTTAGAATCCAAGGTGAAAGATTGCCCAGGGTTTGGATGCAGCAAGAAAGAGGAGAAATGAAGTTGTCAGTAGCAGAAACCATGTAGTAGTTCCAAGAATTACATAGGTTTAGAAGAAGATGAACGCAACAATGGTTTTGCTCGATGTTCTTTGCACAACTGTGCATCCATTCTCTCGGTAACAGGGAGTGAAGTGAGCCTTCATGCCGATATTAGTGGATCACAGCCACTACTTTTGTGGTGGAAGATGATGAGCAGCGACAACGATGGCACAAAGCAGATAGAAGAGCTCGCAATAAAAGAAGGTCGACCATGAGTGGTTTGATGTACTGCTCCGGTGGCATTCATGTCAAGATAATAAATACAATGATAAGCTATTGGCAATAAGTGCAGCAGGAGACAACTTGCACCTTCAGAACATTGGTTCCCCACCTACCATTGTCTCTTATGGTGAAGGGTTGATTTCTGTGTCGCGATCCATTAAGTGATGTCGTTTGACATCGAAACAATGGGAGATCTTTAGATTACATGCGTTCAAAGATCACTACATGAACAAAGAGCATTGTCTCTTAGCAATGGTATAGAAATCTAAGCTTTAGAATCATGGAAATGAGATCAGATAAGTAAACTTGGTGTTCCATTTCCTACGCCAATTTGCTATAACAAATCAACTTTGTCATCCAACTTATGTGGCAAGAAGAAGCAAGCCATCAAATTTGCAGGGCGTCGTCGACTTCGGTAGTGAAGATTGATCGCACCGGCCGGTGGTCCGAAAACTTCACCTCGCATCGTTCGTACCGCTTTTGTTTCAATCCCTCACCAAGCCATAGTATTCGATCGCACCTGCAAAACCAGCAGATTTCATGTCTCCTGCATTCAGTGAAGAGAATTCTCTTCTTCCTCTCTCCTGTAGAGGTGGACGCAGGATTCAACTAACCATGCAGGAGCACGTCTTCGGTCTCCATTTCTACCATGAACGTACCAGCAACACTCATCGGAGTTTGGAAGATACTTGTGCGTGGGAGAGAACGTGATCACGTCCTCGTTCCAACCTTCCAATGCTCGGACCTCGGATACCTCAAACCTTAGCTACCGATGAAACGAAGAAGATGAGAACAGCTAGAGTTCATACAGTAAAACCGATGGATATATATATATGTTAGCTGTGAAAAATATACAGAATTATAGTACCTGATCTTTATCTACCAACACATTCCACTGCTTCTGCTCCACTAGCGTCTTCGTCTTGGCACACACGGCATTGAGATCCTATAGTTCAGATCCCCAAACAACACTGTACGACTGCATGCAATGCAGAATCATATTAAGTGAATATTTATAATCGAGTATAAGCAACCAAAAATATTTATAATAAGCTGGTGGCAGACTCATTCATGATTAAGGATCTTCTTTGGCAGATCACCAGAAGCGTCACTAGAAAAGCTCGTCCTTGACAACATGTCCATCACATTTGAATTCCTACGCATCTCATCTCCTTCTTTTCCTCCCGAAGCCAAATGGCAGCAAACAAAACATAAACTTGCTTCATGCAAACAAAGTCTAACAGATATTGAACCCTGCAATGCATGCAGGAAAAGGTGTAAAAGTACTGCTGATTCTGATCCAACAAGCTCCACATGAATGGAGAGAGAGGAGAGAGCGAGAGAGAGTTACCTTATTACTGATGTAGTTCCGGAGATCTTTCCTGACCCATACCAAGACTAAAATTCCAACCATTTGCTTGCTCACAACGCATCTGAACTCTCGGGCGTTGCTCTCTCTATGGAGGCCATCCTTATGATGCTGCAATGGCTCACACTTACGGATCCTCTTTTGATCGTGTAGGGACTTGTTTAGTGTTTCACCTATCGGCGGCTTACACTTCATGGAAATATAATTTTCCTTTCAGGACCAAGAACATTCTGGTGCCAAGTGGTTCGATCTCTTGGAACCTACAACCATCGATTCAAGCCGTTGTTACATTGGATAACTACTAACACTTTAGCTTGTAAAAGACTTTGGGGAAGAGAAATGTATACTGCTAGCACATAAAATCTAGATAAGATTTTTCTAATTGAACGAGGAAATCTCGTAGATTAGTTGAGTGAAATCGTCATCTTCATATGCATAAATAGATGATGAATCAAAAAACTTAATTAGGCTTTTCATTATTACTTCCTATTTCGACATGGTATCAGAGCATCGATAGAAACCTACAGGGTTCTATCAATTAGTATCAGAGCCCCTCGAGATTATCTCTTTTTTCTTCGCTATCCAATGATAGCAAATTCTTGTGACTCTAGACATTCCTCTCCGGTAATGAAGCAGATCTATCTACTTCCTATTGACCGTCACCCCTAGCATTGTCTTCACTACCACCGTCATGGCAATCGCTACCCTCAACCGCTCGTGACCCTTCAGAATCGCCAATGTCTTCTTCCGCAGTGCAACAGAAACATAGCAACTTCTGCTTCTTTTGCTGCTGCCGTCAAACCTCCTCCTCATGCCACCAAGGTCCCCTCACTACCAGCGCCCTCTCCCCTTGTCCATGATAACCCCAACCCTATCAGTTCTCCACCTCATTGTCCAACGATAGCTTCTCCCCGAAGCATCAGAGTTCCACCAACCTCTTACTTCCTTAGCATGGTCACCAGGGTCGACGCATACGCAGAGTCAATATAATCAATGCTCATCCACTCTGCTACACGTGACCTTTGCCGAGGTCTCATCTTCATCGCCAAAACCTGTTGTCGCCATGTTAGACAAGAACCAACATCAAATCACTACTAATCTCCCCGGCATCGTCCAGTCCTCCTCCCGCAACTTCATCTCCTCTTGCGGCTGCTCTGACCATGCCCCCTCTTGTCCCGCGTCACCTTGACCGCCTACCTCTTCCTTTAGCGGTCAATCCCCCTCCCCCTCTTTGCTGTTTGGTCGATGACTGCGGTCTTTGCGCCCGCAACCTCTCGCAGCTACTGCATTTGTCGAATGCTAGCAAAGAGATTGGGTCTTGAAGCAACCTTCTGCCAACTCTCAGCTTCAGAACGATCTCTTTCCCTCCTCTCTAGTTCCATACCCGTCGAGACCTCCTGGTCCTGATCTCCAAGTCCGGCGCCTCCATTCTCTCTTTGGTTGTCCAATGATAGCTTCTGCTCCACCCATTTTGTTGTGCTTGCCCCATACCGCACCAACTTCTTGCCATGCCTGCACCCTCCTTCCTCCACCTCCTTCTATCGCACTATCGAATTTTTGGCTCCAGCAGAACCATCCACTCCTTCTCGGCTAGGTTGACATCACCACTGAAGTCAACCGTCGTCAGACCTTCATCGCGGTTGACAACAGTGTAGCCTCCTTCCTTAAGATTCATTGACAGTCAACCATCAAATGCTACAGCTGCAGCCCTAGCACCATATTCTTTTCTGGCACCGACAACTCACTTTCCGCTCTGTTGTTGGAAATAGGAAGAAGTAAAGAAATGCTCATTGAGTTCATTGATTTATCATCAATTTATACAGGTGAAGATAGAAGGATTTCCCTTAACTAACGTATGTGATTTTCTCATTCAGTTGGGGAAATCATATCATTCGGTTGAGGAAATCATATCTAAATCTTATCTTCTATAATAACCCTACAAGATCAAGCTCCTGTAAGGACGTCGATCTTGAACTAAGGACACCGATCTTGAACCAATAATAATAAATCTGAATGAAGGAAGCTATTGTGTTGTCAACCGCGAAAGATCTGACGATAGTTGACTTCGACGACGATGCCAACCTAGTTGAGAAGGAAGCTGTTGTGTTGTCAACTATGGTGAAGATCTAATGGCAATTGACTTTGACAAGCGATATCAGCCTGTTGAGAAAGAGCAAATGATTCTATTGGAGCCAAGTTCGAAAATCCGATTAGATCAGACTATCATTGGACTATCATGCCCCCACAAGATCAAGCTCCTATGAAGGACGCAGATCTTGAACAGATGTCAATAAACCTGAAGGAATGAGACCGCTATGTTGTCAACCATAGTGAAGGTCTAATAGTAGTTAACTTCGGCAGCCATATAAGCCTAGTTGAGAATGAGAGTACAGGCATGGTTGAGAGGAGGTCTGACACGGGGCATGTGCAGTAGAAAGAATGGAGCATAAGCTATCATTGGACAACAGAGTGGAGAACTTACAGAATTGAGATGGACTGCCGAGGAAGAAGTCGTTGGTGCTGCCAAGCAACGACAGCGGATAAAAGGATCTCGTCGGGCGACTGAAAGTGAGGAGAGCAAGATGCGACATTGATACCCTTCGTCTTATTTTCTTTCTCACTTTCATTTCTTCTTTTTTTTTTTAACTATTGCTGTAGAAAATTACAAGGGTGCAGTGGCAGGAGAGGAAGAAGGCGTGGTCGGAAAAGCGTGACGATGCGAGGCGCTGGGATGAGAAGGAACAATTGACCGGAGTTCATATCCAGTCATGATCAGTAGGAGAAGCGCGGCTGGTCGATCTTGCTCGCAAGATTGACGGCAGAGAGGAGGCAGGCAACAGCATGATTGGCAGAGGAAGAAGACTGCGGTTGCTACGCTGGCTGCAAGGGAAGATGAGAGTAGTGGCATCAGCGAGATGCAGCAACGGGATGAGGCAGCGGGGATGGCAGATGATGCTGCCAATAGAGAAAGGAGCAGCGTTGGTGGTGGCGGTGATTGACACTAACTGCTGCGATTGGGGTGACGACAAAATGGTGCCGACTGCTGATGGAGTAAAAAGTCATAGGATGCAGTGGCAGGGGAGAAGGAGGAGGCAGCGTCCAGCGGTGGGTGGTAGCGGCGGCGGGCGATCAGAGCTGACAGGTGTTGAGAATTGATTCATGGTAGTTACATAGTTAGTTAACATGATAAGGAGTAGTTATTAATGATGGGTGAGATAATGAGGTAGTTATTAATGATGGGTGAGATAATGATGTAGTTATTAATGATGGGTGAGATAATGAGGTAGTTATTAATGATGGGATGAAGGAAGTTATTATTATGTTCTATAAATAGGACCTTAGGGAATGAAGAAAAAAATAGAGTGTGCATTTGGAGATAATCTTGTAAGTGTTCTTGTTCTTTTACCTCCTGTTTAATACTACGTCATTTTCTTGATTAAAAGCGTTTTCCGTTGTTTGGATCGTAGTATTCTGTTTTATCATTTCCTTGCTCCTCCTTCCCCAACATTTGTGGTATCAGAGTTGTTTCAATCTGAACTGGGCATTATGGCTTTTAATGATAATTCTATGTCTCAACCCCTTATTTCCATCTTCTTGGGCAAATCCTATGAATTTTGGAGTATCAAGATGAAGACTCTATTCAAGTCTCAGGATCTTTGGGACTTGATAGAGAATGGATATGCAGATCCAGATAAAGAAACCAGGCTGAGGGAGAATAGAAAGAAGGACTCAAAGGCATTGTTCTTCATTCAACAAGCTGTGCATGAGACAATCTTCTCAAGAATTGCAGCAGTGACAACCTCAAGACAAGCTTGGTTGATACTTCAAAATGAATTTCAAGGCTCATCGAGGGTGATTACGGTAAAACTTCAAACCCTTCGCCGTGAGTTTGAAATTTTGTTTATGAAAAGCGATGAATCAGTGCAAGATTTTCTTTCTCGAGTGACTGAAATTATTAGTCAAATGAAATCTTATGGTGAACATCTTCATGATCAAATAATTGTTACAAAAGTTTTGAGAAGTTTAACTCCAAAATTTGATCATGTTGTTGTGGCAATTGAAGAGTCAAAGGACTTCTCTACTTATTCATTTGATGAACTAATGGGTTCCTTGCAAGCACATGAAGCAAGGTTGAACAGGTCACTGGAAAAAAGTGAAGAAAAGGCATTTCAGGTTAAAGGGGAGTCTTCTACTTCAAAAGAAGACAAAAAATCAACTGGAAGAGGACGTGGCAGAGGAGGATTTCGTGGTAGAGGAAATGGAAGAGGAAGAGAAAGAGGACACTTTGATGGGCATGATGAAAGGTAATCAAATTATGATCAAAAAAACTATAAGAGTGGAATTCAATATCACTATTGTAAGAAGTTTGGTCATATGAAGGCAGATTGCTGGAAAGAGAAAAGCAAGCAAGCTATGTGGAAGAAAAAGAAGACAATAGTAAGTTGTTTATTACTCATTCACAAGTTAATAATATCTCGGATAATATTTGGTTTTTGGATAGTAGATGTTCTAATCATATGTCAGGCATAAGATCAATATTTAAAGATATTGATGAAACTCACAAGTTGAAAGTTAAACTTGGAGATAGCAAGCAAATCCAAGTAGAAGGAAAATGAACAATTGAGGTGAAGACAAATCAAGGGAAGGTAAAATACCTTGATAATGTTTTCTATGTTCCTAGTTTATCACATAACTTGTTGAGCGTTGGACAATTGATAGATATTGGATATTCAGTTATATTTGATGATAGTTCCTGCACTATTAAAGATAAAAAATCTGGCTTGATTATGACAAATATTTGCATGACGCAAAATAAGATGTTTCCACTTGATGTTTCAAATATTGAGAAACATGCCCTTGTTGCAAATCAAAAGAATGAGACAAATTTATGGCATTTGAGATATGGACACCTTAATATTAAAGGTTTAAGGTTGTTAAATAGAAAAGAAATGGTTTATGGATTGCCTAAAATTAATACACTTGATGTATGTGAAGGATGTATTTATGGCAAACAAAGTAAGAAACAATTTCCTGTTGGAAAAGCATGGAGAGCATCTAATTGTCTTGAATTAATACATGCTGACTTATGTGGACCTATGAATACAAAATCTTTTGGGGAAGTCGATATTTTCTATTATTCTTGATGATTATAGTCGCATGAGTTGGGTATATTTTTGGAATTGAAATCAAACATTTGATAACTTTCGAAAATTCAAGGCACTTATAGAAAGGCAAAGTGGTAGACGATAAAGACATTTGACGGATAGAGGTGGTGAATTTATTTCTAATGAGTTTAATTCTTTTGTGAAGAAAATGGTATTCGAATTAACAACACCATTTACACGAGCAAAATGGTGCGGTGACGTAAAAATCGATTGTCGAAATGGCAAGAAGCTTGCTTAAAGGAAAGCATCTTCCAAATCGGTTTAGGCGCAGTTACTGAGATTTATTTGTTGAATATTTCACCGACAAGGGCTGTTACGAATTGAACTCCTTTTGAAGCTTGGTATGATATAAAGCCAACTGTAAGCCATCTAAGAATTTTTGGTTGTATTGCTTATGCTTTGGTAAATTCACAAAATCATCATAAGCTTGATGAAAAATCAAAAAAATACATCTTAATTGGATATTTTGCATAATCCAAAGCATATCGATTATATAATCCTGTAAGTGACAAAGTTATTATTAACAGAAATGTTGTATTTGATGAAAGGGCAAGTTGGAATTGGGAGATTAATGAAGGTGAAACACAAATTCGTGTTCCGGCAGAACTAGTTACTCCATCGAATCAAGTGACAGATCCTGCTCCAACAAGTTCAACGTCAACCTCACCCAGTAGTAGCTCAAATTCAGCAAATGATTCCTCAGATGAAACCCCTCCAAGAAGGTTTAGATCATTAACAGAGATTTATGATTCAACATTTGCTTTATCTATTTCAGATCCTATAAGTTTTGAAGAAGCAGTTGAGGAATGCCGAAAAGCAATGAAGGAGAAAATCAAGTCAATTAAGAAGAATGAAACCTGGAAGCTAATGAATCAACTGAAAGAAAAGAAAGCTTTTGGATCGAAATGGGTGTTCAAAACAAAGTATAATGCAGATGAAAATATCCAAAAGCATAAAACTCGGTTTGTAGCAAGTGGAGCCATAACATGAAGTATTTATGGCACGGATGAACAAGTTGCAGATATTCTCACCAAGTCACTTCAGTTCAGAAGCATGTTTATTTTATGTCTCAAATTGGTGTATGTAACTATGAATCAAGGGGGAGTGTTGAGAATTGATTCATGGTAGTTACATAGTTAGTTAACATGATAATGAGTAGTTATTAATGATGGGTGAGATAATGAGGTAGTTATTAATGATGGGTGAGATAATGATGTAGTTATTAATGATGGGTGAGATAATGAGTTAGTTATTAATGATGGGATGAAGGAAGTTATTATTATGTTCCATAAATAGGACCTTACGGAATGAAGAAGTAGTGCAGAAAAAATAGAGTGTGTGCATTTGGAGATAATCTTGTAAGTGTTCTTGTTCTTTTACCTCCTGTTTAATACTACATCATTTTCTTGATTGAAATCATTTTCCGTTGTTTGGATCGTAGTATTCTGTTTTATCATTTCCTTGCTCCTCCTTCCCCAACAACAGGTATGACCGGCAACATTGTAAGGGGCATCTGCAGTTTCGTAAGGGAGGAGAGGAAGATGATGGTCGGCCGCTGGGAAGAGAAGCGACTGTGGAAAGGAGCAGCACTTCTACGGTAAGAGAAAGAGGGGAGCGACCACCGATGGAGAGGAAGGAGACGAATTTGCCGACCATGTATAGTGAAAGTGCTGTGCAGCTGCTGCAAAAGGAACGAGCAACAACAAAGGAGGATGCAAGGGAAGCAATTGCTATTGTGGCTGGAGCCATCGACAGCGGTGATTGTGGCAGAGGGAAGAAGAAATAAAGGAGGCCGATGTTGCTGCTCCAGCACTTGTCGCCACAGCAAGGGGTTACGGCAGGGGATGGTGATGCTGCTATGAAGCAGTGGTAGAGGATGCAGCGGCATCGACGTTTGGGGTGGCTGAGGCTATAAGAGAGGGGGTCGAACGATGCCGGGGAGATTAACGTTGATCTGGTGTTGGATCTTGTCCAACACGGCGGCAACGGGTTCCGGCGAGGAAGAGGTGCCCTCGACAGCTTTCACGACGAGGAGGCAAAGGAAGGATGCTGGAGCTCTCGGCAGCGGGTGCTGCGGCTGGCTGCAAAAGGGGGGTTCGGTAGTGAGCTCCCGAACATTCTTACTGCTCCAAGGAGTAGCCCTTCCTTAGGCAGGGAGACGCTTCTCAAGGGGATACGATAGTTTGGGGTGGTTGCTACAATAGGGGAAGACTACAGTAGAGGAGAGGAGGTTGAGGGCAATAGTTCCTGCTGTAGGGCAGCGAGCAGAGGAGAAGCAGGAGAGGAAAGGGAGCTCTTAGCAGAGGAGATTGCAACGACAACAGGTAGGGTGCAATAGCAGCTTGTAGTGAAGGCTGGCAGTCGAGGCAACTCTGACAACAGAGGAGGAGAGGAATTAGACTAATTTGTTGACCATGTGCAGCGGAAAGGTTGTGCAAAAGTCAACGTCGGTGGCAATAGAAGCAACATTGACGCTACCATGTGCCGATGAAGTGGAAGGAATAGACATGACCATGGGTACGACGTTATCGTGAAAGGTGGAAGGAGAGATATGCATAAAAAAGACATCAATAGAGAAAAAAGTACAACGGATCCATCATGGGAGAGGTTAGTGGTGCCACCGGGACCACACAGGTCGCTAGACCTATTTGAGGCAAGCATGCACCGAAGAAGAGATGCCACAAGATGAGGATCACTTAGAACAACTGCTCTAGCACAGCAGAGGAGGGAGACGACACAGAGGATGGTCGCCTGGGTCATTGGACCTCAGAGGGCTACCATTGGAATAGGAAAAGAGCGAGTGTCGTTGATAGCATCATGAGCGGTGCCTGTCTCTTGTTGGAGAGGGAGACCTGCACCGATGAGGAGAGAGTTGCCTTCGGAGCAAAGGATGTCTGGGAGGGTGGCAACATATGACCCTAAAAAAAGTAATCTCTCTTATATAGAGAGGGGCTCTAACTTGGTATCAGAGCCCCTCTCTCTATAAGAGAGATTATCCTTCTTTTATTCAATGTCCAACGATAGTTTCTATCTTTTCTTGCTGTCAAGTGATAGCCTCTTGCTAACGAGAAATCGACAACACTATCTATTGTCAGTGTCGATTCCCTCTTCTATCAGTGGTAGCCCTCTGAGGTCCAACGACAAGGGCGATCATCTATCATCGGCTTTCTCATTTCTCTACCGAGGCATCCTTCTGCACGAAATTGTTCCCCAACTGAATGAGAAAATCACGTAGGTTAGTTGAGGGAAATCCTCCTACCTTCACTTGTATAAATTGGTGATGGATCAATAAATCAATTGGGCTTTTCTTTACTTCTTATTTTTAACATAGTATCAGAGCTCCTCTCTCTATAAGAGAGATTTTTTTTTCTTCACTGTCAAATGACAGCTTCTATCACAATTTGTCCATCGACAACTCGTTATGAAACTGCATATACCTAGGGGTCATCCGTTGCCACTCTCCTAGACATCTTCTGCTCTGCAGGCAACTCTCTCCTCATCGGTATAGGTCTCCCATTCCAACAAGAGATAGGCGCCGCTCATGATGCTATCGACGGCGCTCGCTCTTTTCCTCTACCAATGGTAGCCCTCTGAGGTCCAGCGACCCGGACGAGCATCCTCTCCGGCGTCTCCCTCCTTTATTGTGCTGGAGCAATTGCTCTAGGTAATCCTCATCTTGTGGCATCTCTTCTTCGGTGCATGCTTGCCTCAAATAGGTCCAGCAACCTGTGTTGTCCAGGTGGCACCACCGTCCTCTCCCACGATGGATCCACTGCCCTTTTTCTCTGTTGATCTCTTTCTTATGCAGATCTCTCCTTCCCTCTTTCAAGGCAGCATTGGACCCATAGTCGTGTCTCTTTCTTCCACTTCACTAGCACACAGCAGTGTCGTTCTTTGCTACCGCTAGCGTCAATTTCTACACAGCCGCACCACCTTGCCGTCACTCCGATCGCCAGCGTTAATCGCTGCCACCATTGGTGCCACTCCTTTCTTTGTCGACAGCGTCATCTGCCATCCCCACTGCCTCATCTCGTTGTGGCATCCCGCTGATGTCGTTGCTCTCATCTGCCCCTGCAGCCTAGACAGCCGTAGCAGTCACAGTCCTCTTCCTCTGTCAATCGCATTGTTGCCTGCCTCCTCTCCACCATCAATCTTGTAAGCAAGATCAGCCCGACCACGCTTCTCATGTGGCCATCGGTGTGCCCCACCTCTCTGCTTGATCATGACCGAATATGAACTCCGGCTAACTGTTCCTTCCCGTCCCAGCAGCGCCCTCCTGCAACTGCCGCAGCCTCTTCTAGCCGGCTGCTTGACCGCCACCCCTTCTTCCTCCCTTGCCACTACACCCCTTGTAATTTTCTATAGTAATAGTCAAACAAGTCCAGCGACCTGTGTGGTCCCGGTAGCACCACTGACGTCTCCCACGATGGATCCGCTGTCCTTTTTTCTCTATTGATCTATTTCTTATGCAGATCTCTCCTTTCCTCTTTTACGACAGCGTTGGACCCACAGTCGTGTCTCTTCCTTCCACTTCACCAGCACACGACAGCATCGTTGCTGCTTCCGTTGCCGCTAGCATTGACTTTTATACAGTCGCACCATCTTGCCGTCACCCCAGTCGTAGCAGCCAGCGTCAATCACTGCCACCATCAGCACCACTCCTTTCTTTGTCGGTAGTGTCATCTGTCATCCCCACTGCCTCATCCCGTTGCTCTTATCTGCCCCTATAGCCCAGACAGCGGTAGCAACTGTGGTCCTCTTCCTCTGCCAACCGCGCTGTTGCCTACCTCCTCTCTGCCATCAATCTTGTGAGCAAGATTGGCCCTGTCGCGCTTCTCCTGTTGATCATGACCGGATCTGATCTCCAACCAACTGTTCCTTCCCATCCCAGCAGCACCCTCTTATTATTGTTGTAGCCTATTTTAGCCTCTTCTTCCTCCCTTGCAATTTTGCGAATAGTCAAAAAAAAAAAAAATGAAAGAAGAAACGAAAGTGAGAAAGAAAATAAGACGAAGGGCATCAATGCCGCATCTTGCTCTCCTCACTTTCAATCGCTCAGCGAGATCCTTCTATCCGCTGCTACTACTCGACAGCACCGACGCCTTCTTCCTTGGCAGTCCACCCCAACTCTAACAGTTCTCCACTCTACTATCCAACGATAGCTTATGCTCCATTCTTTCTGCTGCGTGTGCCCCGTGCCCGACCTCCTCTCATCCATACCTGCACCCTCCTTCTCAACCATGCTTACATGACCGTCAAAGTCAACTGTTGTCAGACCTTCACTGTGGTTGACAACATAGCGGTCTCCTTCCTTCAGGTTCATTGGCATCTGTTCAAGATCTGCATCCTTCATAAGAGCCTGATCTTTCGGAGGCATGATAGTCCAATGATAGTCTGATCTAATTGGATTTCCGAACTTGGCTCCAGTAGAATCATCTGCTCTTTTTCAACCAAACTGATATCGTCATCAAAGTCAATCGCCATCAGATCTTCACTATGGTTGACAACACAACGACTTCCTTCTCAACTAGGTTGACATTGTCGTCGAAGTCAACCACCGTTAGATCTTTCACGGTTGACAACACAACGGCTTCCTTCATTCATATTTATTATCATTGGTTCAAGATCGATGTCCTTAGTTCAAGATTGGCGTCCTTACAGGAGCTTAATCTTGCGGGGGCATGATAGAAGATAGGATTTAAATATGATTTCTCTAATTGAATAATATGATTTCCCCAACTGAATGAGGAAATCATATACGTTAGTTAAGAAAAATCCTCCTATCTTCACCTGTATAAATTGATGATAAATCAATGAACTCAATGGGCATTTCTTTATTTTTTCTTATTGATGATAAATCAAAGAACTCAACGGGCATTTCTTTAATTCTTTCTATTTTCAATATGGTATCAGAGCCTCTCTCTCTATAGGAGAGATTATCCTTCTTTTATTCACTGTCCAACGATAGTTTCTATCTTTTTTTGCTATCAAACGACAACCTCATGCTAACGAGGAATCGATGACACTATCTATTACCAATGTTGATTCCCTCCTTTATTAGTGGTAGCACTCTGAGGTCCAACGACAAGGGCGATCATTTATCATCGGCTTTCTTATTTCTCTGCCGAGACGTCCTTCTGCATGAAATCATTCCCTAACTGAATAAGAAAATTACGTAGGCTAGTTGAGGGAAATCCTCCTATCTTCACTTGTATAAATTGATGATTGATGAGTAAATCAATTGGATTTCTCTTTACTTCTTATTTTTAACATGGTATCTATCATAGTGACACTCTCTAGGCGCACTTCCTGTGCCAGTTCTACCGTGACTTTCTCTTCTCAGATTTGATCTAGAACATAGAGGTGTGTACGAAGCGTCTTGGTCGGAAACTCTTTTCATTACATTGGTCCAAGATCAACGTCCTTGACAGTAGCTCGATCTTGCGGGGGCATGATAGTAGAAATGATCTAGATATGATTTTCTCAACTGAAAGAGGAAATCTCGTAGATTAGTTGAAGAAAAATTTTCTCTTCACCTATATAAATAGATGATGATAGATGTCATACCAGCTCTTTCTGGTGTCCAACCAATCCTCCAAATCCGGTATCCCTTCAACATTCCATGTACTAACAAACATTATGAAACAAAGAACAAGTAAAACATGTTACCATGTCAGGATCAGCTCATATACCCAAGGCAAAGTTCAGATTTCAAGCTCACTTGTATCTAACAGTGCCCATTTGACCATAGGTTCCTCCACGAAGCAATGCCATGAGAACTTGCAGCTTCCAGTTCCGTGGACGTCGGCGACTTAGCTATCACTGCCACCATGGAGTTTATACATCAGTCCACCATTGAATAATCCTACTTTCTTTCCCATTGATTTCATCTCCCATAGTGCTTGCTACTTGATCAAGAAAGTACATATTAGTTGCTCAAACTCGAATAATAATACGCTTAACAGTAACAATAAGAAAAAAAAAAGTAGAGTAACCTGGATGTAGTCAACACCAACCTAAATCGCCATTACTATCTCAAACAATCTCGCAATAAGGAGTGTCTTTTGCAGACTCAACTGTCCTCTTCAACTCTATTCTTCCTTCGTTCTTTCTCACAAGCTTCCTAAGCAAACCCTTTTCAGGATGTAGTAACCTAAATTACCATCAATGTTTTAAAAAAAAACTCTCCAGATAGAGTGTGTCGCATTGACTCAATTGTGAGCTTTCCGCTCCATTCTTTCAATGTAAGCTGGAGTGTGTCTCGTTGACTCAACTGTGCCCTTCCACTATATCATTCCTCTAAGCAAATCCTCTTCAAGATGCATAATAACCTAAATAAATAGTCATCAACATCTCGAAGAACGTCTCAGGATGTAATATGTCTAACGTATTTAATTCTGCACTTTTCCTTCACTCTTCCTCGATCTCTAGGACTCTGGTTCCTTCTAGAAATAAATAAATACATAAAAATGTGAGCAAATGGGACATGTTATAAAGGTCTCATCGAAAGGCTTCACTCTCTGACTCCAACTTGAAGCAATGGTGTGGAGGGAACCTCTAGCAACTTAAATACTAATGATTACAACATTATGATCATTATGGTGCTCTTTTTTCAATTGCATCGTCAGTAGTTCTTATGGGTCTATCACCACTCCTCGAGACCATCACCCATGAGATATAAGTAGGAATTGATAAATGACATATATATTATCTTGATCTCATGCAGAAACTTGGATTACTTAAAAATCATCTAATGACCCTACAAACACATCCCTATCTTGGTAGGACTAGCTTGAAGATCCTCTTGGCCTCCGATGCTTCCATTTAGCTTGGATTCTTCTCTTGGTTTTACGCCAACCTCTTTGTTTCGCAATCAATAATGAAATCATGATTAGCGCTCATGTCCACGGTTGCACGAATCGTTCGACAATTAAGCTCTATGTAATCTAGATGAAGATAGTGATTGAAGAGGAGATTTCTGCAAGCTAGATACTTATATATTAACAAATATTGCAAAGATCTCATGATCCTAGCAAATTCATGATGCATAATTGTTGCGATGAACATCTACGACTAACTGCAGTCATGCCCCGAGCCACAAGATGAGATGATAGAGGGAAACATGGACGTCATAGCTTTGCAGGGGAGGGAGCGGACGAAGAGATCATCTTCTTGAAGAAGTGGAGGAGGGAGAGAGCGATGCGAACGGTGGGGTCGATGCTGGCGACCTGCCTGAACTTGGCATGGACCATCATCGCCGCCTCGACGCCCACCCCCAGCCTGGCCTGCTCGTCCTTGATCGCCTCCGTGCACAGCCCGCACACCCACACGCCGCCGAACTGCTCCTTCACCCACCCTATGTACTCCACCGTGCACTCCTCCCACATGCCGCAGCACCCGCACTCCGCCACCTTCACCACTTCACCGTTCCCCGCTGCCATTTCCTCGCCTCTTCCGCAACCCCTTCTTGGTATCTTGTCTTCGGCTCCCAATATGACATCTGTAACTTCACTTATATGGAGTTCCATGGCTCAGTTTCGAGCTCATAATAAAGCTCATAGTATTTGTCGGTATTATAGGTAGATGACAACTTCTTCTTGTCGCCTTGTAATCAATGTCATATTACTTTAGGTAGATAACAACTTCTTGGCGCTTTGTGGGGAACCTCGTCATCTTCACTGTCTAGGTGAATAGCACTCACTACTTTAGAGAGAAATGAGCAGAGCATCTTTCTGCACGCTTTCTCACGGGCTTGCTTTTGTTCTTCTTTATCCATATGGAATACCATAAACTTAATTATTTCCAACAAAATGGCATTCACAGAAGGCATCCATCCACGTGTTATTTGTGATAGCCAATGGTTATGACCTAGTAAGGCATTGACATCATGCACTGTGGTAACACGAAGAGATGAATATATACTTGGAAAGAAAGAGATGCATTAGTGACAGATCTTTGGGAGGGGTTTTCAACTCCTGTGACTTAATCATACGATGCAGATACGTCAGGAAACCCAAAAGATCAGCAAATTTGATAGATTGATTGAAAGTCTTGTCCTCTAGTGAAAGCATCCATGGTTTTCTGAAACCACACCTCGTGCTAGAGAGAGAAGAAGAAGCGAGGAGTGAGAATTCTGCAGGTAGACTTGCATGGAAGACCGGGAAGCTTTCCTTCATTCATATGTCTCAGCAACAGTGGTGGGAGAGAGTCCATCGTTTCTGCATGAATAGATCGGGGGTATCTTTTATAGGTTGGAACTATAGATCTCATCACAGTACCTTTGGGCAGTAGGTTCAGTAACAATTTGTCTTGTTGTCGACATTACGAGATCCCCGTAGCTTTCTAGATGTAGCATTCCATTGACAACTTGCTTTGCCTTTGTTCAGCCTTTCTGAGGAACACAACATCGTTTTAGTTTCTGCCATTTTCTACTTTAAATGAAGCCTTTTGTGTCGGATTCTTTACAACAGTGTAGCCATATACGAAGTTATCTATGAGCAGAAAACCCATATATTGTTATTGCTCGGAGTACTCCGAGACGAGATGTTTCGTTCACTATGTGCAACGATTGGCTTTGGCATAAGAAATGGACTGCAGACAATTCAAATGGAGACATTAATCGACCACAAAATTCTAAGGTATATTATATGTACATAGAGAAAGAGATAGAACGGGGCTCTATCCTCCATTTGGAGCGGTACCTGACTCAACTTTTCTCTACCTTTTGTTGATTGATCCCAGAGGCTTAGTTGTACTAATACTCCTCCTCCCTTGTTTTGCACTCCCTTATATAATAATAATAGCAGCAGCAGCAGCAGTAGGAGTAATAATAATGAATCCCTTTCTGTACATGAAAGAGATTAAAAGACTGCTCCAAGGAAGTCATTGTCAAAACTAGAAATCTGGGATTCCAGATTACATGCTTGCAGATGAGCCAATTGATGATAACCACAGAACAGATGTAGATGAAAGGAATCATCACTACAGGTCTAGTAAAAACATAGGTCGAAAAGAGCCTATAACAAAAAAGCCAAAGGGCTCAGAAATCTTTGGTGCAGCAATGAACTGATGGTGAAGCTCCCCTCCCTTAGCGGCCGCTCGAGTCATTAGCCTTCTTTCAAGGAATGCTATTTGGCCTCTTCCTCGACATGTCATCAGCATATGGTGCCGCCTGCAAGATAAGATGGAAACATTGCTCGCCTCATAGTAAACATGTGTAACAACAACTCGGTTCTTGACGTGAGATTGTAACCCAAACACGTATTTCTCTTCTTTCATCCCATGAAATATGTGTTACGTGAAAACATGTTGACCTAGACTTCACAACCTTGTCATCCATCGAAGCGGTAGGAGATGTATATATATTCTTCATAGACCACAACCTTGTCTATCCGTAAAGGATTTGCATGAAAAGCAAATTTGTGACATGCATATAAAGCAAGAAGTCTTCTAATACAATGCGAGTGCAACAAAAATAAAAGAGAGAGCCAACTTACGTGATCTCCGGGTCTCTTTAGTGTAGTAGATACAAGGAGCCAATTCCCTAAAACCATATTTATCTTCCTAATTAAACTTTCACCAGTTAGGGCACCGCTCTGTGAGACATTCATCGAACAGGAAAAATGAATCGCACGACGAACGAGGCAAAGAAGGTACATCGGAACACAAATGTTCGTGCCACGTACCTGGAAATCGAGATGATGGCGGAACAGCAACTCCTTCTCTATTTGAGAAATGTGGTGTTCCATCGAAGTGTACAAGAGAGTATACGGCATATGCTGATTTATCGCGTGTCCTGCAACTGATACGAACGTTTGTTTCTGCAAGAGACGGTCGATGACACAGTAAGTAGGGCGGGCGGCTTAACCTCAGCCACCGAAGCATTCAAACAAAAGGTGGTAGGTATGCTCACAGGACCAGAGAGCCGATCGAAATCTGGATCATTTCTTATCGGATTATTGTCAAAGCGGACATCTCTTAGATCAAAGAAGTACTCTGCCACACGCAAGAATAAAAAGATATCATTCGAAGAAGATGATCTAGTGTCTTGAGTTCTGATCATTACAGACCTTGGAGATCTGGAGACAGCTTGAAAAAGACGACGCATTTTGGATGAATACGAGTATCTGGGTGGCTGGGCCATACCACGTAACACCTGGGAACCACATGGTTGTCCACCCCAGAATCATACTCATCGCTGCTGGGTGAATTTTGCAGAGAACCAGGCCGGACTTGTTCCATGTTTCCCAAGGTGACTTGGCATAGCAGCATGCACTGCACTCCGTTGCCGTCGACACCGCAAAGATTGACGCTGCAGAAATTTTCGAAAGAGCCAAATCAAATCACACAGTTACATCGAATCAAGAATCAGCAGTTGGTATGACCTAACACAAAAGAACCTGGAGAAGGGACGGTGAAGTGGCGTAAGGTAGATGCCGCAGCCGAAAGCTGCTAATACGATGGGTGCGACCGCCGATCCAAATCCGTAGGTCAGAATTCTGAGGATTTCCTGCGTCGTCGATCCGAACCATGCGTGCCTGTCATTTGCATCCCGACGCTTCTCTCTCGTGGATCTAAACTGACCCTCGAATGCTTGGTAACGCAGTTGAGCGTTGGTATCTCTTGGAACATACTTGTATATGGCCAGTACGTTCTCGGAGTTGACAATGGATGGCATCCCCAAAAGGAAAAGCTTCTCCATATGGCGGAAGCTTCCACGGCCCCTTTGCAGAATGATTATGTTAGGCCCTGGGGCGGGAGGCTCATTTCCGGCGCCGGCGATAAATTCTGTCACCATTTGAGGGGGCGGAACAGAAAATGCCGGTGGCGTGACCACCCCAAAAACCTGCTCACTGTGTTCATCGGTTCCCTCGTCGAATGATAGGCGGGGGAAGAAGCATCGATCGGCCTCGTCGATCCATGCCACCGAGGCATGTTTCTCTGTCGTCGAGTTCGACATGACCATGCATAATAGGTCGACAAGCATTATCTCGCAACCAAAGAAGACGTGCACACAGGGCATCTCGCCGCGGAATCCCTCGATGATCACCTTCCTCGCCGACTCGGGAAAGTCGATCCACTCGCCACTCTTGTAGTACAGGATGCGGCGGGGCAGCCCGCTGTTTAGATAGTTCCTGCAACTCTCCTGATTGGGCTGCCCATGCCAGCAACGGAGGTTGCCAACGGATGTAGATGTTGGAATTAAACTTGTTTAAGTATCGTAAAGAGGTTCATTTCATCAAAAGAGGTTCATTGCATCAAGAGAGAGATTTATTACATCAAGAAGAAAAAATGGATTAAAAGACTATAGAAGGATAAGTCAAATTGGTTATTGGTTCTTGAAAAGGTTTTTTGAAAGAGAATGGTTCATCTTGAATACAATTAATATAATGTATCTTTGGGGACTATATAAACCCCATATGTTGGGTCATGAGAGTAAGTGAGTTTCTGAAATTTGTAAAGAGTTTTTTCTTGAGAGAAATATAGAAGATTGAACTTTGTCCTACTCTTCCTCTGTTTCATATCTCTATTCCCTCTTCCTATCAACATCAACATCTGGTATCAGAGCATAGGTTAAGCTATGACCTCTTCCTCAAGTGCCATCCAACTTGGATCCCAGTTAACAAAAGAAAATTATGACATATGGTGCATCCAAATGAAGGTTCTTCTAGGCTCCCAAGATGTATGGGAGTTTGTAGAAGATGGATTCGAACCAACTCCAGAAGAAGGAGCAATGAATGCGAGAAAGAAAGCAACTCAAAGAAAAAGGAAGAAGGAGAAAAGGCTTTGTTCACAATCTACCAAGGGCTTGATGATGTTCGAGATCATCGCTCAAAAATACTTCAAAGGAGGCTTGGAAAATACTTCAAAAGCATTCGGTGGTGTTGATAAGGTAAAGAAACTTCGTCTACAAGTTTTACGAGGAGTTTGAAAAACTACAACAAGGTATACGAAACTATTTCGATTACTTCTCAAAATCATTTCTATTGTTCATCAAATGAGATGAAATGGTGAACAAGTAAATGATCGAGAGTAATAGAAAAATATTGAGATCCCTAGACCAAATTTAATTTTATTCATTGCGATTGAAGAATCTAAAGATTTGGAAAAATGTCTTTAGAAGAACTTATGGGTTCCTTCAAGTTCATGAACAAAGAATTACAAAGAGGAGAAGACAAAACTATGGAGCAAGCACTACAAGCTAAGTTTGCTCTTGAAAATAAAGGAGAATCAAATTCTCAAAGAGGAAGAGGCGTCGGACCAATCAAGAATCTCCATATAATGAAGAGGCTAGAAAATTATAGCCAAAGAGTGGTTATGGTCGAGGGCGTGGAGGCCGTGGACGTGGCATAAACTCTAAAAGGTCGAAATACGGTGTTATATTTGCAAAAGGTATGGACATTACTCTTATGAATGTTATTATAATCCTAACATTCAAAGTGATGAGGCAAATTTTGTTGAGGAAGAAAAGAAGGAAAATCAAGTTTTGCTAATGAGTTATGAAAATTTGAAAATGATCAATCTATGACATGGTATCTAGATACAGGAGCCTCAAATCACATGTGTGGCAACAAAGAGCTATTTTAAATGGATACAAGTTATTCGGGAACATTACATTTGGTGATTTGTCTCAAAGACCAAGAAGAGGCAAAGGTAAAATTCTCCTTGAACTTAATAATGGCAAGGAATTATGCATTTCATATATTTATTATGTTCACGATATGAAAAATAATATTTTAAGCATTGGACAATTACTTGAAAAGGTTATGAAGTTGAGATGAAAGATATGGCTCTCTCAATTCGTGATAAGAATAAAACATTGATATCACATGTGAAAATGGCAAGGAATAGAATGTTTCCTCTACATTTGAGTATTTTGATCAATCAAAATGTTTTAAAGCTGATATTGAGGATATTTCTACACTTTGGCATCTTAGATATGCTCACTTAAATTTTGAAGCTTTGAAACTTCTAGAGAAGTATAATATGGTGACAGAATGCCAAAATTGATCACCCAAAGAAAATTATGTGAAGTATGTGTCATGGGTAAACAAGAAAGAAAACCTTTCAAAGTGAGAAGAACAAAAAGAGCATGGCATCGACTCGATCTGGTGCACTCGGATGTTTGTGGCCCTATCAATCCAGTATCACTTGGAGGAAGCATGTATTTTCTTACATTTACTGATGATCATAGTGGCAAAACTTGGGTTTACATGTTAAAAGAAAAGAAATAAGTTTTAAGCAAATTCAAAGAATTTAAGGATTTGGTTGAAAGACAAAGTTGTTGTAAGATTAAATGTTTAAGAACAGATAGAGGTGGTGAATATATATCAAATGAATTTGAAAGTTTTTGTAGAAATAATGGAATTATACATCAATTCACCATGCCATACACACCTCAACAAAATGGTGTCTCGGAAAGAAAAAACAGGACTATCCTTAATATGGTCCGATACATGTTAAAGGAAAGAAAAATTCTGAAAGAATTTTGGGGTGATGATGTTGCTTGTGCAGTTTATTTGCTTAACAGGTTTCCGACAAAGCGAATTGGTAATATTACACCAGAAGAAGCATGGAGCTTACTACACTTCCAGAAGACCACCAAGCTATCGGTGTTAAGTGGATCTTCAAAACAAAAAGAAATGCAAAAGGAGAGGTGGAGAAATACAAGGCTAGATTAGTTGCAAAGGGATATAAACAACAATATGGAATTGACTATAAAGAAGTATTTGCGCCAGTTGCTCGATTGGAGACAGTAAGATTACTTATCTCTCTAGCAGCTCAAATGAAATGGAAGATTTTACAAATGGATGTGAAATCAGTATTTCTTAATGGAGTTCTTGAAGAAGAGGTATATATTCAACAACTTCGAAAGAAACTTGGCATGCTAGATGGAACAAGTTTAAGGGGGGAAAATGTTGGAATTAAACTTATTCAAGTATCATAAAGATGTTCATTTCATCAAAAGAGGTTCATTGCATCAAGAGAGAGATTTATTACATCAAGAAGAAAAAATGGATTAAAAGACTATAGAAGGATAAGTCAAATTGGTTATTGATTCTTGAAAAGGTTTCTTGAAAGAGAATGGTTCATCTTGAATACAATTAATATAATGTATCTTTGGGGACTATATAAACCCCATATGTTGGGTCATGAGAGTAAGTGAGTTTCTGAAATTTGTAAAGAGTTTTTTCTTGAGAGAAATATAGAAGATTGAACTTTGTCCTACTCTTCCTCTGTTTCATATCTCTATTCCCTCTTCCTATCAACATCAACATGTAGTAGCTCTCGTTCCGAGTCGAGCTATGGGATCCATTGAAAACCGACTTCAAGAAACTAAAACACAAGTTACACTGCTTGTATTCAGTGCGGAGCCAAGACCAACACCCCGATGCTGCATGTATTCAAGAATTCAATTAGCATCATAATGTGTGTGTGTGTGTTTGACAGAAAAAAAAAACAAAAACAAAAAGATGGCGCAAACATCGAATACAAAAAGAATCACCTAATGAAACCCCAAAGGCCGAAGAAACCTCATCGATCATGAAAAGACCGCGAATCCAATTCAGAAAGAAGAGAAGAAAAGGAGAGCAGCTTTTGTCACCTTGGTGGTAATCACCAAAAGGAGCAGCAAGCAATATCGGCGGCCTCAGATAACTCCAGAAAGAACACCCTTCTCTTTGGTCCTCTTAGGCTTCCGATGCTTGCGTTGGCCTTAGAGAGGAGGAGACCGAGGGTAGGATTTGGAAAAATTGTAATACCCAAATGGAAAGGAACTGCACTTCGCAACAGTGTACAATTGCCCTTTTGTAGGAGAAGGATAACATTTCTTATGGACTATAAACTATCGATGCTTGAAATTATGAAAAAGTTACTGCATGTCTTTGGATTTATTTCATGGAGCGGAGGAACCATCTTAGTTTTATATTCTACTTGAAATTATATTATATAGTCATTTAAGGTACAGATTAATCAAGGACAACACAGTATGGACATATGTGGATTACGAAATTATCAAGGCACCTTAACAATGGTAATATAAATTTATTTAGGTCCTAGTGAATTGACAGCGGTTCATGTCTATTTATGTGTGTTAATTTTCTACCACACAGTGATGATATCAGTAAAGTAAGGGACGCATTAATGTATATATTTTCTTGATGTTTATGAGATGGAATCACGATTCATCTATGATTATACCAAAATTCTTGAATGTTTAGTTTTCAAATTAGCTGGTATAGAATTTCTTGTATGTTTATTTTTTTAAATTTTAAGGATAAAAATTATTGTATAGCTTATTATTCCCATAAGAACAGTGACATGAGATGACACGATGCATAGCTTATGATCATCATAAGAAAATCATTATATAAATCTATAATAAAAACAACATTTTAAATGTTCACAAGTTTTAAAAATAGATATTTTTTTTTTGCACTTTTTAGATGATTTTATTTTTCAAGTTTGGTTTGATTTGGTTCAATAAAAATTTTAAACGTTCAAATCATCAACAACGTTTATATTTTAATATAACAATATTAAAATTTTATTGAACAATCTAAAATACATATCAACGTAAAATTACAAGATTATTTGTATGATATATAAGCCTAGGACATTTTCAAATATCAAAAGGATCATAAATGAAACAAAAAATTTTGACACTTTTTTTATAAAATAATATTTAAATATATTTCTAATAATATATTTTTTGTAAAAACTAGAACCATTTTAGTAGATATTATTTTAGAGATAACAATATGGTTTACGAATTTTTATGCCTTTCATTTTATATTCCAAAATTTATATAAATTTCAAAAGAAATTTTATTTTTGTTGTATTATATTTCAATGTATTTTTTTTAAATTTAGTTAGGTTTAATTCGACTCACCAACTCTTAATACAAGACCAACAATTTTTTAATAAATTCATCCTATATCAAATTAAAAATATCAATAAAATTTAATAAAATAATAATTAGTTATTAAGATGAAAAGCTTTTAATTGGGATAAATAAATTTTTGAATGTTCTTTAGCACTTTTCTTTAGGTAAGCCACTACCGAAAACTATTTTTAAGGATGCATGACAATCTAAATCGCCTTCGGCGTCTATTCTAAATCATTATAAATAGTACAAGTCATCTGTACTCTCTCACTCTATTCTTCCTTTATGCAAGCAAATCCTATATATGATGCAAAGCAAAACTAAATTATTATCAACATCTCGAAGAATCTCCGAAGAAAGAGTGAGTGTATGTCGTAGACTCAATTTTATCTTTTCACTTCATTCTTTATATATGTGTAAGCTTTCTAAATGAATCATTTGCAAAACACAAAGTAGGTTAAATCCTCATCAGCATCTCCAAGAATCTCTCAGGAGGAAGTGCATCTCTTAGACTCTAATGTAGCTCACATCGTATTATTCCTGCTAAGCAAATCTTTTCAGGATACAAAGCAACATATATTACCATCAACATCTTGAATAATCTCTTGGAATGGAGTGCTTCTCACTGACTCAACTTTGTTATTCTCTGGTCTTCCTCTAAGTAAGCTTCTTAAAGCAAATCCTTCATAAAACACAAAGCAGCCGAAATCATTATCAACATCTTGTAGACTCAAAATGTGTCCTTTCACTCCATTCTTCCTTGAGGTAAGCTTTCTAAGCAAACCCTTTTCGAGACACAAAACAGCTTTTAAACCTCTATCAACATCTCGAAAAATCTCTTAAAGTAGAATGCATCTCTTAAACTCAATTATGCCCTTCCACTCTATTCAGTAAAGCAATTCAATAACATATACTGCTCGAAGGAATTATTGCTATAGGTTACACATATATGAGCTGAATGATAACCACAGAGCATACATAGATGAAAGGAAGTATCGCTATAGGTTTAGTAATCACAGGTCTAAAGAGCCAATAACAAAGGGCTCAGAAATCTTGTGTGCAGCAATGAAACTGATGCTTGAGCTCCCTCGGTGGCCGCCTGAGTCATTCATTATTAGCCTTCTTTGCAGCAATGCTATTTGGCTTCCTTCCTTCCTTCCTTCCTTCTCGACATGGCATCATCCGTGCTGGACTCCGAACGCCTGCAAGATAACTTACATCGAGGTCAAAACTTTGCTCGCCTGATAGTAAATATGTGTGACACAACTCTCTGTTCTTTACGTGACATGGCAACAACATTTACATTTCCCAAGGAGTGTCATGACATGCATACAAAGCACGAAGGAGTCCTCTAATGTAATGTGACTGCGACATAAACGAAGAGAAAAAGCCAACTTACACGAAGCTGATCCCCTAAAAGCATCGTTATCTTCCAAAGGAACTCATCATCAGTCAACTCACGGGCCTGTGAGACAGCCATGGAACCAGAAAAAGCAATGGAACACGCACGATGGATGATCCAAAGAAGCTACATCAAACGCAAATGTTCTGCTACGGACGAACCTGGAACTCAAGATGATGGCGGTAGAGCAACTCCTTGTCTATTGGAGAAATGAGGTGTTTCACCTTATCGTACACCACGGTATACAGCAACGGGTGTGCCACATTTGGAAGTGCCATGTACATTTGTCTCTGAAACAGACGGTCAATGATATAATAAATAATCAGGGCGGCTTAACCTCACCGACCGAAGCCTTCATATCGACAGAAGCAACGGAGGAGAAAAGGTTAGGTATGCTCACACGACCAGAGAGCCGATCGAAATCTCGAATATTTCTTGCCGGATTCTTGAAAAAGCGGACATCGCTTAGACCAAAGAAGTACTCTGCCAACATGCAAGAATAAAGATATCATTCGAAGAAGATGATCTAGTGTGTTGGGTTCCGATCATCTCATACCTTGGAGATTGGGTGGCAACTTGAAAGTGACAACATACTTAGGAAGAACAGGAGTACGAGTGATGGCTTGGTTGGCCCATACCACGTAACACCCGGGAGCAGCAAGGTTGTCCACCCCATGATCATAGTTATCGCTACTGGGAGAAGTTTGCCGAGAACCAGGCCGGATTAGTTCCGCGTTTTCCAAGATGACTTGGCATAGAAGCATGCGTTGTACTCCGTTCCGGTCAGCACCGCAAAGATTGACGCTGCAGAAATTTTCGAAAGAGCCAAACCAAATCACACAGTTGTATCGAAGCAAGAATCAGCAGTTGTTGGAAATAACCCACAAAACAAAGCACCTGGAGAAGGAACGCCCGCTTGGCGTAAGGTAGATGCCGCTGCCGAAAACTGCTCGTGCGGTGGGTGCGACCGTCGAGCAAAATCCATGCGCCAGAATTCCGAGGATTTCCTGCGTCGTCGATCCAAACCATGCGTAATGGACATATGCATTGCGATGCCTCGGACTAATAATGGATCTCAGCCGCCACAAAAATACGTTGTACTGCACTCTAGCGTCGGCATTTTTTGGAGCATACTCGGATATGCACAGTACATTCTCGGGTTTAACGACGGATGGCATTCCCGAAAGGAAAAGTTTCCGTATAAAGTCGAAGAGCAAACTGTCCCTCTCCAGATTGTGTACGTTGTTAGCCTCCGGGGCAGGAGGACCAATTGCGGGTCCGGCGATAACTGGTGTCACCATTTGAGGGGGCGGAACAGAAGATGCCTGTGGGCTGACCACACCAGAAACCTGCTCACTGGGTTCGTCGGCTCCCTCGTCGAATGCTAGGCTAGGGAAGAAGCATCGAGCGGCCTCGTCGATCCATCCCACAGAGGCACGCTTGTTTGTCGTCGTGTTCGACATGACCATGCATAATAGGTTGACAAGCAGTAGCTCGCAACCAAACAAGACGTACATGCAGGGCATCTGGCCGCGGAATCCTTCGATGACCTCCTCCCTCGCCGACTCGGGAAAGTCGATCCACTCGCCACGCTTGTAGTACAGGATGCGGCGGGGCAGCCCGCTGTTTAGAAAGGTGATGCAACTCTTCTCGCCGGGCTTCCCATGCCAACGGGTGAGGTTGCTGACGGACGTTCGTCTTGGATCCATCTCAGACACACACACAAGCTAGAGAACGAGAAAGGAAAACAAATCCCTGCATTGTGAAGCCCCGAAGGCCAAACAAACCTCATTGACCATGAAAGGACTTAAATATAATTCAGAAAGAAAAAAGAAGAAAAGCTTTTCATCACCCAAGGAGAACAACAATGGTGACCACCTCAGACAAATCAAGGAAGAACACCTTTTTCTCTTTGATCCTCTCAAGCTTCCGATGCTTGCGTTGGCCTTAGAGAGGAGTCCAAGGAGAAGAGTATATAAAGAGTTGGAGAGGGGAGGGTTTGGAAACTTGTAGTACCCAAATGGAAGGAAATTGAACACAGTAATAATGTCCTATGTGCTAATAGACTTTGAATTGCCATTTTAGAAGGATAACTTTTCTTATGGACCGTACAATTTTCTATCCTTGAAATTATGAAGAAGATAACCATAATTTTTTGGATTTAGTTCAAAAATAAAATGGCAAAAATGAAATGGTCGACCTTTTTTATGTAAGTTGAGTGGATCTATTTTAGTTATGTATTCTATTTAAGATCATATTCTACAATCAATTAAGGTATAGGTTAGGCAACGACAAGAAAGAAATAATATATGCATAGTGTTTTCCTAGAGAATTTACAATTGTTTGTGCATATTTGTTTGTGTTACTTAATTTTCTAGAACGCAGTGGTGATATCAATAAAGTAAATGGACGCATTAATGTATATATATTTATTTTTTGATGTTTATGAGATGTAAACATTATTCATCTATCATCATAAAAAAAATTCTTGAATGTAAAGTTTTCAAATTAGCTAGAATAGAATTTTTTTTATAATTATATTTTTTATTTTAATTCCCAAAGATGGTGTTAGGAATCCTGACATGCGATAGATAACAAGAGAAAATAGATTTATTTTGGCACTTTTTAGATCATTTTATTTGCTAGGCTTGGTTTGATTTTGATAAAATTTTAACCTGTTTGAAATCAACCTATCTTCAAACTTTTCAATTGGATAACTTAGTAGTCATTAAAAAGATATATTTGAGAGTTAAAATTTATATTTTAATATAATAATTTTATAATTTTATAAAAAAACCAAAATACATATCGACATAAAATTCAGATATTTTTAGATTTAAAAAATCAATACAATATTATTTGTGCAATATATAAACATAGAATATTTTAAAATATGAAAGGGCTCATAAAATAAACAAATATGCTGAAAATTTTTTGGCACTATTTTTATAATTTAAAATAATGTTTTGAATATTTTAAATCCATAGTTTTTCTTTGCTATATATTTTAATATAAATAAAGCTATTTAAATATTTATACATTTATATTTTTTTTATTATGATACATTCATTTATACGCCTTTCAACCAATTCATAATACATTGATCTTAATGATAAAGAACGAGTATTGTTGGGATTTAAAAATTAAGAGTGTGGTTCTTAAATTTAAAAAAAAAAATCCATCCTGCCTTGACTAAAAATAATATACAATAAAATTACAAACAATAATTAAGATGAAAAGCCAAGGTTTTGGAAATGTCTTTATCACTTTCCTATCCAAGTTGTCTTCTTTCATGTGTTCTTTCCTATGAAAGTGGAAGACAAATTCTATACAGGATGGATAACCTGCATGCTTGGTAAAATTATTTTAAAAGAATTCTCTCCAACACTATCCATCCACTCCACTTCTTTTTTTTTTTTGTCTCAACCACCTACTTATTTTGCATACAATAAACTTCCAAGTGATTCAAATAAGTAGATGGGTTAAGATGAAGGTTCCAAGAATAACCAAGGTTTCTGATAGGTGCCTTACTTATCACTTCCTCTTTCCCATGCAAAAAAATCTATGGAGCATTACTTGGAGAGAAGGTAGGGTTCTGATAGGTGCCTTATCACTCACATATTTTGTAAGTTTTCCTCTTTCCAATACAAAAAATCTATAGAGCATTACTTGCAGGGAAGGTAGGCTTCTGATAGATGCCTTATCACTCACATATTTCTAAGCTTTCCTCTTTCCAAAACAAAAAATCTATAGAGCATTACTTGGAGAGAAGGTAATACAAAAAAAAAAGAAAAAGAAATCTAATAATGGAAATAAACTAAAACATCTTCCAATATTCTTTCTAGGATTAGTGGGATTTAAAAGAATTGATTAGCTCTATAGAGTATGTTCTTCCATGTCTAGAATATTTCAAAGAGATTTGTATGATATGAGGTATTTTATGTGCTTGCTAAAACAGAAAATATACAAAAGGACGAGAATTATCAAAACATTAATACCAATCTATTAATTATATAAGATGCACCAAGATTTATTCAGGTCCACATTTACCCTGTATTAGTAAAATTTGTACTTGATATGTAGGTTTAAGCAGATGAACTACCTCAAGGATTTGTGTATACACACACAATTCACAGTCCCTCCAGCAAAGTGTTTGTAATATGAACATAATGAGAAAACACATCAAGCCAGTTTTTAAAACAAAATTCAAAAAGAGTGCACAGATCACCTCAAGGACTCACCAAAATGAAAGAAATATGCCACCAATTTCTGAAACAGGGACGAGTTCAGATCGATACAGCTGACATTTTTTAAAACATAGCATTGTTGTATCAGAGACATCGCCAAAGTTCACAAAAGTATAACTACACTAATTTTGCCTATCCTCACTAGCAAAATTAAAATTTGATAATTCCTCCTGTTATTTCGGGTGAACTGATGGATCATTGGCACCCAAGTCATTAGGTGAGCAATAAGTATGATAGATACTATACATATAAAATGAAGACAGTGGCATCAAAGCAGTATCGGCCAGCAACCACTGAAACCAAGCATAGAAACACCAATGGATATAACTGATCTAAACATCTCTACATGATAAACAAAACCTCAATGGATCCTCCCTCGCACTATACGGCGCAAATTTGGTCTACTCCAACGAGAAGAAACTAGACTTAAAATGCAGCATCAGCTTGGATCACTATGCTGTGCTTATTTTGCCCTCTCCTGCGGCGACCCCTGCGGTCTCCAAGTTTCACACCATCCTGTCCATAGAACAATCTTGCTTCGATCTGATTCATATTGCACTCAGGTGGAGGGATCGGATACCGCTGGCGGTCATAGCAATAATTATAGGTCATATGTTTCCTACGAAATCGATCCATAAGAGCTCGTTGCTCCCATGACACTGTCAATGAATCGGAGATGGCAGCATCAGGCTTCTCACAATCTGAAGAATGATCCATGGGGTTCACTGCACAACCACCGATGATAAGATCTTCAAATTCAGCAACATATGGGGCATACTTGTAATTGACTTTGTAGCGACCGCCTGAAGTAGCCCAAGTAGAACCATCCCAAATGGTGGCATAGAGGGTCATTGGCTTGGATGGGAAGCACCCTCCAATGCCCCCAGTCCTCATTATTTCCCTGATTGGAGTGTTATCGATGTAGAATCTGCACAATAAGATGAAGTCAAGTAAATGATACGCAAAACTGGCAGCACTAAATCTGGCAAATCATGTATGCGTCATTTGTTATGTGGGCTTTTGTTTTGTTATAGTGCTTTGCAATAGTTGAACCTTTTTTTTACCAAAAGAGAGCCAAAGGAAATGATCGCTAGTCGATGCATTCACAACTTCGAGCACTATTCATGTCAAGGAAGAATGAAATTATAAAATGAGCAAAAAACGTAACACAAAACTGACTGACTGACAGAAAGAATCTCAAATTCAAGGAGTAGTAGCAAAATGTTCATTGGAAATTCCTTCCTTTAAAACTTAGGACCTTTCTTCTAAATTTTGAAGTCCAAAGAAAAATGAAAAGACTACACTTAAGTATCTAAAACTGATAAATATTACCAAATGGACAATTTCACCGAGATTTTCAACATCAAAACTTTCAAAGACGATGTTTGTTTTCTTTGAATATCAGGAACAAACGATACATCGAGTCACTGAGGAGAAAAGAGATTAATCATATTCGAAATAACCAAACAAATTATAGTTTTTTCTTTCTCTTCTTTATAAACTTCTAATCTTCCATCTATCCGGACTTACATGATCCCTTCGTTGTTCCATAGGATGGAGTACTGATGGAAATCCTCAGTTGGGTCGAACCAGAGATCATATCTCTCTTCCCTCCCGACGGTTGTGCTACCGTTTCCATAGACATTGGTCTGAACTCTCCACTCCCTCCCTCTTATGTTTCCCAAGAACTCAAAGTCCAATTCATCATGGGTCTTCGCGTATACATCCCCATTCGACATCTGCAGCTCAAGAAAATAAAATGGGAAATGCTAACCAAATTTTGTATCACCAAGACCATTTGTGGAGATTAATCCAAGAAGACAGAAGAAACAATCCAAATAATGTTTGAAGCCTTGGCCTCCAGAACCTAAGACAAAGGCTAAATAAGTTGTTTGTACGTTTATTATAATATATGGCAGAATCAAACGTCTACTGCGAGGTTGTGAAATAAAAACAATTTATGTATACTCGTCGAAATAAGAACACCCCCCTCCCAAATGAGGGGTCATAAGAGCAAAAGATAGCAGCAAATTTAGTGCAACATAAGAGTCTAATTGGAAGTCCAGTGCATAAAACGTATGCCAATGACCAATTGAAGATTAACGAAAGCTGAGCAAAAAGAAGGGAAGCAAAATCACAGAGGCTATTCAGATTAGTGTGAATGATCTAACAAAAAAAAAAAAAAACCAAATCTAGTGAGAAGCATACATAGAAGGCGACAACGACGCCGGCGGCGTAATCGGAAGGAAGCTTGATGGAGGCGCTGAAGAAGCCATGGAGATATAGGTCCTGGGACGCGAATCCAGCACCTGAGGCGTTCACAAAGCGGCAAGATTTTGTGTCATGTAACATGAGGAGAAGATCAAAAGGTGCGATTTTGAAGAAAAGGAGAGGTAGGAAGACCTGTTCGCTTGTCGAGGGAGATGTGAACCCGCTTCCCGTCGCGGAGCAACATAAGATTGCCATCGCCGAAGAGTTGGGTGTACCCCTGTTCGAACGATAGAGTCGGAAGGCTATGCGTGACACCAGCAGACGCATCGGACAAGAACAAGGACAGGGGAGAGAAGGAAAAGAAGCAGAGGAAGAAGAAAGCTAAAGGAAACAAAGAGCTCAACATCTCTCTCTCTCTCTCTCGCTGCTTATTACTCCCCAGTGTCTTAAGTTCAAATAAAAAGAGAAAAGAGCCTCCTTTCTGTGCCCTCTCCGTTCTCTAAAGAGAAGAAGAGAGGAAGAAAGGGATGGGAGTGGAAAGGAGAAGCAAAGATTGGCTTTTAATAGTGCAGGGAGCAGCTCGTTCGCTTCTCATTGCTCTTCGGATGCTTACAAGAAGGTTTCCGCGACACAACAATAATAACAAATAAATGAAATATAGGGTGAAAAATGTGATCTTTAGTGAAGAATTCAGATTCACTCTTTGTTTGAGCTCTCAGTTTGTCCTTTTTCATTTCATTGCTTTGATGTTTCTCCCTTCGACGGTCACCGAGCAGCAAACACAGCAATGTGGATATCTGATTCCAGTTCTTTAGATATCATGCTGCTCCCAAGAGTGTTTGGGGGATCGAGCTGTGATATAAGTGGCGCTGCGACTGTAAGCAATCATTTCCTGCAATCTTTCTCTTTTTGCTTTCTTGGCAGTGGCATGCTTGGCCAGATTTGATCAACCTAATTAAGCCCAATGGACACAGAATTCTTATGTGGTTTACCATCCGTAGTTCTTAGGGGAGTCGAGAGAATTATTAGACGTTTTTTGATATGTAAAGGAACAAAAGAGAAGAGAATAAATATATGAGCACAAATGAAGTTTTTTATTTAGCTGTTTATATCACTTGCTAAAATGTTAACGATACCATTTAATAACCTAATGATAGAACATCTAATATCCAATATTAGATCCTTGCGGACCAAATCGACTCTATCGCATCGACAAAACGATCAAAACAGGGTTAATAAAAACCAAATCTGATGGATTATATCATGAAAAAAAATTTATTGATTTCTTCACATATTGGACAATCCATTTTGGTAGCTACTCCCAAAGATCAAAGGTATTTTGATAATTTTGTCGATCCTTTACCATCCAAATATTGAATCTTGATCAAAGGACGCATAGTTTCGGAATCAACGCCTTCTCGAGCATCTGATCGAAATTGGACACTTGATTCTTCTTTTGATCCCACGCAAAAGATTTTTTTTTTTTTTTTTTTTTGCTTGCTACATCTGGCATTGATCTAATCAATCAAATTACATGGTTATATATATTTTTTAATTAAGTATACGTCTTTATCATTAATAACCATCTACTCCTGATTTATCTCATTTAAAATTTATAGCTCGTCTCGAAGCAATAAAAGAGTGATAGTGATATGAGATATAACTACTGACCCATAATATTGGAGTGATAATTTTGGAGAATTTTTTTAAGGGGACATTAGGAGTTACCTGAGATGGAAAAATATTAGTATAATTACAATAACAGTAATAAATTTTAATTATTTGAGATCGATTATATGGATATTTTACCATTAAGAATGATAATTATTTATACAAATATTTATCGAGAGATGAATATTAAAAAATTTAAAAGTTATTTAAGAATTAGAGGATTCCAAAGATATATCATACTTGCTTTAGTCCTTGTGTTGCGTTGGTATTATAACAACTCTAATTAATTTAACTCGAAAATTTACAACTTAGTATGGTATCAAAGCCAATTTTTTTAAGAAAAAAGAAAAGAGGGAAGCAAGAGAAAAATAGATAAAGTTCTTGGCCTAAGTAAAGCAAAAAAACTAAGAGTAAGGAATAAGGGGAAGGTTAATAGATCATGTGTTAGAAAAAGATTGAAGGAAAACTAAAGAATAATCTCAAGCTCCAAATTAGTGAGAGAATCAAGTTTTAAAAAAAATTAGATTTTTTTCATGGATGTAAACAAAGGATGTCAAACCCCCCCCTTTTTTTTTGGTTCGCTGTTCGTGAATGTATATTATATTTTACTGATTATTAAAATGATTTTTCATCATAACCTTCTCTCCCATAAAATATATACATTTAAAGGTGTGGCATTTCCAGAAGAAGACAGACACTAAATAAAAAAAAAAAAAAAGACAGACACTAAATAAAAATTATTAGTTATCACCATACTCTCTCTCTGTGTCGATCTCTTCTGCTAGCAAATGCTGAATCCTAATCCACCAAAGTAGATGGAATAAATAGAAGCACAAGCAAATTTTGAACTATGATCAGATGCATCTGAGGAGAAAAAGCAACAGAGAAGAACCAGAAAGAGAAAAGGAACAAGTAGTGGTCAGGTTGAACAAATGAGGAGGCATGAAAGCTAGATGCCCCTCTCAAGTTGTGAGAACTGTACAACGCCATGGAACACATGCCATGATGCAGCAAAAGTAAAGGTGCTTGGGTCCAATATTTTTTTTGTTTTTTCAGTGACCGAGCACAGAAAACAAACAAAAGAGAAAAAAAGAGAGAAGGCTGGCATCATGTCCTGTGAATTATTAGGGTGTCAAACAATGGAGCCAAAGATCCCTTTTTTTTTTGTCACCGAGGATGATGAGCTTGCAAGCACTTCGCCGGTTCCTAGGTCGTCTCGGTTGCCTTGAATGAAATGATAGCTCTCATGTCCAAGGGGCGAGAACGATGTAAAGAAAGATACACAGTTGGAAGAGAAAGGAAAAAGAAGGGAAAGATGGCGAAGCCAAGCTCACTATGTCTATTAAATGGGTTGTATGTAGTGTGTGTGTGTGTGTGTGTCCTTGAGGCATCAAATGAGCGGGTAGGTATGATGATGAAGAGAGAGAGAGAGAGAGATCATCCATAGCAGCAGACATCACAACAGATAATAGTAGTCCATTTCTTTTAGGTATCCAGATCGGTCTCACCCACTTAATAGTGTCCATTACCTAGTTTTGATATGAGAATTTAAAAATAGAATCAAACTAGTGGTGAAGACGGGATCTTTTTTTTTTTTCAACAACTAAGATCTAGATGACGTCTTAGATACTTATCTATTAGTGTTCCCAGATAACGGATGATGTTTTTTTTTTTTTTTTTAAGATCATTATGTATCCAATCCGCTTAAGCCGGAAAAATACGTCAAGTATTTGGATAAATAGGTAAGTCCAATAAATAAAAAAAAACATGAATACAAAAATTCAACATTATCATTGCTAATAAGAAGGGAAAATGTGTGGAGGGACGATAACGAGGTGAGAGATCATCCGCAGTAAAAAAAAATTATGGGGACCTCAACAGAATGTGATGATTGGGTTTCATGATACCTCCGTCCCTTTGGTCAATTTTAATCGGGGAAAATATCTAATTTGCATCACCTAATTATTTGTACCAAAGTTGATCCAAAACATAGTAAGGAATCAAAATAGAAAACGATGAAAGAATTGTATCAGAGCACGCCCAATATTGAGAAAACTCGAAAAGAAAACAAAAAAATTAACACTATAGGTTTCTGAACCTTGACATCTTATATACAAGGTTAGAAGCGAGCTTGTGGGAGTAAATGTAACTCGATTCATGCCTGTATAAAATACATTGCATACTCACAAAGCTGTAGGATTGTAACACTAAAATGTATTCGGGGATAATACTTGGATTTCCAGTGTTGATTTTGACAAAGAATACTGGGAAATAAATGAAATGAATTATTATACAAATAATATAACGATCTCTGAGGTGAACCAATATCGAATGCCTACCCGAGGCTAGGTATTGTTCATGGCGGCAGTATTGTGATCTGCAACCAGGTACAACTTCTGGTTGTCGGAGATCATGGCTGCGTCAGATATGCTGCCTCCATCCTCTGAGAGTATGCGTGAGCCCGAGCAATTCAATAGCTCATTTGAGGATTTGATGAGCTCTTCTACGGTGTGAGGGATCCACAGCACTACTCCTTCTCTTCTCTCTTCGTCAGGGTCCCATGGGTGAAAAGGAAGCACTGTGCATCTCCTCCGAGGCTGTGTTTTGTCTGAGGAGGAAAGAAGAGAATGCCAAACGGTTATTCACATATTACAAATCGTAGATTAGGAATCTTTGTGAAATGTAACATTATACTTCGGTCAGGACGATAGTGGTTGATCATGGTTTTAATCGTCAGCCCAACATCAATATTGATATACCAAAATATTGAGCAGCATATTGATTTGTACATAATGAAAAATAAACCATACACCAAGTGGTATCGAGCAATATGATCCACTATTAATGCTTAGTTAAATTGATAAACAACCTATAAACACATATTGGTTCAACAGTTTTAAAATCATACGTTTATGACAATAGATGTTGAATCCTAAATTTTGATGATGAAATCAATTGAATAATTTATAAACTAATATATTTTTAAAATAAATGACATAGGAAAAACTTAGATCATAGACACGAACCATCACAGAGCAAATTGTCGAAGCAGAAGAATCAAACGTTGGGTCGGAAAAGCATCATGTCAAAGATTGGACGTCGGGTCAAAGGATTGGTCGACTTCGTGCCATGAGTTCGCGCATCGGGCCAGAAGGATCAGGTATTGCACCAAAAGATCGGATGCTGTGCAAAGTCGATATGCCGATAGAACGAAAGGACGATGAGCCGGAGGTTCAAACAAAGTGTTGGATGATCAGATGACATGTCGGAATGTTGAACAACGTGTTGATTGCTTCATGATTGTGTTAGATATATGATTGAATGGTTAAGTCTTGATCGTGATCGTTTAAAGTAAAACTAAGCTAGTATTGGGCTGAAACCATGCCAACTTGATTTGAAGCCCATTGGGCCTGAAATAGGGCTGATGAAAGGCCAATTCAATGACCTGAAATTGGCCTGGGCGGTGGTATCGCGCAGACAGCCGAAAAGCACAGTTTGTGCTTTTCCGAGCATTCCGATGGTGGTATCGCCACCCATCGACGATGGTACTGCCTAAACTGACGGTAGTACCGCTATAGCCTAGATTCGTAAGCTTTGTTCGATGGTAGTATCGCCCGATGCCGGCGGTGGTACCGCTATTATCTCGAAAACTTGAGGATTTGAAATTTTGGCTCTAATTCTAAAGTCATTTGGGGTCTATAAATACCCCACTCATTATTACTTGATAAAACATGAATAAGTGGAAAAAAAAAAGGTGAAAAGATAAAGAACCCTTGAGGTTAAAGTGTTGAAAACTCTTGAAAAGTCTTAATACTCCTTGAGTTTAGCGGTTATTTTGAGGTCTGAGGTCTTGTGTGAAAAAGTTTATAAAGGTTCTCTCCTGAGTTTGGTAAAGGAGAAGGATTGTAACAAGGGTAAATTGATCTTCGCCCATTGGAAAGAAGATCGATAGTGAAAGCTAGTGGCCTCAAGAGAAGAGAAATCGGGATTGGACGTAGGTCGGGACGATCGAACCACTATAAATCGATTTTTATTTATTTTCTTGCTTTTCCTTGTTATTGCTTACTGATTTACTTTACTCACTACTTCTACTCACACTTTCAAGTTAAAAGCATTTTCGATTCATATTCTCGTTTGAACTTTTTCAAATTAAATTTTTTTTTACGATAATACAAATTCACCCCTCCTCACCCCCTCCACTTAGTGTCATTACAATCCTAAAAATAGACAGGTAGGAGCAAATAAGATACTGTTGCAAGATAAACAAACAGCAATAAAAAGCATAATGGCGTTAATTATGGATTTTGCCTCAAACAAAAATTTGTTATAGAATAATGTATCCGTAAAAACATTCCTCACTTTGAGAATAAAATTTATGGGAAGTCTGTGGAATATAAAAGCTAGGATGCATATATACCTTTAATTTCTTGAGCACACTCACGAAGCATGGATAGCTCATCAGATTTTGCGTTTTCCAGCAGCACCATCATGGATCTGCTTCCACTCTTTACTGCTTCATCTAATGGAGTAGTTCCCCACCTGGAATTTAGCAATTATTTTAAGGAATATTAGCATGTATAACAAATACTGCCATTAGATTTTTAAAAGCAGAAAAAAAAAAAAAGACAGAAGAAAGTTCAGGAATGAATGTGCAATGTATCTTAGCCTGTGTATGACCTTGTGTTTTATTATGGCAAACAATACAAATTTCAGACATTCTCCATTCTTGAAGCATAAATATGGTAATTATCCTGGGAATGAATCTGCAATATCATGGCATACTAAAAGAGTTCCACAAAACATGGTAATCTGTTGAATGTTAAGAAGTCTAAATTCCTAGTTGAACATCAACTACAAAGATGGGCACAGATCAAACAGATTCAGAATAAGTAGAATATCAAGCCAGTACCTGTCAATAGCAAAGACACTTGCCCCAGCCTCTATGAGCATTTTTGCAATTGAATACAATCCCTCGGCAGCAGCTATATGGAGAGGTGTACGTTGATCATAATCTTTTGAGTTTGGATCTATTCCGTACTTTAATACCCTTCTTATAAAATCTGAGTCCCCCCTTGCAACAGCTGTACAAAGATGGCAACCAGGTTCCCCAATATTTAGCCTGGCCCCTTTGCTGAAGAGCAAAGAAGCCACAGGATCATGTCCCTGCTTAACAGCGTCTAACAATGGTGTGTTTCCAAATTTATCTGATTGACATGAACGTGATATAAGTTATAGAAACGCGAAGATATTATAGCATGAAGCAAATTGACTTGTACAAAAGCTCAAAAAAGGTACCTGAAAGATTGACGTCTACGCCTTCTTGAATGAGGAATAAAGTGATATCTTCGTTCCCTCTTGAAGCTGCAAGATGCTGACAGGAAATAGTTTGAGTAAGGTCGTTCATCCTGAAAGCTGAATAAAAATAGGAAGCGATGAATTTGGCACTTTGACATCTTAGAAAGTAGCCAAGTTTAGCACAATCAAAGAAGAATTATCTAAAGAATATATGTATGTGTATATGTGTATGCCAAGGTGACCAAACATAGAGCATAGGAGTGATTAATGACACGAAGCATCATGGATTTAGAATTTATAACTCAGCTGAAAGAGCACTTATAAATGATTATAAACCAATCAAAGAACTAGAAGATTAGACATCGGCAGAATATGAAGTTTATGATGTCCTTTTTCCACTGTAACTTACATTTTTTTCCAATCAAACCTTCTTATTAAGGACAATGGTAAAACCGAACATCTAGAGAATAATGCAGACCTTTTGATCAACAATGAAAGAGAACATGAATGTAGAACTTGATCAGAATCCAAAAGAGACTATTCTGTGTGTAATACAAAAGTAAGAATCAGATTTCAAGTATTGTCCACTAATTTCATACCAAAGGTGAACGCCCATCATAATCTGTCTTCTTGGGATCAGCTCCCGCACTGATTAGACCTTTCAGGTAATTCAGATCTCCACCATAAGCAGCATTATTAACCCTTAAAGCATGCTCAGCTTCTTGCTTTCCAATATGAAATGTGATATCAGATTCCAGTTGCTTGATATGCCTATTTGACTCGTTTCCCTTCCACAATGAAAATTACCATGTTAATGAACAGTTAGATAGCATATGAAGGTTCTCAAAAACAATTGCTTGTGTTGTCAGCATAACAAAGAGATTCTATCAAAATAATGAATGAAAATTTACCTCAAGAAGGTTATTCAAGATTGTCCTAGCATCCACAAAATATATTTCCAGAATATTTGTGAAAAGTTGTTTATCAATGCGCAAGACTGTACAAAATTCACGGACACGAACTGTGTAAGGCTGAGGAATGTTGCAAAGAATGGCAAGTTCTCCAAATGAGCTGTCAGACTCCAATTGTAGAATAGCCTCTTCTAATCCATTTTCAACATGCTTAATTCCATCCTGAGTTTGAAAAAGTGTGAGAAATAGATGGAGCAATGTCTGCCATCATGCTATCATCCATCTCATTTGGTATTCAGTATATAACTAATATAATAGGTCATGCTAAGGTACATAACTAAAATATACCAGACATCCGAAGTGGCAAATGCATACGTGCAAAACATCTGTGTGTGTCAGATTATCCTAGGTGTCATATCATCCAAGTTATGAACACAGGCTGGAACAACAAAGTGCTCATTTTAGCAAATGCTGGTTATGCCACTATTATATATCATTTGAGATTCTTAGTCCCTAACTATGTCAATAGATTGGATTCTGACAGATAAAATCATAAAAGAGATGCATGCTAACTAGATTATGATCATTACCAGAACACCATGCAAGACAAAATATAGTTGATCTACTGTGTTGCCCTGTTCCAATATCACTTCACCTGGAAGGAAAGACTCCTCCTGTAGCCTCATTACCTGCCACGTCATATCACATTATAAGCTGTTTTTGTATTTCAGTGAACTATAGAAATCATCATCTTGGACAAGATAAGAACTAGGCTCTACAAGCTCCATGGTGTAAAAATCACAAGTCCATAACATTATAGGTAAAAAGGGCATTTCAGCTTAGAAGAAAGATTTCTCAGCACAAGAAGCAAAATCTCCTTAAATTTTTGGCAATAAGCTGCACGAAATATCAGTTCAGATATGCATGCATAGGCACAAGAAAATACACAGGTTAATTGAGAAATCTCCAGAATGTTTCATAACACTCCTTTAATTTATGGTTCACCTTCAATATGAATAGAATCTTTGCTGATAGCTGACCATGCACAGGCATGAGAAAATACAGGAGATACTTAAGAAAGCTTCAAAATGTTCATGACACTCCTATAAATATCTATGGTCCAGCTTCATTATAACTATGTTATATATTAAGCTAATAGTAATTTAAGCCCATACCAAGTAATACAGCCTGATGCCTATAAGAACAGATAAATGAAATTTGGGACAAATTCAATGACAGATTAAGGTTTTTGATCATGTCTTGGAGGAGGTTAAATCAAAAAAACTGGAAATAAAAGGCTCTTTACATCCAGGCCTCAAATGTATGAATCTATATAGATAAAAAATAACTAGAGCTTAAGTTCGTTATGCATGTGATGCAGGAGTTCAACAAGAAAAAAGAAAAAAGAAAAAGCTCTTTATATCCAAATTTCTTAATGAGCAAAGGTGATTGGCACATTTGATTTAAGCAATAAGTTATAGGACACCTTATAAAGTTATCAGATTTCATCAATTTGCATCAGTTTAAACATTTGCTTTAATTCAATGATTTTTCCATGTTGCATGTATATTTATCTATTTTCATGAGTGTGAAAGCACAAGAAATATGCATGCCTAGGTGAGGTGGTCCAGCTGTTAACTGTTGTTGCAAGAATAAAACCAGAATACCACCTGATAACAAATACAGCAAACATATAATTTGAAGCACCAAGAAAATTATCATAATTTCTAATGGAGTTATACCACAGGGCATTAACATAACAGGCATAAGTAACATCCTAATGCAAATACATATATATATATATATATATAAGCATTAATTAGTATAAAATCTGCCAATCAATCTCATGCAGCTGTCTGTCGGGCAATAGTTTAGAGCTAATTCAACCATGATAGTGCCTAGAAATTTTGAATGCTAATGCAAGTAATTGAAAGAAACTAGAAAATAAAACTAAAACTGCAAAGGCTAAGTTGAAACAAGCAATGGTGAAATTAACAAATAACATACTCTTCCTCAATTTTATCACAAAATGAATGTACTAGATAACAAAAATCATCCAACTGTAATAATGGAACATGTTAATATAATGATAACAAAAGAAAAAAAGGAAGCTCAGATGTCAGATGTACTATTAAGCTACAAAGACACATGAGAATTTTACTTGATTGTAGCACTAGCTCTATAAGGTAGTAAAAATGTAATAAAATGACAAACTATCATGAAAACAATAATAATTGCAAATATCAACATTTTTAATTAGAAGGCATCAAGTTTATTATGAATCTCATTCGGCAAGGGATCTATCATAACACTGATTACCTTATCCTTGATCTAGTAGAGATTATTCATCATTTCATAAGGAAATTTGAGCCTTCATAAATCTTCCGAAAGTGATATAAAATGAGCTTCTGAGTATCTTCTTCCTTCATAAAATACTATTTCACAACCTATCAGCTAGAGCATGCTTAGATTTTTGAGATGGTGCATCCTTGTTAAGCCTGTGATGGTACAGTAGGTTTATAGAAGAAAACTCCTTTCACAAACATCATACAAGCAAAACTAATAACATAACTGTCAACATGGTTTCAAGTAAGATACAACTGCATGATTGAAGTCGCTGTAGAGGAGTTCCCAAAATGTCAAGGCTATTAAGAATGTTTTTGACTTGACGGAAATCGTTAAGATCACTTTATTAGTTTATTGCTCCATTTTTATTTCTCTATTGTGGCCACCTTGAAATAGCAGCTAAATGCACAGAGGTTCTCATAGAAGCTGGTTTTGGAAGGTGACTGTTATAAAGCCTTACCCTGCACATGAGGAGATGAATTTCAAGATTTAGATCCATAATGCCTAGTTTACAGTGGGGCAACCCTGTATTGTGGCCCACCCTGTCATGTAAGCAACCTTGCAGGGAATAATTTCTTAATACCATGTTATTCTCCAACAGTTCATGAAATCATAGGTAAATCAATCATAAATTATAATCGAACTTTAACTTTATTTTATAACTAATTTTTCAGAAAGGCCGAACTAAAATATCCTGAGATCATGAAGACAGCATGAACATTTTGGATGACAAGAGGGTACTCGATATTTACATGAATGAAGCATTCAAAGAGTAGAATTTCATCTCTTGAAATCATTGCTTAACATAAAGTCCAACATATTGTAGATAAACTTAGCTTATTTATATAAATTATTTAGTGAATAAGTAGGGAAGGCTTACAATCTGATTTTTGAACTCTGCTGAGCATCCCTTGAACAGCGGAAGTTTTTCAATATAAGGTTTATATAAAGCTTGAAAAATCTGCAAAATAAAATCCAAAGTTTTTACCAAAGATCAGATTAGAGAAAACATTGTCAACAATGCACATGATCCTATGAACACAGGACTTTGACCATGCAACTCAACAAAGGTTAGTATGCTAGAAAATTTTCCTACACTCAATAGCTCTGTGCATCATCTGTAGAACTGAAAGTCTGAAACTACAAGTAGCACTCAATAAAGTAAAAGCCTGAAACAAGACAAAATGGAAACCATATGAAGTGTCTTGCATAACTGTTCTATTTAGTATCCAGTATGGTCCTGGAATCCTTGTTATACACACCTTAGCACGAATTGAGGCTGGAATATCTTGGAGAACTAAAGCTTCATTGTAGATGTTCTCATACTGCAATCGTACATGTCTTTTAATCTGGTCACGTATGTCCTTTCCTAATCTGTTTTTGTTCATGTATTTAATCAGATCTTTCATTTTGTCTCTGTATCTTTCTGTCTTTGATCCTTTCACAATCAGCGCAGTCATATTACCAAGAAGGTATGCTCCCAGAATCATATCGAAGGAGACATAGATCATGATAAATACCATTTCTCTGGGATTGACTGCATGTACATCTCCATAACCTGTTGCCACCAAAATATCAAAATGACTGATTCACAAAAGAAAGAAGAAAAATAATAATAAAACATGAAAATGATGAAGAGTTTGTGAGATAGATCATTATGTAATAATGACATTAATCGTAGATGATCCTTCAAGAAAGTTGGAATTGTACTGGGAAAACATATATGGTTAAAAGAAATATGATGGTCAACACAACCGTCACATATCTTTGAATGTCTTATATGTAACATTTATCTGACATTTCTCATGCAGATTCCAAATGGCATTAAAACTTTGCTCTTTTCTTCTCAAGTAAAAAATTTTCAGAATGGCAGAGTACGTTTAGAAATTAGCTTAGAACAATGTGAGGATAATCTAATATTCTTTCTTTATTTTAATCCGGACAGGTTTGCCTACTAAAGTCCAGTGTAGTCGTAGCAGAATAAATTTACTATCCCACTAATTTGAAGTTTTCACTAACTTCTCTTACAAAAAGAAAGTCCTGAATGTCCTTAGTAGCATCAAGCTAACAGGTTTCCATCTTTTTTTTATTAAAGATTTATTACCTTCTTGACTAATCAGTTCGTCCTTTTTTATTTGGGCTTCTTTCCAGTTACTAGATTCCAGTTTTCACAACATTGCTAATTATTTAAAGCAACCCTCACTAAGCCTTTTCTACCTTATTCATTTCAATTTCAAAAGAATGATCTTTGGCTGTTTGGCTCTCTATATTTTTGGCATATGCATAAGCAGAACTGAATCATCTTTTGGTATGTGTTGAGCTGTAAAGAGCATGTTAGGCTTTGAAGTTTGAAGTCTAAAGTTCTGAAACCATCTACTGAATGAATTGTAAAAACTTGTGTTTTATGCTAAGCTCAAGAATCAGCCTGCAATGAAGTCCTTTCTTATTTTGTCATAAGTTGTATAAATTGCAACCAGCAATTTTCTAAGTTTGATTAGATTTAACATCTAAATTCAACTAAGAGAGAAAAGCCTGATATGTCTGTTCAACACTTGCTGCTCTATGTTTTAACATGAAAGGCATAATAGAAGAGTGCCTCTTTTAGTATTAGCGGAACATTTACTTTCCTAATTATATTTCAAAATGTCAAAGAAAATTTACCAACAGTTGCCATAGTTACGATGGCAAAATATAATGATGTTACGTAGCGCCTCCAAAGATCAATCTCTCTGAAATGTGAGTAGCTGAAATCACCCAGTTGTAAGCTTCCTATCCATGTATACTCTTCCATCGACTCAGGCAGAGTTGTTGCCAAGTAATAGAAAATACAGGCAGCTGTATGTGTACAATAGAGCTCAACAACTAGAAGTTTGACGATTCTTGTGAACAAGTAATTGATGCGAATGTCCTTCTCCATCTCCTGAAAAAAATCTGTGACTCTGCATGCGCGGGTTAATCGGATCCACAGTAGATATCTTATTATTTCTTTATTTCCAGAAGCCTGTATGAGAAAATCAAAATATATCAAAAAATTTAGTGACCTTTTTCAGTATATATGCTAGAAAAAAAATAAAAGTAGGAGTTAAAACAAATAATCGGATCCACAGTAGATATTTTATTATTTGTTTATTTCCAGAAGCCTGTATGAGAAAATCAAAATATATCAAAAAATTTAGTGACCTTTTTCAGTATATATGCTAGAAAACAAATAAAAGTAGGAGTTAAAACAAATAAAAGTAGAGTTAATACAATCGGAAATTGTTTCATGTGAACTTTTCTTTCATTGGTTCAATGTCTTGTACAGTAATGAAATTTGTTCACTTTTTATTTTGTTCTTGATGACACTTCTATTCAGTAGCTTGATGATTGGGATATCTGGTCAATTAGATCCATTGACTTTATCTCAATAATTTTAATCTGATCCAACTCAAGCAAACCAGATTTTATTCACTATAATTTGATTAAAAAATAATTTAAAATAATTATTAAAATTAATGATTAAATCCTAAATCATTCAAAATGAATTTTAAAAATATGACACTGTATTTATTTGTTTAGTGGCTGTTTTGTTTTTAATGGTCTAGAGCTCATTGTCCATATGAAAATGTGTGAAATTATGGAACTTTGAAGTTCCTAACTCCTGTAATTGAATTTTTATATATATACGTAAATTAATTCTTTGTTCATCTTTCCTGAAATTATAAGTTTCATGTGGCTGAAATATTCCTGAATGATGATCATGTGATTGTGTTCCATATCGAGAATAAAATAACTAGCAATTCCAAAACTGATGGCCACCTGTAGGGGTCCAAAGATACTCTTATTAAAGGTACAACAAAAAGTAATTATCCGGATACATATTTTCTTAAGGAAATTCCTCAGATATCATCATACAAGAATATAACCTAACACATCTTCATACAAGAGATTGTGTTGGAAATTTTGATTTAAAATCATCCAGTATGTTCTTAGACCAAAAAATACGGGCATGAGTAATTAGGAGCATACCTTGTGGATATAATCCCACGGGAAGCAACCGAGCAAGTCAAAAACAAATCTCGACTTCACGTACCTGAAGCATATAATGAGGTGAAAATGGAACGTCAGATGGAAAAGCATGGCCAAAGTAAAGCTACAATTGTAAGGCGTAAGGGCAAGAAAGGATCATAGGCGAACCGGAAGGCGATGTCGGCTGGAGATTGAACAATGCGGTACGTGTGGGAATCGCGGAAGGCGACGCGGAACTGCACGAAGATATCGATGAAGAAGGCAAACTGTCCCGCGATGTCGAGGAGAAAGAGTTTCTTCGGGAGCCCCCGGAAGAAGGCGAACTCCATGGGCGTGAAGAAGGACGAGTACACCGCCCACAGCAGTATGAACTTGGTCCATAACCGGTACCACCTGCGTCACATTCTCCGTCAGTCTCTCACCGCGTTACCGTCACGCCTTCAAGGCCTTAACGGCTTAAGCACGTATCGGTGACTCAAGTCGTAACAGTGACATGAAGCATTTGTGTCGGCGGGGAGCACCGGACAAGCGGTAGAGACCCGACCATGATCCTGTTCTCTGCACCCCCCGTCGCGGCCAAGTCAGGTAAAAGCCGCAATTGCCGCACCCAATAAACTTACGGCACCCGACGCAGATTTGGCGTCGGCAGCTTTGGGCTGGTCGCGTAGGCGGCGCGTAGTGCAGGTAGATAATATTGTTTGCGATCGGCAGGGACCGGAAAGGGGCAGATGGGCAAAGATGATGAGACGTGCACTGAGCCTTCTTCACATCTGGTCCCATGGAACGCGTAGGGCAACAAATTTTTTTTGCCATCCCGATTGAAGAGACTAATTGACGACTACCCCTTATGCTCTCTTTTCTCGCATAGACACTTACCTGGCAGGAAAGCCATTCATTTGTATGACCTTGGCCCTCTTGGTTTTGCTACTTGAAAGTGATAGCTTTCTCTTTTTCTTTTTTCCCCGTGTGTGTGTGGTGAGGGGGGGAAAACTACTAATCCTGAAAGCAAAATACACCCGTGATTTGCTAAAACGTTTCCCCTTCGAGTTGGAGCTTCTCAAAAGCTCTACATGGGTGTAAATTTCCAACATCGACAAGCGATATATGTATATAGAAAAAAAAGAGTTTTACTTCAAGATCGAACTCTTGGTGAAGAAATTTAGAATCAGAGAAATTAGTTTTGGTTATCCGAACGGTTTGAAATCTACAATGAACACTAGACTGGCTCACGACAATTTACTGAGTTAGTTGGTGAAGTCAAGAAACATCACAATCATAAAATGGGATAAATTAAACCTTAAATCCAGTACCCATTTCGTCCGTATTTGTCACATCGATAAGGGTCAAGTAGAAAAAAGAGTTGTACTTACTCTTGGTGAAGGTTGCACGCAGCAACGACTTAGTTGAACAGACTCGCGCGAGTTTGAACTCTACCGACTTAGAAATAGTATGATGATGTACTTAAATAACGGCCCGATTAACGTTTTAACCGAAAAAACAAAAATAGAGAATGAGGAAATTTAGAGAAAAGACAAAGGTAGAGGGGTGATGGGTTACCGGTTATCGGGGTGGATGAGGAAACCTTTGAGAAGCGTCTCGCCGCCGCTGGCGCTCCGGCCGAGCCCAAGCCCGAGGGCGAACCGCAAGAGCGGAAAGCGGCTAGCCACGTGCGACGTCCCCATCCGCTCCTCCAACTCCATCTCGTACTCGATCTCGTCGTCGGCCGCCTCTGCATCATCCGCCTCCCGGGGCGCGATCGCCAACGTCATCGCCCGCCTCCAGCGGACGCGCGCGGTATCCGCCGCTGCCATGGTCGGGTCTGCCCACTTCCCTGACGCCCGCCTCGGATCGGGAACGGGAACCACGAGAGGAGCACCAGAGTATTCACGGGAAGGAGTCCGCCGTAATGCTTCGGATAGAGAGCGAGAGAGAGAGAGAGGGGGAGAGGGGATATAGAAGTCGGAGTAAGAAGATGGGCGGGGTGATTTATAGGCGGGAGATCGCGAAAAAGGAGAGGAGGCTGTTCGACCAGCGGAGAAAGGTTTCGAACGGCTGACGAGGATACGATTGGTAAATGTACCGGCGACGCAGCTGACTCGCCTGTAGGGAGCCCTATTAATAGTTCTTAGTTGGTAGAGTCCAAATCACTGGTTAGTTGTCACTGTTTAATTATATTTCTTTAAATCGATTAATTTTGTTGGATAATTTTATATGATCTTAAAAGAGGAGTGTCGGATATTAGACAAATGATAAAGAAAAAGCTTATCATTATAAGTTTTTTTCTAAAAAATAAATGACTGAGATAGAATTTTAAGATAAACTATCAAATATATTTCTCAAATCAAACAAGTGTAATCCTCAAGTCCCCTATATAGATCTTAGACAAAATTATAAAAGTATTTTTATATAATTATTATTATTTATTAATCGAAATTGGACATGTAACATTATTTTCCAATATTGATAAAGAGTTTATTAAATCAACGTTCCATTTAAAAGGAATATTCACTTATTAAATCGATGATTACAAAACAAACATTATATGTATCTTAATTTTGCACCCACTAAACCGAACATAAATCTTTAAGCTACTTACGAACAACCTTTTTTTTTTTTTCTAATAGAAAACTACAACTAAATTGACCATAAAAAAGTGAGAAATATGATACATACATTTTTTTTTTTTTGCTTCAACCAAAAATAAAATACTAGATACTAGACATAGGATATAAGTGTTCTTCATCGTCCAACTGAAGTGGGATAGGAAGACAAGAAAAATAATACGACTGCACTGTGAGCTCCTCTGGCCATCCATGGCAGAGTTGAGCTCAACGTCGATTCGACAGGGAGGAATGAAGAAGAAGAAGACGAAGAAGAAGAAGAAGAAGAAGAAGAAGCTAAAGCTACAGGGCATGTATTATTTCCACGTCAGGAATTGATGCCTCGTTCGATTCCCCAAGAATTTGTTCGTCTTTAGCTGCTTGTGCATCAGTTCTTGGGAGGATTCCACGGCTGTTTTCGTTGGAAGTGCATCGATTCTACGAGCCTTTTATATCATGCTTCAATTCTAATCAGAATCAAATCCGCCCAAAATTACAATTAAATCATTTCAACGGTTTTATGATTCTGAATTAAATCAAAAATAATATTGTATAGTTTGATTTCGATTCTTAAAAATAATATTATAGAAAATGAGAAATTATAAATTGGATGATTTTTTTAAAAAAATTATGCCTTTTAGTTTTTTTTTTCCTTACGTCTCATATGGATATATAAATGTTATATATATCTTATGATTTTATGGTATGAAAGGATTTAAAAAAACCATATTAAGTATTTCTAGAATATTCTCTGGTAGGTCCGGAATGAATGAGGAAGAATTCATCAGGATTTATACAAAATATTTGAGCTTTCACTATTTCAAGAAGTAATTTTTTCCTTGTATTTTAATTTTTCTTTTACGGTAAAAAGAATCTAAATTTCTCTATGTGAATGTAGGCAAAGGGCACCAACGTATAACTCTTATGTGCATTTTTTTTTAATTTATATTTTTTTATTGATTAGGTTAATTATTCTTTTGGTTTCATATTTTTCATTCTGCACAACTCGTGCATGACACTGTGCTAATTACCATTATATATATATATATATATATATATGCTTTCCAATATACAAATAAAGTTATTTTTCCAAAATAAGCATGCATATCTGTTATTTTAAAATATAAATAATATTGTGATAGGGCGATCCAGCTCACTAAAAATATCTTTGATTTGACAGATCATAATAGTAGGAGAATTGATACTAACCCGGTTGGCATAGAACATAATAGTAGGAGATGACACAGTATTGACCACGCTACCACAACAACAATAGTCAACCTGGACATTCATAAATGAGGGATGGTGCCCACGCTCTCACCCCACATTGACTGAGCATATGACAGTCACATGTTGACCTTACCCAATATATCAGCAATGGTAAGGACATGAGTACGATCGAAGGACGTCAGGTGAATAATAAAAAACCCTCTTGAGAACAAAAAAAATGGAGCTTTGGCTCTCTCTTGTTCTCTCAAACTCTTTACATATCAATCTCATAGATCACATAGGTTGAGAGCACTTATTTGATTGTTGGAGAGGTCATGTCAAACGTTCCTATCTTGATCAGGTCTTTATGTAGGACCTATCAATAGATCTCGAGAAGGAGGAGCTTGCAGCTCGCTCTTGAGAAGGACCAACCGACTTTGTCCTGAACCTCACAATCTCTCTTGATCTACGCGGGCAAACTTACGCACTAGGACGGAAAGAAGTCGTGATAATTCCTCGACCACGACATAAAGTTTCACAACAAATTGTATTATAATATTAACAATTTAGTATTAAAATATCAGATATTTTTGTTCTCAAATCTCTCTAAATATCATTGGGATGGAGACATGATTAAATTAATAAAAAAAACTCAAAGTCAAATTTTGTATGGATTTTGAATAATGTGATTCCAATTAAGATTTATAGATACTTTATAAGTTGTGTATGACCGGTTAAGTATATTTGGAACATTCAAAGTCTCGTGTACTTTTTAATCATATTTAGAATGATTCACATTGAAACATAGTTACCCTGTTATGATCTAAATCTTGTTCCTAATAGTGGATTTGAATTTTAATTTGAATAAAATTAGTGGATACCTACTCATTTATCATCCCTAATCAAACTAATAAAAACAGAAAAAACAAATCTAGTGATGCATTGGACTTGTCAACCCGATCCTTTGATTCGAATAACGTTCTTACGTAATATAGGTTACAAATATTGATGATAATAAGTCGGACTACTTAATTTTTTTGCCTATCAAAAATCTTTATCTAGATTGTGAAAGATGATACATATTCTTATTAGTGTGCATTCATTCATATTCCTCAAAACATAGATCTCGTTTTAAGAACTCTGAATAAATTATATATGTATATAATTTTTTTTATTAGAGTACATAATAGGCTGCGCCATAAGGTATATGTTTGACAACCTCGAGAATTTTCTCTTAAAGCTTTTTCCTTTTCGTTTTTTATTTTTATTTTTTGTTGTTGGTGTGGGTTGGGATTTCAAAGGCATACAAAACACTATAATTAAATATCAAACCACCAATTGATTGAAAGACCCCAATTTATTATTTGATACTTTTTAATAAGGATAATGTCTAGTATTCCTTCTTATTTATGAATTTAAAGTGAAAATAGAACTCATAGAGCTCCTAGTCAAGATATACATATTAGATATTTGAATGAATTGATAGATGTTAAATTCTTATTGTTTGAAGGGTGGATAAGATATTGATCATGTGTCGATACAGTATAGATCCATGTATGTAACAAGGGGTATTGGTTACATAGTGACAATATGTTCATGTCGAAGTATATACATCACGTATCAATTGACATTTAAATACTTCTAACCATAGTTTAAACCGCAAACATGAGAGGCGGACAAATTTTGATTTCATAATGGGATCAAAGATTTGAATAATAACACTCTCCTATTTTATTTTGTTTTGAATAATAATAAGAATAAGAAACCAGTTGGCTACACGTTTGTGATCTACGATTGACGTGGCAGACCCAGTCCACCTCAGCATTTCAAAGAAGCGGCGGCCAGACATCCGGCCCCTCATCCGTTTCTAGGGTTTCTCTGGCACCCGAAACCCCCGACCCCGTCCCACGAACAATTGGGGGGCATATGGCGGGGAGATCCAAGCAGTGGCTCTTGATCGCGGCGGGCGCCATCTTCGGCTCCCTCTCGACTGCCGCTCTCCTCAAGATCTTTTCCAGGTTTCTTTGGCTTTTGTTTCCTCGGTTGATCTCGGTTTGCATCAATTTGAGCGTGTCCTCTGTCCATGTCAAACGCGTTACGATTTCGTCCTTTCACCTTACTTCCCATCTCGGTTTTTCCCCCAAAGATTTGGTGCTTGTGTTTACAGAAAGGTTTGGAAGCAGCAAATCGGAAGACACTCCACTGATTTTTTGATGCGTAATGGCATGAACGGTGCGTTTCTTTCGGTTTGTGGTTTACGGATTCATATGCTCGTTTGCCATTTGGATTCATATCATCATTGAAATTATTCAAATGTTTTACCATATATGATGGATCATCAAAGTAGCACATCTCGTAATTAAGAACGGTCGTATGGGATGTTCGACAACATGTTTGGCAAGATTCAGTACCGGGCCTCAAGACTGTACCAATGGATATTTATAGGCGGAACCCCTTGTTGATCCTTTATACCCTGACCAATCCGTATATTACCGCTTATTTCGCTATCGACTTTGATTATACTTCTCTTTTGTTTCATTTTTCTTATTGTTTGTCTTGTTGCTGCTTCTAGATCTACCTTTTCTTTTGTTATTTGCTTCTTCCTCTTTATTGCTTCCTACCTTCTTTATTATTGATGATTATATTTCAGAAGTTCACATTTGTTTTTACACAAGTGTGCTACACCTAAACAGGGCGCATGCTTGGTTGTTGTTGTTCATCAGCTCTGCTACTTGTCAAATTGAATTCATCTTTTTGAGTAGCAAAATCTTTCAAGTCCTCCAGGAAGCTTTTAATGGTTTTGATGATTTCTAAGCTATGTCTTTGTTTTTACTTTTTACCCCACCCATATGTCTATTCCTTCCATGCCAAATAACTTCTTCACCAGGTTATCCAGATGATCAAGCAATCGTTTCTGCCAGTTCTTAGTTTAACTTCTTCCCTGATCAATAATGCTAGCTTTAATGCTCCAAGAAACCATAGTTTCTTGATGTTTCTCTGGTCGTAGGGCCTTTTGTCTCCTTTTGTCAAGCAACATTGTGGGAGTTGACTAGCCTTATTGATAATATGAAACATGCATGTCCACGCAAATTCTTGCTCTTTTCTATGTGCTTGGTTAAAATGGACCACAAAATATCCCAACTTCATTCCCCTCTCTTTAGTTGTTTGCTCTTATATTTATTACTCAGCAGTAGTGTTGCTCGGACTCAAATTTGCCATGCTTTATTCGTGTTAACATTGAAAGTCAAGGATGTTGGTACAAGATATATGGCTCTAACTGAGCCAAGCTGAACCAAAAACACCCCTACTTCTGGGAGAGATCGATGTTCACTTGGGATTTGATAATAACGTAGTATGTTTGTTACTTTGTTACCAACCTGATGCAAACCCCCTTCAGCAGACTTTGACATTGACTGAGTACAAGATTTAACAGTATGCATGTACTGGTCGAGTTAATATTCAGAAAGAGAGAACCTAAAATTAGTTCTTCAAGAAATTTCCAACAACTAAGACCCAACTATTCAGTCTATATTGATTTGCGTATTTTTTCAGTACTCTTCAATCATACTTTATTCTGTGTAGTTTAATAGGACTTCTTAAACATTATGGTTCTTATGTATTTCTTTTACGGAGAAGCCATTTCTCATTTGTGTTCCCTATTATATATTGTTTTAATTATCGTAGACACTTGATCATATGTGCAATTTGAATTGTCCGGTAACCCATATTTTTTTTGCCTAACATTGTATAGGGAAAGAAAATCCACCTGGAGAAGGCAGAACTGGTTGCCAGGATACTGGTAATGGTTTATTGGGTTTTGATTTAGAAGATGAGGTGGTATGTGAGCAACTCACAAGGTGGGACTTGAGTACATTTTCTTATTTCAAAGCTAAAGCAGTAGGACTTATATTTGTTGCTGCAACAGAGTTGCGTTGACCCATATACTGCCAGATGTATGGGTAACTGTATTTCCTAACTTTTATGTTAATTCTAGTTGTTCTGAAAAATTTGTAGAGAATGAACAACTTGTATAAAAAATGTTGGTTCAGAAATAGACTGATTAGTTGGCCATGCTTTCTTATGTTAAATATATCTAAGTTCTTTGAAAATTTCAGTAGTCCATTGTGGTTTATATACATGAAATACTTGATATGCCACCCAGTAAAAATATTTTCATCATTTAGGATCCAGCAAGGATTTGATACTACAGAGTGCCTATTGTACATAAATGCCGTGTTGCTTGCCATTTTATCATTTTCAGTCTGAAGTCTGTTATTTTCGAGTTTGTTGCACACTTCATAAGGCTAAAATTGAAGAATATTACTCTAATCTTATCACATGTTTGCTGCTGGCACTGAAAGTTTAATACTAGCTGGTAACATTTTCTGCATATCTTTCTCCAGCGTCATATAAATAAGCACAACTCTCTTCCAATAATCCTTTATTTGAAAATATTAGATAATTTTCTTCCTGTCCATCATCTGTGTATTTTAGTGCTTCCACTTAAAATTTCTATAATATGAATATCTACACTCTTTTTAAACCCTTAAAGATCACAACATTTATTCACTGCTTGGATGGTTTCAAGTGGTGACAAAAAGAGTAGAATTGTCTGTATGCTGATGCTCTAATTTTATCGAATCCCTTGCTTTTCTCATTTCTCTGTTTACCTTGCAAGTGCCACTTGAAGTATCATAACTTGTTAAGATCTTTAATAATTGAACCAACATTCTCAAAACCGCCAAGATTTGTCCTTACCGGGCCATATTTACTGGTCTGACACTGAACCAGCATGTGGGCCAGTCCTTTTCAGACAATCTGGTTTGGTCCAGTGCCCCAGGCTCTTTAATTTTTCTTATTTAGGATTTATCCCCTCAGCTTCTCTCTTGATATCTTTTGCGTCATCTCCTTCATGGTGGCTGCTGCTAGTCACTAGCTAGCTTGACTGCTGCCGATGCTGCCGCCGGACCACCCCCCTGGTGCTGCTCCTCCTGCCCCCTCTTGGTACCATGGCATACCATGTGTTGGTACGCTACTTGACCTCATCACTTAACTGTGATGAATAAATTAGGAATAAGATCATCATCTTTTTCAACAATGTTTTAGGATACATGACTAAATTACGTTTTGTTTATATTGACATTCTTTCTCTTCATCTTGATCAGCCCATTTTATTCCATTAATTGATTACTTTTGTAAAATTTAATGATTCACTATTTTGTTTCTCAATTTTCAGGAATATCCAATTCTTTGGCATTGAATTTCAAAAAAAAGTATCGCAATCATATGTTGTGGTTATTGGTCTTGGTGGAGTTGGTAGTCATGCTGCTGCTATGCTTTTAAGATCTGGTGTTGGTAGGCTCCTACTTGTGGATTTTGATCAGGTACAGTAAGTTATCTGAAGTTTCAAGCAAGGTTTCAAATAAGGATTTAAATTTTTGTTTGGTATGGTTTCTGTGACCGGTTGGACTGGCATGGTACCATTATGTCAAGCAGTATACCAATTTGTTACCAACTGGTGCCATCAGAAAAAAAAAAAAAAACCAATAGGTACCAACCTAGATTGTTTGGTATCAATCCTTGGTTGAACCGCTAACTATTCATCAGTATATGTGAGGTTTCAAAAAACATTCTGATACCTTGTTACATATCAAACATGTATGACACTAAGACAGCGAGTGGTATATTGGGTATACCGGTATACCATGGTCTCAAATGCCAGCGAGATTTGTATGTACCGACTGGAATACTGGATTTAGTAACCTATTAAATCAGTATAATAAGATACCAAGTGGTTATTGGCTATACCATGGTTTCAAACACCTGCTGATTTTGTATATACCATTCAGTATTTAATAGTCTGACCAAGGGTCGATATGAATCACTTAGTATAGGTCGATATTTATTATATTATTATTTTTCAATTAGACTAGGCAATATGGATCTGTATTCTGCTTGGCATACCATTAAAATAGCAATCTGACAACCTGGATTATATAGCTTGATATCGGTTGGTATACACTTTATTGTTATTATTTTTCATGGACACTGAGCATCAATACAAATTGGTATATTTGTCATATAAGTTGTCATATTATAAAAGTAACTATTTAAATTCTTGGTCCATACACCTGATATCACTAGATAATAGTTAAAAAGAAAAACGACAAGATACAAGATTTACAAGTTAGAAACCTTTCCCTTTTTTGCTTAAGGTCGGATGGAGGTGGGCCCCTAGTGTTGCTCGAAGCCTCACATGAAAGGATACTGTGATTTAGCTTGATCTTTTTGTGTCCTAAACAATGTTTGATGTACCACCCAAAATAGTACGAAATAGGTGATGTGTATCGGTCTGCCAGATGACTGGTACACGGACCAACCTGTTTTGGGTGGTACGTAGGACAAGCTAGTACAGGTGATATATCAGCCAATATGGGCGATATGGTTGAAACTCATGCTATGATACATGTCGGAACTGGTTGGAATTTGATTGATGTCGACACAAATCAGGTCAAGTTTGGCCCCAATGATCAACTTGACCATTGGGGCCTCTTTTGGAGCTTTATCCTCTCCCTTCCCCTCTTTTGTTCACTCTTACTCTCCATCACTTGCTCTCTCTCACACTCTCGTTTGTGATTAAAGTTATCCATCGGCGTTTAGTGATAATTTAGCTATTGATTTAGATAAAGTGGGATTTGAACTTGGGGTCTAATGAAACTTCTCCCCAATTTGAAGGTATTTAGCTTCTTTCCATGTTTCATATATCATTTCATATAATTAGAAGCGTATTAATGCATATTTACAAGGATTAAACATGATTAACATCATTTTCTTGTGCTAGTCCTGATTATCTCTATTGTCTTCCATTTAGGCCCAAATTGTGGGTATGTAGGGTTATTCATAGCCTTATGCATTTAGGTAAGCCTCATATACACTCTATTCTTAATTAAATACAATAAAATTATCATTGAATTAGGTAGTGATTTAAAAAGGCGCTCCGGCACTCGCCTAGGCGCTCGGGCAAGCGCCCAGTTTAAAGAAGGCGACCGAACCAGATTTTTAAGTATGGTTCGGTCGCATTTGCATTAGTTGTTTTGATTGAACCAACTAACACATGCATATCAGCCTCCCCCTCGCGATGTCCCCCAACCCTACGTGCGATTCCGTCGTCGACAGTTCCGCTGCCTCTCTCTGCTGCCACTGCCGCTGCCGCTGCTGTTGCCGCTGTCGCTGCCTCTCCGCTACCACTGCTGTTGCCGCTGTCGCTGCCACTGTTGCTGCTCTCCGTTGCTGTTGTTGCTGCTGCTGTCGGCAGCTTTCGCACTGTCGCTGCTGCTGTCGGCAGCTTTCGCACTGTCGCTGCTGCTGTCCGCAGCTTTCGCGCTGTCACTGCTGCTGTGCGCAGCTTCCACCACTGCCGCTGCTGTCGTTTGCAGCGCTGCTGCAACTATCTTAAACTAATTCTCCGCCACTGCTACTGCCAGCTTCTCACTGTTGTTGCTGCCAACCATTGAGTTCTCACTATTGTTGCTTGCTCAGCGCTGCAACTATCTTAAACTAATTCTCCGCCACTGCTACTGCCAGCTTCTCACTGTTGTTGCTACCAACCGTTGCGTTCTCACTATTGTTGCTTGCCACTTTCCATCGGTTTTTATCCCCCTTTGTTACCGTTAACATATTTTTCTTCTCCTCTAACTATTGTTAACTGTAAGTAATATATTGTTAACAATATATTTTTAATTTAATATCATATTTTATTTAAATATTTATTTTTTAATTATATTATATTATATTATTTTAATATTTTAGGGCGCCTCTCTTTGCTTGGGCGAGCACCTGGCGCCTCGAGCATTTTGGAACCTTGGTGTGTTTTGGTGCCTAGCACTTCTTAAATCACTGGAATTAGGATAAAAAACTTAAAAAAAATATTTTTTTTGGTGAATTGTAGACCATTTTCCAGCCCTTTTTCAGAAGTCTGGTAAGCACTGCCGTACCATTATATATGGTACCGGTATGTACCGGTCTGCCCATGGACCAATACCACCTGTCGGCACAGCGTGATGACCCTCGGTCCTAAAACTCTAAATCGAATGCCTTCTAACCATTCTGGTCCCTTTTAGGTTGGCCTAAGCAATATAACTTAAATTGTCCAATCTCCATATGAGTTTTCAGTAAGCAGCTGTTGGTTGCTGCTTCTAGTTCTTGACTGGACTGCTAAAAACCAGTTAGTCTGGTGTGGTGCAACCAGTATTTAAAAATTGTTCTCATGTACTTTTTCATTCCATACTATTTCCTTGTATTTTTAGTGTCAGCCTCTACTTTTGCATGAATTATTGATTCTTTTTTGTGAGACATTGAATAATAGGGTAGTTGCTGAGGTCTCTTGTTCTTCATACATTCATTTAATATTTATTGCAAGCAAATAAGGGGAAACATAAAAGAAAATGATAATGGTTTAGAAGAAAATGGTAGAAGCATTCTTCTGATTGACATATCAAGATATTTGTCAAATTAGATCTATGAAAACCAAGGTTGCATGGAGGAAAAGTTACCACTTTGCCAAAGTTGATTCTCTCCCTTTTGTAATTGTTTCCTAAACCAATTTACTTCCACTTTGATACTGATGATGTAACTGCCTTACTTTTATAGCATAGCAACGATTACTTGAATGTTTTGTTTCTTTTAATCTAGATAAGATGTCCTTTTTCTGTGTATCTGAAAAATTAAAGAAATATCCTCTTCATGTCAAAGGTATCACTGTCATCATTAAATCGCCATGCTGTGGCCAATAGAGATGATGTTGGAACCCCAAAGGCCATTTGCTTGCAAAAACATTTTGCAGCAATATTTCCAGAGTGCATTGTGGAAGCAAGAGTTCAGCTATATGATCCATCATCTGAGGAGGAAATTCTCTCTGGCCACCCTGATTTTGTTCTTGATTGCATTGACAATATTGACACCAAGGTAATCTTTTGTAAGAAGTGGCAATTTTTGGGCCAATACATGGATTCTATAATTGCATTTTGGTCCCACTTTTCTCATAATATATGTATTATCAGATGATGTATACTATCATCATCTATTGATGGGCTTCTTTAAGAAAACCTCCACAGTATGTACTATGGATGCTTTGTTTCTTCTGTAGGTAATACACTTAAACGTGCAGACATTGCTTTTCAATTTTTCTTTGGTTTCATCATTTATTTGCACATAATTATTGTTTTGACATGCCATGTGCCATAAATTTTTCTAAGAACGGATTTTATATTTCCTTGTGGAGTTTTTATTTTACTGGCATGATGTGTGTATAGATATACTTATCTACGGTCATCTTCTTATATTTCAGCTCATGATGCTTGAATACTGCCATTTTGTTTAGCATCTCTTCTTATCATTTGATTTTGTGAACCTTCTCTGGTATTTTTGTTTCTGATGTTATATTTTTTTCTGTGTGCTATGAGTGGTTTCTATAATTTTTGAATTAATTTTATGATTGTTTTTTGGTTTAACATGCAAATTGCCTTTTGGAAGCTCATTTTTCACATAAATTTGAAGCATGGTTACATCCTTCATGTTATTTATACATTTCCATTGTGCAAAAATTGATTTGGTGCATCAGTTTCGTACACTTTGGTAGTAAAACTAGAGAATTTACATTATATTCCTAGCAAATGATCATTCCTAGAGAGAGAGAATAAATTTTCTGCAAGTTCTGAAATGTTAACTAATTTGAAACTTAAGGTGGGATACAGAGCTATTACTTTATCACGGCTGTTTGCCAACACACATCTTTTCCTCTGAAGTCTGTCAAGGAGATTTTTGAATAGGTCTTACATAACTAAAGTGGCTCATAGAAAAATTTGGTTGAAGAACGGGAGGAGAAAGGAAGACGATCCTTTGGTAACACAGTACTTTGTTGTCCATGCACCATGAGAGGAGTTCTGAAAGTTTGATAGGGAAAATAATCAAGTAAAGGCACTGGATTCTCTACCAATGCCACCACTATGGTTCATGCAGATACTACTGAAATGAACTTGGGAAGTTTTCGGAAAAGTTGCCACTTATTCATTTTATTTTTAAGATCAAACAATGGAGGCTACTTGAAAAGGGAAGAGATTAAGCAATCATGGATCCTATGCTTGGTTAACTTCAATGCCTTGAAGTCTGCAGTTAATCTAGACTGGTTCTTGTACATCAGAGCCTTTCTGGAATCTGTATATACACCTGAAGATGTTTTTCACCTACTGCCATAACTTAAGTTTGTTATGAATGTGCACAAGTCAACTACATTGCTATTGATATCTGCGACTATATTGTTAAGATATTAAGAGGTCATGAATGAGAAGAGAAAACAAAAATACTCTGATAAAGACCTTCTCTGGAGTCTGGTACTGCTGTGCCCACATGCTAATATTTTCTCTATTCAGTTGCAATTACCAAAGTATACAAAGTCATATTCGTTTATGAATAAATGATTGTACTTCAAAGATGGTCGAAAATATGTTTAGCTCATTCATGTCTATATTTTTTTCATGTTGGCATATGAGTTGGTATTTCAAGTCATAGTCTATGAAATGTTGTAACTTTGTATTTTTTTTTTGGGTTTCTTTGCAAACAATTAAGTTAGCAGATTACATATTAATTCTTTTAGCTCCTTGAGTCACCTTTTATTATGGACTTCATTTTGGGTTTGTCTTTAGTTTTTTGTTTCTAAGAGGTTGATCATAAGTTTTCATATATTCGCTTCATTCGGTTCACCTTATCTGATTATATTATATTGCTCCATAAAATCAATGTCAAAATTCTCTTGCTGTTGGAACTTGACATATGATTCTATCTTGGTTAAGGGAAAAAATTGAAATTCTAGATTGAGATGCTACTATTACATATTCAGTTTTCAGTTCTACAGAACTGAACTGATTGGTTCCTGATCAGATTCATTATCCACATACAATAGTATTTAAAACCATTAAAATGAGAAACTGCTATTGGATTTGGAAGATGATAAAATTTCAGTCACAAAGCATTGGATCTGATGGGCATACTACTTGGGTGACAGTCACTGTAATATAAGGTTATAAATTGGAAATTCTTTTTTCATCTAGGCTGATTACTTTTATCTAACAGGTCGCTCTTCTTGCTGCTTGTGTACGTAGAGGTCTGAAGGTTCTTTCTGCAATGGGTGCTGGTGCTAGAGCCGATCCAACACGAATTCGTGTTGCAGATTTAAGGGAGTCGACCAATGACCCACTGTCTCGAGCGGTAATAGTCTGCTGTGTTCTCTTTAATTTTCTCCGTTGAGATTTTTCCTATTTTCTTTGTCTACAAGTTCAACTGTCATTATATAAATGCAAGTTGGATGGTAAAGCACATTGTATCTTGTTGAGTTGTTTTTCGGAATTCTTTGTGTTCCATGAACGTTTGTTAGGCAGTACTTAGATATTTTGTCCAAAATTTCACATTATTCACATCCTAGTGTTTGGCTGGTGAACGAGATTTCAAATCCAAATAATTTCCCACCGGGGAATACGCGTTTGGTTGTGTATCTTGTTGAGTTGTTTTTTAGAATTCTGTGTTTCATGAACCTTTGTTAGGCAGTACTTAAATATTTTGTCCAAAATTTCACATTATTCACATCCTAGTGTTTGGCTGGTGAACGAGAATTCAAATCTGAATAATTTTCCATCTGGGAATACTTTAGGTAGCATTTGAGTGTGCTTGGGATTGGAATCAGATTCAGCTGGACTTGGAATGGGAATGACCAAATCCGGCAACATTCATAAACACAAGAGCTGGTATTTGAATCCTTTCATCATGTTCGGTTTATATATTATGAGTTTATATTGTTAAGTATATAAAAATCAATATATAATATATATTATTATGTTATATTTAATATAATTTTTATTATAGTTTTTGTATTTTGTATATTTGTATCATGTTATATTTATCGGTCTCTAATATGATTCACAGAATGGACCTGCTAGTTAGCAATGTATGCATAATTTTAAGACACAATGGGATATGTCAAAAGTGCACTAAAAGAGATCTTGTATTTTGGAAGATCATGTTAGTGGGGCTCTTTTTGGTTGATGAACTTTTACTCCTTTCTCTATTTTCATAATATTCTTTTTACAATTACTTTGTACTTTGCTTCTTGTTATATTATATTGTAGTTTATTTATATTTTGATAATATTGTTATTTTGATACAGCTTTTTTATTCTACTACTGTTGATATTATATAACTTGAAAATTATTAATTTATTTTTATATATTTATCTAATACATGTCGACATTTATCTCATTGTACATTTATTTTATTTTAGTTCTATATCTGACCTATGTTGGTCCTCGACCAGACTGGCATAACTCTGGTAAAAGAACTGATACAAGTATGCTGACACACGCTGTGGCATGTCTGAAACCTTGGAAAACCTCAGATTTGAAGGTGTTTCCTGCCTTATTAGAGATTAATACGGATGATTCATATAATTCAAGTGGTTGAAGTCTCAAAATAACATATATTGAATTGAAGCATGTAGCAGAAAAGAAATATAGGTAGGGTAAGTAAAGAGCACAATCATACATTGTAATACACAAATAAGTTATAATAAGATCATGTACCTCTTCCTTTTCACCTAAACTATTGGCGTGATTCTATGGTGGGGGGTTCGGGATTATTGAGCTAAATGTGAGGTTCAGATTTTCCTAATTTTGAGGAAAGATTCTATCAAAAGATTCAGAACTTCAATTTCCTTTTTACCTAAACTATCGATTCCATGGTGGGTGGGGGGGGGGGGGGGGAAAGATTCAGAACGTTGGGGGTCATCGGGAGAGCTAAAAAATGTGAGGTTCAGATTTTCTTAATTTTGAGGAAAGATCCTATCAGAAGATTCAGAACTTCAGTTTCAACGTTCTCCTTGAGATGAGTTTCTCCTTCAACTAAATCTTGAATTTGGAAGAGATTTGGGAAGTTTGGAGAGAAAGTAGACGAGGGAGGGGAATGAAGGAGCGAAGGAGGGAGGGAAGGGCAGTCACAGTTGATCCCTAGTGTTAATGTTTGTTTTTTCTCTTTTTTCAGAAACTATGAAGTAATGGATGTTATTCTTTTCCTTGTGTTTGAGACCATTTCCTGGTATGGAACATTATATATGATTTGTGCTTTATACGACATGCATCAATTAAGTGCTTTTTCAGAATGTACAAAATGAAGAGAAAAAATAATTTATATGAACTCCGTACATTTCTGTACATTATATATGATTTGTGCTTTATACGACATGTATCAATTAAGTGCTTTTTCAGAATGTACAAAGTGAAGAGAAAAAATAATTTATATGACCTCGGTGTATCAAGTGCCTTTTCAGCTTGGTTCCATGCTGGTAACATTGCTTGTAATAAGGGAATTTATTTTAGATGAACTGCATTGGTTCTAGCATTAGGATGAGACCAACAAGTATATTAGAATATTTTAACCAATGTTTGTTTTTGTGAAATGCAAATGCTAACTATCTCCACTAATGTTTGGTACTAGGATAATGATTTTGACACATTAAACTAAGAGATTTTAAGTACTTATTCCTTGTTTTGACCATATTTTATTTTTTGTTTATGATAGACAGCTGATATTATCCACAACTAGTTTGATAATTGACGTTTTTATCATATTTTTGTTGTTAACCAGTTCTCCCCATTCTTTTTCTATATTTCTTGAGACAGGCAGATAATCCTGCCAGGATTTACCAATCTGAATAATTTTATCCATTGTTGTTTAAAGGTGAGATACCGTTTGAGAAAAGACCATGGGATAGAGGGTGGAATACCTGTAGTATTTTCTTTGGAGAAGCCAAAAGTGAAGCTGCTTCCTTTTAAAAGTGTAACTGGAGAAGAAGAAAATCCGTCAGATTATCAGGTTAGAAAATTCATATATCAGTCATTGTTTCTTTTTTTGATTGTACATTTGATTATGATAGTGCATGATACATGTTGTTATGTTTACCAAGAACTACAAAGGAAATCATTTATTTAGAACTTAGAAGTTGAAAGATGTGATATGTCACACTATTCAGCTCATAGCCAGCAAGAGATGCTCACTTTGATCAGTTTTAAATCATTTTAATATTTATCCTAGGCAGTCATGGTAGCTGATCTTATTGTTGTAGGCAAAGTTTGAACTCTTGATTATCTAACTTCAAATGAACTTTGATGCCAGATAGTTCCAGGTTTCAGGGTTCGTATCATTCCTGTTCTGGGTACAATTCCTGCAATTTTTGGGCAAGTAATGGCATCATATGTTGTGACTCAGCTCTCAGGATTGCATGTTCAAACTGAACCAGTGGTTAATTTGGATAAAGATCATTATCAGATTCTTCATAACCGCCTTCTTGAGCATGAGGAGATAATTTATGGCTCAGCCACTCAAGTTATGGTATGATAGCCATGAGGAAATGTTTTTATATTTTATCTGTTCTGTAGTTGGTAATCCAATTTTCATAAATGTGGTAACATATGGTAGATTATTCAAAATCTAAGATTTGGTGCAATCTCTGCTTGCTATTTGGAACAATCCAGAATCTTTTGATTCGTATCAATCAAGTATATACAGAATTAAATAGGAATATATTACAGAGGAAAAAATGGAAGAGGGGACACGAAGGGTGTTGGTAACGTTGGAATGGTGATGAAAAAGGACACAGTGATATTTCCTTGTACTTAAAAACCTAGCCATGCAGAAAAAGATTAGTTTGTTAAAATAATAAACTGGTTAACACTCTCCCTGAAGCTAGAACATGTAAACCATTAATGTTCAGCTTGGAATACAAGTGCAAGAAGGTAGCTTTGAACACAGATTTAGCCAACAGATCAACTTATTGAATTGCCTAGCTAACATATGGCTTAGAAATTAACTTATTTCTGCATTTTGATCAAAATGAACATCGACTCATTATGATTTTCCCTCATCTGGAAAACATGATTTCTCGATATATAGATCGTTGCTTGGTATTTGCAATGCATGTTGATAGGTTTATTGATTGGACAACCATATATTTACAATTCATTAAGCTCTGCTAAATTTAATATGAGTGGTCCATCTCTCTAGACGGTCTTGAAGAACTTGTTCCTTAAATACTTGGGTTTTTTGGGCAAGACCTACAATGATCACTCTTAATTTTTTTTGTCTAAACATGGCTACGAACTATAGAAAGGTCCAGTCTTTCTTCTTACTCTTAGTAGGATGGAAGGTTAAATACTTAAACATCCCATCTTTTCTTTAAATAGTCTACGAATTATCCTGAGTCCTTCTAGCATACCTCAATTTTTCTTAATGAAATTTAAGGTTGATGTTGAAGAAGTAATGTATGTCGTCAAAGAGTTGTGGCACGGAAGAAGTGCAAGAGATCAATCTAAAGATGTCGGTCGCAAAATGTGGCGGTCTGTTAATGAGTTAATGCTTGTAAGGTATGTATGATTGCTCGATATCTTTTTACCTGAGTTCTAAGTATTTGAGATTCTACTTGTGTTTCTTTGCTTTGCTTTTGATCTCCGAATATTTGAGTAAGTTAGAATCTGTCATATTAATTTATTTTACACGAGTTCTTTTTCTTTTACCAATCAATTTTTCAATGTTATGAATCATGCTTTAATTAAGAAGCTTTATGATAAATTTATCACTATTTTTGTTAAAGATCAAAAGTTGTTTCATATGTCAGTCAAACATACTGTTTGTTGTGCTGTTGTCACCACTCATTGTAAAAGTATAAGCCAACTTTGCGGAAATCAAACTTTTAAGTTATTTTGATGGATATGTTGCTGGAGTTACTCATACAATTTCTTCAATCAATTGGATCATTAAAATTCTTTCAAACAAATTATAATGTGTATGATGTAGATATTAATGCCTTTTAGGTTGAAACTTATTCTTGAAGATTCTCCTAGTACAAGATCCAACCAACATAGGTAAATTTTCATTCCTGGAAACGTGGATTGTGAGCTAATTCTTCAAATATTGTGCAACTTGCATTATCTGAACATAGTTTATCTGAAATGCATAAGCAAGTGTTGGGAAACAGTCCATATCTTTTTCTATCAAGAGCACCAAATTGTGTGGACGGAGGCATAATGTAGTCAAGGAACATTTATCAAGTCTGCGTTATTGCTTAAGAAAGAAGTGGAAGAACTAAAACACACTTAAGCTGTTCTTTACATAATGCTTGTACTTATAATCACCAAGTATAGCCAGCTGAAAATGATGCTTGAAATACCATCGAGTATTTCTTTAACCACAAAGCTCGACCTTTGTTCTTTTAGCACATGTTGATATATGACATGTAATCTCCGTGGACATAATTATAATCCCACTTTACTAGGCTTTACCTTTTTTTGTTGGCAAATCACCTCATTGCACAATTTTGGTAACCAATTTATGAAAGAAAAGGGTTGAATGGGACATATAGAAAATTTTGGTTTGGAGTGATTCAGATTCTCAATTTATTGGATTCATCCTTATGTAGAATGTCTGGAGCATCTCTAGATATATGAGTCCAAGTCTAGAGAAACTCTAGGTGGAAGAGTTCAAGTCCATAGGGACTCTCAGTAGAACTCTATTGATAGGGGTGTAATTATTTCTTATTCATCGATCAAAAAAATATGGTCTCAACCATTTGGCAAACCCTAGGAGGTTGATCCATTCGAAGTGATCAACGAGGTCTGATCCCTCGAAGTGATCATTTATCCCCTCTTTTCTACTATAGAACCCATCAAAGCCACGATCTTCGATGTTCCCACTGCGATTCCACTAGTGATCTATGCTGCAATTCCTCCTAGATCTTGCAACCACCTCGCGCAAAACCACCGTCGCAGTTGCAACCCCATGCTGTTGCCATTGGCCAGCACATTCCCTCTTCCTCTGCTCGATGTCGCCAACCACCACCGCTGCCCCCCAGCCCTTGGCGGCATTGCTGCCAACAACAACCACCGTCGCTGCCTCTCATACATCCTTCCGTTGTCGTCGCTGTCGCCCCTGCCATATTCCACATCTAGCGCCCACCATCATAGCCCCAACAGCCTCACCCCTCCCTTGACATCGCCGTTGCTGAGTCCCACGCCTTGCTTCCTTCTCGTTGCCATCTCTGTTCCAGTACCTCTCCTCTATCGACGTCAAAGCCTCTGCTTGTCGCATCCTCCCTTCCACCTACGCCAGCCCCGATCCACGTCTCCCTCAACTCGCGAGGAAGACAATTCTGCCTCTTCCCAGCTCTTCCCCTTCTCCCCTGCTCCTCTCCTTGCCATTTCCGCTACCGCCACTATGCTTCCGTCGGAGATGACGCTGTTGCCTCTCCTTTGCCATCGCCGTTGCCCTCTACTTGCGGAGAAGACTGCAGCCCAGCCACCCTCTGTTCCAGTGTAATCATCTTTCCCTGCTATTCCGGCACTGGCCATGTCGCTGCTGCCTTCCTGTTTCACAACCGTCACTGCCTCCCACTACAGCTGTTCCTTTCAGGCTTCGCAGCCTTAGCCCCCGGCCGCTCATGCAATGACAGAAGCAGGCAGCAACCTTCCCTCCTCGCAACGACCGAAACATGGCAACTTCCAGCCTTCTGCCGTAGTCGTCGATCGTCGTTATTTCCTCCTCTCCTCTCTATCGGCAACGATCGAAACATGGCAAATCGTCGGTCGCACTAGCGATACCCCTCCTTTGCCATTGTCGCCGCGCTCTGCCTGCGGAGAAGACTGCAGTCCACCATGCCCCATCCTGCTCGAGCAAGAAAGGGTTGTCGTCGCTGTTTCTCGGTTAGGGCACTACTCCCCTTCGTCGATCCTAGCCCTTGGCGACCCTTGGTGATGTTGCTCCCAGCTGTGCCACCACCGTTGTCTCTCGACCTAGGGCAGCAACTTCCCTCCTTGCGGCGACCGAAACAAGGCAACTCACTGATTGCCATTATTCCCAGCCGCGTCACCACTGCTTCCTCTTCTCCACCGGCATCGACAACGGCTGTTACAACCTTGACCGCTTGCGATCCTTCGGTGTCGCTAGCGTCTCCTTCTGGGGTGCGACAGAAACAAAGCAACCTCTGCATCTTCTGCCGCAGCCGTCGATCACCCCTTTTTCCGCTGTTTGTTGCAGCCTCACCTCTCCTTTGTCGTCGCTGTTGCCTCACCCTCCTCTGTCGTTGCCATTGCCATCTTCCTCCTTCGTCGACCGCACGAATGCTGCCTCTGTCAGCCACTGCCATCTTCCTACTCCATCGGCTGCACCAGCGCCACCCCTTTTCCTCTGTCTGTCGCAGCCTCAACGATCTCATCCTTACAGCATCACCGCACCACCGCCCTTCTTGGCCACCGACACAATAACAACCGATCCCAACCAAGATCAGCAACCAACAGATCGCATCTCAACAACCATCCTCCACCCAGTGATCGCAGTCCTCGGTGATGCCATCTTCCATCTCGTTAGCATCCATGCAGTGACTCTTCATATCCACAAAGTCGCCACCAATCGGTGCCACAACAGTAACACCGAGTAGGACAGTGCTGATGCCCTGAACTCGACACCAGAAATAGGAACTGGGTATTATAGATCTGCAATCCTATGCAATGGCCACTGACAACTCACTCAGTGAAAACCCAATTAAAAGCTTTAGAAACCAGAATTGAAAACTGACTACAAGAAATCTTGATGAGTTCAAAAGGAGCCTATTGGAGAGCTTCGACAAAATTCAGAAAGAAGAAAGTTCAAGTCCTACATTGAACCAATCTGGAGACATAAGAAAAGGGCACCAAGAACAGGGCACAAATTACCCACGCATGAAGGTAGAATTTACAAGATGGGAAGATGGGGATCCGCCCAGTTGGATCTCTAGAGCTAAAAAATTCTTTCGCTTCCACAAAACTCTAGAAGAATCCGAGGTGAAAATAGCTTTAATTCAACTTAATGGTGATGCGATCTAGTGGTGCGATTGATACAAAATCTGTCATGGGGTTCCTTCGTCGGAGCAGTTCAAAAGAGGACTTCTTGTTTGCTTTGGACCATCCGAGTATGAGAATGTTTATGAGTAACTCGCCAAAATTCATCATACTTCCTCAGTGCAGGAATATCAGAGCATATTTAAACGACTGTCAAATCAAGCCAGAGATTGGTTCAAACGACAACTGGCGGGTACATTTATTGAAGGACTTAATCTAAATATCCGGTGTGAAGTTAAGGTTCGCCAAACCCGCATTATGATAGCTGCGATCTCATTTGTACATTTGCATGAGGAAAAAATCAGCAGGGAGTATCGCCGAAACAGAAGTGACAACAAACAGATGATTAGCAAGCCGCTTGCTTCATTTATTCCCAGCCGAAACCCAAACACCCGAAAACTAACTCAAGAAGAACTTAAGGAAAGATCAACAAAGGGTTTATGCTGTCATTATGATGAAAGTGGAGTAAGGAATATCGATGCAAACAAGGGCAACTTCTAATGATTAAACCAATTAAGGAGGAACTGGAAATTGACAATATGGAGTCCGATCATGAAGGTATGGATTCTGATGAAGATATTAGACCTATCACACATACAGTGCATGCATTAGCCGACTACTTTAACCCGTAAACCATGAAAATTGAAGTAAATTTGAAACATCGGCTTGTTATTGTTTAATTGATACCGGTAGCACTAATAATTTTATGCACAGTAATGTTGCTGATCGATTAGCCTACTACATCGAAGGCTATGACAAATTTGAAGTAAAAGTTGCTGATGGACGAATCATAACTTGTGATAGCAAGTGTTCAAAGATAAAACTGATTATACAGGGCGAAGAACTACTTGTGGATTTCTTTTTGATACCCCTGGTAGATTTCAGAGTGGTGCTTGGAATTGAATGACTATCATGATGTCTCCTGGAATTTTTCTAAAATGATTATGAAGTTTTTTATCAATGGAAAATAGGTGATCCTCAAAGGAAGACATGAAAGCAAGGTCACAATTGCCACTAGCCATCAGATGGAGAGGATTCTTTCGAAGACCACAATGTCGGAAGGCTGACCCATTGCTTACACTATCATGAAGTGGAGACCCTACTTAATCAACGGGTTGTGATGCGCTGCAGATATCCTATAACTGAAGTACTAAACCGTCCAGAGTTCGACGCTGCTCAGCCTTGAGGACAAGGCTGATTTGAAGGAGGGAGGAATTGCTAGAATCTTGAAAATGCTTTGAATTTTTGAGTCATGTTTTCTGTTAGTTGGTTACTCCAGTTTGAGTCAGTTAGGAGTTTATTTAAAATTTCTTATTTAATTAGGAGTCCAAGTCCTAAGGGACTATAGGTGGAAGAGTCCAAGTCTAGAGAAACTCTAGGTGGAAGAGTCCAAGTTTAGAGGGACTCTCGATAGAACGATATAAATAGGGGTGTAACTATTTCTTTTTCATCAATCAAGAAAATATGGTCTCAGCCAAGGTTTGTAATTTTGACCTGTACCGCCCGGTATGGGCGGTACATACCGGTCCGTCAGGTTACCTATACGCGGACCGCCCGCTACTAGGCGGTTCCGCTAAAAATCAATCGTTAGCGGTCGATTTCGGCCGTCGGCGGCTGATTGAAGAAGAAATCGACCGTCTGCGGTCGATTGAGGAAGAAAAAGGGAAGAAGAAGAGGAAAAGAAGAAAAAAAGAAGAGGAGAAGAAAGAATACCTCGCTCACGCCGCCAAGTCACCGTGGGTGGTCGCTTTTCTCCGCGTGAGGAGACGGGCGTCTCCTACTGGGAGAAAGATCAAGGCGACGTCGCCTTTTTTTTTTAATATTTCAATATTATATTATATTATATTATAAAAAATACTATATTATATTTTAATACCGAACGGTATATAATGTGCATACCACCTAGTACCGGTACCGTATCAGTACCGACAATGTGTCGGTACACCGGTATGGACCGGTAAGTCAAACCTTGGTCTCGGCCATTTGACAAATCCTAGGAAATTGATCCCCTCGAAGTGATCAAGGAGGCTCGATCTCATCGAAGTGATCGTTATCCCCTCTTATTACGATAGAACCCTAGGGGTTCCTATCGCTGCTATTGGAGCCAATTGGACAAGCACATACCAAGGAAGTTGAATAATTATGGAGTTGTGGCAACCGAGTCCAGCAGTGGTCAGAGAGATTTGCAAGTGGTGGCCACCAAAAGATAGACTTTGAGGTCGGGATTCCATGACATACGAAAGATGTAATTTCTAGGTATTAGGATAACAGGTGCATACAAAGTAGGATCCCATTGATCCATTGGTAAAATCTTCCTCCTGAGGAAATTGACAACTATTACTTAAGTTATATGACATAGTTTGTTCAATTCAATTAGGTTTGGTATACTTCTGTTTCTACTGTATGTAGACTGAAGTTGAACAAAACAACTTAGATTTTTACTATAGAACCAAAACTTAACCGTCTTATTGAAGTAACTGTATTTACTATTTACCAACTTGATTGGTAAACTCCACTCATTTAGTTTCTCAATTTGTTTTCTCTACCCTACTGCTGTATTTGTGTTACTAAGTTGTGACTTTTAGTGCCACATTTTGGACTTCTATAATTCTTAGAATCAGGTTCTAGGCCAGGCATAAAGGCTTTGTTGAAAAGCATAGTTCACATTATTGTCTGGTTTTGATATGATATCCTCCACCTTTATGCTATTATCTAGGACCGATATGATATTGAGTCATTTTTGGGTTTTATAGGAATAAGTTCGATCCTACTTGATTAGAATCCATTAAAATTGACAGAGTTGGCTGATTGTTTACCAATTTTGACACCCTCAATATAATAATACAATAGAAGAAAAGTAAAGAGTATTAGAGTAAAGCTGAAGTCAAAGAAAGGTGAAAAAGAAATCTATGACTATGTCTGTGAGATAAAGCCGACACTGCTATTGTATTATTTGATATTTGCCACAATCATTTCTGGAACCATTTTGATCGTCATCAGTCACCATTTTTGCAATTCTTGTCATCCATATCCAGTAAAAAGGAGAGAATGATGTCGAGAGAAAATAGAGGAGGGCAAAATGCAACCCTAATCTTTCGAAACAGATCCATGATAACAGAATTAGATCTCACAATGAATCTGAAATTTTATGATACTCTTTTTCAAATATGGTTTTTCTTTATCCGACATATATTTCTAACAACTCACTGACTTCATGATTAGAGAAGCTTCTGGCTACAATGAGGTTCATCAAGTGGATAAATCGAGTTGTGTATGATATCTATCTAAAATTCTTTACTACATTAATATCTTCGTACAATATGATCAATGCTAAATTATTTTCTTGGCTGTTTCAAATCCAATTGATCCTGTCTATCCCATATGTATGGTCCCTAGCTGATGTTGATACAGACAATGATCTTGGAAATTATGCTGAAAATATTCCTAAATGTTGTATATACTTTTTGTATGAATGTGCTTGCATAAAATGGAAAATGAGGTAGATTTTTCAATAAGTTCACAGAAAATCTATAACTAATATTTAAAAATTTTAGTGGTTTTCACGAGGTTTCTTTCTTTCTGAAACTACAGTTGTTAGAATTCTTGATGGAGCCTGATTTCATATCTTTGTTGCATGTTACTGATCGTGGCATCTATATTTTCAGCCATAGCATGCCATTTTGTTGTTTTGAATAACAATAGTTAAACAAATGTTTCGCTAGTCTGCTTTCATTTTTGACTGCACAGCCGTTTCCTAGTAAATAGAAATTGCATCTTGGACTGCAAATTTAATACAGAGCTCCTCCAAATCTCAATTTTTGACATGTAAGCTGTTGGAAATTTGATTTTTATTGATGATCATGTAGTAAATAAGTAAATTTTCCAGGTGGGACAAATCAAAACCAGCTACAATTTCAAATTTGATACTTCTGAAACTTAATGAGGTAATATTTTTGTATGATATATGTGAGATGTAAAACCCTAGTGGTTTTCGTTAAGGTGGCATTTCCACATCCAATAGAACTTGAAGCTTTATGCATCTTTTTTACGTTTTATTCTCATTAATGTGCATAAGGAGCTATGGTAATAACATGGAGGTACCTGATATATCCCAATAATATAAAAATAGATTCAATGAACAAGCTTGGAAAATCCTTAAACACCAAATTTTGGATTAAAAAAATTATGCAATTTTTCTCAAGTACAATTTATATCACAAGTATGTTAATAATTGTTTCTATATATTATAATGGAAAATTGCTATGTCCAGAAATTTGATGTCAGTGGATGGATATGTTGCTCGTGATCTGCTCTAAACTATACTTTGGTGAAAAATAAATTCTTTATTAGTTTTGAAGATTCTAAGAAAGGTCAAATTGATGATGTTACTGTGATAATTTGTTACAGACCAATGTAAAATGTAAATGAATAAGTAGGAGGCTTCTTGATAAGGAAAATAATATAAAATGCATGGATTATAACTTCATGAAGATTCACAGGTTGCTTGGACTGAAATTAATAAGATATCAAATAGAAATCTAGATGCAGATTTATTTATTGTATGTAATTATTCTTTGCTAATTAAGACTGCAGTAGTTGATGACTGGGCATATACAACCATGTCCTTTTGACACAAAATATGTTCATGAAGAAAGAAGAATGTATAAGTGCATTTTTTGGAGGCCATTTTTTTCTGGGTAAAGCAACATAACCCCATTTCCATCTTATTGTTTGTGGTAAGGCACCCGAAAATGGTTCTTTATTTACGTTAATTTTGTTCAAAATATATCTCCTGCACAATAATTTTGATGTGCTGCACTGCTGCTAATGTGAAGCAAGTAACCTATGTTTCCCATGTTTCTTTAAGACGTATTTGCTTCCCATGTTTCCCAACTATTCAGACCAATAAGCAGCTTTTGGGTTTGTGTAGGTAGATGCACATGAATCTACAACTACAGACCATATAAAGGGGGAAGAACCTGAATTCTATTCCATGGTGACCAGCGTGCTGAATCAGGCTGCAACAGATTTTGGTCTATGATGTTGGTATATTTTTGCAAGCGCTTTTAATGGTTTTAGTGCTTCGTTTTCCATGTATTTATAGCTAGGAATAAATTGGTTATGACACTACTGGTTCTGCTCATAGAAACACATGGGGTGGTGATAGTGCCAACAAAAGAGATCAAACCGCAACTTGCTGCACCTCATCCTAGATGCAAATATATCCTATTCAGCCAAGAATCTAGTCTGAGGCTTGAGATATCGAGGTCCTAATGGAGCATTGCAAATTTTGGCATGTAGCAAATCAGCAGTCAGCTACAGTGATCCACCTGCACAATTGCATGATCCATTGGATTTTGCCAAAACTAAGAGTCCAATTTAAGTGAATGTAATGTTAGAAGTGAAGATTCAGATGGGTTCCTGTGGATGTCATTTACTTGCCTACGTGCTTCAATATTTTTTTATTTATTTTGGGGGTGCATATGAGCAAGACCATTAGCATTTTTCGGTTCTGCTTAAATTTAGATGAGCTATAGATCGTTTACTTGTCACAGCGTTACTTTTCTCAAAGAATCACAGTGCCTTTTTTATTTTTAATTGATCGGAAACTTAAATACTTCTCTTCATTTGTTTTGTCCAACTAGCACCTAATTTAGAACTGTATTTTGCCAACAAGAGCAGCCTTGAATTCCTTTATTGGACAGGTTAATGGTTGATCCGAGTTGCCATTCCCCATTAATCCTCTCTTGTGAGGAACAACTTGCCAGCCTACCACGCTGCCATGCCCAGGGGCTTTAGTTGGGAATGTTGGTAGGTAAGGCCTCCTTCGATCTTTATCTAATTTATGCATAGGTCACACTAGTCCTTAAGCTTACTTGGATCTCATTTTTTGATATATTTTGATGTATTGGGCAGGCACGGGTTCACAAAAAATTCTTTGATCTAAAACGTTCCTAGTCTCACTGTCATGGGAAATGCTAATTTACTGGTTTGATACATCAACCACTTATGCCTCACATGGTGTTATTACCTTACGTTCTGATGTTTAATTCGAACGAATCCTATCAGATGTATCAATGCAACACGTGAATTATCTGACACGTCAAAACTAAGAAATTAAGGAACACCCAAATTTACAAGAAATTAACTCTCTTTCTTTATTTTATTTCCGCGGAGAGAGAGAGAGAGAGAGAGGTGGGAGGGTGGCCGAGAAGGGTTGACGAAAGGTGTTCCTCAAGGCGGATCATGTTTGGGATCGTCTCCGCAAGTATGATATTTTTGACCTCATTTTTATTTAGTCAAAATTATTTTTAATATAAAATATATAAGTTGTTGTCCGCCCTCTGTTCGCCCCGAGTCAAATCTCTACGAGGGGCATTTGAGTCTTTTGCCAATAACTCGAACCCGACCCGGCCCTTTGTTGCATCCCGGTTCGTAATGGCCGGTCTAACCGCGTCCGTGGAATGGTATGGTTGTGGGTTCCCCGACAGTGATATCTTCCACGGGGTTGCATAAAGGTTTGCGTCGACACTTCCAAAAGGGCGAAGAAACCACATAGTCGTCGTCGAATGCCGCTGAGGCCGCCGGCGATCACTAGGGTTTCTCCTCCGCTGATCTCCAGCCCTCCACCATGGTTCCCAAAATTCCTCTCCTCCTTGTCGCCCTTGCCCTTCTCCTTTCTCCTCCTTACCGCTCTGTCGCCGGTATGTTCACCCCATCCCTTCCTTTCGAATCATCTCGAAAGACATATCTCAAAACCTCCACCTTCGGTGTCCTGTACCTTCTAGCTTATTGATTTTGTATGATGTTTCTTCGTTTTGCAAGGAACATTTGCCGGCAAACGAAGCTTTTATAAATTGTTCTTTGTTACTTCTAGATGGCCTTAGGTGCTGTCTAAGGTGGATTGAGTTGTAGCTGGTGCAGACTTGCTGCAAAATATTTGCAGTTTTGGGTCTGCTTATAAGAATTATTTCCCCAGACTGTATCCGACGTAATGCTTGTGAAACATAGACTTATTATTATTATTATTATTATTTATTAAAATGATGCAGGAGCGACTGATACTTTAGAGTCAGTTCCGGATCTTCAGAAAGCAATGTACTGGAATATCAAGAGTTATCCATGTGTGAGGCTTTTGAACCTTTCTGGCGAAATTGGTTGTTCTAGTAAGTACACATTCATTTGTGAGTGCTTTAGAGAATCTACTGTTTTATTTCTAAACTTCGTCCAAGGAAGCATGTGTTTTTGCAAAGCAAAACACCTTGTTGTCATATGGAGATATGGCCAGTCTTTTGAATCTGGACTTTGCAATTCATATATCAGATCCTGGTCAGGGAAAAGTTATTGCACCCATTGTAAGGTTCAAGCATAGCAATGATGAGTTGACTCGTCTATCTGCTGTTTTACTTCCCTTGGAGGAGTTGGAAGGTTTGTTACTCAGGTATGATTATGATAAATTTCTACTTTCAACATATTCCTTTTTGGCATGTGCCGGTTAGACAAGTTATATTGTCTTCCTATGTTTACTGCTTAGATACAATATCGATATCATGTCTGTGGTGACATATTTCTTCATGATTAGTATTTGCTGCTGCTTTGTAAAAGCCATGATTCGTAGTGATGCCTTACCAAACTATTCAACTAAGGCTGAAAGTTGACATTTTCAGTCTCACAGAAGTTACCTGAAAGCAAAAGATCATGGATGGAAACAAGAGAGAGATTTTGTCAGTCTCCATATTCCTTTCCCATCATCTAAAAAGAATTTCCCATCTGGTGGTTTGTTAGTATAACGTGCACCTGACCGTTTGATTCCTTTAAATTGGCTCTTAAATTTCAGTCGCGGTTACCAGCCAGGTCTTGTTCTAGTTGTTGATTCCACTCTTCTTGAAGAGGTTTTGAACTCAAAATCTTTATGGAGGTGGTTGCAAGTATTTTGTCCCTGGTAATATCTTTTGGTGTTTCCCATTCAATTACTTTTAAGAGAAGCACAAAATTACGTATGTGTTCCTCGTAGTTAGAAACTTCTGTATTTGTCCATCTAAATTTAAGTTTAACTGATACCCTGCAAAACTCTAAGACTTGCATAAATGCTAAATGATGTTGAGATTCCAAATAAAATTAATATCCTTAAAAAAAATATTACCTATATTTCTACAAATAAGTAATTTTTGCAATTGCTCCTTAAAATTTGATTCTCACTAGTAGTATTGAACATTGTTTTAAAATGCTAATGGGAATGACATATATGAAGGATTTAAATATTTAAAGTGATACATATGCAAAGGTCTAAAAGTTTGGAGGGATATATATATGCTATTATTATGTTTTGGAGATACAAATACATTGTTTCCAAACTTTGAAAGGAAAGATATGTAATAACCCCTTTTAGTTTGGCTAAAACTAGCTGATTGTTCCCCTTATGCTTTTCTTTTACCGATTTGGATTTGTTTCTTGCAACTAGCTAAATCTCAATTGAGTGCTCCTTATTGGTTGTCGTCATTTATGTCCAAGTGAAAACCACATTAGCAACGACCTAGGCACAAATATATAGGATCAAGTATATATTATATCAGTACACTTCTTGGCACTTGTATCTTGAGACTAATTGGTATCCAAAGAAAACGATCCACTAAAAAGCATTTAGCATACCTGACTATGGGATGACGTTAATTGCTGAATATATAAAGACGTGCAAATTCTTCAGAGTGGAAATGTGCCAGAAGACTATCAATATCTTAGAGTCATTTCTAGCCTTTTGAATTTTTTTTGTCATGTGCAAATTACGATCTACAAAGCTGTGGGTTAGTCATTCCATCAGGTTGGATTGTAACAAATGATATCAGAACCTAGTAATGGGTATGGTGAGCAGCCCAAGAAAAAAAAGGTTTACATGTGGAGGGGTTAGAGGCATATCACAACATGAAGCTATTGCTGGACTAAGCTTCACATGATAGAGTTTGATTTTAGATTATGTCTGACTTGTAACGAGGGTGTCAAGCCCTTAAACGAGGGTACCGATAATTAATAGTTTAGTCGCACACTAGAAGTGGAAAAAGACTTAAATTGGTTTACAAAGACTCCATGAATGGACTATCGCTATTTTGAGCTTTGCGTCAATCATTAGGCTCATTAAGGTATTAAGTTAATTAGCCCATCACACATCTACGCATCTACATAGAGGCCAATTAAGCAACCAATTTCCTTTCTGACCTTCATCTACACATCTACAGCGAAGCCAATTAAGCAACCAATTTCCTTTCTGACCTTGTAGGAACCTCTTGGTAACATGTTTGAAAGAATGCTTATAGTTATCTTATCGTGTCCAAAAGCAGATTATATGCCCAAATCAGTTCCCTCTGCAGAAATAACCTTCAGTTTCTTTCACACCAGATTATATGCCCAAAAGCAGGTAATACACATCTCAGATGTTTCCTGCTTAGTATATTTCACAGTTACATTTTCCTTGAACGAGTGGACTTCCTGCTCCAAGGTAAGAGCTGGTTTATTGATTTTTACCAGTAATTGATAATTTTTCCCCCTCTTAGTATAGCAGCATCTACAAAACAAATGGTTTTCAGTCTCCTCCAAACTACTGGCCTGCTTTAGGAAGTATTATTTTATTACTGTCTGGGTGTTCTCACATTGACAAAAAAAGTCAATCATTATGAAACGATCTTGAGAAGTTGCAACTATGCCAGATCACCTTATACAACCAGCCCTTTGGATATTTAACCATTTTTTCCTGCCAAGGGTTATCCATGGCAACCAGATCACCATTTTTTCATGGCAAGTTGGAGAAACCATGTAGCATTATGTACCAGATCAGCAATCTTTACATGCTCATTCATCTCTACTTCAGCAATATTGTTCTGACCATCTGTACATTGTATTAATCAGGATTTCCAAAGATATGGATTTTGCTCAAAAAGTTGCTGGTGTTTTGGTTGAATCAGATGGATACCCAAACAAATCACTAGGTGACCGTTCCTCTCTGTTTGACATATATTTTAAATGCAGTAGAGCTGTGGCCTAATGTTAATTTCTCATACTAGTGTATGAATCTCACGAAGTGTCTTGGCTTACAGGGTTCTCACCAGCTGAAAAGTTTCCACAAGCAGCTTTTGCACCATACAAAAATATTAACTATGAGTGGAATCTTGCTGTGAGTTACTTATAAGGTTCAATCATTATTACTTATCTAATTAAAATCTGAGGATCTAAATTTTGCTTTTTGTTGGGCAAGGTCTTAATTGATAATGTCTGGTTGTGCAGGGTTCTGGCATTATGTCAAATCAGTATAACTTCCCTGTCTTTTTGCTCTCTCCAGAAGCCAAATCAGTTGTTCAAGAGGTAGTTTGTTTGTGTTTTGACTATCAAATTCTTGTTCATATAGACTATTGAGGACAGTTATATCTTTATGCCATAATTGGAGAGCTTTGCTTGAGTGAGAAAAGATTGGATGTATATGATACTTGGATTATTTATCTTAAGTGTTTTTTACATTATCAATGAACTCAAAAGTATTTTGCATGTTTCCATGATTGGTTTTGCTTACCCTAATATGCTTGTTGTATTCATGCAGTTGGTTGGTAAGAATGCTGGTGGCACTGATTTTCACCAAGTAATTGTTGCTGAATTTGATCTGGTCATGCAGGTTTGAGGTTTTTACTTGCTCCTATATGTCTATATTAGGTGCTTGGTAAAGTCAAAATGTTTTCCTATTGGAACTGATGTTGTTTGTTTGCTTTGGAACTTCCTTTTGACTCAGACAACAAAATCACACTCGCATGATTCAGGATCTTGTCTCAAAGAGCAGACTTGTCTGCCTTTAGGTGGCTTCAGGTGAGTTTCCTGCTGATCTCATCCTAGGTTCATATTTTTGGCACCCAAGAAATGCTTTTCTATCTTGTGATGAGAACACACAATGTTGTTTGCTAAAGGAATACACCTTTTGGCTATTGTGCAGCAGCAATTATCGTATCTTTTTCCTTTTTGTGGAGTAACTGTTGACTGCGATGCTAAATGATGTTTGGCATCCACTATATAAATTACCAGGCATTACTGTCTGCCTACATACGTTATGGATGTAGGCGTGCAAATGACAGATTCTATGCCCCTTCAATAGGACACCAGTCTTTGACAAGTAAAACTCACCAAATGATGAATTGCTTTTAGGAATTACTACTTTTTGGTTTTGAATCTATTTTAGCAAACATGATCGAATGGGTACCTATATATGTGCTAGATAATTGTTGTTAGTTGATATGAAACTAGGAATAAGAGGTTTATTTCTTGTGAACATATCAATTTGTTACGGTGGTAGTATCTTTAGTATCTTGATATAGTGCATACAGTATGTTGTTAAAAGTCATGGAACAAGAATTTTCATCTTGCTTAGTATATTATAGGGTTGTTCATCAAGGACCAATTACCAGCCACAATACCGAATAGTAATCATTTTGCAATGTTTCTTCTTGTATCATCTTATATATTATTTATTAAATGTGGTACTTCCACAAGGATCATCGGTATAGTTTATGTTATTGAATGATTCAAGAGAACATATATTTGATCCATACATATTATCGAAGATTTGTCCAGTTTTGGTCAGTTTGTTGGTCTTATGATTATATTTCAATTTCAACCAGCTATAACCAATGTTGTCAAATGTGCTTGGCACTAAAAGGGGCTAAGGTATTATGTGTCTTAGATGTTAGGTGCTTAGGTGTTCGCTTAAGAGAAATGAGGCATCCATCAATATAAAAATTATAAAAAAATAATTAAGGAGTGACAATCACTACACAAACTAGACAATGAGTTTCAATTCATTTCATATCCAGAAATATCACTATTAAAACGAAGGTTTGTAAAACCGATCGGTACTACCGATCTTGATCGATCATGAACGTTAACCGAGCGTCGATTGGGGCTATTTCCGCCTTGTTACCACCCGAAATTGGTCGATAACGGTCGATTTCAACTGTTACTGGTTTGTCGGGCGGTAACGGTCGATTTCGACCATCGTCGGCTGGTTTCGGGTGGTATTAGTTGAGGGAGGAAGAAGAAGAGGGAGAAGATACCGATCGTCGCCCGTGGGCTTCTCGGCACTTTGCGGAGAGAATCTTTGGCAATTGTGGGGAGAAGAAAATGATGTTTCTTCTTCCCGCACGGGCTTCACGGGCTTCTCGCTGAGGTTTGCAAGGAGATTTCTTCTCCCCGCGCGGTGAGAAGAAACATCTCCTCACGTGGGGAGAAGGAACAAGCGGGGAGAAGAAACGTCTCCTCACGTGGGGAGAAGGAACAAGACGACATCACCCTTTTTTTTTATAACTTTATTATGTGTATATATATATATATATTATGTAGATATACCGAGATGTATGCTTGGGTGTACCACTTGATACCAGCATACCGTACTGTACCGAGCTGAGCTTGATATGCCGGTACGATACGAGATGGCGGACCTTGATTAAAACATTGAATTTCATTCATTTAACCATCTTATAAAGAATTAAGGTACTACATTATCCAAATCTAACAACAAAGTTAACATAACAGAAGAAGATTAGCATATAAAGTCTTCAAACTTCATCAAGAAAGTTAATGACCATCAAGGTCTAGTTCATTTTGAGGGCGGCAACTCTGTTGGTGAGGAGAGAGAGTGTGGGAGGTTGGAGGCGACAATTCTGTTGGGGTGAAGTTGATAGCAGAGTGAGGAGGTTAGTGGCTGGCTGATAGCATCATAGGGCCGACTGGAGAAATGGGAGATGGAGGAGCAGGGGAGGGGACAAAATGCAAGGCTCGAGGGAAGAAGTAGAAGAAGGGTTCGGGGGTCACAACACTAATGGGGAGAAGCAAATAGTAGGGGGAGCTTGAGGTGGTAGCTTTATTGAACAGAAGCATATAGAAGAGGGAGGAGGCTAGCGGTGGGCTAATACACCACTCATACCATAACTACCAACGGGAGGAAGGGTCAGGAGGTGGAGGAGGGGACATAGTAGTGGGGGTTGTGAGGGCTGGCATTGTTGAGAGAGGGAAAGGGAGGGTGAGAGTAAAAAGGAGAAGGTATCTCCGTTCGCAAGAGGGAAGGCATCACCGGAGGGTCACCTTATGCATGAACATTGTTCTTTGGTCACCTTCTGTGTTAGGAAGAGGAGATCCAGTGGCCTATCGTTGCCTTACATGCTTAGAAGAGGAGATCCGATCGCTTTGCATGCACATGCCTAGGGATTTTTATAGATTCACTTGGATATAATTTGTGTTGCCATATAATTTACCACTAATTTTGAAGTTTGATCATAGATTGACAAATGGTATTAAAATGCTGATGAATCTGTGGCTGGGGCTTCTCAAGTTTGGTTTATGCTCCATAATTACCCCATATTGGTGGATAAGTTCTGAGTTATGAGGTGTGTTCTGGTTAATAACTTTGTTTGTAAATATACTATTCTTTGTGGTGTTTGGGTTTGTAGCGGAGGTAGGATGGTCACAAGTATGCACAATATTCTGCCAAATTGTGCAATCATTGCACAATATTCTGACTTTGGGTCTGTCTTGATTTCTTGACGTGTATTTTGTTGAATATTGTGGAAAATAAAATTCTTTGTTTTAGTGTGACAATGATTCTGCTGCCTTTTGTAATGTTAATAATATTATTTTCTCATCAATTATACACTTCAATAGATTCTTCAAGTATGTAGTGTCTGCTACCTATGTGTCTTATCTGTAATCATAGAAAAAAAACAATGCTTTGGCACCTGTTTTTTCTATTACCTTGCTTTTGATTGTCAAATTATGAAGTGCTAGTGAATTTCATCCATTCTTCAGCATAAGGTGCTGAGATGAGCTTGAGATTGTCAAATTATAATTGTAAATACAAATAAATGGAATAGTGATAAACCAGAATGTCTCATAAGGTGCTGAGCTAGAGATTGGGTTCTGATATTTATTTTGTATACGAAAGTGGACATAATTATGGCTGACTACTTGTCCTAATTTGCCAAATAACTTTATATATGTGACTTAAAATAGTGAAATCGAGTTACTTCCATATGGTCTTCTTGCTCATACACAACTTTGGTTTTATATCTGCTTTTGTTTTTGTAGTAATCGCTCACAAGAATTGCTTTTTCTTAATTTATAAAAATATGATGGATGATTCTGTCATCTGAAGGACAGTGTGTGGTCTTCTCTACCACCAATCAACATCTCATCCGAAAAGCCATCTAAATCTATTCTAATGGCAGTGGCATCTCAAGACTCTGCATCATTTTTTCGTGACCGAAGTCTTGGTGCTGAATCTCCCATCTCTGTAAGTTAGTAGCTTTGGCCTTGCTTCCACAATTGGTCAATGGAGCATTATTATTTTTATCTTCTAATTAACATTTTTGCTAATTGTAACATTCATTGATATAATTGATAGCTATTCTTTTGTTATGCTTAGGGTTTGATTGCATTGCTGGCTGCAGTTGATGCGCTTTCCCATGTAGACGATCTAATTGAGCTTAAGAAACAGGTAGCTTTTATGTTTTCCATCATTTACTATCTCATATACATCTTCCTCTCTCTTGATTGTTGGGGTTCTCGACATTTTTGATACAAAAATCAATTTCGTTCTATTGTATTTATGTATATTTTATGTCACACATTCAATTTACTACATATAATTTTTGGAATTATGAAGGCTAATTAAAATATAACCAAGGTTTAACTTATCGGTCCGTATCGGTGTACCGACATATTGTCGGTACCGGTACGAGACCCGTACCAGGCAGTATGCACTGTGTATACCGCCCGGTATTAAAATATAATATAATTTTTTATAATATAATATTAAAATATTTAAAAAAGAAAAGAGAAGGCGGACGTCGAGCGGAGAAAAGCGACCTCGGTGGCCGCAGCGACCGGCGGCGATAATGAGGCGAGGCGGCCAGGCGAGGTATTCTTTCTTCCCCTATTCTTTTTTTTTTTCCCTCTTCTTCTTCCCTTTTTCTTCCTCAATCGACCGTCGACGGTTAATTTATCGCTTAATCAACCGTCGATGGTCGATTTCTCTCTCAATCGACCGCCGACGGTCGATTTCTTCTTCAATCGGCCGTCGACGGTTGATTTCTTCTTCAATCGGCCGCCGACGGTCGATTTCTTCTTTAATCGGCTGCCGACGGTCGATTTCTTCTTCAATCGGCCGTCGACGGTCGATTTCTGACGGTAGCGGGTGGTCCGCCGGTAACCTGGCGGGCGGTATGTACTGCTCATACCGGGCGGTATAGGTCGAAATTGCAAATCTTGAATATAACAATCATTTAAACGAATTTGGATCCATGGAAAAACTTTATCTTGAATGATGGTGAGCCCATCAAATTTGCGCTAGTTTCTGGGAGCAACCCTTGTACCTTTTTTTCTGAAAAATTAATAGTCTTTTTCCACAATAGGGGTTTATAGAAAATTCTAGCTTTAGTTATTATTACATAATTTTCTTATTAAATTAGCATTTTATGAATGACAGGCTGGATTATTTTAGTGATGATAGGGTATTATCTATTTTCAATGAGTTACTTTATGTGATAGGCATTTACTTCTTCCTGATTTTACATTGTGGTTATGCAAACTGAGAAACATGTTAGCCTATTAAAAAATGACTGGTTTTCGTTGGGGCAATTTTGTTGAATTAAAGTTATGCTTATTTTAACTCAGTTTGTTTAATATAATATGCAATTTACTTTCAAGTACCATGCCATTACCAAAATATGTAGTATGTGTTTTAAATTGACACTTGGTCAATTTCTGCCACTCTATCACGTTGAAGTGTGCATTGCTATATAATGAGACCAAGGTCCCACTAGATATGTGTGCTGTATTCATTAGTTGAAACGGTTAACATCAGCCACTTTTGGCATTGTATCAAGTGTTAAATTTATACGTGTATTTTTGCTTTCACCTCTATGTGCTGTGCTCACGAGTCAGTGGATCACGTACTCAGCAAACTCCCTGCTGTATGGAGCCCGTTCTCACATGTGCTGTCATCTATGCCTATGTGCCCTTATATGCATCAAAGTGAAAGTCAACCGATTTAGGTCGAAGTCACCACTTTAAAAATGAAAGTAAATTTTTTATTCTACAATACCTAAATAGGCACCAAAGTGATGAATACATAGACCTAACTGAATTGCAGCTGCCTTAAAAGATGAATATATGGGGGTTTACACAATTGTAGAACCAGTCACAAATGGCTGATCTACGCAATATTTTTGACCTGTAGTAAATGTCATATTTGATCAGCACAATACATGGGGGTTTTCTATTTACTTTGGTATAGTTTGTGGCTACTTCTTGGGAGAATTTTTTTTTTCTTAAATGCTGATCTTTTGATAGCATTCGTGTTTAGTGTCAACTGTACAACATCTTTAAAAATACTTGTGATTGTTTAACATGACATTTGTTGTCATATTTAACACCAGAGGTCAAGATTATCAACCTACAATATTATATAGTTAGATCATTTGTTGTTATCATATTTATGCTTATGATGCCCTGCTTTTTTAAAAAAATTAACGTAATGATATACATATGTTTTGTTGCATATTCTCTAGTATTGTAATCCATGCTTCATAGATAATAGGTGAATACAAGACCATTCTTACCTTGTGTCTTAAAGTGTGCTGTGAAGATGTTGCAATAAGTTTGTTGACTTCTTCTGAGGGCAACTGCTGTATTATTGTTTGATGTTCAGTCTTATTTTTTTGCATTTTCCTGCAGCTTGTTTTTGTAGTTTTCACTGGGGAAGCATGGGGATATCTTGGTAGCAGGAAATTTCTACACGAATTAGATTTGGGTACAGATGCTATCAATGGCCTCAACAACACGGTGATTGAACAGGTAGTCTTGTTTGCAAGGTTTGCAATACCGCATTGTACTGCTCGGTACACTTGGTAGATACCGGTCTGATAGAGGACTGGTACATTTGGTATAGCTCGGTACCTTAGTGTACCATGTGTTGATATGCTTGGTAGTACATACCGTACCGATAGCTAATCGATACGTCGGTCCGGTACAAGATTGCAAACCTTGCTTGTTTGTATGAACTTGATGCTAGAAATGTTCTGTTTATTTAAACTTCTATATATATAATATATAATATAATATAAGCACTACAAAGGATTTAAATACAGGTATGTATCAAATACTTCTCTATTGGCAGACTTGTATAGTATATGGGTATTACTTTATTACAGTCAATCATATAATGATAATGGATCTGACCAGTAAATACCACTTTGTATGGTCGGTCCAGTTCAATAATCGATAACTTGCCCTGTAGAATATACAAATAGTTTTATATTGTTCTCAATATAAGTTTTATACTGAGAAGAAAAGAACTTTAGCAAATATAGTTAAAAGTTTTATATTTTTCTCATGCTTCTATAGTAAATACTTGGCTTATGTGAGATACCTTGAACACCACAGTGAGAGTCCTGCTGTACTTATTATCCACTGTGATTATTACAAACGAATAAGATTCAGAAACTTGGATTCCATCTTTATTCAATAGTTAACCTCTAGACACTCTAGGCACTTGCGGAGGATAACTGTCTTTTACTATAAGCTATTTTGACATTTAGGACATTTGCTACCACTGATTGTTGTAGCATGAATGAATGTCCTGGTATGATTACTAAATTAATTATTAATGGTCTGTTGTTTGCCCTTAAATTCACAAGCTTCATATCTTCCATATAATTGTGTATGAAGTTATGTTCTTCAATTATGGCTAGGTATTGGAGATCGGATCTGTTGGGAAAGGCTTAGATCAAGCTACCAGGTCCACAACCTTCTATGCACATGCAGGAGGGGTATGCTTCTGGGATCTACTAGTTTTCTTCTGCATGGTGTCATATAGCTACCATATCATTTTTAGTTCTTTAGACTTAAATGATGTGTTCTTTGACATGTACAGCTGCATCTTAATTTTGTGGCACACTGCCTATTGAGGCAGGTGCATAACTATCTGATGAGTTCTCAGGTTGTGAACTGCCTTCTTCTAGTAGTTCTACTGTATGCCTCAGGCCAAAAGCCATTATAAACTGGTCTGCTATAAAACCCAGTTTGATCTGGTAATCCATGCAGTTTATTCTTTATAAATCGGTCCGGTCTTGGACAAGTTGAACTAAACTTGCTTTGTGGCTTTGTGGCCACTATATCATCATGAAATCAAGTGTTTACAGAAGGTATGATCTGAACAGGGAAAATAAAGAAGAATGGGTTTCAATACTGAGACCTGAATCCTTGAATCTCAGCAAGACATAACAGATTGTCTATTGTCTTGATGAATTTGAAGTTCCACTGCATAAGAGAACAAAAAGAAACACACACATGGTATATATTTTGATGGAAGCGGATCGTTACAAAACCTAGTTATTTAGCTGAAAACTTTCTCATGGTGACAATTTTAGTGTCAATGTTTTTTCATTGTAACCAAGCTATGATTAATCATGTCATTAATCATTTGTTGCATGATTTTCACTGATTATTCGTGGATTTGCCATCTTAATTTTTCTTATATGATACACAATGCTACTTGTTTAAAAACACTGATCAAAAGATTTATTTGTTTCTTTAATTGTTGGACTGCTTTCTTAAACAATTTCTCCTTGAAACAGCCTTCTCCATCATACCTTTTTTTTCCCAATGCAAAAAAGGTGTATAGCTGATGGAAATGAGTACAAAAATCAACCTTCATATCAGAATGAACAAGCAAAAGAAACTGAGGGGGCCAGTCCCATCTCTCTATCCCTGTGAGCATGATTAGCCAACTAGTTGGTGAATCAATTCCCCTCCCTATATACATGATCAAGAACATAGCTATCAAAATATTTTAATAGAAAAAAGCACGTCTGTGATTACAGCCACCAAATGCCAAGGAATGATATTCAAAGAGAGAAGCATGTGTAATAGGCTTTGGGAGTCAGCTTTATGGTGGATGCATTTTATTCCTTCCTGTGAGGCTGCTGAGAGACCTTTGACAGCCATAGCTTCACAGAGCAAGATATCTTTTTCATCAACACATCTACAATCAGCCAAGATAGGATTACCAGAATCATTTCTAATAACAATTCCAAATCCTCCAAGATTTATGTCATTGACAGATCCATCACAGTTTAATTTAAACCATCAGAAAAACAACACTCATCATTAGCCAACACAACAGCTATAATTTGGTGCAACATGCTTAGTAGAATTATGCAAATGATCGAAGAGGGACTCATTTCTGGTCCTCCGATGCCATCAATGCTCAGTGGTAATGGCAGCCCTAGGGTTCCTACCAGCAGTCCATCTTACATTTAGTTCAACATATAGAACAATGATCAACTCTTGGTCACATGCTTGAAGAAAATTTACACCTGTTTTATCTAAATTATCTGACAATAGCATTATACGAGGGAAATCCCTGATGCCATAGGAAGGCAACTGCTTTAAGGCATAAATATTATGGGTTCAAGTCACAGAAAAGCCTCTTTGCTTGGTGGTAGCCTTGTGCATTGAACCACCCATTTTTATTCAACATGGTTTTGTCCAAGATTTCAAATCTTGATTGTATCGCTCGGTGTGGGTTGGAAGTTACTGATTCAATGAGGTATCAGTATCAAAATATATTGCTCGATACCAATACAGTGTTACTTTTTTATTCAGTGATATCATACCCATATACTTGGTATACTGGTATCATACCCATCTGGTAAATTACCAAAAGCATTACCAGGCTGTTATCCACATTATAGCATCCCAGTTTTTCAGATACTGGTCGGCTCAATACATATTGGTTGGTATTTATCTGACTGACAAAGGACTGGTTTTGGGCCGGCCATATAAGTTTGTCCTGGTTGGTATTTGTTTTTTTATTTTTTCAATGATGATACTGGATAGTACAAGCCAGTATATCGCTCACTTTTCCAATACCAGTTTTATCCATTGTCCAAATCAGTATCAGACTGAGATCTATATTCTTGTAACCGTCCATAAGTTCAAATGGTAATTTCATTTTTAATAGGTAAGTACATATTTTATGAATTACAGAAGGTTATGAAGTGACATCCAAATGTACAAAATTTGGCTAATTTAAATAACAAGGCTTAAGTTTTGTGCAGAAGTCCTGCTCTAGCTTAATCATATAGGCAACTTTTAGAATGTGCCAGCATAAATTTCTGCTTAAATGTTTGTAATGATCCCTATGGTAACATTTGTAGTTCATTTGCTACTAATCTCATTCTAGTTAAATCTGCATTATATTGTATTTTATGTTTTCCTGTAATTCACTTGTACATCTGTATGGACCCATTACATATACTGTTTAGCTTTTCTCTTTATGTGACAATTTAAGGTTTGCTTTCTATTAATTAATAGTAATACATTTGGTATCCATGAGAGTTAATAATTATTCTATAGAATACCTATTCTGAGCAATACAATTGACATTATCAAAGATCCTGGATGCTCTTTTGAGTTGAATTAGGCTTTTGCTACACAGTTATGAGTCCTGAATTTTATTTTATTTAATCACAAGTTGTCTTCTTTAATCATACAATTTATGCCAGGTCAAAGCTTTAATTCTTCTTTATAATAAGTTATTTGTGATTCTGTAGGATTCATCTGTTACAAAAGATATGCTGGAGGCCTTGCAAAGTGCTAGTGATTCGCTTGGTTCAGACAATGTTAAAATCAAAGCTGCACATGTATCAAATCCTGGTATCCCACCATCTTCACTGATGACATTTCTGAGAAAGGTTGGTAATATAATTGTTTGGCCAAGTATTTTTCAATGAGAAGTATCCTCCAAGTTTTAAGCCTAGAGGCTGACCCAGGGTATACATGATGGTAACATTGCTGTATTTGCAGCTTGTTTTATTCCTATATATCTTAGCATGCAGAATGCAAATTAATCTCTGTGGACACTGGACAGTACAACTCACTATTAGATTATTCCACCCTGTTCATATTCTCATCGGCAGTGTCTTTTAAGAAAATAGTAACCGAATCTCTTTTACATGTTCTGTCCATACCATCCATTGATAATTTTTATATTAGTCTGGAGAATGCAAACTAATCTTTGTTAACAGTTACAACCCACTATTAGAAACTTTCACCCTGTTCCTAATCTCATTTTTATTTTATTTGAGTCTTCTAACAAAGTAGCAGCTGACTGAATTTCTTTGCTGTTCTACCTGCACCTGCTACTTGATAGATTCTTATTCCAGTCAGGACTGTAATTAAATAACTGCTATATGGTTATTTCTCCAAATGCTAGATCCTTGTAATTTCCGAAACTTGAGAAAAACTTATTAATAAAGAAAGTTCTCTGTGATAGAATATCACCATGACTCTTTCTAAGACTGAGTTTTATGTTCATCTTATTTTCTTGGTATTTTCATGTTCATTTGATATATTGTAGAACTTGTCAAATAATTCTTGGCAAATACCTATTGTAGGGTATTTTCATGATCATTTGATTGAATTCGAATTACCACTATTCTTCCTGAGACCAGTTTTTTTTCTTTGGTATTCAATTGCTAGTGTTACCAATCACTTATTTTACTTTCAGGTGTTAATATCATTTTGTGTTTCTTTACTGAAGTATAGATGAATTCATAAAGCAACATAATTATCGTGATGCCTACTTTTGTAAGAGATGAAACATAAATGTTTCAGCATCTTCACCTTACACGAGTGTATGGATATCATTTTTTAGTGTCAATAGTGGAAGTACAAACAAGTATAAAGCAGGGCTTATAGTTTCAAATGATACCGCCTGTACCGGGCGGTATGTACCAATCTACCAGCAAATCGGTACGTGGACCGCTCGCTACCTAATGGTACCATTGATCTAACCCCGTATCGGACGATAGAGGGTTGTTTCGGGTGGTAACGGTCGAAATTTCGATTGTTACCACCCGAAACAGGTCGGTAACAGCGTTGCCCGCTATCGGGTGGTGTCAGCTTGGTTGCGGCCTGACTGCGTCGAGGGAAGAAGAAGCATCGATGGAGACGGAAGAAGAAAGAGAAGACGCTCGAAGAAGAGGGAGAATCGGGAGAACCTCAACCCGTCCTGATCTAGTGCCACCCTCCCTTGACGATCCCAATCTAGGAGGTAACGATGAGGCAGCAGCTTGGCTTCTTCGCTGCGTTCTTCGCCAAAGGCCGGAGATGTATGCTCTTTGTCTGAGGAGAAGAGGAGGCGGCGTCGTCGAGGCACCGCACGCCTTCCTTTTAGAATAAATTTTAATATTATTTGTGTGTGTGTATATATATATATACACCACTTGGTATGCCTTGGCGTACTAGCTTGGTACGCTCGTCTCGTACCATACCGAGCAAAGCGAGTACACCAGTATGGTACGAAATTTCAATCCTTGGTATAAAGTACTCATCCCAAAAAGATAAATATTTAGTAATCTTTAGTTCGATGCACATGTTAGACTGCATTTAATAAACATGTTTTGATTTTAGGAATTATAAATATAGCATATCATGACCAATGGCAGTAAGAAGTAAGAACTGTTCCTTTTTTTCTTTCTTTTTTCCCATAGTTTCCGAACATCCAGTCTTGTGGTTGACAGTTCCAAGGCTTAACTGCTCATGATGAATTTATGTATCTAAGCTGCTAGATGTCCACCAAATATCTTGCTTGAATTTTAACTGCAATCTCTCCGTGTGGAGCCGATTGTAACATGGCAATTGTGATATTTTTGTCTACTTTGCAGAATTCTTCATCGGCTGGAATTGTTCTGGAGGACTTTGATTCATCTTTCACCAACAAATTTTACCATAGTCATTTGGATAGTCCTTGTATGTTTCACTAGTTTATAATTTAGGACTTATTTTGAAATCTGTTATTTACAGATCAAGTTTATGATTTCTATGCAGCAAATATCAACTCTTCCTCGATTGCAGCTGCTGCTGCATTGGTTGCCCGTACTTTATATATTCTTGCAAGTGGTGATGTGACAGTAAATCTCATGACACTTAACTCTATAAAAGTTAATGTGTCCTTGGTTGAAGAGTTGGTAGGATGCCTACTGAGTTGTGAACAAGGTTTTTCATGCAGCATTGTCAGGAACTTCATTTCACCGAGCAATACCTGCCCAAGTCATTATGTTGGGGTGTTCCTTGATTCGCCTGATACACGATTCCCTGAATATGCTGATGATACGTCCCGATTTGTATGGAACTTTCTGGCTGATAAAACCTCTACACTAAAGGGCAGCACAAGTTCCTGCACTGGCAAGTGCAATAGCATAGATCAAGTTTGTATCGGAGCAGAAATCGAAGGCAAAGGCAGATGTGTAATATCTACAACGAGGTATTTGCTCTTTCTCTTGCTATAGAGCGTTGAGTTTGCCACAAAATTTTCTATAGCTACTGTAATATAATGATTGATGTCACTGATGCAAATGATCATCACATTACGATATATGTTGGTTGAGACTTTCATTAAGGAATATAAGTTACTAATTGAACTGGTCCACTTTTTAACCATGTGAAAATGATAGAGGAGGCACTTTTAAACTGTCAAGTACGCATTAGTGAGACTCATTTGGAACTCTTACCTTATGAGCCTCATATTTCTTTCTAAATTACTAATACGATGATGGGGTTTCTGTTAGTGCAAGCTTATTTGTCTTGTTGAGCCACCAATCCTTGTTGTAGATGAAGCTTTTCTGCCATAAGCTTTCTAGTAATTATGCATCTGTTAGAAGTCATTAGCTTTATCATGCATTGTTCCTCAAATCTCTAGTTGATTTGATGGAGCTCAGTGTCTCTTTTCCTACTGTTTTAGAACATGCTGTTTCTTGATGCATTCTCTTATTAAAGTTCATGCGGCGGCTATGTAGGTATGTTCCTGCTTATTCCACCCGACTCAAAATTGAAGACAACTTATGGCATGTACTTCCTGCAAGTTCTTTGGATCCTATGGGATCTGTGGATCCTGTATGGACAGAAAGCTTTTGGAATACCATTGGCCTTCGAGTTTACACGGTGCAGAGTGGAACTTATGACCGGCTCATCCTTATTTGTGGAGTAGGTGTAACAGTTGCCTCCTATATTGTAACAATAGTGACCAAATCTTTTCTTGCAAAGGCTGTGAAAAATGACTGATAATTTTTGGTAGATCTAACTGAGTTGGGTTGCATATGGATGGCCCCCAGAATCACAGTCCACAGACTTGTTATATCTAGAAATCACCCAACTTTTTGGTTTTTTTTGGTTCTGGTTGACACATTAGAGGAGAATCTCAAGTGTAGCCCTATATTTTCCTGTCATTTTTATCGGACAATTTGGGGGGAGGAAGTACTACCATCCCTAATAAAAGTTAAATTTGAAGTTCAAAGTCAAGTAGCCATGGCTGTATACTGGTTTCAATTCTAAGCTAAGGTATTGGTTTTACTCTTGTCAGTGTGGTCTTAATTCCTTTTGTTTAGATTCATTGTTAGGTTTTAAAAGGCAGAGAACCATCTTCTTTCCGGGCTAATTGACTGTATATTTATTTCCTGACCCCATGTAGTTGAAAATTTTTCAAATGACAGCAGGACCTTTGATATCCCAACTTGTTTCACTAACAGAGTCTGTCATGAACTTTTGATATCTCAACTTTTGATATATATATATATATATATATATATATATTTGCCTCTTGGGTTTCCCAAGGGTTGTTGTTCTGACCTATTTCCACTTCCCTGCTCAAAGACATCAAATCCAATTTCTACGATTAGGACACACCTCCTCTTTCCATCGTCAATTATGGTCAATCATTTGTTACTTACTAAACACATTCGGTAATGAAATATCGATATATGGATTTGTAAGTCAAGTGGGCTGTCAACATGCAATTCGATTAGCTCAACTATCATATCACCATCAAATTGATACTAATTATTTATTTGTAAATATATTTTAAATACCTTTTGTAACCTAACCTGACGATTCTATTATTACTACTTCAAATATTATAAAACAACTTCCCTCATATATTCGATTCATATATATTCTAACTTGACCTCAGTGATTTGGTGTGTTCATCTCAACATTTATCAATTCCATCGATCTCCAATAGGATCTTTTCTTGAAAACACAGAACGTGTTTTATACAAAGCATAGATCAAATCCACCTGAAACAAATGATCCAAATCGATCGAGTTTTGACAAGGACATCCTCCGAGTTTGTAATTGCTGCACCCGATTGCAATGGCTTCTTCTGATCGAGAATAAGAATTATTGAAACCGCCAACTTGTTCTATCAACCTTTCGGATAAGAGATAGCTATCCGTTTCCTCCAAAGCTTATCCCCTACTTTTTCTTCTCAAACTCATCATCACCCTTCCCAAGCAATTAAAATAGTTTTGATGAACATGACTATGCAATGTTGGTGAATAAACTAGTTCGTGAAAAGGAGTGCATCTATTAAATTTTGGCACGGTTTTGACCAGTTCAAGACATCCAATGACATTATACTAGATCTTGTTAATTACATTGGAAATTGGCATATTATCATATATATATATATATATATATATATATATATATATATCATCATGGAGGAGATTGCAAGAGAAAACGACCTCAATTGCATTCTTGTGGCAGTGGAGCCACAAGCAGGAAGAAGAACAAGATGGACCATTTTATAAACATATCAATTGGTTCTTCTTCTTTATTCCTTCCGAGGAGCAAGGCAATTAGGTTACGAAAGATCGTCTTGTTTTATCCTTCCTTCGTCCATGTCTCTTTCATGTAGTCTATTGCAGCTCATCAATCAGACCATTTGACTCTCAAAAAAAAATAAAAATAATAAAGTACTCTCTACTTTTTTATTTATTATCAATGAAAATTTAATTTTTCTAAAAGGATATTGAAGGATGAAAGATAATATTTATAAAGGTAACATTTTGCATCATTTATAGTATATATATAATCATATTTATTTTAAAAATATCATTTCATCTACTATTCCGTCAGTTGATTCCGTTCGACTAACAACCTAATGATGCAAGCGAGTTTAATATATGCACCAGAGTAGGCATGCCAAAGTCAAACGCTATGAGGTCAAAATAACTCGAAAGAAGAGATGGGGAGGATAGCAAACCAAGTATCTATCTATCTATCTATCTATCCTGTCTGACCTTAGGGTGGTTTATGACCTCAAATCAACTTATTCATCCACGCCTCTTTGTGTCGACGCAGTGATAATTGTATCATCTCCTCATAACCAGGAGGAGGAGGAAGACGATATGGAGGGAGGGGGGAGGACTGACGTCTTCTTTCTCGGTTGACAGCCAAAAGCTATGGCTCACCGTCAGCCCACAGTTCCAACAAGTCGATGCAACTGCTAAGAGTATACGCCTTCTTCGTCGCCACAGGCATCACGCGGTGTCCGTGTTCTTCTTGTTCACCCCACCTTAGCAGCATCCATCATCTTTCCACCATCACTTGTAAAGTTCATTGTTCGATGGATGATTGGTTGGTATTCGTTTCCAGGTCGATCGATCACGCTCATCGTCTCTTTCGCCTTCGATGCCGGTCTCTTTCCTCGTGCTTCTTCTTCCCTTGGTTCCTGCAACTCCAACAGCGGCGGGAATGGTGTCGTTGGGAATGTCCATGATTTTTCTGGCCTTCCTCGCTGAAAACTCTGTGTCTCGTTCCTTCTCGTGAACACCTGTCCGTCATGAATTAAAAATCTTTTGCATTTAATTTGGTACGAAGTAGAATGTCATCCAATTCCTGTTCCAAAAAACTAGTTTTGCTGCTTAAAATAATACCCATACATATATTTATAACAAAAGGTGGCAAAAGCAGGAGAGGCTTATCCACAGGATGGACAGCAAGGCAGAACAGCTGTGTCCAGGAGATAAAAGGCTGTGGGCAGCCCGACAGTGGATCCCACCTCCGGCAACAACACCACGATGCAATAAGACACACACTAATCTACTCTTGCTCGCCCTCGGAAAGGAAACGTTTCCCCCACCCCCACCCCACCAATTTAATGCCCAGCCTTATCCGGTTGACCGCACCGCTGGGGAAGCGGAGGCGCTCCCTCCCTTGTCATCTTGTTCCCCCGGACCCTACCATGGCCGGATCCCGCAACACCACACGCGGCGGCTTCTGCCGGCTCGAATCTTCGGGCGTCGGTACACCGACACATCTGCCAGGTGGGTCACGTTCGTGTTCGCTATCGCGCAGGCGATCGGCGGCCGTGGCCCACCGGCACAACCCTCCCCGCGGTTGATGACGTTGCTGCACCGGCACGCCACCTTTCGCCGGCGCCTCCGGCTTCAGGCGGAGGACGACACGGCGACCGGTGGTGGTGGGGGGGTCTCCGTGTGGTGGCACGTGGAGGCCGGGGCGTCGTGGGTCCCAGCTTGGCCTTATCCTCTCGCGCCCGGATATTTCCAAAGATCACGAAAGTTTCGTGCCAACGACCGCATAATATATCCGTGCGGGAACTAAAAAAGGTCCTGCACGGCGACACACACACGGACGGCGGCGTTCGCCGTCCGCATAGAGAGGCGCATCGGGGAAATCTCCGCAGATTTAACAGCGACATAAGAGGGTATAAATGTCATTTCGGTAGATGCACTCCGAGGCATTAAATTAAGACCGGAAAATTGAGGGGGGGAATAATAATATAAAGAGTTGCTGCTGCTGCTGCTGCTGGTTGTCCCGACGAAACCGCCGCAGCAGCGACAGCAGCGGTTCAATCGCTGGGAGGGATTCTAATTGAGAGAAAGATGTCCTTCCTGCGCGCCTCAATCTCTGCTAACCCGAGAGATTGAGCTCACATTTGGCGGATTTCGATCCCGGTGATGCTTTCCGTATGACTTTTCTCCTTTTTCGGTGCGAATTTTCTTGATCTCGAGAACCGTCGTTGTTTCGTGGTGGTTT